>JAPDVR010000004.1:19661291-20261291 GCA_026230005.1 Gila orcuttii
GCAAAGCTTATACGGCAGCAGGTCAAGCTGGAGCATGTCTGCATACAATGGCAGTGCTACAGGCGTATCAAGCTGACCTGCTGGGGGATCTGGATAGTAGTGAGGGAATTACTCATGACGATATTCAAGAACTTCGTCGTGCTACCGATCTTTCTCTCAGGGCTACTAAGGAGACCGCCAGAGCAATTGGGCGGTCTATGGCAGCCTTGGTAGCTACTGAGAGACATTTATGGTTAAATCTGTCAGAGATTAAAGAAAAAGATCGAGCTTTTTTATTAGATGCTCCGCTTGAACCTTCTGGTCTCTTTGGCGACGCAGTCCACGCGGTCGTCGAGCGATTTCAGGAGTCTAAGAAGCAAGCTGACGCTTTTAAAAAGTTTATCCCTCGCCGTGTCCAGCCCCCTGGGGCTGCTGGGCGTGAGCAGCCCCAGCCGTCGAGCTCATCATATCATGTGCAACAGAAAGAGAGTGTTGCGTCTCGTGCACCTCCACGTAGACACTGGAGACAGACGCAACCCTCTCAGCCGAAGTCTTCTAAGTCGAAGCCGGATCTGAGGACCGTTCTTCAGGCGAAGAAGACTTCGGCTCAGAAAAAAAAAGGTCCTGATGTTCATGCGTCAGGCCTGTGAGGACAGCCCCGACCGAAGTAGAGCGGTGTACACCTCATTATACGGTGCCCGTTCCATTTCGGGGTCCTCACGAGACCGTTCTGCCAACCCTGCCACCCTTGGTGCTTCAGGGCGCAGCGGTCTCCAGCGAGTCGCTGATGCTATGCTGCGGCACAGCATCGGTTCCGCGCCCTCTGAGGGGGGCGTTAGAGCAGCCAGTTCAGGTAGTTCCTGCCATGATGTTTCAGGCTCCAGAATTAGCTGTCTCAGTAACACCAGAGACCAGCCTCGAGAGGCTGGTTCCCTTAGTAAATTTTCTGGCAGCGTGGAAGCTTCTGCCGAATATTTCTCGTTGGGTCCTGCAGATTGTAGAGAAAGGATACAGAATCCAGTTTGGTTCTCGTCCTCCTCGTTACAACGGGGTGTTGCCCACAGTGGTGCATCCCGAGCAGGCTCTGGTAATGGAGCAAGAGGTAAAGGCCCTGTTAGCGAAAGAAGCTATAGAACAGGTGTACTCACCCGACCGAGAGTCGGGTTTTTACAGCCGTTATTTCATTGTTCCAAAAAAGGATGGAGGGTTGCGTCCTATTTTAGATCTTCGTTTGTTAAATCAGTCAGTTCAGAAACTAAAGTTCAAAATGCTGACACTCAAACAGATCGTGACTCAAATCAGATCCGAGGACTGGTTTGTCACGATAGATCTGAAGGACGCCTACTTCCATATCTCCATCCTCCCTCAGCACAGGAAGTTCCTAAGGTTTTCTTTCGGGGGCAAAGAATACCAATATCGGGTTCTTCCGTTCGGTCTAGCTTTATCACCCCGCACGTTCACGAAATGCGTGGATGCAGCGTTAGCCCCTCTCAGGCTTCAGGGCATACGTATTCTGAACTACATCGACGACTGGCTGATTCTAGCGGAATCAGAGCAGTTGGCGGTTCGGCACCGAGGTGTCGTTCTCGCTCATATGCAGATGTTGGGGTTGAGGCTCAATGCCAAGAAGAGTGTGCTTTCTCCAGTACAGAGAACCACTTTCCTTGGTGTGGTATGGGATTCAGTGAGAATGCGGGCCATCCTATCGCCCGTTCGTGTAGCTGCTATCCTGTCAGCCACAAAAGAGCTGAAGCTAGGCCAGTCACGCACTGTAAAACAGTTCGAGAAACTGTTGGGTCTTTTGGCAGCAGCGTCCAACGTGATACCTTTTGGCCTGCTGTACATGAGGCCTTTACAGTGGTGGCTCAGGACCAGAGGGTTCTCCCCGAGGGGAAACCCACTTCGTATGATCAAGGTCACGCGGCGTTGCCTTCGTGCCTTAGTTATATGGAGGGAGCACTGGTTCTTAACCCAAGGTCCGGTGTTGGGAGCTCTTTGCCATCGAGTTACTATCTCGACAGATGCTTCCCTCACCGGCTGGGGAGCGGTAATGGAAGGCCGCTCGGTTCAGGGTCTGTGGAAGAGTCATCATCTCTCGTGGCACATAAATTGCCTGGAGATGATGGCTGTCTTCAATGCGTTGAGGCAGTTCCTCCCAGACCTGAGGGGCCATCATGTGCTCGTACGAACAGACAACACATCAGTGGTCTCTTATCTGAACCGTCAGGGGGGCCTGCGTTCGCGTCCGCTTTGCAAACTGGCGCACCAGATCCTCCTGTGGTCTCTGGGGAAGGTACTCTCTCTGAGGGCAGTGTATATTCCTGGGGTCCAGAATATAGGAGCAGACATCCTGTCGAGGCAGGAGCTGAGGCCAGGGGACTGGAGACTCCACCCCGAGGTGGTGGAGAAAATCTGGGAGTTTTACGGCCAAGCACAAGTGGATCTGTTTGCGTCTCAGAATACGACGCACTGTCCTCTGTGGTTCTCCCTTACTCACCCAGCCCCTCTGGGGCTGGATGCTATGGTGCAGACGTGGCCGAGGCTACGTCTGTACGCCTTTCCCCCTGTTGCTCTGCTCCCAGGAGTTCTGGAGCGAGTCCCCCGGTATGGAATAAGCCTACTGCCAGTAGCACCACGCTGGCCAAGTCGGATCTGGTTTTCGGACCTGATCCATCTCCTAGACGGTCCTCCCTTCGAGATCCCGATCAGTAGAGACCTTCTGTCTCAGGCCGGGGGCACAATATTTCACCCTCGACCAGAGATTTGGAACCTGTGGGTTTGGCCTCTGAGGGGGCCCAACTCATAGAGAGTGGTCTTTCAGCCGAGGCTGCTGAGACCATTCTAAGCTCCAGAGCCCCAGCTACTAGGAAACTATATGCGCTTAAATGGAGAGTTTTCTCTTTATGGTGTCACCAACATCAGTGGGATCCAGTTAACTGTTCTGTGAACACAGTACTCGAGTTCCTGCAGGAGCGTTTTACGTCAGGCCTATGTCCTTCCACGCTCAAAGTCTACGTGGCGGCCATTGCGGCTTACCACGCCCTGGTGGGGGGTACATTGTTGGGTCGAGACCCCCTGGTTACACGTTTCCTTCGTGGCACTTTAAGGCTGAGGCCTGCAACTCGCACTAGGGTGCCAGCTTGGGATCTTGCTATAGTACTAGAAGGCCTTTCTAGGGCTCCATTTGAGCCCTTAGATTCGGTTTCAGATAAGTTTCTTACCTTTAAGACTATCTTTCTGCTAGCTATTTCGTCCCTTAAGAGAGTTGGAGACCTTCAGGCCCTTTCGGTTTCCCCCACTTGCCTTGAGTTTGCACCGGGGATGGTCAAGGCATTCTTATATCCAAAACAGGGGTACGTCCCTAAGGTGCCGACCTCGACTCCGAGGCCTATTGTGCTGCAGGCTTTCTGTCCTCCTCCTTTTGCATCTGCAGACCAGGAAAGACTGAACCTCTTGTGTCCAGTGCGAGCAGTGGACACTTATGTGCATCGGACTTCTTCATTTAGGAAGTCCGACCAATTACTGATTTGCTTCGGATCACCTAAGAAGGGTCTTCCTGCTTCTAAACAGACGGTCAGTAGGTGGATAGTTGAGGCTATTTCACTTGCATACGAGTACTCGGACCAGCCATGTCCTTTGGTGGTCCGAGCTCACTCTACTAGGAGTATGGCGGCTTCTAAAGCCTTACTATATGGGGTTTCTCTTCGGGACGTCTGTGATGCGGCGGGCTGGTCCTCTCCGCTCACATTCGTTAGATTTTACAGTTTAGACCTGGATGCTGCCCGAGGTTCTCAGGTGCTTAGTGCTTAGTTACAACAGACTGACACTCAGGTACTTGGACTTCTGGCGCTTTGGGTATTCTCGTTCCCATGGCGTCGTTGGACGCATCGTTGAGTTCCCTTCGTAAGGGAACGTCTCAGGTTACTATTGTAACCATAGTTCCCTGAGAACAGGGAACGAGACGATGCGTCACCCTGCCATACTTCCTGCATCCCTGTGATCGGCTTGCTTCTGCAATTTTCGAAGCTAATGCCGGTTTGCACCGGATGTGCTTTTATCATATCCTGGTCATGACGTCACCCGCCCGTGACGCTCATTCTTTCCATTGGACTAGTTGACATAGATGCTTCAGACGCAGTCACGCTAGGGGCGTTCCCATGGCGTCGTTGGACGCATCGTCTCGTTCCCTGTTCTCAAGGAACTATGGTTACAATAGTAACCTGAGACGTTTTTGACTGCGAAAACTAATATAATTAGTTTTTTGCCTTAATAATGTGGATTAAAAAAAAAAACCTCAATTCAAACTTTTTTACTTGTCTTTTAAAAAAATTATCGATACCGAACAATATGAAACATTATATCGTGATAAATATTTTAGCTATATCGCACAGCCCTACTTCTGTGTGTGACCAATTAATTTTTAAAAGTACAATATTTCTATTTCTATACTTTAAGCTTGAACTTAAATTTGAGCTCATATGAATTAAGAGACTTAAAGGAAATATTGTACTTTTAGAAATTAATTGTGACCCTAACCCTAACTCCTCGCCAGTTATTTAGAAGTGTTTACTTTCAGCTCTGTTGGTTCTTTAGGATGCCAAGCTGCTATAGTGCCATTGGTTGTTTAAAGTACTTAAAATGTATTTATCCAGTCTAAATTCATACGTAATCAAAATATCTGACTTGGAATACACCAAATACTGTATGAATGCAGCAGCTTCACTTGCTGGTCCTCCAATGGCTGACGCTCTCCATGGTGCTGAAATAATCTTTCTCTGCTACAGCGGGGGAGACAAAAGCTGCAAATCAGTTGCTGGAAGCCTTTGCTGGAATCACATGGAACAAAACATTACACAGTTCTCGCTGTGGTGTGCCATGTCCTGTTCCAAGTCTGTTCAAACACTGAAATACTACTAAAGTCAATCCCTGTGGCTGCTGCCTCTTAATGTAAGCAGCTTTCTTTGAGTCTAGCTAGTGAAGTATTACGAAAGGAACCGGTGTAAAGCAACGCACATTAAAAGTGACTTGGAAATGTTGCTGATTGACGTTGTACTATTGTGAACTTGAAAGTGTAGTTCTTCTTGAGTGCTGCTTTTCATATTCTATGCTGTCACAGCTATGTGCCTCCCATATAAACATCTTATTAGGATCTCAGATACATTTTAACATCAGGTTTTAAAGGTTATGTTCATGTAGCACACCTATTGTCTGGCTGTCGCTCATATAGGCTTACACAGACTTTGCTCTAACAGTCCGTTGCGCACAGAGCACCAGAAGCATCCGCTTAGTAGATCTAATACTCCTTGAGCTAAAGCTTCAAATGATTGTCACGTCCTGTCAGTTTCTGGCCATTAAATTGAGTCCGTGGCAGTGCCACATTTTGCAGCTGAGGCAGGCTGAATTAACTAGCTCTAAATAAAAGCTTAGAGGAGACCTAAAATCTGTGTTTTTATTTTTATTTTACATTGCTGACATAGTTAAATCTCATCCTGACCATCTTGGTCATTGTCAAAAGGCAAATGAGATGCTGAAATGTAGAAATTAAACCGTTCCACTAAGGGAAGTACATAGAGTACATGTTTCTTTTATTTATTTTACAGATCTGAGGTGGATTATCCATTGTTGCTCTCAGTATGGCTATAAAGGGCGCACAAAATTGTATTCAAACTCTCATTAAACACATATAACATTAAATAAAGCACATAAAGAATACCTGAGATTACCATTGTCATACTTTGTGTTGTTTTACAGCCTCAACATCACAAAAATAGAAACCGTTTCTAAAATAGAATAGCCTTGTTGCCAGTGCAGCTGGTTAGGACAAAAACTCTGATTAACATGGAAAATATACCTTTTATCGTGTCTCGCGTCTGGTTGGGACTGCAATTCCACAAAGTCCACTTAAAGTAAAAGATTGCTGTATACTGTATATTCAATATCTATACTCTAAACAGAGATATATCTATATATATATATGACCCCGATGCCAATTTAACCTTGTATGTCCAGGTCCATGCCTATTCCCAACCAGAGTTGTTGTAAAAAGTGATGCTGACAGATAATAACTTGTCAGCCAGGTCTCTCCAGAATATCACCTGTCACCTGTTGATATTCATGCAGGAAATTTGACTTTCTAAAAGAGAGAAAGACCATCTCCTATTAACATATTACTCATATTTTCATCTATCAGGCAGGATTATGCGCTGTCATTAGTCATGATTTTCTTGCCTGCCGTCTGCCACTGAATTTTATCCCCCACACTACGTTGTCAATGGAACATCTCAGCTGGGGAATGATGAATAATGTCTGTGTCTCTCAAAGTGTCCATGAAACACAGGCGTCTGTCTTGCTTTGTTTACCCCTGACTAACAGTACCATGTAGAGTCAGCTCAGAAGCGAAGGCAATCTGCTTTCATGATCAATAAACCTGTGGGACAGACAGGATGCACCACTCTGCTCTGGTCTGCTTTTTTCTTTGCAGTCATTCATTTTTGGGAGAAAACCAATTCAAGAAGGCACTTGATTAAATAAGATGTTAGCGTTTCGCCTCCCCGCTCTCCCATGACTCTTTTCCGCAGTGGCTGAGAGCTGCTCATTTATTAAGGGAAGAATCACATCCAATTCTGCTAAATCAGACGTAAGTGCCGTATGTGGTGCGAACAACATTCATTTTGTGTCATCATCTCGGCAGGATCTGTCTTTAAAGATTTGTGTTCCTTTGCGAAACTTTGTGTTAACCACATAATGACAGAAGGTGAATTTCGGCAAACCTACAACATAATTGGAAATGCACTAAACAACATATTTTCAAAATTGATTAGACAGTGGGTTGTCTGAATGACTATTTAACTAGTTGCTCTTAAAGAGATTCCACTTTTCCTGTTTCTTCTGAGAAAAAAAATATTTTGTGGAACACAAAAGAACATATTTTTGAAATATGTCTCTCTTTTTGAGATGTTGTTTGGACCCCAACTTTCTTCAAAATATCATCTATTGTGTCCCCACTTTTGCCATGAATGATTTTGCCAGGTCTTGCTATCTGTTTTAGGGAAGTCATGAAAGATAATGCAAACAAATGTGTCCCACTCCTGACACATCCTCTGACAAACCAGATGCATTTTTGGTTTATTAAAACAAAAATGTATATTATAGTGATTAGAACCTTAATGTAAGGATCCACTGGAGGCAAGTTGTAGATAGAACCCAAGTGCAGTTAAATTATAAACAAACAAGATCAAACAAAAACATGGCGTGGCATGAAACTCAAGACTTAAACGTGAACTAAAACATGAACATTAACATTAACTTCCAAACAGTGGTTACAGGTAACAAAACTTGACCAGGACACATGGCAAACATGAGGGCTTAAATATACAGACTAATGACAAGACAACGGACACCTGTGAACAATGAACAGACGATTAACCAATGACAAGACACATGGCAGGATCACATGACAAACAGGGAATCACATGACAGACATGGCCACCAACGAAGACCATTTTTGCCCCAGGAAAAACCATGTACTTGTCTCCAAAACACTGCTTGCAAACAGACAGCTGGCCTATACTCATACTCAACCCCACAAGACCATGCTGGTGAAACAGCGTAACCAGCTCAGTTTAGCTTGAGAACAGCATGAATGTGCTGGTCCACCAGTTAGACCAGCACTATACATGCATAAACCAGCCTGGATTCCATGCTGGTTTATGCTGGATTTTTCAGCAGGGATTGTCTACATTTATTTGGTTGAGGGTGGTGAATTTGTTGCAAAAGTAGTGCTTTGATGGCTGGAGTAGTGGTGCTTTGAAGAGGATGAATATAGAGAGGGATTCAGTGTGCTGACAGTCTGACAGTTACTGTTACTAAATTCTAAAGTGCAGACACGGCCAGCATGCTAAACCCCTTTCTGAGTAGCTTCATCCCTTCTACTGCAAAAAAAAAAATTGATATAGAAACTTTCTTGTCCAGTCTAGTTAACCATTATTATTGCAATATTTGTTCTCAACAACCAACCAGAAATGCCACTTATATAATACTTTTTGCACCAGTATCTAACTGTTCAAAGCTGCCCCGAGATCTGCCGAAACGTCACTAGTAGAGGCAGAAGTCCCATCTTATTTGCATTGTTTTAGCTGCCTCAATAACAATTGTATTCCTCTTTAGCAATCACACCAATTTTCAGGTCTGAAATCCTCTTCGTTGTACATTGACACACTACTGTTCTTAAGTTTGGGGTCAGTAAGGTTTTTTTTTTTCTCATGCTCTACAAGGTTACATTTATTTGATCAAAAATACAGTAAAACAATAATATTGTGAAATATTGTTACAATTTACATTTTTCAACAATTGTATGTAATATATTTTAAAATATAATTATTCCTGTGATGGCAAAGCTGAATTTTCAGCATCATTACTCCAGACTTCAGTATCACATGATCCTTGAGAAATCATTCTAATATATATTGATCTGGTGCTCAAGAAACATTTCTTAATATTATCAATGTTAAAAACAGTTGTGCTGCTTAACATTTTATGGAAACCATGTTTTCAGAATTCTTCAATGAATAGAAAGTTAGAAAGAACAGCTTTCATTTGAAATATAAATCTTTTGTAACCTTTATGTGTTAACTATCCCTTTTGATTAGGGTTGCCACCCGTCCCTTAAAATACGGAATCGTCCCGTATTTGTGAAATAAACAGCGCGTCCCGTTTTGAATCAATACGGGACGCGGTTTGTCCCGTATTTCCGAGTTGTCTTAGGGGGCTTTCACACTGGCAGTTTAGTTCGGAACGGGGCACGGTTCGCATGAAAAATCGCTAATGTGAACGCTGTAATGGGACCCGGGTGCGCACTGGGGTACCGAACCCGAGACTACCTGGAGGAGGTGGTCTGAGTTCGGTTGCTCCCGAACCGTGCTGCGATTCGCGTATATGTGAAAGCAACACGGACTCGGGTGCGCACTTCTTCAGGAAGTAAAGTATCCTGCGCATGCGTTTTAGCCGATTATGATGTATTTAGTTAAATAAAACACACGTAAGGGATGAAGATTTACCCTGGATACGAGCAAGAGTGAGTCTGCAGTGTATTCGCGCATACTGCGTGCAATCAGGGCAACAAATTAATGGAAATCCACTGTCTCCTCAAAAGAGTCCATTTGCAAGCAGCGGAAAGACAGCTTAAATGTGAAACACACACACAGTTAACCTGCGTTGTTTACTCAGCTATGAATAATAGCACGAAATTAATAAAAACCACAATATATTGACCCGCGTCGTGTTTTATACCATACGCCGTGCACGTTTGCAATGACGTAAGATGCACGCAAACGCACCAGAGTTCGATAGAATCAAGTTGAGTGTGAAACCAGACCAACGCTGCGGGGGGCGCCGGGAACAATCGCGCCCGGGCTCGGACCGCAGCAAACGAGCCCAGTGTAAAAGCCCCCTTAAACGCATCATCCAAAATCATTCCACCCGCATTCTGTGAAGACTCGTCCTATTCTACCCTTGATTGGGTAATACTCGCTGCTAGGGCTGCACGATATTGGGAAAAAATCACATTGCGATATTTTATTTTTCTGCGATATATATCGCGATATGAAAACAATTTCACCAGATGACTTTATTAGCTCTCTTTGGAAAGAATGAATCATCTGAATGACTGGGGTGATTTTGTAATGGAGTAAATATGCATAGCAACTATTATAGTTAACTAATGTAGTTAACTAGAGTTTAATAAATGGAACCTTATTGTAAAGTGTTACCGATTTGTTATGCCTCGTGAGTTCAGTGTTGGACAGGTCAGTTGTTTTAACCATTCATTAAAGTGAATCGGTTCAAATGAGTCATTAGTTCGCGAATCGGACGTGTCATTAACGGACCACGGCAGTGTGATTATCCCGGCAGTTTAGGACATCGCACAAGATTGGTCTCAACACAGAAAACATTTCATCACTGGATAGATTTTTTTTGTTGTGTTTATTGAAAGTGTGGTTTATCTGAATGTGTGGAACGCTTTTCAGAGAATATTGTTTTTTAGCACAATTCACAACCAGTAGTTCAGGAAAAAAATATATCCGAATGCTTCACGTGAAACTTCGTTCTTCTGACCTTTTACCATTGTGTATTCTCAAAGATATTCAGTCAACTCAATTCATTAATATGCGCGAGGGAGGGAGAGAGAGAGCAAGACAGTTTGAAAACGGTGAGAGTGCGCGCGCGCGACCGGGGCTTTCACTCTCTCTGCTTGTTCTCTGTTTAACAAGCGCAGCAGTCAGTCCACTCACCGGTCAAATAAGGCTTTGGCGGGACATAAATACGCTTTGGCGGCCGCCAAAAAACGTTCAATGCAGGAAGGGCATTCTGACTTTATTTTGAATTCTCATGTTCGTTCAAGCTCAGAAATAAGAGAAAGACCACTGATCTTTGTGTCTGCCCGGAAAACAACGCGCAAGTTCCAGTCTTGTACGCTTGATGTTTAAACAGGACTTAAAAACACATGCAAATGATAAACTTTCACTATATGATAGTTAAACTTTGCAATTAATCCGCGAATCGCAAGCGTTACGGGCCGGGGATCTGCTGGCCCGTACTGAATCACGATCAACTACGATCCCTAAGGCTATTACATCGCAACATCCTGCGATGTGACTATCGTGGATGTGCACATCGCGATATCGATGTTAAAACGACACATCGTGCAGCCCTACTCGCTGCCATTGTTGGTTTGATTGGTTTGTTTAATACCATCAGGTTCAGGGCCAATCAGAGTCAGAGGGCGGGTCTTTTGGCAGAGAGTTGATAGCAATGCTAGAGCTCAGAGAAATCAAAGCACCGTCTCACAGTTCTTCATACCTCAAGCATCTCCCGAATCAGATAGTGTAGCCTAATGACAGTTTTTTAATCAGCTCAATAATGTTCTGAGTGATTACGTTTTCATATGCTGCCTATGCCCATTTGTTAAGAAATAATGTTACAATGTAAATGAATTATATCCATACATTATGGTATGATTTGTTTATTATGGTTAAGGTACACAGTCAGACACATGCATTTTTTAAATAAGAGAGATATATTTAATACATATTTAATAATAAAAATGTGCATGTGTGAAGAAAATGACTTATGCTTAACAAATCTAGAGAATTTCATCCTTTAATACTATATAATTAACAATAGGTCTGAATACATAAATAAATAAATACATAAATAGATTTTCTTACCAATAATAAAAATAGTGTTATAATTAAATTTAGAAATGTTTGTAGATTATAGGTTATTTATGTGTGGTATCACTGTTTGGATGGTGTTACATGTTTGAAAGAAACAGCTACTCAGTGCTGCACGGAGTGACAAGAAGTACACTTAACGCCTAACATAGTCCAATACTGCACAGTACTACTGGTGTTCAACATCCTTTGCTAATGTCAAAGTTCCCTTACGAAGGGAACTCAACGATGCGTCGATCGACGCCATGGGAACGCCCCCAGCGTGACTGCGTCTGAAGCATCTATGTCAACTAGTCCAATGGAAAGAATGAGCGTCACGGGCGGGTGACGTCATGACCAGGAAATGATAAAAGCACATCCGGTGCAAACCGGCATTAGCTTCTGTTGCCTCAGCAAGCGATCTGTGTTATACTGTCTCTGTATATTTATTGTTGTCTGTTGCAATTTATTCGGAAACATTATGGCGAAACAAGTGTACAAGCAGTGTGTTCCTCCCTGCCCGCGTTATTTAACGGGTGGGGACACACACAAGCTTTGTGTCATTTGTTTGGGAGTGGAGCATGCGGTCTCAGCCTTCGAGGAGGCTGAGTGTCAACACTGTGAAATGCTACCGCTCCGCATGCTCCGCTCTCGCCTGTCACTCTTTGATGTAAAGAGTGGGCAGGCTCGCGATCCTCAGGGATCAGGACCCGCGTCTGCCGAGGCGGCGCAGAGAATGCATTCCTGGGGATCGCGGAAGGATCTTTCGGAGGGGTTGGAGACGGGTCTCTTGGCCTTTTCTCCTTCCTTACCCGGAAGATCCAGCGCTCTCCCCCCGGTGTCGGAAGCACGCTCTGCGGTTTCTTCCGCCCGGGGAGAGAGCCCTCCATTACTTCAATGCTCTTCCTCCGAGGAGGTCGATGTTATGAGTATGGAGAGTGAAAGCACACACAGCGGGGAAAAAGATTCACAATTTATTTCCCCAGCATATGATGAGCTGGTGGATGTTATGTCACGGGCTGTAGAAAAATTTAATATTGTATGGCCATCTGAGAATAAAGGCGCTCGTCCTAAAAGTAAATTAGATGAGCGCTTTTTATCATCCACTACATTATCTCCACCACGAGAGCTTCCCTTTTTTCCCGATCTTCACAATGAAATATCGAAATCGTGGAATAAACCTTACTCTTCACGACTTTTTAGCCCTCAAGTTAACACTTATTCGAGAATAAGAGGGCTAAAAGAGTATGGTTATGAGGCGATGCCCCAGACGGAACAGAATTTAGCCAGCTATCTTTCGCCTGGTCCCGCATCGTCCCTGAAAGCCTCGGCTTTGCCCACTAGACCGCTTAAAGCCACCTCGGTTTTAGTGGGCAAAGCTTATACGGCAGCAGGTCAAGCTGGAGCATGTCTGCATACAATGGCAGTGCTACAGGCGTATCAAGCTGACCTGCTGGGGGATCTGGATAGTAGTGAGGGAATTACTCATGACGATATTCGAGAACTTCGTCGTGCTACCGATCTTTCTCTCAGGGCTACTAAGGAGACCGCCAGAGCAATTGGGCGGTCTATGGCAGCCTTGGTAGCTACTGAGAGACACTTATGGTTAAATCTGTCAGAGATTAAAGAAAAAGATCGAGCTTTTTTATTAGATGCTCCCCTTGAACCTTCTGGTCTCTTTGGCGACGCAGTCCACGCGGTCGTCGAGCGATTTCAGGAGTCTAAGAAGCAAGCTGACGCTTTTAAAAAGTTTATCCCTCGCCGTGTCCAGCCCCCTGGGGCTGCTGGGCGTGAGCAGCCCCAGCCGTCGAGCTCATCATATCATGTGCAACAGAAAGAGAGTGTTTCGTCTCGTGCACCTCCACATAAACAATGGAAACAGGCGCAACACTCTCAGTCGAAGTCTTTTAAGTCGAAGCCGGATCTGAGGACCGTTCTTCAGGCGAAGAAGACTTCGGCTCAAAAAAAGAGGTCCTGACGTCACTGGCGTCAGACCTGTGAGGACAGCCCCGACCGAAGTGGAGCGGTGTACACCTCAGAATACGGTGCCCGTTCCACTTCGGGGTCCTCACGGGACCGTTCTGCCAACCCCGTCACCCTTGGTGCTTCGGGGCGCAGCGGTCTCCAGCGAGTCGCTGATGCTATGCTGCGGCACTGCATCGGTTTCGCGCCCTCTGAGGGGGGTTTTAGAGCAGCCAGTTCAGGTAGTTCCTGCCATTATGTTTCAGGCTCCGGGACTGGCTGTCTCGTTAACACCAGAGACCAGCCTCGAGAGGCTGGTTCCCTTAGTAAATTTTCTGGCAGCGTGGAAGCTTCTGCCGAATATTTCTCGTTGGGTCCTGCAGATTGTAGAGAAAGGATACAGAATCCTGTTTGGTTCACGTCCTCCTCGTTACAGCGGGGTGTTGCCCACAGTGGTGCATCCCGAGCAGGCTCTGGTAATGGAGCAAGAGGTAAAGGCCCTGTTAGCGAAAGAAGCTATAGAACAGGTGTACTCACCCGACCGAGGTCGGGTTTTTACAGCCGTTATTTCATTGTTCCAAAAAAGGATGGAGAGTTGCGTCCCATTTTAGATCTTCGTCTGTTAAATCGTTCAGTACAGGAACTCAAGTTCTAGATGCTGACACTCAAACAGATCGTGACTCAAATCAGATCCGAGGACTGGTTTGTCACGATAGATCTGACGGACGCTTACTTCCATGTCTCCATCCTCCCTCAGCACAGGAGGTTCCTAAGGTTTTCTTTCGGGGGCAAAGAATACCAGTATTGGGTACTTCCTTTCGGTCTAGCTCTATCACCCCGCACGTTCACGAAATGCGTAGATGCAGCTCTAGCCCCGCTCAGGCTGCAGGGCATACGTATTCTGAACTACATCGACGACTGGCTGATTCTAGCGGAATCAGAGCAGTTGGCGGTTCGGTACCGAGGTGTCGTTCTCGCTCATATGCAGATGTTGGGGTTGAGGCTCAATACCAAGAAGAGTGTGCTTTCTCCAGTACAGAGAACCACTTTCCTTGGTGTGGTATGGGATTCAGTGACGATGCGGGCCACCCTATCGCCCGTTCGTGTAGCTGCTATCCTGTCAGCCACAAAAGAGCTGAAGCTAGGCCAGTCACACACTGTAAAACAGTTCGGGAGACTGTTGGGTCTTTTGGCAGCAGCGTCCAACGGGATACCTTTTGGCCTGCTGTACAAGAGGCCTTCACAGTGGTGGCTCAGGACCAGAGGGTTCTCCCCGAGGGGAAACCCACTTCGTATGATCAAGGTCACGCGGCGTTGCTTTCGTGCCTTAGTTATATGGAGGAAGCACTGGTTCTTAACCCAGGGTCCGGTGTTTGGAGCTCTTTGCCATCGAGTTACTATCTCGACAGATGCTTCCCTCACCGGCTGGGGAGCGGTAATGGAAGGCCGTTGGTTCAGGGTCTGTGGAAGAGTCATCATCTCTCGTGGCACATAAATTGCCTGGAGATGATGGCTGTCTTCAATGCGTTGAAGCAATTCCTCCCAGACCTGAGGGGTCATCATGTGCTCGTCCGTACAGACAACACATCGGTGGTCTCTTATCTGAACCGTCAGGGGGGTCTGAGGATCCTCCTGTGGTCTCTGGGGAAGGTACTCTCCCTGAGGGCAGTGTATATTCTTGGGGACCAAAATATTGGAGCAGACATCCTGTCGAGGCAGGAGCTGAGGCCAGGGGATTATTTGGGAGTTTTACGGCCAAGCAGAGGTGGATCTGTTTGCGTCTCAGCATACGACGCACTGTCCACTTTGGTTCTCCCTTACTCACCCAGCCCCCTGGGCTGGATGCTATGGTGCAGACGTGGCCGAGGCTACGTCTGTACGCATTTCCCCCTGTTGCTCTGCACCCAGGAGTTCTGAAGCGAGTTCGCCAGTACGGAATAAGCCTACTGCTAGTAGCACCACGCTGGCCGAGTCGGATCTGGTTTGCGGACCTGGACATTTTATTTGCGGACCTGGTTTGCGGATATTTGGAGATTTGGAACCTGTGGGTTTGGCCTCTGAGGGGGCCCAACTCATAGAGAGTGGTCTCTCAACTGAGGTTGTTGAGACCATTCTAAGCTCCAGAGCTCCAGCTACTAGGAAACTATATGCGCTTAAATGGAAAGTTTTTTCTGTATGGTGTCACCGACATCAGTGGGATCCGGTTAACTGTTCTGTGAACACAGTACTCGAGTTCCTGTAGGAGCGCTTTACGTCAGGTCTATGTCCTTCCACGCTTTAGGTCTACGTGGCGGCCATTGCGGCTTACCACGCCCTGTGGGGGGTACATCGTTGGGTTGAGACCCCCTGATTTCACGTTTCCTTAGTGGCACACTGCGGACCAGGAAAGGCTGAACCTCTTGTGTCCAGTGCGAGCACTGGATACTTATGTTTATCGGACATCTTCAATGAGGAAATCCGACCAGTTATTTATTTGCTTGGATCACCTGAGAAGGGTCTTCCTGCTTCTAAACAGACGGTTAGTAAGTGGATAGTTGAGGCTATTTCACTTGCATACGAGTACTCTGACCAGCCGTGTCCTTTGGCGGTCAGAGCTCACTCTCCGAGGTGTATGGCGGCCTCTAAAGCCTTATTACTTGGAGTTTCTCTTCAAGACGTGTGTGATGCGGCAGGCTGGTCCTCACCGCTCACATTCATTAGGTTTTACTGCCTGGACCTGGATGCTGCCCCAGGTTCTCAGGTGCTTAGTGCTTAGTTACAACAGACTAACACTCAGGTACTGGGAATTCTGGCGCTTTGGGTATTCTCGTTCCCTTCGTAAGGGAACGTCTCAGGTTACTATTGTAACCATAGTTCCCTGAGAACAGGGAACGAGACGATGCGTCACCCTGCCATACTTCCTGCATCCCTGTGATCGGCTTGCTTCGGCAATTTTCGAAGCTAATGCCGGTTTGCACCGGATGTGCTTTTATCATTTCCTGGTCATGACGTCACCCGCCCGTGACGCTCATTCTTTCCATTGGACTAGTTGACATAGATGCTTCAGACGCAGTCAACCTGGGGGCGTTCCCATGGCGTCGATCGACGCATCGTCTCGTTCCCTGTTCTCAGGGAACTATGGTTACAATAGTAACCTGAGACGTTTTTTCCAATCAAATTTAGTATTTGTTTGAGTATCAACGCATTTGTTTAATTTATAGTGAATAAGTTATGGATCTGTTAATTTAATAAGTTAATAAAGTATGGTTAACATCTCACATACAACTCAGACGAAAGGCAATTTTTTTTTGGTCTCATTGTCACACTTTGTTAACGTTGTTTGTGATAGAGAGTGATTGCATATATTCACACTGATTTCAATAGCAGATAGCTGATTATAATGTCCATTGGTACTGATCTTATTACTTTCCTGAAAATATGTTTTGAGTTATGATATACCACCATTGGCACACCGTCGGGCCTGTGGTCATTGTGGCCCCGAGGGCTTTGGCCCCCGCTGCGGCCGCCGGCAGGCGTCCCTTATTTTTTTGTATTGAAGGTGGCAACCCTACTTTTGATTAATTTAATGTGTTCTTGCTGAATAAAAGTATTAATTTCTTACACACACACACACACACACACACACACACACACACACACACACACACACACACACACACACACACACACACACACACACACACACACACACACACACGCACACACACACACGCACACACATCTTACTGACCCCAAACTTTTTGAACAGTAGTGTTGGTATTAAGGAGAACCACAACATCCGGCTATATTGTTTGAGAGAGGAAAAGTGAGGATGTGAAACACTTCAAGATGAGAAGTATCATGTTTGTTTGGGCTTCTTTGCTGCCATCTTCCAGGGCAAAATTCAGAATGCAGTGTCAGCTAAATTTCTTCTGTTTATCCCCCCGCACTGGGGCTCATCCTAATCTCACAAGAAAAAAATTGTTTCAAAATGAGCTGTGCCTTCTTGAACTGATCTGTTTACATAAAATGCATGCCATCCTTTTATATTTGAGCTGCAATAGTAATCCCTGTATAGTTGGCAGGCACTTTCAGATTTATTTGATATTTATCTGGTTAAAGTGTTCTGGCACTGTTGTTAGGAGACGTACGGTACAGGAGCATTCCAGATTACAGAGTAATGTTTGAACAAGTGGAGTGCATTAAAGTGGAGGAGCAAACAATCTGGAATTGGTTATCGTGGTTCTCAACATATAGCATACAGTTCCTTTTAATCCACATATTTGTACTATTTTGTACTATTTTAAGTCTGTAGGGATACTGTAGGAAAAATGTAGAAGAAGAAACTGATTAACAGTGAAAGCCTTTACTAATGCAACAAATCTGCAAAGAGTGACTTCAGGTTCACAACAGGAAAGTCAGACATTTTGAAAGTCAAGGAACATTAAATTGTATCGCCTTAGTTTTAACAATTATAGATTTGAGAGTTTGAAGGGTTCAGATTGTGACAATCTCATCTGAAGATATGTGTCTTAAATGAAGCCTCAGGGGTAACAAGCGTCCCTGGCTCTTGTGCTTTTAGGCTAATGCAACTTCAGCTATCTATTTTCATCTTGCTAACGATCTGTGGCATAGACAACAAGGAAGGGCCTCCTGGGATAGGGAGAAAAAAAAACCTGTTTTTTTTTTCTTTCAGTAATGCACTCAAAAACTTGGAGCAGAGAGACATGAAACTGGAGTTATGTAGGGCAGCTCGTGAATGGAAAAGCAACCAGAGGCCATAAAGTTTTTCACGGATTTAAAAAAAATAATAATAACAATGCATAAGATATTTTTAAACCTCAGTCTCAGAATTCAGTGAGTTCTGGTACCCTTTCATCCTTCTGACACCCAGAGTATATTCTTACAGTCAATCGCCATTAAGGACCCTGACTGAAGTGACCAAACTCTGAAAATCAATAGTTAATGGGTTTTGACCTGAATTCAGATGAAGATATTAATGCTTTCTGTTTCTCGCTATACAGGGCTGAAAATCCGCGAAGTGACGATCAATGTTACTAGGCAGCAGGTGGAGGATTTCCATGGTCCAGAAGACTACTGGTGCCTCTGTGTGGCCTGGAGTCACCTAGGAACCTCGAAGAGCCGTAAGGCCACAGTGAGGATAGCCTGTGAGTATGCCAGGTTACAACTCTGGTGCATAGAAAAAGACAAATGCGAAGATATAATTTAATACATTTGAGGGTCTTGGGTATCAAAAAGTTTGAAAATACCCCTTGTATTTAACAATTCAATTTTTTTTCTCCTTTAGCATTTTGTCTCTTGAAACTGATTTAGATAAAAGCTTGCAAGCTAAATCTGAAATGCAACTACACGTGATCACGTTTTCCACATCATGTTGACAACAGGCTTGTTCGACTTCATGCAGCATTGTGTAGACCGATTGTCTGCTGACTTGAAGCAGTGCATGGCGGTTAGGAATTTTGTCCAACTTGAGACCGCGCCAATGCCATGTGACTGTGACATATGGCATCAAAGTACCACGAGAGCAGACGACTGACTCACCCTGCGCAGCTTCTCAAGAGCGGCTGCACAAGCTCTGAAGACGACACAGCTGTTGACAACGATCATGACAACGATCACGTGTGTTTCGTGTTTATTCTGACACCTTCAGTTCCACTAATGCTCACAAATCTCTATTTTCATAACAGTTAAAGTAACACCAGGTAACTTTTGCTCTCGGGGTCCCCCTACAGTTGGGAAACAGTATTGTCCTCTACTACTGTCATAAACTCTGTCATCCTACATGCACGTGCATTTGTTGACAACCATGATAGCCCTGAACACTGTAGGAGGAGGTCACATGCAGGTGTTCTGCTTGCGTCGCGTGTGAAATGTCTTCATCTCAGGTACAGTGGCATATATTCAGCATGTCATATGAATATAATTTCATGGGTTTTATTTTTTTTCTAACGACAAATGATCGCGATGATCACGTTTACAAGCCAGCGTCATTATAGTAGCCTAGTCAATTGGTTACCGTTTTACTGAATCTATATGATACTTCAATGCAATGTTTGAGTGGTAGATAATAACCATTTATCGTCAATATTATAATATCAAGCTACCATAAATGAATCTGCAAATTTTACAAATCGATTTGCATTATAGCTTGAGGCAAGACAAATAAACAAATATCACAGACATGTTAGGTATCCTAAAATATGATTTTGTACATCTTATATATTTACTTGCAAGAATAGAGCCCCTATCAAACTTGTACACGCCGTTTAGACATAGGCTTTCATTTGATTTTTTTCTTTGTATGTTGAGTAGAGTACACTTTTTAGGTCAAACATTTGCTATTTGCATTTCATCGATTGCAAAGTTCAAATCAGAACGAGAATGCTAGCGATAGCTAACCATCAAAAACTAGAATATCGTTTACTAGCTACCAGATTGATAATTTGCTACTCTACTTTCATTACTTGATTCATGAAGATAAACGGAGGATAAGATAGCTTCCGTAACATAGTCAGGCAGACAAAAACAAAACAAAGAGATAGTATGCAAGCAATATACTTACTAGTCCAAAAGCATGACAGCCAAGTCCGCATCGGTCGGGCACCCCTCGTCCTCCTTCAGCTCACGCCGGCCAGCGAGAAAACGCTGGCCCAATGTTGATCTTCGTTCTGCCTTTAACGCGATCACTTTCTCTTTTTCTCTTTTTGCTTTGCTCCGATAAAACCTTTGCTTTCTTGTTTTTCTGTGCTGCTTCGGCCATGACTATAACATTTGTCTCGCACGTCCGATTTTAAGGAAGTGGCGGTGGTGGTGGAAGTGACGTATATGCCGTAAAGCAGTCAAATTTTGTAGTTCTCTTTGTTCGCCGGTTACTACCCGAAACCCGAAGTTTAAAAGTACGATTAAAAACGCTACAGACCCCGTCAGGCTATGGCAGACGTGTCATTCAACCTATTGTAAGTCGATGTACCATCACAAGAGACTTGGAAATATATTATGAAGGTTGAAAAGTTACCTAGTGTTACTTTAAGTTATCATGTAGTAGCGATATTTTGTGGCATTTATCAAAAAAAAAAAAAAAAACGGATAAAAAAAATAGACCCTGCTACATTGGTATTTAAATAGTATATGCTTATGTTGAACTTTATTCTTGTAGAAACATCTGTGCATTTGACAAATATTGAATTTAAAGTATACAAACACAGCACGAGCGTCACTACGGGAGTAGAAAGTGTACGACTTCACGTCTCCGTTTTCAGCTCCTCCCCGACTACACGTTGCAACTCTCGCAGATCGGTTACACACCTAACGTAAATAAATGTCGAACACACCTAACATGTCACCACATATGATCACATGGATTTCACATGGGAACTGTTCCAAAACCACATGTTTCCCATCTGCAAATTATATTTCTCACATGTGTTCCACATGTAACCACATGTGGTTTTTCTGTAACGTAAATGTCCTTAATGCACTTAATGTGTTAAATCTGAAGGCATATTTAGATTTGCAATCTATTAACAGCTTTATTTAGTTTTTATTATTATTTGCTGTGATCATCATTATCATCATTTATTATTGTTTTTAAGAATTATTATGTTGTATCATTATCAGTTGTTATCAATTCACAACTTTATTCCACTTGAATACAGGGAGCATTATTTTGATCCTACCTGAAGCTGGACCATTTTTTGACATTTTTCTAGTGTTTTCTTTCTACAAATTGAAAGATTTTTGCATTGTACATTAAAAAAAAATCTGAACCAACGACACCTGCAACTCTAGCAGATGGCCGGAGCACCATTGAGAATGTCTGCACTCTGCAGCGCTTTTGCCCTGCCTTTGTAAGGTTGCCAAAACGAAAGGCAGGGAGCATAGAGAGTGCAGCATGCTGAGCGGTGAAAGCGATTGGCATAGATAGGCCAAATATCGGCTCGGACTCTGCCCGCTGTGACAGCTGCCTCTTATCTTTTCAAACAGACCTTCGCAAAAACTTCGAGCAGGATCCTCAAGGGAAGGAAGTGCCAATCAAGGGCATGATTGTGCTGCATTGCCGTCCCCCAGAGGGAGTGCCCATGGCAGAGGTAAGACCCGTCCTTACAGCCTCTGACATCATTCCCACAGGGAGGATATCTGGGAAGGGCAGTACATGCTCTCTGCTGACTGGAAAGAGCATCAGCGCTTTTTTAAACATCTATACTAAGTGATGCCTGTTTCTGTGCTTGTTCATCCAGATAATTGTAATTTACTCATGTCTCATGCCGTTACATACCTGTTAGACTTTCTTTCTTCTATGGAACACAAAAGAAGATATTTTAAAGAACTGCTTTGGCCAATTTATATTGAAAGTCAATGGGGTCCAAAACAACACAGGACCATATTGACTTTCATTGTTGGAACAAACACTGTGATATTTTCAAACTATCTTCATTTGTGTTTCACGTAAAAAAAGAAAGCCATACAGATATTTTAAAGAAACTATTTTGGTCCATATAAAAAGTCAAAAATATAGGACCATATTCACTTTAATTGAATGGACAAAAAAAAAATATATATTTGTATTTTCAAGAATATCTCTTTTCCTGCTCCACACAAGGAAGTAAGTCATACAGGTTTGGAATGACATGAGGGTGAGTAATTGATGGACAGATTTCATTTTTTAGTGAACTATCCCGTTAAAGAGAACATCATTTTACAGTGCACTGACTGTTATCATCAAATTTGATGGATTGATTTCAGTTTAATGCGCGTTTGTGAGCAGTCAAGGGTGAGTTAAGGGTCAAGTAAGGGACAAAAACAACAGGTCCACGAATTATTGATTATGAGCAGGCAATATATCCATGTACGCGTGTGTGTGTGTGTGTGTGATTATAGTAGGATTTGATTCTTGGCAGCCACCAATGCTTTGTGAATGATTCAGTGATGAAATGGAAGAACTCTGCCAGCGTCTTTCTATTCAAGTGCACGTTGGACAGAAACTGAGGAAATCTGGAAAGTACTGGAAGACCAGAATCTCCCTTCAAGTACTTTGTCAACATAAATGAAGTCAGCTATAAGAGGGGCTAGTGAATAATGTAGAGTGCAGACCAACAAACAGCGATCGGGTCCATTCCAGCACACCTCCGCCATGAAAAATGTAAATCCAAGCTGTGAGGGGAAGTGCAAAGATTTATATGGCATCATTTTACCAGCATGCTGGATGCTAACTCTCTCTCTCTCTCTCTCTCTCTCTCTCTCTCTCTCTCTCTCTCTCTCTCTCTCTCTCTCTCTCTCTCTCTCTCTCTCTCTCTCTCTCTCTCTCTCTCTTTCTCTCGCACCTTCTCTTTCGCTCAGTCCTAGTGGACTGTGTTTGTGGTTTTAAACTGTCATAAACACCCCCTCTGAGAAATGCTCTGTAGGATTTTTGTGGTCACAAAGCTAATGAGACTCACATATTTCTGAATAGAGTCAGCTTGTCATCACTGTTGGCTCTTAGGATAATTAACCAGCCTGATCTCTGTTCTAATAAGTAAACAAATACCATTGTGTTTTGAAGTAAATGCGGTTGCTGGTCATTGTTACTTTGCATGCATTCTTATTAGGCAGAATGTTTGAGCGGCTTTATTTTATACTACAAAAGTGTATGGTATTTTATACAGCCCAGCTCCAAAAAACAGACAAAAAGCATAATAAAAGTGATTAAGATGACTATTAGTCAGTGTTCTGCACTAAATCCTCTTATATAATAGCGCTGTGTGAGGAAGAGACTGAAATTTAAGCCCTTATTCATTGATAATGATAATCTTCCCTCTCTTCACACAAAGCTATCAGGCTTATAAAGACATATAGCAGTAGTAATATTGAGAAATAATATAGCACACAAATCATATGGATCACTTTCATGATACTTTAACCCTATAAAGCTTGACATGAAAGAATAGTGAGACGGATAAAATGTTTGGAAATAAAACAGCTTATTGAAGCTTTAAACAAGATGCGTTTTTTTTAGTATCATATTTGATACATCTGTTTTTTTATGGCTTATATAGTATGATATATGAGAATATGAAATGATCAAATTCTGATAGCTTACTCATCTCTCAGTAAGATTATATTTAAATGCTCAGTTTTATTATCAAAGCTCTAGTTTTTATTGTGGGGGGCAAAGCATATAATGCAATGAAACACAATGGTGATTGAGAGATTAAGTTGCTTCAGTCCAGTATAGTGTTCATATTGTAATATATACAGTATCTAACAATATAAAAGTTATCTTTATGTTTACTTTATAAAAATCTTTAAATATTTCACAGCAAAAAGACGTGTAACCATGACTTGAAAGGGGGATGTTTTTAGATTTATACTAAAGGCCTTTTTTCTTGCTAAAATGTCAACTATCAATCAGACTAAGGAAGGCATGTAGTAGATTGTGTACAATAGGTTTTCCAGAAAAGTTTTGCTCAAGTTGATAAATTGTAGGCCTTCAAATGTGATACAGCAAGCTTTTTATGGTTATTTTTGCTTTTTGTCATTTCTACAGTGACCATCCACATTCAATGTATGGAACACAAAAGCTTGGACATTCTGCTGCCTAATTTCTCCTTTTGTGAAGAGCAAAAATTACATAGGGTTAGAATGAGTGTAAAATATGACATCTTTATTTTGGTGGTTATCTATTCCTTTAAATTGGTGTGTTGTCCTTTTAAATAGTAGCAGTATTAATGTGTTGAATCTGAGTGGTGACTTAAACTGTGATATGATCCTGTGTCTACACAGGGGGGCTTCTTAGCACTTTGGTAATTACAACTTAAACATTAAAAAAACCTCTGAAATGACCTTTTAGAAAGAACAAGTTTTCTATTTTGCAGCTAAACTGTAACTATAAATGGGTTTCCCCAGAGAGCTACTTAAGCCTTTCTGCATAGTTGGTCTAGACTTTGCTATCATAAAAATCTTCTTAATGAGATTATGCACTCTGAATTTGCTACTGAGGAATAGTGTTAATTTGGCCAAGAGAGATTTTGCTCCCAAAACTTTTTGTGAAAAACACGTATTGATTTTAAGTTAGACCAGTAAATGGTCTCAACTTCCCTTTTACTGTGTTTTCTTTACCCGCTATTGACTTAGAAATCTTTAAGAGGATCCCATAGGGAAAAACAGTTACATTTGTATAAATAGATATTTTAAATATTTTGCTTGTAAGAAAAGATCATGCAGCATGTTCCTCATCAAAGTTTTAAAAAAAAATTATCTTAAAATAATTTGTCAAAATACCAGCGTTTGCAATCAAAAGTCAGATATTTCGACGTGAACTCATCAAATTCTTCTAAGGCCAGATTATCTGTGCCTTTGCGATCCACATTTATAGCTCCATTACCTATTCTGCATGATATTCGTCTCATTTGTGTCTAATTTTATTTCTCATAAGGATTTTTAGGTAAAACATCTGGGACCAAGTTGATACTTCAATGAAACATAATTGAGATCACCATTAAGTTTTCTTAGCACCATTAAGTGCTTCATTCCATTCAAAAAGCGATAGCTCAGCGCTCACTTCATGTGTTCCTACCTGTTTCCTGCTTTTTCTCTCTCCTGTCCATTTCCAGCCACCATGAAAGTGAGTGATGATCCCCATGATCTAACAAGCCAATTACAGGCCGGTCGGAGCTGGGTGGTATCCTGTCTCTGTGTTTAGCTGTGATAAGGCTGATCTGGAAAGAATGGTAATGTGGTTGTGTGTTGAGGAGAGGATGAAAGGGAAAACTCTGTGCTTTATGCTTGTGGTTGCCTTTACTTCTGTATTATTGGCCAGCATAGTCCTAGAAGTGTTTGCACAGCATTTTCCTCTGTGTTTGCCAGGTCTGGGGTTTATTCATTGTGTGTTGTGTGTTGTGTGTTGTGTGTTGTGTGTTGTGTGTGTGTGTGTGTGTGTGTGTGTGTGTGTGTGTGTGTGTGTGTGTGTGTGTGTGTGTGTGTGTGTGTGTGTGTGTGTGTGTGTGTGTGTTATTTTAAGGATCATAATTAATTCATCAAGGGATATCAAAGCTTGGGTATAAATTGAAATTTGACTTTGAAATTGAGATAATGAGAATAAGAAAAGGCATTAATTTAACTGGGATGACTTGGATTACAGGGATCACATCCACCCATGAATTAACCTCACTATTTCTGACTGCACACTATTTCAGAAATGATTGCTGATTTAGAGTGACCAAGACTATTTTGCAAAAATTGATTGGCTGTAATATATAGGCATGTGAAATGCCAAGCACGTTCACTCTTGAATTTTGAAATGTGTTTTAGATATACAGTACAACGAAACAGAAAATCAAGTATGTTCTTAGTGTTCATTTATATAAACTTTGGAATTAAATTATTAATCACACTCTTCCAAAAAGTCCAATAAATCCGGCATGATGGAAAGCTAAACTATATGCTTGCTAGTGAATGTTTTATGTTGACATGTCAGTGGAAATTGCCTCTGTCTCTGTAACAAATGGGAGTTGCATGTTGAAATGCCACACTAATAAGTAGGACTTGTTATCCAAAATATTATACAAGAAGTTTAAGTAGAATAGCAGTTGACCTCAGTAAAACAGGGATGATGTTAAGTTAATAGTCCATCAGATCAGTTCCATGATTTCAAAGCCCTGGCATTTCTGCAGTTAAGCTTAATAACACTAGTCACAACTCACTGTAACATTACAGCAGTTTACTCGCCCTGAGAACTTGGCAACCCTTGAATAACTTGGAAAAATTGGATAATTTTCAGAAACTGCAGACACTTTGTGTTGCCCACACTCTCTAGCTCATTGTCTGCTATTTCTCAAGACTGAAGTAAGCCCTTCCTGCCAAGTCCTTGCAAGGGTCCCCAGAAAGATTCTGCCATAAATAAACACCGGTATCTTGGCTAATTTTCATCTAATATATAAATCTCATTTCACATGCAAAACCATTATCCAGTCACTGCAGATGTTTTAGATGTCTTACCTGTGGAAATCTTAAAGGTACCATGGCAAAAAGCAGCATGTTTAATTCTAAATGTTAGAAGGAAAGGTGGACCAATGGTCATGTGAATATAAAGCATGACTGTTTTTGGTGCAAGAAACCTATAATGTTATTAGTGGACTTGTGTGTAGTATATTGTGTACATTTGGACAGCTACTCATCAAGAACCTTTTATGTCGAGTCAACAAATACATCAAGAATGTGAATGAATTTACACAAGCATATTTTATAGATGTAACGGTAGTTTTATAGATGTATAGTAGTTTGTTTAAACTTAATACTCATTTTAAAGTTGTTTG
Source organism: Gila orcuttii (assembly GCA_026230005.1). Lineage (NCBI taxonomy): Eukaryota > Metazoa > Chordata > Actinopteri > Cypriniformes > Leuciscidae > Gila > Gila orcuttii. Next base: position 19,687,732 of record JAPDVR010000004.1, read on the forward strand.
TTGAATTGCATGCTCATTATATACCAAATATAAAAAGCATTTGCAGAAATTCAGATTTAGCTGTCTGCACTATCAAAGGTTGGTGTCAAAAGCAATTTAAAAAGTGATTGTAGGTGTGTCTGCTTGTGTCAGTCTTGTCAATGTGTTGTGCTCGTGTGGGTTTGATTGAATTCACAGTCAGTGAGGCGGCATTATATTTCTGGTCCCTGAGGGCCGTCTATCAGAGCTGTTTAATCTTAGTAATTACGCTGCTGAAATATGAAGCAGTTTCAACAGCCTCTTATCCACCATACACACATGAACACACTTCACAGGTAAAAAATAAATAAAAAAAACTCCTCTAACAGCACATCTTTTTTTACTGAGTTTAAAAACATTAAGCGGCTCTGAACTCCTGTCCCACATTTATGGGCGACAACAGAATAGCCCCTGTGTCTGCGATAATAGTAAGATCTTCACTTCGGCTGATCTCTTCCTGTCAACAGGACCTTAATCAGTCAAGATAGAGGCACTAATGAAATCACAAGATCCTCTTGAGACTGTGGAAACTCCTCCGTCAGCCCTGCCACTGTTAGCCGCGCTGTAATTGAAACAAATGTGCCAATTAGGCCATTCATTTCTCACATCTTCTGCCACACATTCACCCAGCTAGTTTGTATCTGTCGCCTACCTTTCCTCTTCTCACTGCTTCTCTTCCTCTATCCTGTCTTCCCCCCTTTTTTCTTTCTTTCTTTCTTTCTCCCTCTGCTCTTCATTTCTGTGCTCTGCACCTTTTCAAAGGCTGAGGGGAAGTGGTGCTCAAGAATGCAGAGCATGGCAAATGTCTCAACAGAGAGCTCTGCTTTCACTGTGTGCTAATTGCCTATTTCAACTCCCAAGTTTCCCTGAAAAGTTGAGTAAATACATTAGAGAAGTGTGCTCTCTGCTTCAATACACAAGTAGTATGACTCCCTGCTGAAAAACAGCTTAAACCAGGTGATTTGTTTGTCTTAGCTGGCTGGCCAGCTGTCTTCATTGTCTGACTAACCAAAAAGTGTATAGTAATTTTAATGGTAAAAGTTCAAGTTCACTTTATTTGTATAGCACATTTACAGCAGCCACTAGGCTGAACAAAGTGCTTTACAGAACAACCAGATTAAAATATAGTAAGACCTGCACAACAACACATAGAACATAAATAAGAGCAGCAAAGCTAAGCGAAACCTTAAAACCGGAGTGACAAAACAGTATCAGAGTCAGACTCAAATATAAAATAGTAAAACAGGAGTAGCACAGCAGTGTCAGACTCAAATATAGAAAGAAAAGATAGGCAGGAGCTAAGTTATGAAGAGATTTAAAAACAAAGAGTAGAATTTTGAAATCTATTCTCTGTCGAACTGGCAGCCAGAGTAGAGATTTGAAAATCAGAGAGATGTGGACATATTTGCGACACTTATGTAGAAGTCTGGCCGCAGCATTTTGGACTTACTGAAAACGAGCAATTTGAAAACTTGATATACCGCAATTTTGATTTTACTTCAGACTTTACCAACTGTATTTTTACAGCTTCATAGTGCAACATTGTGAACCTAATTACAGTAATCATGCATCTGGGTTAGTTTTAAAATAATTAAAGCATGCTGTGAGCTATGAACATGAGGGCTAATGTGATTCTGAGAAATGATCTGTGAATAGAGCAAGAAGAGGAATCGAGGAAGAGAGGGCAAAGAGGGCATCACTGCAGTTACTGCTCAGAACGCAGCATTAAAGGGGTAGTTCACCTAAAATGAAAATTCTGTCATTAATGTCATTCATGCCCCCATGTCGTTCTAAATCCGTAAGACCTTTGTTCCTCTTCGGAACACAAATTAAGATATTTTTGAAATCCGAGAGGTTTCTGAACCACCCATAGGCAGCAATGTCATTGCAAATTCCAAGGCTCAGAAAGGTAGTAAAGACATTATTAATATAGTTCATGTGACTACAGTGGTTCAACCTTAATGTAATACTTTTTGTACACAAAAAACAAACAAAAATAACGACTTTATTCAACAATCTCTTCTCTTCCACCTCATACGCTGTTGACGTAGTGTAAGCAGTGCAGCGCTTACTGGTTCTACGTCAGAACGTCTCCTGTGTCTGCATCACACACATGTGTCGTGGTGCTCACATGACCAGTGTCGACCAATAGTGAGCCTAAGTTTTGACGTAGAAACCGGAAGCACCGTGCACTGTTTACACTACGTCAACATCGTAGGAGAATGACGTGGAAGAGAAGAGATTGTTGAATAATGTAGTTATTTTTGGGTGGTTTTCCGCACAAAAAGTATTCTTGTCGCCATAATATTAAGATTGAACCACTGTAGTCACATGGACTATTTTAAAGATGTCTTTACTAGCTTTCTAGGCTTTGAAAGTTGCAATGACGTTGCTGCCTATGGGTGGTTCAGAAACCTCTTGGATTTAATCAAAAATTTGTGTTCTGAAGACGAACAAAGGTCATACGGGTTTGGAACGACATGAGGATGAGTAATTATATAGAATTGTCATTTTTGGGTGAACTAACCCTTTAATGTGACTATATTTTTGTAACCATGTTCTATTAAAAGAACTAACCAACTCGGATTGTTGGATTAAAGTTGGCATGAAACGGATGTAGTCTTTTCTTCCCTATTGTGACGTATATCCGATTGAAACTGCTTTTGGAATGAGAAAAAAAAATGTGGGGTGGGACTGGATTTATTCCTCTGGAATTGATTGGATCATAGTAAGTTGGCTTTTGCTAACTAAATGAAGGCAGATCTGAATGGCAGTTTGCAGTCAGTTGGTTATGGAGGATATTTAGTCCCATCCTATGTCGAGACATACATCATGAAGAGAACAGATGCCTTTTCGAGGGGGAGGGGAGGTTAACGTTTTTAATTAAATATTATGAGTGCACATGAATTAAAAATAAATAAATATTTGCGTAGATTAATCCTTTATAACAAACACTGTAACATTCTGTAAAGAAATAAGAATTGTCAATTTTGATTTCATGATACCAAATCTACTATGAAGATAGAAACTGCAAATACTCGTTGTACTGTTGTCACGTTTTGGGTTTTGTTCCTCGTTCCTGTTTCTTGTATGTCATGTGATTCATTGTTCAAGTCATGTGATGCTGCCATGTGTTCCCTTGTCTGTGTCATTGGTTCATTGTTTCATTGTTCACAGGTGTCCCTTGTCTAGTCGTTTGTCTTGTGTATTTATGCCCTCATGTTTCCCCTGTGTCTTTGTCTAGTATTGATTGTTTCATGTAACTACTGTTGGTAGCCCTGTCGATGTCGATGTTCTTGTTTTGAGTTTCATGCCTCGTCATTCCTTTGTTTTATGTTTGATCAAGTTTTGTTAATAAATTGCATTTGGGTTCTCACTTCAACTTGCCTCCAGTGGACTAAAACATTACAACTGTAATTGAGTAGAATTTTCGGGATTTAAACTCTAATAAGACTTTTTTAAAAGGCACTTTTACATGATCATGTTTTAAGTGCTGTAACTGTATTTTTACAGCGCTGTTTTCCCTTCCCTCTTTTTTTTTTTACTTTCCTGCCAGTGTCGCCAGATCTCACTAGAAAAAAAGCACTGGCCAAAACAGGCCAAAAATAAGCGACAGTTTTCATTGTGGTGTGACATAGGAAATATTTGTGCTTAGAATAAATGCAGTGTGCAGTGCCGTGAGACGAGCGGTCATAATTATTTAAAATCCGATATTTGTCTATGCTTTCAATTACACTTTACTATTCTTACTGAGTCTAGAAACTGGTATCTATTTTACTAATTACAGCTTTGGTTAATAAATGCTTTTATTTTTGTCAGGTGGAATGGTTGAAAAATGAAGAATTGGTCACTTCCCTTGGAGACGACAACATTGACACTCGTGCTGACCACAATCTGATAATTAATGAAGCCAGACTCTCTGACTCTGCCAACTACACCTGCCTCGCCAGTAACATAGTCGCAAAACGCCGCAGTACAACAGCTACTGTAGTTGTGTTTGGTAAGACGACACTGATATGCTTTATTGACTTATTGTTCTGTCTCCTCAGCTTTGCTAAAAATACTACTGAACGGCTTTCTGCTTGCAACAGCACTCTGAAGTCATTCATTATCACATTTTAACTGTCAACTCATTAAGTTGTACACCCCATTTAAGCGATAGTTTATCCAAAAGTGAAAATTGTCTATATTATTGACTCACCCCCATGACTTTCTATATAGTATGTATGTGTGTATATATGTATATATATATATATATATATATATATATATATATTTATATATATATATATATATATATATATATATATATATATATATATATATATATATATATATATACATATACTATTATCATTATCATTATTATTGACACTCAAAGTACAGAAGAACTGAAATTGTACAATCTATAATCATATTTTCACATAAGCAATTATCTGCTTACTTTAAGAGTTTGCAGGTTTGATTCGTACACTCCACAAAACGAGTCAAACTAATGAAGAACACTACCAGTAATACCCCATTTGACAGGACTAATAGGAGAATCAGATGATTCACCATGTCGAAGCTAGCAGAAAGATCAAGCAGAATTTTCTGGTTCTCTACAGTCATGCCGTTTCAGGGGAATTTCCACTTTTGAAGCACAATTGGCTGGTATTCATCAGGTTGTTCTATGAAAAAACAGAATGGTGTTTGAAGGTAGATCTTTCAAGAGTTTTGGACAGGAAAGGAGCAGAGATACAGATCTGTAGTTATCTACTACTGCAGTGTTTAGTGTTGTTTTTTGAGGCAGACAATTGGAAAGGAGCAGTTTGGAAGCAGTATGTAATCTTTGCAACGGGTCCTTTTTTTTAACCTTGCATAGTTTTCGAAAATAAGTGTCACACAAACTGTCCATATTGGTATCTGTATATTTGGCTAGCTTGTACAAATGTGCCAGATGATTTTTGGCCAAATTGCAGTATAGAATTTAATTGGACAGACAGTACTTTGAGGTCAACAAAAAGTTGATAACCCTGTATATTTTGCTAGTCTAACAAAGAACGATTATATGATTAGTTGTATTTTATTATTTGTATCCAGCATTCTATTTGTTCTTGCTGTTTGTGACCCTATCAGAAAAAAGTTGGTGTTAAAATGTTGTGCCAGTATAATTGGTTGTACAGCTAAGACATATCAAAGCTAGACTACAAAAAGTCAAACCACACATATAAGTGAAGATTTTCCTTTAACCTGTTAGTCATCGTGTCCTCCGGGTGTTTCTTCTGGCAGGGTGAGCGAAAGGTAATCTCTTAAGTTCATTTGTTGTGGTGTTCAGTGGATGATCTCTCTCTGCAGTGAACGGCGGTTGGTCTCTGTGGACTGAGTGGTCTTCTTGCAGCGTGAACTGTGGGAGAGGAGTTCAGAAGCGATCTCGGACCTGCACTAACCCCGCTCCTCTGAATGGAGGAGCATTCTGTGAGGGCATGTCTGTGCAGAAGATCACCTGCAATGCTCTCTGCCCAGGTCAGATTTTCTTCAACCCCAACACAACCCTGAGGTGCAGCTTGTCTTCCAGCATCCAAACTCACAGCAGTTTTTAGTGTCAGTGTAGCACATAAGAGCTGTGTTTTTCATTCATAATACATCAGATATTGTAATACCCTCTACTTCCTGTAACAAAGTAAGGGTGGAATTACTGAGGATCTACAACATACAGGAGACCTCCTGTTCTCTGATAATGAAGAAATAATCCCTAGTTAGTGTAATTTTATTAGAAGAGTTATTGTTCATGTTGTACTCAGTGGATTGCCTGGCTTTGTGATATTTAAATCAATTTAGCCTTTATGATCCGATTCATGGTTACTGTTGGGTTGCATAATACATTTCAATTTGTTTACAGTTAAGCTTCAAATGAGTGAAACATATTAAATTTGTTTATTTCTTAATCATGAAATTGTATAAAATAGTTGTCACTATTTTTCAAGAATTTATTAAAAGACTCAATATACATTGTTGATTTATTGTTTATAATTAAATTCTTACTTAGAAAAACCTCATCTATCCAATTAGGTAGAGTAAGATATCACAGTATTTACTTTCTTCACATGTTGTGGAAATGCATTTGTATAAGCAGCAAAACAAGTTATGAGCAACACAAGTACCATTACATATTCAGCTTAACAATATTACAAAAAAAAGTGTGAGGTTCGTAAAACTCTTATGCTCCCCAAGGCTGTATTTTATCAGAAATACTGTAAATAAAAAAAGGTACTTTCTTTAAATTATTATAATTATAAATAAGTGTTCCCTTTCAAGGGAACTCGAGCTGCGTCAAGCTGTGGGAACGCCCCTGCGTTGTGCGTCCTGAAGCACGTATGGAATCAGCCCAATGGAGAGATGGAACGTCATAGGCGGGTGACGTCATCGACCAGGAAACTATAAAGCACCCCATAAACACAAGCGCAATAGCTTCTGTGCCTTCAGTCGCGCTATATGTGAATCTGTCCCTGTGTGAATATTGTCTGTCCTTACATACTCTGCACCACACAAACAATTTATATATATATATATATATATTAAGAGAGATATGGCGAACAAACACACGTTCTTTGTGTTGTTTGTTTGGGAGTGTAGCATGCCCAGTCAGCTCTCGAGGGAGCTGATTGTGAGCATTGCGAGCGTCTGCCATTAAGGACGCTCCGCTCCCGCCGGGCGCTCTTTGAGGAGAGCGGTTCGGTGCGCGCTCCCTGCGGTTCGGGTCCCGCTCTTGCCAAGGCAGAGCGACGACGCGTATCGTGGGGATCGCATATGGATCTCTCAGCGGGGTTAGAGACGGGCTCTGCCTTATCTCTCCCTTCACCTGTGAGATCCAGTGCCTCAGTCCCGTATTCGGAAGCACGCGCTGCGGTTTCTTCCGCTCGGGCTGAGGCACCAGTGTTGCTTCTATCCAGTTCTGAGGAGCTGGATGTTGCTAGTATATATGAGGGAGATGTGGAGGATTCGCCACCTTACACTCCCGAAAGCGATGAGCTAGTGGAGGTATTAACAAGAGCTGTAGAAAAACTCAGCATTGTATGGCCAGTGACTAGACAGGAGTCTGTTTCTAAATTAAAATTAGATGAGAGATTTTCGCCGTCACAAGTGCAACCTCCACGCCGGTGCGTGCCGTCTTTTTTCTTTCCCGATCTCCACACTGAGGTGTCGAAATCGTGGGAAAAACCGGTGTCATATAGAGAAAATGTTTAGTCCCCAGACTTCAACATTTTCCAATATTGTGGGGGATAATTCATATGGTTGTTCGGCTATGCCTCGCGTGGTAGAGACGCTTGCGAGTTTTCTCTCCCTCGAGGCTGCGTCATCTGTTAAGGCACCGGCATTACCCACCAAGCCTAGAAAGCTTAGGAATATTTCGTTTTTTGTGGGTAAAGCGTATTCGGCAGCAGGTCATGTCTGCATACTATGTCTATTATGAAAAAAAAAACGGGCATACCAGGCTGACCTGCTGAGGGACGTGAGTGAGAGTGAGGAGGTCAGTGCTGACGTGGTTCGCGAACTGCGTCAGGCGGCTGATTTTTCCCTGCGTGGCCGTAGAAAGACATCTGTGGTTAAATCAGACAAATATAAAAGGGAAAGGAAAAGATTTCCTTTTAGACACTCCTCTCTCCCCCCTGGGTTTATTTGGCGATGCTGTAAATTCTGTCATCGATAAATTCCAGGAGAAGGAAAAGCAAACAACAGCTTTTAACAAATTTCTTCCTTTTAAAAATTCATGTCCCTGGGACTGCTGGGCGGGAGCAGCCCCGGCCGTCTGCGAGCTCATCACATAGGCGCTGAAGCAGAGTGTCGCGTCTCGTGCTCCCCCTGCTGGACAGTGGGCTCAGCCGCGGCACTCTCAGCCGAAATCTCCCAGTAATAGAACTGATCTGAGGACAGTTATATTAGCTAAGAAGGCTTCGGCTAAGAAGAAGTCCTGGCGCCATGGCGCGCAGGACACTGAGGGTGGTTCCCACCGAGGCGGAAAGGTGTTCACCTCTTTCTACGGTGCCCATTCCTCCTCGGTGCCCTCAGGGGCCCGTTCTGCCAACCCCGCCTTAATGCCGGGGCGCAGACGGTCCCAGCGAGCGATTTCCCGAGGGACGCTCGCTCCCTCTGAGGAGGGTTTCAGAGCGGTTAAACCAGTTGTTCCCTGCCGGTGTGCCGTTACAGGGCGCTGCGTTTGCTGCTCAAGTTACACCAGAGGCCAGTCTCGAGAGACTGGTACCCTTAGTAGAATTTCTGGCAGAGGGGAAAAGCCTTCCAAAAATATCTCATTGGGTCCTGCAGACAATAGAAAAGGATTATGCTATCCAATTCAGGTGTCGTCCACCAAGATTCAGAGGGGTTCTGCCTACAGTGGTGGGCCCCGAGCAGGCTCTGGTTATGGAACAAAAGGTGAAAGCACTCCTTCAAAAGGAGGCTATAGAACGGGTTCCTCCTCCCAGTATGGAGGTCCACTGTCATCTGTGGTTTTCCATCAGCCATCCAGCCCCTCTGAGGTTGGACGCTATAGGGCAGCCGTGGCCGAGGTCACGTCTGTTCACCTTTCCCCCGATTGCTCTGCTACCTGGAGTTCTGGAGAGGGTTCGCCGGGACGGGGTCAGCCTACTACTAGTAGCCCCGTTCTGGCCGGCCCGAGTATGGTTTGCGGACCTGATTTCTCTCCTGGACGGTTCTCCTTTGGAGCTCCCGGTCAGGAGGGATCTACTCTCTCAGGCGGGCAGCATGATATTTCACCCCCGCCCAGTACTGTGGGCTTGGCCTCCGAGGGGGCCCAGCTCATTAACTCTGGTCTCTCAACCGAGGTTGTTGAGACCATTCTTCACTCCAGAGCTCCATCCGCGAGGAAGCTTTATGCCTTGAAGTGAAAACTTTTCACTTCTTGGTGTGGAGAACACCTGCAGGACCCGGTTAACGGCCCAGGGGGTGCAGTGCTGGAATTCCTGCAGGAGCGCTTCTCCACAGGGCTATCCCCCTCCACACTAAAGGTGTACGTGGCGGCACTGGCTGCTCACCACGTCCCTTTCCGTGGAGTTTCTCTGGGGAGACACCCGCTTATAACTCGTTTCCTTCGTGGCACATTGAGGCTGAGGCCAGCAGTTCGTACGAGGGGGCCGGCCTGGGATCTGGCCATCGTATTACAAGGTCTTTCCCAAGCTCCTCTTGAACCTATCGAAGAAGTTCCTGAGAAGTTTCTCACGTTTAAGACTATCTTTCTTCTTGCTATCTCCTCACTAAAGAGAATCTGTGATTTGCAGGCTCTGTCGGTTTCACCCTTGTACCTGGAATTTTCGCCTGGCATGGTTAAGGCTTTTTTGCGTCCTAGACCAGGTTACGTTCCCTAGGTCCCTACTAATGTTGTTAGACCTAGAGTTCTGCAGGCCTTCTGTCCTCCTCCATTTCTGTCGTCTGACCAGGAGAAACTTAATTTACTCTGCCCTGTTAGGGCGTTAGACGCCTATATCCACAGAACTGCCCTGTGGAGGAAGTCAGAACAACTATTTGCGTGTTTTGGGCCACCCAAGAAGGGGTGTCCCGTGTCTAAACAGAGAATAAGCAAGTGTGTGGTCGAGGCTATCTCACTTGCCTATGAGTCGGCTGGTCAGCCTTCACCTTGGCTGTACGAGCCCACTCTATCAGGAGTATGGCGGCTTCTAAAGCCTTATTGTCAGGAGTTTCCCTCAGTGACGTTTGTGATGCGGCTGGATGGTCTTCACCGCATACTTTCAGTAAGATCTATGACCTAGACTTAATTCCTTCCCCTGGGGCACAGGTGCTCTCGCCCTCTGTGCGCTAGTTCTCACATGGCGGTCACTTGGTCCTATGGCTACGTGGGTATTAGCGTTCCCACAGCTTGACGCAGCTCGAGTTCCCTTGAAAGGGAACGTCTCGGTTACGTATGTAACCTTAGTTCCCTGATAGGGAACGAGACGCTGCGTCATTCCACCATACTCCCGGCATTCCCGCTAGCGCTTCCTTCAGGCCTATCAGAAGCTATTGCGCTTGTGTTTATGGGGTGCTTTATAGTTTCCTGGTCGATGACGTCACCCGCCTATGACGTTCCATCTCTCCATTGGGCTGATTCCATACGTGCTTCAGGACGCACAACGCAGGGGCGTTCCCACAGCTTGACGCAGCGTCTCGTTCCCTATAAGGGAACTAAGGTTACATACGTAACCGAGACGTTTTCTATTTTAGTATATTTTAAAATGTAATTTATTCCTGTGATGTTAAAGCTGAATTTTTAGCATCATTACTCCAGGATTCAGTGTCACATGATCCTTTAGAAATCATTCTAATATACTGATTTGGTGCTCAAGAAACATTTGTTATTATTATCACAGTTGAACATGTTTTCATGGAAACCGTGATGCGTTTTTGTAACATTGTCTTTACTGACACTTTTGATCAGTTTAATGCTAATTAAAGTAATTTCTTTCCCAAAAACAAAATCTTACTGACCCCGAACCTTTGAACAGCAGTGTAAATATTTTGCTTCAGAACACAAACATTATTTATAATTTGTGTTTGTGGCTTAAAAATAAGATGAAGAACAGATTAAAACTGTGACTGAGCTAAAGGTTATATTAGGAATTTGTTCAATTGGCTGAAAATATGCTGATGTAATGCATGTAACCCTGCCAGTGTGGTCAAGAATTGGACTATTAAAACACTTTTAATTAAGTTTATGAAGTCTCTAGAAATCTCATAAGTTCATTGCAGAGTGCAGTTAATGCACAGAGCAGCTGTTCACTTAAACGGCAACCATGTTGTGTGCTCTGCAGTGGATGGAGTCTGGGAGGAGTGGAGCGAGTGGACGATGTGTAGCGTGCAGTGTGAGAGGCAGCGATGGAGGGAGTGCAACGCTCCCCCGCCCCGTCACAGAGGCAAGATGTGTGAGGGAGAAGGTCAAGGCATGGAGAACTGCACAGGGGGTCTGTGTACGCAGAGTGAGTATGTGCTGATGCCGTAATGTGTCATAAACACCGTCAATTCATGTTGGTCATGCTATTGCTCACTTAGATCTTGACACTCATCGCAAAGCTGAAGTGTGTGAATTGTGATGTTTTAGGAACTGTGATAATTGTCTGCTAAAAATGGATGAAAGTGACGACATCATCCCTCTCAATATCTCCCTCATAGCTATTATGATGAGATCCCTCTCTGATTTCTCCTTCTTAATGAAGGATGGAAACATCATGCAGGCTAAGTGATCCAAACCCATCTGCCAGTAGCTTCCCATGGCAACGATGCCAAGCAACAGTATCCACAGCTGATGTTGGCATAGCCTGCAGTTGGACATCGACCCATGATGTGAATCAGAGAGCGCATTTGTAATAAGTATAATGCCTGCTACAGACTGTGCGATTTCGGCAATCCTATAAGATCGTTACAGATCACACTTTATGATATGGATGTAATAAACGTAGGTACAACATGTATGTAGACTGTATGATGATGAAACCTATTGAATTGTAGTCTACGACGCAAGTTAGAATAGAAGAATAAAATATCAGCATGCGCTACTGGCAAACAAATAGAGCGAGATGAATCACACCGGCAATTGTGGTTTTATGTGCGCAAAAGAGGAAAGTAAGGATGCGGTCATTGTTAGGGAAAAGAGGCCAACTTGTCATGTCAATTTTGTAAATGGAGCTTGAGGTAAGTGGTTTTAAGTTTTAGCGCCATGTCCCGTTTATCAATACGCCATTTCATGTTGGATTTTTATTGGCTAGTCAGTAGACATAGGTCGTAGCAGCAAGCAAACTGTGAAATGATCATGCAAAATTTCTGACACTGTCAGAAAATTATCGCATACTATCTTTAGTCACAAGACAGTGACAACAACCATCCTTGAACCTCTCTGACTGTACAGAGAGATATCCCACTATTGGTCATCTTTCGTCTGGGACAGCCCAAAATCGTGCATTACAGGGATGGACTGTAATTCTCTCTCCCTCTTTCTTCCCTTATTTCTTTCTTTTTGTTGTTCTGTCTCTTTTTCCCAGCAGATGGGAAGCTGATGCATGATGTCAAGCCTCAGAGTGAGTTCTCCTCCATGTGAATTCTTAAGTAAACTTTGGTTTGAATCATTTTATCTTAAATTTCCTTTTTTGAAATTAGAATTTGTGTGAAAGCTTATTTTTTTACTCCCTCAATTAAGATAAGCTCAATCCCCTCAAATGTGTGTTCACTTCTACGCTTGGTTACCCTGTATCATTATGCATACAACAGGTGTCATTCGCAACAAAGTGGAAAAAAAGATGCAGAAGATTAATTGGCAAGAATACAATCTGTCTCTAAAATGTAAATTTTAGTAAGGAAATTACAAGCCAATTAAAGCACCCACAGCAAATAAACTTGGGAAATAAGAGTTTATGTACGGCAAAAAGGGTTGTTAGAGAATATGAAATCAAATAATACATTTATAATAGAAAAGTCAAGTAAAAATTGTTTTGGGTTTATTCATAAAATAATTGAGGGAAAAACTGGCAGTGGAACAATAAAATAAATTTGGTTAGTTTTGTATTATTATTATTATTTTAGATATCCAGAATATTTTCTTATATTTTTTACCCTACAGCAATTTTCTTATCAGCTGAATTTATCCGGAAAACAAGTCAAAGGAACTGATTAAGGTATCCTAAATATTTTGTAGGTTTCCTTATCAACTTGTCCAGATTATCCATTTCGCAGAATTTCAAAGTGCTAGTCAATGTATTGTGTCCTTTCAGATTAGAGAGAGTGAGTGATTGGATGGGGCGTTTGAACATGTGCTATATTTAGAGGAAGCAACGAGGTGTAATCATTGAATATTAACTCACCTCGTCAAGCATATTATGTCTTCATTTCTCCCGTGTATTATTTTAACCATATTGAGGCACTTTGCACAACATCATTTTAAATATGTATTAGTACCAGGTGCTTCTGCATTGTTACAGTGCTATGGCTCTGAGACTCTTCCGTGTGCATTGATGTGTGAGCTGGGTTATAATGCTTCTAATTAAATCTATTAAATCTGTTGCATGATGGACTTGCAATTAATTCACCTTTACCCTTGAACAGAAACTTGTTTCCAGCTTGAAGCATGTAATCCTGTTCAACTTTATGTAGTGTGTCAGGGTATTTGAAATGCAGTGCTGTAGTTTTAAAAACATATTCTTCCTCTCACGGCATGATTAATGTCCTCTGTGTCCTTTGTGATCTGGCGAGTTTGGTCCGCCCAACCCTCCTGCTGCAGAGGTCACTTGGGCCAGTGCTATAGATGCCAGCTGAACAGATGTATCATTGCGTGGGGTGTTGGCACACCACCCTGCCAGTTATTAAAGTAGTAAGAGCCCTGGAATTCACACCTCCCAAACTGCCCTCACGTGCCAAGCATATCTTTATACATTGCTAAACATGTGCATATTGCACCTGTTCCATTTGCACAGGTGTCTGAAAGATTTGCAAGCCTAACCACAATTACCAGGTGTGACGGCTTTAAATGTTTCCCTGTCACCAAAATGTATTTTTTCCGGTGCCGTGAAAACATTTCACTTGCAAAAATCTACAAAACTATTACACAAACTAGATCTTACTTAAAAATGTCATCATATCACAATAAAATAATCACAGAAATAATTTTATTCTTTTTTATTTCTTTTATTTTATGGCACTGTGAAACATGTTACTTGCACAAATCTACAAAACTATTAAATTAACCATTTCTTATTTTAATATTTCATAACACCGTATAATAGTAGTAGTAAAAATAATTATGAAATATTATAAAATATTACTTATCATTAAACTTGTAAATGAAAACGAGGCAACTGTGTATGCTACAGGGGTATAAACATGTAGCCACTGGTGCTCATTGGATACATGAGAGGTAAATATCAGATGAAACAACAAAATATTCCAAAACAGCTGGTAAACCAGTGGGAGTGTCTATAACCTGCCAACTCCTTCACAAATAAAACAGTAACTTCTAATGCAAAATAATAATAATAATTAAAATAAAATATTTAAAATAAATTTAAAAAAGAGCTAAAAAAAAGAAAAATAAATATAATAATAATAACGATGATGACACTACAAGAAAAAAAAAATCCTCATTATCTCCAAGTAACTTTGTACCCTTAAGTGTATAAATCCAAAACGTCTCATGTTGTAGAAGACATTTCAATCTATTCCCAATCTATTCTTATGGTGCATGAAATAGATTTAATTCCAATATTTATATTATTATTATTAAATATTAAATATTTTTTTTATATTTAATGATAAAAATTTATGTAAGGTAGCTCACATGTGTTGCACAGATATTTATTTAAATTGTTCAAGAACTTCCTGATCAAATGTGTGCTATTTGGCATATTTTCTTAAATTATTTCCACAATAAATAATAGTTTTCCCATGGAGCTTAAGTATGTGTTCTGTGTGTTTCTGACTGTGTCCCAGGCATGGAGAACTCTATTGATGTTGCGCTGTACTCTGGTCTGGCTGCGGGGGTGATCGCTGTGGTCGTCCTCATTGTGGCCATCACCCTCTACAGGAAGAGTCAGAGCGAGTACGGAGTGGATGTCATTGACTCATCTGCTCTTGCTGGGGGCTTCCAGTCCTTCAACTTCAAAACCACCAGACAGGGTAAGAGTTCATTGTAGATAAAGTGCTTCGGTTAGATTAATTTATTGTGATTCTGAAGTTCATGCGCCGCTAGTCACAGTAATAAGCTAAACCATAATGAATATTTAATAATTCCAAAAAAAGAAATTGCTCGTAAAAGCATACAGACACACAATCCATGAGTGCATCCAGTGCAGTGCATCCAGAAAGTATTCACAGCGCTTCACTTTTTCCACATTTTGTTATGTTACAGCCTTATTCCAAAATGGATTAAATTCATTATTTTCCTCAAAATTCTACAAACAATACCCCATAATGGCAACGTGAAAGAAGTTTGTTTTAAAACTTTGCAAATGTATTAAAAATAAAAAATGAAAAATAATCACATGTACATAAGTATTATGGGGTATTGTTTGTAGAATTTAGAGGAAAATAATTAATTTTGGAATAAGGCTGTAACATAACAAAATGTGGAAAAAGTGAAGCGCTGTGAATACTTTCCGGATACACTGTATATGCTCATATGCTTTTATTTCACAGTAAAACAGTAAGATGTTTTTTACTCACACAAACCGCTTCTCCTGACCAAACACATTCTCACCCAAAAAAAGGCATGCTAAGGTATGCTATGCTAACTTAAATTCTGCCTTTTTGTCTGCTTTGCCGATAACTTTTGTAGATAAGACCACGTCTACAGTCGTTTGAACCACATTTGGTTCTGCTACACGCGTCCATATTACCGCCGCTGACGCTTCTGGGTCAGAGAAAGTGATAGCCATCGCCCCACAGGGTAATCAATCCTGGCTGCTTGTGACAGCACAGTGAAAGCCTGCGACTAGCAGCTTGTGTTTATTGTGCTCAAAGCCTGGGATGGCAACACCCTCCTTTTCCATGCAACAGGAAAGAGGGGGATCAAGGCTCAGCTGAGCCGCATCTGTCAGGTCATCAATCCTATTTAAAAAGGCCAACTTTCTCCCAGCCTCCCGCTGTGCCCTATTCCAACAGCCAATCCGGTTCCTATCAGCACTCGCAGGAAAGACCAAACCCCATGCAATAGAAAAGAGAACATGTTGGATGTTCATTTAAGGATGTGGGATGTAGAATGAGAAATTATAAGCTTCACTAAACAGTTATTCACTAAACATGTTAAGCATTTAAATGTTCCAAATTGTAGCCCATTTGATTTCATTTTGATTTTGTATTATTTCTCATTAAGGTAGGTTTTGTATTATTCAATTCAATTCAAATTTATTTGTATAGCGCTTTTCACAATACATATTGTTTCAAAGCAGCTTTACAGAAAGTGCATTTCAGAAATGTACATAGAAAAAATACAGTTAGTTAATCATATATTAATTTAGGGCATAACATATCGCCAGTGTTGAGTCGTCTCTTCACAGGCATTTAGTCATCTCATCGCAGGTGTTGGGGCATCTGAAGTCTCCGTGAGAGGCTGGATACAAACTGGAGCTGACGAACGCCATTTACCTCAGGACTAGCGTCCCGAGATAACAGCAGAAAAGCAAATGGGAAATAAGAGCTGCTGTTCATAGCTGCTGTTCATAAAATTAATGCATTCGATCTGATTCAACAGTGGTATAAAAGGTAAGCATTATGTGAATGCTTGGCTAAAGAGATGCGTCTTTAATCTAGTTTTAAACTGGGACAGCGAGTCTGAACCTCGAACAATATCAGGAAGGCTATTCCAGAGTTTAATGCGAGAACGCCCTCCCTCCTTTAGTGGACTTAGATATCCTAGGAATGACCAGAAGCCTCGAATTTAGTGATCTTAAAGAACGCGATGGATTGTAGGGCGATAGAAGGTCCAATAAATACACAGGAGCTAGACCATTTAGGGCTTTATAGGTCAGTAGTAGTACTTTGTAATTGATACGGAACTTAATAGGTAACCAGTGTAGAGATGATAGAATGTTACGTAGCTTAGCAATATTTCTAAGGTGGAAAAAGGCTGTTCTTGTAACATATGATATATGATTTTCGAAAGACAAGTTGCGGTCTAGTATAACACCCAGGTCTTTTACTGTAGTGGATAAAGTAACACGACATCCTTCTAAATTAAAGTTGTATTGTACGAGGTTTTGTGGGTAGTTTTTTGGACCAATAAGTAATACCTCAGTTTTATCTGAATTTAATAGCAGGAAATTACATGTCATCCAGAATTTTATATCTTTAAGACACTCTGTCAATTTAGATAAGTTAGTGTTTTCATCTGGTCGTGATGAAATATGTAACTGAGTGTCATCAGCATAACAGTGGAAATAAATTCCATGTTTTCTTATAATATTACCAAGTGGCAGCATATATATTGAGAATAGCAGAGGGCCTAACACCGATCCTTGCGGCACTCCATAGTCTACTGACGTTATCTTCGATTTTTCACCATTTAAACAGACAAAATGGTAACGGTCTGATAAGTACGATCTAAACCAGCTTAATGCCTGTCCCTGAACACCAGTGTAGTTTTGTAGTCGATCCAAGAGTATTTTATGATCTATAGTGTCGAACGCAGCACTAAGATCGAGTAGAACTAGTATTGAGATACAGCCTTGGTCAGAAGCTAAAAGTAAATCATTTGTAATTTTAACTAGCGCAGTTTCTGTGCTATGATGCGGTCTGAATCCTGACTGAAATTTTTCATAGATATCATTTTCTTGCAAGAAAGAGCAGAAAGGTCTGTAATTTGCTAGGTTATTTGGATCTAATTGCAGTTTCTTAATGAGAGGTTTTATTACTGCCAGCTTGAATATTTTTGGAACATGACCTAAAGATAAAGACGAGTTAATAATATTGAGAAGAGGCTCTTCCACTACAGGTAACACTTCTTTTAGTAGTTTAGTGGGTATTGGATCTAATAAATATGTTGTTGGTTTAGATGCAATGATAAGTTTATTTAGCTCTTCCTGTCCTATAGTTGTAAAGCGGTGTAGTTGTTCCAGAGGGGCCATAGTTGAGGCTGAATCATAAGACACCATAAAAGATTGTACATTTACAATTGTGTTTCTGATGCTTTCTATTTTCTCAGTGAAGAAGTTCATAAAATCATTACTACTATACTGTAACGGAATATTTTGCTCTGGTGTTGTCTGTTTATTTGTTAGTCTAGCCACGGTGTTAAATAAGAACCTTGGATTATTTTGGTTATTTTCTATTAGTTTGCGGAGATGCTCAGCCCTGGCTGCTTTTAGAGCCTTTTTATAACGTGACATACTGTCTTTCCACGCGATTCTAAAGACCTCTAAATTAGTTTGTTTCCATTTACGCTCTAAGTTACGAGTTTCTCTCTTGATAACATGCGTAGCACTGTTGTACCATGGTGCTTTAGTTTTCTCTCTAACCTTTTTTTATCTAATTGGTGCAACAATTTCTAATGTACTAGAGAAAATGGTGCTCAAACTGCTAGTCATTTCCTCTAGTTCATCTGTTTGTTTGGGTTCACTGAGCAGCTGAGATAGATCAGGTAAGCTATTTGAGAATCTATCTATGGTGGTTGGAAGGATTTTTCTGCCTGGTCGATAACGTGGCGCAACATGACAAATTTCAGCAGTACGTATTATGCAAGTTACCATGTAATGATCAGTGACATCATCACTTTGCGGTACAATATCTATATCGGTTGGATTGGTTCCATATGATATAATTAAATCTAGTGTATGATTTAGACGATGAGTGGGACCACTGACGTTTTGCTTGACCCCAAAGGAGTTTAATAAATCTGTAAACGCAGCCCCTAACGCATCATTTGTGTTATCTACGTGTATGTTAAAATCTCCAACAATTATTGCTTTATCGACACTGACCAATAGATCTGAGAGAAAGTCTGCAAACTCTTTTAGGAAATCAGCATAGGGCCCTGGAGGTCTATATACAGTAGCCAAGGCTAGAGATAATAGGGATTTCTTTCTTACATCTAGGAGCGTAACATTTAGCACAAGTACTTCAAATGAATTAAACCTGTGACCTGTTTTCTGAGTAACATTTAGAATATCTCTATAGATTGTTGCAACACCGCCGCCACGACCAATCAGACGGGGCTCATGCTTATAACAGTATCCTGGTGGAGTAGACTCATTTAGACCGAAATACTCATTTGGTTTAAGCCAGGTTTCAGTAAGGCAAAATACATCGAAACTATTATCTGTGACATTTCATGTACAATAACCGCCTTAGGTGTGAGCGATCTAATGTTTAGAAGACCTAGCTTTAGAAATTGTTTTTGTTCACTGATATTGAGATTTTCTGGTTTAATTACAATAAGATTTTTCCTAGATCCTACAGCAGATTTATTATTTGGCCTCACTAAACGAGGAATAGACACAGTTTCTATATAATTTTCTACAGTACTTGTATCAATTAATTTGGGACAGCAAAGATTGTGTTTTGGACTTTGACTTACTAGTCAGATGGTGTGTAACATCTTGGAGATGTTGTCCGACAGAATAGCTGCTCCGATTCTGCTGGGGTGCAGGCCATCAGCACGGTAGAGCCTAGGTCGCTCCCAGAACAGATTCCAATTATTTACAAAGAGCAGTTTCTGTTCATTACACAATGACATTAACCATTCATTTAGTGCAAATAATCTACTGAACCTTTCCTGTCCCTGTCGGTACGTGGGAAGCGGTCCAGACACGATGATCGTTGCTTCAGGCGATGTGCTGCGTACCGTCTCGATCAGGCTCCTGTAGTCCTTCTTCAGAACCTCCGTCTGCCGCAGCCTGATGTCGTTCACTCCCGCGTGCAGCACAACAGCTCCGGCGCGCTCGTCACCGTTCAGGATCTCGGGAACATGTGCAGCAACATCTAGAACACGAGCACCAGGAAAGCAGTGAGTGCGCACCTTACCCTTACCTGAGGTAGCACGGACGATGGAACTGCCTATGATCACGGCGTCGTCGCATTCCGACTCGCGAAGAGGGGATAAGCGGTTTCGGGTGGAGATCTCAAAGACCGGGAGGGGCGGAGAGGTTCTTGCTCTGGTCCTGGCTTGTGTCTTCCGCTGAGGGATCACCCGGGGTCCATGGTGTTGTGTCGGTGCCGGAGTGAATGAAGCCAGGGATGATCGCGTCCTGGGTGCTTGCGTCCTGTGCAGAGAAGCACACGGAGTAGACGAGGTCGGAGTCAAAAAGTTACTAACCACTGACTTGTGGTAACGTTAGACACACATTCGATATATTCGCCATTATAACAAATGAACAGTAAATTAGTAGTGATACTACCAATATCACTACTAATTTAGGACTGAAATCCTGGATATAACCCGTATCCTTTGAGTGAAACGGGTGTAAATGAGACGATCGATAGGCGAGAGGCCACGCGTGCAATGCTAGCGGGCTAAAGCAAGGCTAGTAGCGGAGATTCGGAAAGTTGGATCTAAGTAGCGATATCAAAGCAATCCGATTGTTTTTTATAAGGAATAGTATCGAAGATAAGTTCACATGCTGTAAAAATAGAAAGTGCTTGTTTATAAATGAGTGGTGAAGAAGAAAATCAAGGATTTATGAATCAATTCGACAGAGCTCCAAACACCTATACAGAAAGATAGATAGATAGATAGATAGATAGATAGATAGATAGATAGATAGATAGATAGATAGATAGATAGATAGATAGATAGATAGATAGATAGATAGACAGAGATAATAGGGAGTTCTTTCCCTATGAAATGAATAATGATTATTATTCATTAAGCATTGTATAACTTTTCCTTTTTAGTCGTCTCACTACATGATATCTGTTGCAGTTTTCTCAGTGTGTGTAATTATAATAAAGCTTCTGAAGTATTCCTGCTGACTCTCTAAATCACAGGTAACAGTATGAGACTCCAGACCTTTGCCCGTCTGTCTGCTCTTGAAATCTCAGCCACTGAGTCATTTTAATCACGACTCTAATTCCAGATCTTTCTCTGCAAGGTGCCCACTACATGCTTGTTTCATTAACTTCTATCATCCTGCTTTCTCATCCTTTCATTTCACTGCCATTTTAAAGATTTTGTGCCCCACAGTGATCATATCCTTCTTCTAAAGAGATGGGGGGAGGGGGGGGGGGAGGGGGAGAATTTAAGAATTTGAACCATTTAATATGTTGTAATCTTGTTATATGTCTGGTAAATCTGGTTCAGTTCTCTTCTATAGGTAGTGGTCAAAGAGAATAATTTGACCCAAAAATAAAATTGGTCATCATTTACTCACCCTCATGTCAGTCCAAACCTGCATTAATTACTTTCTTCAGTGAAATACAAAAGATGATAATTTGAGAAATGTCAATATTCTTTTGGACAAGACCCATTGACTTTCATTGTATGGACAAAAACAGTGGAAATATTCTTCAAAATATTTTCTACAGAAGAAAAACTGTCATAAAGGTTTGGAGCAACATGAGTGAAAGTAAATGATCAGACAACTTTCATTTTCAGGTGAATAAACCCTTTAAAAGGTAATGAATATGTTTTCATAATCCCAAATGTGAGTATGCATCAGCATATTTCCTAAACTTCAGCAGTTTTCCACCATAATTTGTCCCATCCTGACACCTTAGAACTTTGCAGGACCAGTCAAATTTATAATACAAACCTTTTGTCATTCTATAACAAAACCTTGACCTGCCCAAGCATGATGACTAGAAATATCCCAAATGCCTGACACCGATCAGCCCATACTGGGGTAATTAACGATTTTCCTAAAAATAAAGACCCATTAGCCTCCTGCCTTTCACCCCTCACTGTGCAGCAGCTGGCCAGCAAGGACTAAGTGACTCAAATGTTAGAGCTACTTTGGCACCGGGATGAATCGTGGGGGCCCTGTGATGGTGTGTGTCTGCTTCGGACTGGAAAAGGTGAGAGAGCAACAGCGAGAGATGAAGACCCCCTTCAAAGAGCTGTTCTGAGCCCAAGCTGGGAGGCGACAGATTTAAAAACTTGGAAAAACAAAAAGGTCACTAAGGCATACTTCATATATCTTTGTCTCCATTTAGTTGCTCTCTCACTTAATTAATTAATTTTATGCGAAAGCGCAAATTCCTAATGATGCCACGGGCAAACCAATGCTAACTGTGGTAATGGGTGATGACATGCCATTTAAGGATGTGACTGTTAACATCAATCAATGCATGAAAGCAACTGTTGCCATGAACAATCTACTCTGACTAGTAGTAAAATAACATGGAAGCAACTAAGCTGAATGCTAGCAAAAGGGTCTGCACTTTATCTTTGATGATAAAGGTCTAAAAACACATGTACATAAGCTGTTCAGGTCAGTTTGCATAATCTAGAATTCCAAAGTTTTGTGCTCTAAAGTAGTTCAGAAACATGCAGCACAACAGTATACTTTTTTAATTAAAGGTGCTGTATGTAATTTTCTTTGACTGTGCTAAAGCATAAAAATCCCATTTGTTTGCAGATATTTAGGAAACATGCTAAGTTTACATACTTGTTTCTCTCAGAAACAATGCTACAGCCTCTACTTTGAAATGTGCGTTCCATGTCGGAATGTCTGTTTTTGTTTTGGTCTGTGTAATCCTGCCCACTGCCAATTTACCCATTAGTATTTCAACACCCCAGGTTGCCAGTTGTTGGAAAACACAGCCTATTGCAGCCATGGAAGCCAGAAAACGAACTGGGTCATAAAATGGACTGTAACATATTAGAAAAATATGGGATTAAAAATCTATACTCTTAATATTCTAACACCTATTCAGAACCACGTTTCAGGTGGTTAGGTTTTGAAGGGCCAAGAATTTAACAGTAAAAAAAAAAAAACTAAACTTAACTAACCTAACTAAATAATTTAGTTGGTGCCAGAGCATTTACTTTTTTCACATACTTAAAATTGTCCTTTTCACTTTTTGTATTTTTCAAGATACATTTTTTCCCCTTTTTCCAGTACTCTTAGAATGAATATTTTAGCCAAAACAGTAAATTAAATATTTATCCTTTTCTGTTGCACGCCTTAATTTTTAAGCCATGGCCTGCTGCACTGGAGTTGTCATGTCAGGACCCCATCTAACCGTATTCTTTTCTTTTTACCTGTATCAACAAAACTCCCAAAATATCAAAGACTGCCTTTTCATCTCCCCAGGCAATCCACTTCTGCTGAATTCCTCCATGCAGCCCGATATAACTGTCGGCCAGACGTACAGCGGTCCAATCTGCTTTCAGGACTCCATAGACAAAGAGCTCTTTGACCCCCTGCCAGACAAGGTCAAAGTTCAGAGCTCCTTTATGGTTTCACTAGGTGTGGCGGACCGGGCCGAGTACCATGTGAAAACCCACCTGGAGACCCTCCCTGCTAACCTTCACCCAAACTACAGCACAGTAGAGGGGAAGAAGACGACCCTGATTGCTCCTAATGGACTTCACACACCCGGGAAGACTCGGTTGAAAACAAGCGCAGTTTTTGGGCACCTGGGTGGCCGATTGGTCATTCCAAATGCAGGTGAGGGAAAGTATGTGTTTTGGTGTTTTATTTTTATGCAATGATGACCAAGATAGGAGGTAATCTTAAGGTACAGGAAAGCTACAGTCATTCATATTCTTTTAGAAATTGGGTGGAGAGTTACTGTCATTTACTCACAAAACAATGGCTTTGGTAACTGTGAACAGTATGTGAAATATTTGTTTTCTCTTATCATTGTTTTGCATGTAATAAGTGCACCAAAAGTAAATGTTCTCTTTGGCTAATGGTTGTAAAGGTCAACAATTCACTGAACCCACTCTCTGGGGTCCTTATGTTGAAGGGTTTTTAGGGCCAAAGAAAAACACTGTCTCACATCAAATTCAGGGGAACTGCACAGACCAAGAGAGTAGTAGATTGGGACTATTTTAATATTTTACATAAAACGTCTAGGTTATGACTGACACCTTTTCGTCTGAAGGGACTGTTTGGCAGGCAGGCCCCGAGGCATGGCGAAAGACGCAATGTCTCATTCCCTGTTCTCAGGGAACAGAGGTTACAGTCGTAACTTAGACGTTCCCTATCGAAAGGGAACTCACACTGCGTCGATGGACGCTTTGGGGAACGATATACCAATGCCACCATGCTAAGGGGAGTGCATGCCATTTGGCAGTGACAACTGTCAGAACCAGCAAGTTCAAATGAAATGCCAGAACCACTCACCCTCAGGTTACACTGGGCTGTCAGTGACAGCATTCCCTATGGTCAAAGCCCAAGCTATGTGCTTCACAGGAAAACCTCCATAAACCTAGTTTAATGAGAGGCCTACCTGGGCCTGCTCAAGGGCCTAGGACCACAGCTTCAAATTAGAAGGGGTCCCTTCTAGGGAATGTGGCTAGGGAACCCGAGGGAACCCCAGCCAGTCACTATTCGGGAGAATGTGCCGCCCGAAATGCCACCAGGAAGACCTGACCTGGTGTCACTTACATTGGACACTACAGTCTGGCCAACTTCCTGTCTGTCCGGAGACAGAGCCTCTGGACACTTGGCTTTAGGTAAGGCATCCAACCCAAGGGACTGCGAAGCTGGCTGTGAACCACCCAGCCCGGAACTCGCCTGTCAGTGGTCTTGCTAGCTGTCAAAAATTACCCACGCTGTTGGGGGTTTGCCTTCTGGGGAGGCCTAAAACGGCCAACCGTACAGTGGCAAATCTTATTTGGCTGATCATAATTGGGGCTAGCCTCAGAGAGGCCCACTGAAGCCAACTGTCTGATCGGCCAGTGAGAATTAACAGCCGAGCACCCCATGTTGGGTTACTCAGGGTCAGGGAGGCCTGCTAGGGGCAGGCCTGACCAATAACACTGCTGGCTGTGTACCCTGACACTCGAAACCCTCTTCAAGGATGAGAGGCCTACTAGGCCTGAGAGCCAGTGCTGTCAGCCAATTTACCCATACTGCTGGGGACTCACCTTCAGGGAGGCTTAATAAGGCCTACTAGCTGATAGTCAGTCTATTCTGCTACAAACATATACCGTTGGGAACCATACTACACCAACACAAATATTGAGGCCACCCACAGGAGGCCTAACAAGGCTAGCTACCTGGTCGCAGCTATAATGTATGTCCCACAATGTTAGGACTCCCTTCTGAGGAGGCCTGATTAAGGCCTACTACCCATCAGTGAGTCTACTGAGCCGGAACTACTAAGGCCAACCACCTGAGGTAAGCTGGCCTACAGCGCCAACTACCTAACAGCGCAGTCTTTGTTGGCAGATATGCTGATAACACACTGCCTACAGCACACTGGTACCTAATCACATTGCCCATGGCAGTGTACTCAGCAAAAGTGCAACACCCTTTAAGCAAGGGGAGTACAACATACGCCAGTCTGCCTCAGTGGAGGCCCCAGATTCAGAGGCCTACCATCTATACGCATGGGCGTCAGCTCATGGCAATGCTCTGGCTTCAAGGGAGAGTATTTCGTAGACCAAGACGAAGTGAAGGTTAGAAATTCCCTCTCAATCCGAGCCATAGTGGTGTGAGGTGAAAAGACACAGAGCTGAGAGTGGAGTCATCGAAACTACCCTGTGTCAACAGGGCAGTACCAACCACATGCCCCTGAGAGTTCAACAGGGTGCGGGCCTGCCAGTGGCTCTAGAGGTGACATAAAAGTTTTTGCGCTCAGCTCAGAAGAGTGGGGCTCTCTTGTAAGTCAACCACCTTCAACCCATCGCTTGAGCGGAGGCTCAGCGAGCTAAGTGGAGCCTACTCTGGCGGCCCAAATCCATATGCCAGCTCTGCATGGTGGGGTCGGACAAACCAAAAACAATCTCTTCACAGAGCGAAAGATGGCCTGACCCTGCCCAAAAAGACCCATTGCACTGGGCAGGCTTTATTGAGGCCTAGGTCTTTATCAATCAAACCTCTACACCAACCTGCATTACTCTTCTTGCCCAAGAATGCAGAAAGGGGGTGGGCCTTGGCCTAACGACTCCCATGGGAGTAGGCTATCATATAGGGGTGCTAAAGAACCTACATTCACAAAGTGAAGGGCCAGAGGCAGAAATGCTTTAGCAGAACACCTCCACTATCCCTAGCATAGCCTAGGCCATCTACAGAGGCGGCCCTGGTGAGCCACCATCGCCGCCATCGACCGACCGATCTCGGCAGTTTCCTTAGTGGCCCGGAGAGCAAGATAAGTTGTGCGGCGCAGCTCAGGAACTGCCTCAGTGGACATCCCTGCCCCCTGGTTTAGATCCCCCAGCAGATCAGCCTGGTATGCCTGCAGCACTGCCTGCCCTTTAATATCAAATATAATATTCAGGAATATCACCACCCTCATCACCCTCATGGAGAGAATTCCTCCAGCTGCAACTCACCCTCGTCAGCCGCCGAACCGTTTGAGAGGGTTATCCCCTTCTCAAGGCGATCGGCAGCTCCATCTGGGAACCACATGATCCGCGTCGCCGCTCTGCCTAAGCATGAGTGGGACCCGAACCACGAGATCCAGACACTGAGCCCCCTTCGCTCGAGAAAAGGGCCAGACGAGAGTGGAGTGTTCTCAAGGGAAAACGCTCACAGTTTTCGAGGGAGCTGCCTGTGCGTACTCTTCTCCCAAACAAAAAACGCACAGCTCGTGTATGTCACCCGGCGCCAGATATCTTGGGCACGGGTCCGCACACTTCTGGAAGCTTTGCTTCTTCTCAGTGCATTTTATTTTCTCTTACCGTGATTCTCAAACGCTTTACAGACAGAACAGTCCCTGAAGACGAAAAGATGATTGTCATTTGTGTAAGGCTCCCTTATATACTTCCAGGTTGCACGTAAATGATGTCAGCAGCTGTCGCTGGTCAGTGTGATTGCCGTAATTTGATTGTGATTTCAGACACCTGTCACGCCTGAGGCTTTCCCCAAAGCGTCAATCGACAAGTCATAATTATTGTTATTTTTACTTGTACGTGTTCATGGAAGTGAGGAAAATAAAGTCAGACTACATAAAAACAACTATTGTTATTCAAGTACACGTGTGTTTTTATTATATATAGGTTAACTGTAATAAATTAGAATATACAAGGAAGAGGATTACAAAGTTTTTGTATTTTAAATACATTAAAAATGCAGTTTAGCTGCTGAGAGACTTTTGTACATATTCACCTTTTACAAGGTTGTAATCATTTACAAATTTAAATTTGTAAATATAAGGACATTTTATCATTTTTGGTATAAAAAGTTATTTAGTATATTATAATAATAAATAATTTAATGTAATATAGGAATAAATGTGTATTGTGTAGCTGCACATAAATGGTATCTCAGTGTTGATGTTGATGGTGTTGGTTTTCTAGGAGTGAGCTTGCTGGTACCTCACGGGGCGATTGCTGATGACACCTCTTGGGAAATGTACATGCTCATAAATCAGGGGGAGTCTAGGTAAGACTGTAGACTGGCATATCTGTATCACTTTCATATTCTTTTGTGTAAGTTTTAGCATTCCTTCTTAACAGTTCAGACAAAACATCTTAATTTTCAAAATTCCAATTTCTGTTATTCAAGAAGCTTTTTACAAGGCCCAGCATTATACAATATAGTCAGTCTCGACACAGAAATGTTCAAACTATGGACCTATTTCAATTTATATAATCCACTCATGCCAAATAAGAGACTTATTTGATTAGCAAAATAGTCTAGGGCTATGTTCATAGAGTTTCTAAATACTTTGTTGAAAAACAAATTCTTTTAATTCATTTTGGTAATTTGAAGAAATATTTGTGCGTTTGATTTCAGCTTCCATGTATTTACTTTTGTCTTTCAAGGACATACCATAATACAAATGTAGGAATTTTTATTTATTTATTTTTTTTGCTGAAGGAAAGACAAAAATCACTCTGCTACTTATACCACTGATGGGAAAAGTGCAGTTAAAATAGCTAAATATGTGGGAGAAAACTTCTAAAATGTGACTATGTTGTGACTATGCATTGTGTACCATTAAATCAGCATTAAGTCTAGATTATGCAGTGGTTTATTGGGGTTTATTTACAGTACTGCTTTGAATGGTTACATGCTTGAAGTCAGATGCTACAGCTTTAAATGGTAACACATTAGATGAATAGATAAACATTTGGTAAATGAACATTTCAGATACATTGACATACATTGCAGATAGTGTTATATGTTTGTGCTTTTTGGTACTGGGATGGCGTCTGTATTATCGGAAGAAATACCATTACTTGGAACAAATGAATAAAAGATGAAAATATCAGAGTTGAATTTTATCGTCAAGACTCTCTTACCTTAAAGTAAGATCTGATTATGAATATTAGAGATGTAGTCTGACTTCACACTGGAACGTGTCATGCCATAAAAGCTCTGTCAAACAAGCAGGATTCTGACTTCATGAGTTATTGAACTCTTTTCTGTGAAAAGCAGAAGTCTGATGACTTGATTTTTCTTTATCATGTCAAACATGAAGTTCACAGAAGTGAATCTTTTTTATCCTGATCATTGAGTGATAATTTTATGGGAGATGTTTTGGCATAGGTTATGGTCTACGCCCCCATCTGGCTGTTTCCTTATAAAACTTACTTGAGAGTTTCTGAAGGTCTTACATTTTGACACGTTGTTTATTATGTATTCTCAGCATGTAAAGGTAATGAGCCTGCGTGAGTCTTGATGTGTCTCTGGAGACAATATGTCTGTTGCATTCTGCCAAAACCTGAAGAAGATCTAACACAACTGGCAACTGTTATTGCTCTGACTGAATACATCTTCATAACGGCACAGGATGATGGAGGAAACAGTTACAACTAAGGAGTGTAAAATTAGGACATTATGAGTCATTGTTCACCACATCTGTGGCAGATCACCGATTTAGTCTGAAGCTTGAGTTCAAGGTGCACTCTGTAAGTTCATCCACACTAAAAAATGGTTTTACTTATAAATAAATAAATGAATAGCATTTTTCACAAATTATCTAAAATGATGTACACATGAGGTGATTGCTCCATCATATCATGGAATGGGTTGTGACTTCTCAAGATCACTTTCCAGGTGTGCAAAACTCCCAAAACATACATTTTCATACAATTCACTGCAATTTCCAGTTGAAATTGGCACTAGAGGCAATAAAACGGCAACAACTCATATTCCTTTTTACACAAATTATGATTACTGTCAGGTGTAGATTATCGATTAATAAAGACTCCTTTTCACACGATTACTTGCACAACATAGAGCATTAATCGTTTAACGCCTTTCACCCGACTTTTCCTTTCCGAACTGCCCTAATATGTACAACAACCATCATTGACCCCAATCTGTTTGGATAAAACTCAACACACTTTTAGCGCCATTCACTGGATATTTCACTTTGAAAGTATTGTGAAATGTGCAAGAAGCAACGTAATATCATTTCGCTAAATTGTTGGTGCCTGGGTTCCAGGTGTATCTTGCAAAAAGTTACTACTACTATTATTACTAATAATAATCATCATTTTGAAATGTGTCTGTTTTAGGTCTGGTTTTTCTTAATGGTTTGTAGCTTATAGGAACAGTTGATTTTGCACAAGAGTTAAAGCTCAACTCTGTGACTGCCTCAACTTAAGGTACCATGTAATCCTAAACAATATCAAAATCTTGAATTTCAAGACGAATTCTTCTAATTCATAACTGAAATAGCATTTTAATTTTTGCATCTTAGTTCAGTCTAAGATTCAAACCCCTTGCTCCAAATCTCTGACTTTCTTCTGTGGCACACATATAGAGAAGTTTATCATGGAGCTTTTCTTTTCCTTACAATGCAAGAGGATGGGGATCATCAGGCTGCAAAAATTACCAAAATAAACACCATAAAAACTTTTAAAAATCCACTGAAAAATTAGTGCACTGTATTTGCAGCCTTCCGAAGCAATATAACTTCATATGAAAAACTGGGTCCTTATTCACAAATGTTCTTGCTTTGAAATCTTTGTTTTTGAAATCATGCCTGACAGTCATGGTCAACATTTACTTTCATTGTATGGAAAAGAGCAGTTTGGACATACTGATATAAATTAACTCCTTTTGTGTTCCACAGAAGGAAGGTCGTTCAAGTTTTAAAAGACATGAGAATGAGTAAGGGATTATGGACTTTTCATTTTTGTGGAACTACTCCTTTAAATGAAGTTACTGATCAATTTGCCACACTGAAGTTAAAAGTCACAGTCAGATGCCTAAATGAAAGAATGAATACATAATAGAAGCATTAAGTTTGCCTGTCGCCTCCTAGAGTGTCCTTTAATGCTCCGGCACTCTGCTGCTCGACCCCCTAGCAGTGACTCATCAGTCTTTTTGAATAATGCTTCTCAATACAGACCTAGTAGCTTGCAGGATAAGACCCTTGATGAGGAGGAGGAGAGTTGTAAAAAACATGACAAGACACTTAAGGTACAAGAGTGAAGACTCATTTAGAAGTGCAGTTCCTTATGCAACCCAGGTTAACCTGCCTCTATTGTGTCCTTGACTCGCATGAAAAATGCAAACTAGTGTTGTGTTGCAGTGAAGAATTGTTTACGTACAGAAATTTGGTTTTCTGTGATGTGAATACCAGAGAGGTATAATGAAATGTAGCTTTTAAGTACTTTCCTGACATTACATTGCAGTTTTATCTGTTTTAATCCTTTAAAACAAGAAGGATATTATTTGAAAAATGTAAAGACAATAAACCTTTCGATTTAGTTGTTTATTTGCTTGTTGTTCAAATACAGACTAGTAAAGAAAAGTTAATTGAAGGACGATGTTTTCGCTTTGAATGCCAATGTCAAACAGTTACAGCTGAGGCATTTCAAACATTCATAAAGCATTGTTCTTCATACAGGCTCTTTTAGTTAAACCTGAATGTGGTTTAAATCGCATTGAAGTTCCTACAGACCTGACATGCCTGAATAGTAATTAGATGTAAATAGAAGAACACTTGGAGAGAGTTTGGAAGAGGACGGCCTGATTGGCTGTAAAGAGTGGTTTAGTCCTTATTCCCTCTTCAGCAAAGCTGAATTAATATAGATTCAGATAAACTGAAAAAGCTTCTGGCGTCCTTTGGGCATACTGTAAAAGTCCTTAAAGCAAGTTCTGTTGATGTGGTGCTCCCTGACTTTCAAAGTTTTTTGTGCATTTTATATTACAATGTGGTTAGTTAAAAGACGGAACAAAACTTTGGATATACATGGCACTTTGGTGTCCCATTACTTAGTATTAAAAGCACAAATCCCAATGTATTTTAGTAGATACATTTGCCAAACTATTATTTAACAGAATTATTTATTCATATGATCTAACTCAATTTTGGCTAAATTTACAACTATTTACAGGCCTGGCTGTTTTTTTTTTTTTGGTTTTTTTTGCTCAATTTTGTCTATTAAATGTTGATGACTAGCTCATTTTTATTGATAGACAATAACAAAATAAACAGTGCCTCGTATTTTATAGATATATATATTCATATGCAGTGTTGTCAACCAGAAGGTTTCTCCTTTCTTTCTTTTTTACTTCTAAATTTGCATGAAAGGCCAAAGCCTTCATTAACTCTTTCTCATTAATAGGTTTTCTGTTATGGTTTACCACCACAAGGAAAATATGGAAGGTGGCGATAATGGCCAGAAGATCATAAGCAATGACTAATGAATATGCAGGAACTGGTAAAACGACTCCGGTGCCCTCAGAGAATCAGTAGCTTCCCCTAAATCAAGGTTCTCTGAGTCGTGTTTGTAATGATTCTGTAGACTGCCGACGTGACAGTTTTTATCATTACGGTATTGCTGGATAATTGAGGGTTGTAATGTAGATTTCATTGTGTTTTGTTTTTTAGTTTTTTTTCTGATCACTTTATTTGATTTAGCTAAATGTGTTCACTATTTTGATTATTGACCAAAGGGGTCTAGTGTAGCTCAAAAAGTTGAGTGTAGCTCTAGCCAAGGTCATGGGCTGATTCCCAAGAATTGCATGCACTGATCAAATGTACAGTATACCTTTATAGGGAATTTTACAGAAATGATGAATGAAGACCAGGAGTCAGAGATGCAGTAAATTAAAGAACATTTTACTGAAGTTTAGTTTGCAGTTTCATCAGCAGAAGCCAGCTTCAACACTTAGCAAGGAGTTCGTAGTCTGCCCTGCCGTTCATTCTCAAAACAACAGCAATTTTATTCTACACATGAATGATTCTGATTTGGGTTAAGACACAAATAAACTTTTAAAATAGTTAAAATAAAATTTTCCACAAATGGCTGTTTGTCAGAAGAATATCTCCATAGATTATCTGGATACCAGATGGTTATTTCACCTCTCCTGCGTCCCAGTTGTTCACCTCACGAACGTCAGGTCCCGTAACAAAAGAGTACACACACACACACACACAAATTGATGCACAGATACAAAGCTTCTTCATGGTTGGATTTGGTCGAGAACTAGCTTTGACCAGGAAACTTTCAAAGCATCTTTACAGAAAATTGCATGTTTCTACATTACAATGTAGAGTAATCTGTTATCACGGGTGGCGGTATCAAATTAATGTCCATATGTCAAAAATGTGCAGTTCTAAGATGGTACAAATCATGCAGTTAGCTAATCTCATTCATTAATTCATTAGGCAGAAACAATGATCTTATTAAAGCAATTATTACAAGTTGTGATCATAATGATTACAGTGTATAGAAAATTATTACAAGTTTTGATCATATTGATTACAATATATGGAACATTTTTTTATGCATTTTATTTTTGTAATGACAGCTTTTTAGCAACTATTCCTCCAGTCTTTTGTGTCACATGATCCTTCAGAAATCATTGTTATTTGCTGGTTTGGAGCTCAAGAAACATTTCATATTATTATCAGTGTTGCGCTGCTCAATATATTTTTCAGGATTCTTTGATTATTAGAAAGTTTAAAAGAACAGGATTTATTTGAAATACAAAATTTTTTGTAACAATATAAATATAAATGTCAACCTAATGCATCCTTGCTGACTAAAAGTATTATTATTTTTATTGTTATTTTCAAACCAAAATCTTAAACTGATACCAAACTGTTTACTTGTTTATTTTGAAATAATGAGGGGGGTTTCTCTTGAAATTGTCAGTGAAATGTGATATCTTGTTTTGCTAGTGCCCAATCAGAGGAAAGGTGTGAGATTCTGTTAGGGCCAGAGATCACGTATGGACCTCTGGGGCTGAACCTGTCCTATCCTGTTGCCATGACGATAGCTCATTGTGCTGAAGTCAGCGCTGAAAACTGGAACATTAAACTCAAGAGACAAACCAAGGACAACAAGTGGGAGGTAGGAACAAAGACATGACTTCTGTGTTTTTCACTGCAGATTCATTTCAAATTCCTTTTAGTGTGACTCATAAGAATGTTACATTTGAAAACACTGTCAATTATTATCATTGGTCCAGTATAGTACAATGCACTGGAAACCTTTGTCAACATACCATTTGAAAATGATTTAAAACTTTTGTAGCACCAGTCCCTGAAGATTAAACATTTTGTTTGTGTCCATTTAAATATATTTCTAAATCCTTGTGATACAGTTAACCTGCAAACTGTGCCATGGACCAATTGGAAGTTAAATGCATTTGAACCACATCCTTGTGGCAGCCTTCGAAGCTGTGAGCGTTTTAAAAATGTGTTGATTAGGCGATCCTGTGCTCTCGACAAGAGATCCAGGGACAGCAGCTCCTCAGAGGAGGCTACGGCAGTGAAGTGCTCAAGGAAAAAACAATTACAGCCTGTAATAGCTGGGAAGACACACAGTTCATGGCAGTCAAACAGCGGGAGCATCAGGGCAAGCCGTCCCATCAGACCCAGGATATATCGATCTGGTTGTACTAGAGGACCACCTGAAATAAGAGCTGACACGAGGCAATCAGGACAGGAGTCATGGACGGGACCTCCTTCCTGACCCTACTACAATCACTTACATTTGTCCTATTCCCATGTGCTTCACTCTGGCATCAGCCTCCGAAAACCTAAAACTGTCATTATGATCTAAAAGTTGATGTATTAATGAAATTTCACCGTAGCGGCACAGTTTGTTTATTGTAAGCTGCAAGCATTATTGAAGATGATTACATAATAATCTTCCTTTTGTGTCTGACCACTAGCAAAAGTCATTATTTAGTTGAATTTCAGATTGTTCCAATGCACGGTACTTATCCTTGAAATTGCTACCAACAGTCTTCATGAAACCGCATTTGCTGTCAGAGTTTTTCCCTCGCTTTAACGGTTTTATTTGAGTCAGTGACAGCTCCAGTGTTGGTGATGGCTGAAGTAATTACATAAAAACTGCTGGCTAAATCACTGACTAGTGAGTAAAAGACTGCAGTAGTACAAACTCCACATTTACTTTTTTATCAGTTTACCAAGGGTGGGTTCTCCAAGGAGTTCATTTTATTTGGTATTTACGTTGCTTTGAAGAGCTGCAGTCACATAAATAAATGGTTGTCTGTTAGAAATTTGAAAAGAGCCTGTATTGTATGAATGTCTGTGCTTGACTTGATGTTAGCCTAACCTTGTCGAAAGAAATACTGAAGTGACCTCGCAGATTTGTGAGTGATTCTATGTCAGTTTATCGGAGTGAATTTAGCTTTATCTTTCACCGGCTGATCTACAGTTACACTGGCAAAAATACTGGCTGAGCTGAGATTCTTTCACACTCTTGAGGTGAAAAAAAAATCTTGCAGCCGCTGCAAGTCTGTATCATAGACTGTAAAAAAAAAGTATGAAGATGGTATTCCATACCAATGAGAAACCTTGGAACAACTTCGTTGTTAGTCCAAAAACTATTTTTTTATTTGAAACCAAACCTAGAAAACGACTCATAGATAGGTGAAAGACCGCCACTGCTGAAGAAGAGCAACACCTACTTCTACGGCCCTGTCCCAAATGGCACACTTCATATGCACTTTCGGTCTTGTGGACTTACAATGGCTGCCGCGTACGCATGCCTGTTAAGTTCATGAGACCGTAGGGTGTCCCTTTTGTAATTTTTAGGTTTCAGAAGGGTGCTCGCGAGAGTCCCCTTTGCGGTCGATAAGTGCCCACGATGCGCACTTTTGCTGAGCCCGCACTGATGAAAGAGTGCAAGCATATTCGTCTAAAATAATTCTGTATTTTCATCTTCAGAATCATGAATATTGTTATTCTGGTGTCTGGTGTCAAGAATATTGATTTACATCCACAATCTAATATCAAATTTACCATTTTAATCAACAGTAAATTTTTTGTTAACCTTTTATATGTCTTGGAGTATCGCAATAATATTGTATCGTGAGTTCAGCATCGTGATATGTATCGAATCGTGACATGAGGGTATCGTTACACGTTACACCCCTATTAAATCGTGATTAAATTATATACAGAAAGCGATCAAAGAACGCT
Source organism: Gila orcuttii (assembly GCA_026230005.1). Taxonomy (NCBI): domain Eukaryota; kingdom Metazoa; phylum Chordata; class Actinopteri; order Cypriniformes; family Leuciscidae; genus Gila; species Gila orcuttii. The sequence continues at coordinate 19,722,694 of JAPDVR010000004.1, forward strand.
CCCTTTACAATCTCTGGAGCTGTCAATCAAACGGCGCAAATTTATCAGTGACTGAGTTTGGGGCTCTCGCCAAAACTCCCGTTATAATCAACAAATCTCTTATTTACATCGTGTTTGCACTGTTAGTTATGATGAAAGCATTCGTGAGAGTGCGGAAATCGAGTTGCAATGACGAGATCGCTGCATTCATGCACTCAACATGTCTGTGATCGGCTACAATCCTCATCCACTCCAACCTTTCATGCCATGGGAGTTGATCTAAATATAAGAGCTAAATATAAAGCTATATCTAAATATAATGCTATAATCAACATTTTTCATGATTAGTTGAGAGCTGTAACAGTAAAAACGTGCTAAAAGTTTTAAAGAGAGATCCACATGTAATTCTTAACTATTTCAAATGCAAAGATGTTAGCCAATCACAGCAGTGGGCGTTTACACTGAAGCCCCTTCAAACGGATTGTTTAAAATAGAGGACTAAAATCAAGGTAGGAAAAAAATCCCGTTTAATTCTAAATTATAACAGTTTTTGATAAGTGCACCCCAAGAAACATTATAAAATAATATATATAAAATAAAAATAATTGCAGTTCATGACCCCTTAAAGCTACATTCATATGTTTTACTGGTTGCAGCATAATATGGTCTCATTTCCCATTGTAAATGTACACTTTGTAGGCAACCCTTTTGCACGTGCAGTTTCTGGTGATAAGCTTGTTGGCTGATAAAGTCTGATAAGGTTAATTAACTCTAATTGCTAATGTTCCCTACAGTTTTATTGTGACAGCACGACAGCTCCATTAAAGGGATAGTTCACCCCAAAAATGAAAATTCTGTCATCATCATACACCATCATGCTGTTCCAAACCTGTATGATTTTCCCCTTTATGAAACACAAAAGGATATTTGGGTTACACTTTATTTTAAGGTGTCATTGTTACAGTGTAATTATATAATTAAGTAATGAGTAACATTAAGCAACTACATGTACTTACTATAGGGTTAGGATAGGATTAGGATTTGGTTGAGGGTTAGTTGCATGTAATTATGCATCATTTACTGTTATTACTATGGTAATTACATGTAACATATGTAACAAGAACACTGTAAAATAAAGTGTTACCGATATTTGTTTAAAAATGTACTGGTGGTTCTATTCCATGCATCTATGATGAATCAGGACTGAGGCTTCAAGCTTCAAAAAGGGCACAAAAGCCCTGTCGTTTACTCACCCTCATGAACCTGTATGACTCTCTGCATGAAGGTGAGAAAATGGATTTTGGTGGAAAATTTTTAACCTTTAAAGTTAATATGTTCATGGTTCATGGTAATAAATATGACAATGTTGATATGTTTGGTCTTGGCAGAATAGATCTGCTACGTTGCTGCTGCAAGGCAAGTATGGGACTTGCTACTGCCAATACATACACAACACTCTGATGTGAGCAATGCTGCTAAGACATGCTGCTGCTATACATGAATTACCCTTAGCAGATCTATACAGGTGGAGCTGGGGAAGGTGGAGGGTTTTCTGAAAGTGCGCTGCAACTGCTACAGCAAATGCTGACCAAGTATTTGAAGGTTGATCAGCGAGCTCATTGGCTACTGATACAGAAGGAACCAATCAGCTGTGCCCTATAGATAACAATGTGATTACAATCAGGTTAAGTTAAGGACCTATTAGCCTGCACCATCTAGTTTCATGACAGAGCTTTGTATGTATGATTTCATGAGCATGTCATGTTATCATAATTTGATCTCTTTCTTGGGTTCACTGACTAGTGAAAATCACTGACTAGTGAGTAAAAGACTGCAGTAGTACAAACTCCACATTTACTTTTTTGTCAGTTTACCAAGGGTGGGTTCTCCAAGGAGTTCATTTTATTTGGTATTTACGTTGCTTTGAAGAGCTGCAGTCACATAAATAAATGGTTGTCTGTCAGAAATTTGAAAAGAGCCTGTATTGTATGAATGTCTGTGCTTGACTTGATGTTAGCCTAACCTTGTCGAAGAAATACTGAAGTGACCTCGCAGATTTGTGAGTGATTCTATGTCAGTTTATCGGAGTGAATTTAGCTTTATCTTTCACCGGCTGATCTACAGTTACACTGGCAAAAATACTGGCTGAGCTGAGATTCTTTCACACTCTTGAGGTGAAAAAAAAATCTTGCAGCCGCTGCAAGTCTGTATCATAGACTGTAAAAAAAAAAGTATGAAGATGGTATTCCATACCAATGAGAAACCTTGGAACAACTTCGTTGTTAGTCCAAAAACTTTTTTTTTATTTGAAACCAAACCTAGAGAACGACTCATAGATAGGTGAAAGACCGCCACTGCTGAAGAAGAGCAACACCTACTTCTACGGCCCTGTCCCAAATGGTACACTTCATATGCACTTTCGGTCTTGTGGACTTACAATGGCTGCCGCGTACGCATGCCTGTTAAGTTCATGAGACCGTAGCTGGGGAAGGTGGAGGGTTTTCTGAAAGTGCGCTGCAACTGCTACAGCAAATGCTGACCAAGTATTTGAAGGTTGATCAGCGAGCTCATTGGCTACTGATACAGAAGGAACCAATCAGCTGTGCCCTATAGATAACAATGTGATTACAATCAGGTTAAGTTAAGGACCTATTAGCCTGCGCCATCTAGTTTCATGACAGAGCTTTGTATGTATGATTTCATGAGCATGTCATGTTATCATAATTTGATCTCTTTCTTGGGTTCACAGGAAATAATGTCAGTAGATGATGAATCAACATCCTGCTATTGCTTGATGGACTCGCATAACTGTCATTTGTTGCTGGATCAGCCGGGCTGTTATGCACTGGTGGGGGAACCCGTCACTGATGTCGCCATAAAGAGACTAAGGATTGCTGTGTTCGGCAGCATGGAGGCCTCCTCCATGGACTACAACCTGCGAGTGCACTGTGTAGATGACACACCACATGCCTTTCAGGTGAGAGCTGCACAGTCAACATATGCTCACATTACTCAAATAGAGAGCAACAGTTGGGTTCCGGAAGTACAAATCCCATTTCATTTTCTCCATAGTGGAATTGATTTTTAACAATTCTAACTTATAAACTGATATATGTCAGGGTTCCGATGGATCATTAAAAAGTCTTAATAGTCTAAAATTTGAATCTCCTGATTTCAAGGCCATTAAAATGTCTTAAATATGTGTATTTATAGTTCATTTCTTGTTAATATTTGTGACTTTAAATTAATAGTTTTATATTTTTCCATCATTTTAATTTGTCATTAACCATGCTTCTTGGGATTGTAGTTTTTTCCCTTATTAAAGAATAATACATTCAAAATTAAAAATATGTTACAAATACACAGTCTTGTACATTTGTATTTTTTTGAATACTTTTTTGTTTCAAATCATAGTTTAAATGTAAATCTGTGGTGCATCGCAATATTATAGCAAATGTAGACTGCATGTGCAGTGGGATCCAAAAGTTTGATTAAGCTAGTAATAATGTGAGTTTGGAGTTATTATAGTTCATTTGTGTAATCAGAATGACCGAAATGGTCAGTGCTATTTTCAAACAAGCACACAGAGAGGATACAAAATTCAAAGTCAATTACTGTTTTCTTGCACGAGTGCTCAGACTCCTGTGTGCTTAAACATTCACACACACACACACACACACACACACACACACACACACACACACACACACACACACACACACACACACACACACACACACACACACACACACACACACACACACACACACACACACACACACAAAGAGAACACTCATCTCTGCAATGCAATGACACACAAAGCAGTTTTGACAGATGAACACTGCCATGCTTGAAATCAAAGAAGCCAGTAATCAATTTAAATTCAATTTTCCTTTCAAAGCTTTAACCAACACTTTGTTTGAAAGCACTTTTTATATTTCTGAATGTTTATTAGCTGTCGAGCTTTTGTTCCCTCCAGACATTGTACTTTTTTTAGCTACTCGAAATCAACTTCAGATAATATTTGTTATATTGAATTTTAACCACAATGTGTAAGTGTTTGAGCCTTTTTAGCCATTATAAGTTCTCTTCTGAATTGGATAAACATTCAGCACATTCTAAACAGATTAGCCACAATACTGTGGTTCTAGGTTGTCAAATCTATCCACATTTTCTTTCTGTACCACTCTCTGCCCTTCCCTATGTGTTCTCACTTTATTTTTCTTGTACCTCCATTTTTTCCAAAGGGAGTGGTCACTGCTGAAACCAGCAGAGGAGGACAACTACTAGAGGAGCCCAAGACGCTGTTCTTCAAAGGAAACTGTCTCAGTCTACAGGTGTCCATCCAGGATATCCCTCAGTTTCTGTGGAGCATCAAACCCTTCACCACCTGTCAGGTAACATAGTAATATTAGTAAGCTACTAGTACCAGTGCTGTAATGTACCATAGGCAGCTGCCTACACAATTGCATTGCAGACATCCCATCAAGCATTTATTCTGCTCAGGGTTCCTATCACTGTTGACATTAGAGCATCTCGCAGGTCATTTCAATATGCAAGGCTAGAGAAACGGCGCAGGAGAGGTCAAGGACACTCCCTGCAGACGTGCTGCTTCATGGAAATTAATAATACATCAAAGGCAATTGCTTTCTCTTCCCCTGCCCTGCTCCCAGATTCTGTGTGTTGTACATACCCCAGCAGTGACCCCTATCATCGGAATTAACAGGGATTAGAGTTTGTGTCTCTTTTGTTCTGATGGTCTCATAGACGAGCCTCTTAACACGCATGCTTCCACGTTTTTCATGGATCAGGTGCTTTTCCTGACTCAGCTCTCTGATCTCTCTCTCTCTTTCTCTCTTCTTCTCTTCATTCCTGGTGTCCTCATCCCGCTCTGCTGCAGGAATTCTCCTTCACCCAAGTGTGGTATAGTAACCAGCAGCCTGTGCACTGTGCCTTCTCGCTGCAGAGACATAGCGCCTCAACCACCCAGCTGTCCTGCAAGATCAGTGTGCGGCAGGTCAAAGGTCATGAGCAGCTCCTGCAGGTCTACTCATCAGTGGGAGAGGTCAGATTCACTCTGATGTCATCTCTGTCACTATTTACTCAGCCTCATGTTTATTTTTTTTACTGTTGATCAAAAAAGAAGAGTCTCTTCCAAACAATGACAGCTTACTGTAACAGGCTGTCAAGCTCCAAAAAAATATTTACTGATTTTTCACCTTCGCTGCATGCAGCTCTCAAGTCAAATATGCTGCGTGTACACTCTTAAAAATAAAGGTTGTTTATTGGCATCTATCGTTCAATGAAGAAATTTTAACATCCATGGAACCTTTCCGCTGTGCAAAAGGTGGAAAAAGGTTCTTTAAGATTATTAAAATGTTCTTCACACTAAGAAAATAATGGTTATTTTAAGAACTGTTTTTGGGGAACCCAATATAGTACTTTTATGGCATTGCTGCAAAAACTAAACTTAGTTTTGGAATTTTGTGTATTTGGTTTTAGAGTCACAGCAGAGGTAAAGATCAATGTGAATAATGACTTAAATTTCAGTTTAAATTCATTCAGAACTTCAGAAGACTTGGAATATAGCGCACATAAGTCATCTGGACCTCTTTTTTGTCCTTATTAGGGCTTAACAGCCCATGTTGAACGTTGTTGCATTGAATTTTTTTTTTTTTTTTTTTTTTTTTTTTTTTTTTTTACCAATCTTTAGAAATTCTTTTGTACAGGTTTGAAATGACAAAAATAGTTAAATTAGTTAATACCAATGATAAAATAAAGAAATATTGAAAGAGTTTTCGCTTTAATTTACTATTCTTTTAAAAATGTGGGTCTTTTACTACATGGGGAAAATATGTTATAAACCTTTCTAGTGTGTCAGTGTTTTTTCAAGCCCCTTTGTAGATGAACACAAATGCATGCTAAAAAAATGTTTTTTTTTTTTTTGTTTTGTTTTTTTCAGAGTGAGAAAGAGACGGTCCCATTTTTTATGCAGACAGATTGCACGGTGACATCACAGACAGGGGCCAAAGCCTTCAAAATCCCCCTGTCCATACGTCAGCGGATATGCACCACCTTCGATACTGCCAACGCCAAGGGCAAGGACTGGCAGCTCTTAGCTCAGAAACTCCACATTCAAAGGTGAGCGCTGGAGAGATGTAGCCAAGGCAACAGGACTGATTGAAACTTATTGCGGCAGTGCTCACTTTGTTAACAATGCCCTTGAATAATAAGCTGAGACTGCGCTCCACTTTGCTCGATCATTTCACTCAGAACTCATACTTTTCATCTTTATTGAATTCGGTTTCTGCAAAGATTAGAAATTAAAGAACCACTAGAGATTGGAGAGATCAGAGCCACCTTCCCTTTATCTATAAAGCGCTTGTATGACATATTGATAGTTTATGCTGATATTTATTTCTGTGTAGATGATCTACGAGCTGAAACCCTTAACTTTCCTTTTAAATCTGAATGATTTATTTGTCAGTTGGGTCTTTTTTAACAAGACTTGCAACCAAGTAACTCCACAAAAGTAAACCATGCAAATAAAAAGAGAACAGAGCAATTGAAGACGTCTTCATTCTCCCAGGTACTACTAATACTTTAATGCGTCATTTATAAGAACAGTTCTGAAGATATGAACTGGTATTACAGCTCTGTAAATAGTGCCATTTAAAATAATCAAATAACAATTCAGAATTTTTTTCCCCCCTCCAAAGTAAGCATTGTTACCTTTTCTTGAACCAATGCTGTGCTATATGACCATGTGAGTTTGGAATTATATTACAACACTGCCATCTACTGGCACTTTACATGTGACAGTGCACACGTCATTATTTAACCTGTTGTCTCTAATAAAACAATAGAAGGAGAGTAGGTTGACACTCAAAATATGCTCTTGCTATGTACTAACATTTTCTTCTATTGTGAAACCCCCATTTCCTTTCTGCACAGGAACCTGTCCTACTTTACCAAGCAGAAGAGTCCCTCTGCTGTCATTCTCAGTCTCTGGGAGGCCAGACATCAGGACAGTGGAGATCTTGATTCACTTGCAAGTGCTTTGGAGGAGATTGGAAAGATCCACTGTAAAAGTCTGCCTCAGAGTCCAGATGAGAAAGAAACAGACTTTACGTTTTGAGGGACTATTGAAGACTACACTTATTCCACCAGGTGCAATTCGCCAGCATCTTCAACCAGCTAAGGTATCCGGGCTAAGAGAAGCCTGGGACAGGAGGCGAACAATCAGACAGTTTCACGTATCTGACCATGTGCAAAGTTGTACATGTGCAAGTTGACATGAATTCGGCACAGATTCAACAGCTTCAAAATGCTTTTCTAGAAGCAAACATCACAGTGCCAATCCATCACATCTTACATGAAATTCCACCTCAGCCTTTCTTTGGTGTTCATGATTTTTTTTTTATTATTGTGAGGGATTTGATTGGTGGCTTGGCTGGGATTTTCTTGAGCATTTCCCTAATCTTTTCCTATTTCTCCAACAGTGTTCCAGAGTTCCGCAGTATTTATATTCCTTCTGCATGTTACTACTGATGTGTGCTTTGTTTGCACTATATGATGTTTAGAGAAGGGAAGAGAAGGAAATGCACTCCTGAAAACACATTGTGATCGTGGCTCACTCTGTTCTTTTATTTCTGTTGTTGTTTTATTGTCATTTTGCCGTCTTAATGAGATCTGTTGAGGAATAATTATGAATAATATATTGTGATATAAAGATTCGAACTTTTTTTCAGCTATGAAAGTTATACAGGTTAGGGGGTAAAAATCAATTACGTTTTTCCCTCCGAAGACCTGAAAGCATAACCCCATCACACACGCTTAAATGCATTACTCTGTTCCTGTGAGCGTGTGTAGTCATCAGGAGCGGTATCATGCCTTTTGTAGAGAGCGTCAGGCCTGAGACTAATATTGACCTGAAGAAGCGTTTACTCGGGCCATGCAACGGCAGCACATACCTTTTGTTAACATTTGAAGCTTTCTTTTGAAATGCAGCTGAAAAGGAAGAGCTCCAAGAGACCTCTGTAAAATTAGCCTCTCTTATCTCCTCTGACCAAATTCCACCGTGCAGTGAGAAACACAATGGGGGAACACGGGCCGGTGAGCAGAGAGAGTTATAATTAAGGTCTGATAAAAGGAAAGGAGCTATGTGGAAAAATGCTGTCAGAATCGCAGGAAAAAAAAGTTATGTCCTCCTTTTCCAAGTCATCTACTTCATTAACCTTCTCTCTCAAACGGAAATGCCTCCAAGAGCTCATTTTATTTGGTTTTTAGTTTTAGACACTACAATGCTCACCACTGCTTATACTGGATATTCTTTTTTATATTTTAATTGTAGTTTTAACATAAGTTTTATGAAGCATTTAACAAATCTGATCAGCACTGAGATCAGTAACCCGTTTGACTTATTTAGACGCTGCTAAACCACCAGTTGTCCACATAACTATCAAATAAATGAAATTCTTTATTTTATTACCAAATTTGCCGTCACCCCCTCTAAAATCTAATTTAAACACATTGTGTCGTCATTTTTATGAATTTGAAAGAAAATTGTTTTTGTGCTCATTAAACTTTATTCAAGTTCATATTTATTTCCAAATGATGGAACATGACGTTAAGCTTCAAGAAGTACAGAAATAATTCTAGCAAAAAAACAACAAAATCTAGAAATGGCTATCAAACCAAACTTTAGCAAAAACTTTCCAAAAAAAACAGAAAAACTGATTTTGCCCTATTTGATAAACTAGTACAAAGCCTTCAAATGGTAAAGTTAATAATCCGTCCCACATTCATGTTATATTTAGGCCTTTGCTTCAAATTATGATTCTTGTGCCTTGTATAACTTCTGTAAATGGTGAATGTTGTACAGGTTCTGAAGATGGTTCTGAATCATGCAAATGTACTGTAAAATATCAGTTTAAAAAAAAACAACACTATATATTACACTGATATGCAGGGGTCAAGAGCTTTTCTAGTGCTAAATATACTTGTTTGGTATCGCCAGGCCAGCTTTGTGGTATATTGTATCTATGATTATGAACATTTTGGATGTTTTCTGTACAGTAGAGTTTGCGGATGTATATGCAGTCTTTTGGAAATAAATGTACAGCTAAAGAGAGCTGCAACTCTAGCAAACATGCCCCATGTCTTTATTCTCATTCCATGTGCGGATGATTTTCTATTAGTGTCAGGCAGATAATGTAATATGCCAGTCCATTTCTGTGCCTTACAAAAACGGCACAGGACGTTTGCATTGTTCTGCAACTTGTTCCTCTTCATCAGAGCAAATTTAGTTCTTAAAAATTAAACTAATATCCTGATGAATCTCTACAAAACAAGGTGATTAACACAAACTTCTGTGTTTAAGACATAGAGTAAATCAGCCCAATATCCTCAGAACTGTAGCAAATAGTACAACAGACATCGAAAAAATGAAAACGTTAATTTCAGCAAATTTAATGTCTCAGACATAATTTAGTTTTATAAATGGCTGATGCAAAGTCCACAGCTGCTAGTCTTATCTCAAACAACCCCTCCTCTTTCAGTAACTTCTTATCAAAGGACACATAAGGGACTAAAAATTCAGCCCTCATAACCATAACTACGAATTTTGTTTGTTCTTGTTAACGTTAGATCAATTTTTTGAGCAACACTAAGAAATATGAATAAGCAAATACATATTAATAAAACTGCAATTTGAAGATGATACAATAGCGGTGTGTAGGCTATATAGTTATAGCCTGCAATTGCATTAAAGAAAAGTCACTTAATGTTGACGTAATTGGTTGTTTGGCATCTCTGTCTGAAGAAAGGCAGAGGCAATAAAACTAAATCGGTTTTCAGGAAGCAACAAAATAATGTAGGCTAGTGACTAGATTTGTCAAAAGGAAAGAAAGCTGCTTTCAATGGCCCACAGTAATGCCTTACAACAGACCATACAAATATTGTAGTTTATCTGTAAAACTCATCACTAATAAAATTAAAACTTGGTTGAAAAATTCCAGCGTAGGCTAATCTAATATAGCTAATGAATGGATCACGTGGTTGATTGTGTTTGAGTATAAGGAGCGACCTTTGTCTGCATTCTGAAGCATCAGTATGAAATTCCCCTTAGACTTGATAAATGAATAAACAAACGTCCCACCTTCCTCCGTAACGTTACACTGCAGTCAGAGTATCCGCCAGTTTCCTGTGTTTTACACAGTGTCGCTCAACAGTCATAGTATCGCACTGTCACAGTCAACTGTCTGCTAGATAGCGCCAAACTGACAGAGATGACCTTGCATTGCGGAAATTGATAAAAAAATGGTAGGCTATGTGTGCGTTCAGATGTCCTGAGAATATACGGTTATTGGAGATTCACATGGTTATTTTACTAAATTTTACACGTAGAAAGATTATATGGCCCTATATTTTCTCACATCTTGGGAAAATATAGGGCCAGATAATCTTTCTACGTGTAAAATTTAGTAAAATAACCATGTGAATAACCGTATAAGAGACATATTTTAAAATATTTACATATAGAAAGTAGTTATTCAACACGATGTGAAGTTTGTAAGCGATTTGTGTGACCGCCAGGTTGTCTCGGGAATTTATGAATCCCAAAAGCAAAGGCTTGGTTCATGAAAATAATTAGATCACGTGACTAGCGCTCAGACAGTTATAAGGGCAACGTCACAAGAAACGCAATTAATATTCATAAGGAAAGCCTCGGCCATAGTAGGATTCGTCATTTCGCATTCAGCGTGTTCAGCGCTCAATTCAGCGTGTCAAGCGCTCAATTCCATAATATAAGACCGGAAGTTTTCTCGACAGCTAAATAAATACTTTGAGGTGCGCTATCAGTAGGATAGTGCTGGGACTTAATCTTCTTTCAGTTTATACGGAAAAAGTGACACAATGATTTGACTACTATGAGATACATTATTTTCTCGGTAAGTGAATTTAATATTTATTTAATTTGTTTTTAGATACTTTATTGAAGTTTAGTTTACTTCATGACGCGTTAAATGGAGACATGCTTGGACTGGTCGGCGGCGATAAACCACCTCGCACAACAGATCTTTGTCAATTAAAAAATACAAAAACTTTTTAAAATAATTAGAAACCATGGAGTAACCTCTGAAATGAATCAATATTTGATCTATCTCTAGATACAAATCCTCACATAACTTTAGTCTGTTTTAACAGTTTTAACGTGGAAATTGGAATGACAATGACTTAAAAAAATTAACCCGAAAAATGAATAGGCATGTAAATAAATATGTTGCGTGTGCGTGTGTGTGTATATATATAATGTGTGTATGTGTATATATATATATATATATATATATATATATATATATATATATATATATATATATATATATATATATATAACACACACATATATATATATATATATATATATATATATATATATATATATATATATATATATATATATATATATATATATAGGCCTATATCATATAGCCTAATATAATACACACACACACACACACAACCTATTTATTTCCATGCCTATTAATTTTTCAGGTCAATATATATGAATATACAAATTTCTTTTGTTATGTGGAACATAAAAGAGAATATTTTGAAGAATGTTTGTAAGCAAACATTTGTGGGGCACCATTGACTTCTATAGTATTTTTTTTTTCATACTATACAAGTCAATGTTGCCCCACAAATGTTTGGATACCGACATTCTTCAAAATACCTTCTTTTGTGTTCCACATAACAAAGAAATTCATATATGTTAGGAACAACTTGAGGGTAAGTAAATTATGACACAATTTTCATTTTTGGGTGAACTATCCCTTTAAGTTTCTAACACATATAAACAAACTCGAGTGTTCTAAAACATAAAATGAAAGGTGTGCTAAGATTTACACCAATAGGTGTCAGTATAAGATACAACACCCCTTGATCACAGGCTATCCATAATTATTTACCAGAAAGTCAGTCTTTATTGAAGCATATATCATATTTTTACAGTTTCTTCTGTGTGTAGGTTTTGTTGTTGCTAAATATCAGTCACTTGGATCTGTCCTGGGCTCAAGGGTCCATCAAGAACAGAACAAGCCGGGATGTTTCCTGCAGAGAGAGCCTGGAGTATGAACATGATAACATCTGCTGCCTGAACTGCCCTGCTGGTGCATGAGAATTAAAAAAAAAAAACACTTTAAGTTCTGGTTAGACAATGTCTTGTATGTGCACTTACATTCCACCACCTCATCTTTTTGCAGGAACATATGTGAAAACGGCCTGCCTTACTGCTTCAGAAAAAGGAGAGTGTAAAACATGCGAGTTTGACACATACACTGAGCATGAAAATGGACTGCAGAAGTGTTTATCGTGCACCATGTGCCGTATAGGTAGTTCTGTTATTTGAAAATATTGTCCCATACTGCCAAGTCTTTCCGATTCATGCAAATTCTTTTAACATAAACTTTTAAGGTCATGCAAGCCAAATCAATTTTGTGCTCACATGATAGACTTCCTTCAGATATATTTAATTGTAAATTGCCTGCTGTTTGTGCTCCTTCTTTCCTTCTGTAGATCAGGAAACCACTGAGAAATGCACAATTACCCAGAACACAAAGTGCAAGTGCAAACAGGGGTCATTTTGCTTACCTGACCAGGCATGTGAGGTGTGCAAGAAATGCAGCAGGTAAGTTCTTAATGTAAAATTTGATCAAAACGAGACAAGGAAGTCTCATGTTAATCGATTAGCATGAACGGATAGCACACCCAATAATGAAAATGTGCAAGAACAAACTTCATTGGTTCTGATATGACAAGCAAGCACTTTGAGCTTCTATTTACTATATTTGATGTGCTCTATTAATTTGCATTCATTAATGTTCATATGTGAATAAAATTAGATCTGTTCATTATATAAAGCAATAGTATCTCTTCAGAACTCTTGGAATAAACGGCTCGATTCACAGGGATTTCTGTCTTTTTGAAGCATCAAAGTTTTGGTGGAATAGACTTTCAGTGGTTTCATAAAAAATATCTTCATTTGTGTTTCAAAGATGAACGGAAGTCTTACAGGTTTGGAACGTCATGAAGGTGAGTAACTGAGGACACTAGTTTCATTTTTTTGTGGACTCAAAATCATTTCATTTGTTGAACCCAGATGCAAAGAGGATGAGGAGACTGTAAAAGGCTGTACACACATTTCCAACACAGTTTGTAGAAAGAGAAGCTCTTCGGGAAGCTCCATCTCAGGTAGTAGAAAACCTTTCTCACTCTGTAGCCCAATGATGTCAGCTGTATACACATTGTGCATGATTACAGCTGATCAAATGTTGTATTTTTCACATTTAAAGTAAAGCAAATTATAATTGTTAACTGGGATATTCTGTCCAACATTTGTCTTTTAAAATTAAAATTTTAGAAAGAGCTTTATTGCCAAGTGTGCTTGCACACACAAGGAATTTGTAAAGGCTTTGTTTCCATAGTGTTTCTCATGGTGATTACATCCCATTTGTCCTACAGTGACTTTCATTGTTGTGCCAATAATTGCAATGCTGGCATGCATTTTGAGTATCGTCTACTGGACAAAGTCAAAACCAGGTAAAGGAGCAGGTAGGGTACACATCTTTCCTCAGTTCTTTTAATATTTCTTCCTCATTTCTTTTTTGCTTATCGTACAAAATCTTTTTTAATTCCAGTAACATCAAGAAGTCCAGGGGAAATGGTTAAGATCTGTATGGTAGGTCAAAAAGACATGTATCTGATGCATTTGATTTATCAGCCAACACATTTCTCAGCTTTAACCACAGAAACTCATGTATTTTTGATGTAACTCAGCACTGATTTGAACTCTGTAAATATGACGAGCAGATGACGTCTTTCTTGCCCTGCAGGGTGACAGTGAGGAGGTGATAGAGGAGAGGCAAAATCCCCAGAATTCCAAGATCGATGACTCCTCTCAGCTACAGACATTTCTTGAGCAAAACTATGCGGTGTGTACCCATGTACCTGCTTCATCAGAGATGGAGGAAGACAGGGGACTAGGGGACAGCCTCCCCAACACCGCCAACTCTTCGCAAATTAGCCTGGCCATGTCTGCTGTGCCCACTGACCTCCAGCCCCTCCACACTAACCAGCCTCCAAGCTTTGCAATTGCCTGGCAGCCTCACACTTTGGTGAGAGTTGCCGCTTTCTTTGTTTTAACAACACTTCTACCGTCATAACCAATGCTTAAGTCTCTGCTTTTAATATTTCCGCCTAATAAGCCTGAATGCATTGCCTTTGGTCATTTGGAGACAAGATTTGTCTGTGTCTGTGTCTGTGTCTGTGTGTGTGTCTGTGTGAAGTTTGTTTGACTAAAACGAAGTTATTTAAACCTCTGTAATGAGTCACATTAATTTGCTATACAAATAAATGTGAATTTAATTGAATTACCATTAAAATGAAATTCTGCCATCTCTTTTAGGAACGAGAGTTGTCAAGAAGACTTGTTCCTTTGAACGGTAGGGTCATACCTTTTATCCTTGCATAATTTCAGCATTCGTAAAAAAAAAGTTATGCTGCAGTGTTTTTACTTCATCTCACCTTTTCAGGAGAGGAATCGTTGAAGAAAACATTTGATTTCTTTGAAGAAATGGATGTCCACTATCATAACAGATTCTTCAGGTTTATTGGACTGAGTGATAATTCAATCAAAAGTACAGATTCTCTTTTTCCAGAAGACAGAGTTTATGAACTGTTAAAAATCTGGATGGAAAAGGAGGGACTGAAGGCAGATTTCAACAGTCTTATTGAAGCATTAATCTATTTAGACCAAAGGCTGTCAGCAGAAAATATTGTTACAAAGGCAATTATTAATGGTTACTTTAAATATGACGATGAGTGACTGGAAACAAACCAATATCGTCACCCTTTTAGTGACCTCAGGTAGCAAAGGTATGCTTTTCATTTTTTTTTTTTTTTTCATGGCTTACCTTATGCAGTGTTATTTCCTAACTATTCCAAAATGGACAGTGTTTCAGTATGTTGGCCAAAATGTTCAAATGTTTAGAAAAGACAAATGATATGCTGTTGTTTACAAATATTAGTTACATTTGGGTGGGAAAAAAAGGTGATATTTAAGACTTCTAATATTATGAAATGTTTATTATTGTGGTCGCATTCTTTCCCATTTTGTAGACAAAATTGTTGTGTATTATGATCTCGAATATGTTCATATGTAATGTGAATTATTTTGTTGTGAACTAATAAAAGCAATTAATTTGTACATTTTGTTTTTCCATTAATGAATGTGACTTTACAATAACGTTTTAAATAATGTTAAGGTTCTGAATATAGTGTCCGCATACATCTCTCTCGCCACCAGAGGTCAGCTGATCTCCTGCGAAATATGGATTTCAACATCAAAATGTATCTTTTAGGCTTTACAAAGGGTGGAAAAACGTGGATGACGTTGACACAGATTAGAGATGCAGGACCCAATGGTAAACAAGTTTCAAACCACCGTAGTGCAAAAGAAAAACTTTCATCCTAAATTACACAGGAACGCCTGTTTGTGCATTCTGAAGATGCGTGTGCAAAATCCCTAACTTGTGAGCTGTTTTTTTTTAAATATAATTGTGGGGGCATTTGCCTTACCGAGCTTATGTATTGGTTTTCAGAAAATTAGCTTCAGTGTGTAAAAATGTGTGTAGTAATTTCCTTTTAAAGACAAGGTAGGCACTTATTGTACGTTATTATTTGTATTGCTTTTTTTACTTACGTCATTAGGTCAGTGTTTTTTAGATTAATAATCAAATGTTAAGAGATAATTAAAATAAATAATTAAATAAATAATTGTTTAGTCGTATTTAATTGCGAAATAGGTCGTGTGCACTACACTTCCCATGCACCCTTGCAGTTAAACAGGAAATGCCATGTTGGGTTCTGCGTTTCCCAAAATCATGATCATCGTGAGCTTGGTCGTTAAAGTTTGTACACGCTTATTTTCTCTCTAGCATCACATCTGTTAAAATCATATTATCTTACGTTAACAGTCAATACTGTTAATAGGCTATATTTTAAATAGTTTGCGTGGGTAACGTTACCTCGTCTGTTTTTGAGTGTCCTCAGACTGGCATTACGTCACCCAAAAACAACCTGTAAGACACAAACTACAATGTAAGACTACAAAAGAAAAGTATAAACCGCTCCGTAAGTCTATTCATTCATACGACAGGTCTTTGACACCAAAATGTTTTTAATGTTTTGTTACAATATGTCATTGCATCATGGAAGCAGTTTGAATAGTTCTCTCTTTGTACTGTATTTATAGTGTTGAGTGACATAATTTCCATTTCATCCTTACTATCGCTAGTTTTTCCCCTTTCTGTTGTTGCTCATTTCTAATGGTTGTTGTTTGCCATCTGGTCTGTTGGCAGACAAAATCGAAAATCATGATGGGGAATTATGGAAAGAGGAACTGAGATCAAGTCAGAAAAAAAACCCGTCACGAGGTTGTTTGATATTTGTGAGATACCAGATAAAGGTACAGTACATTCAGATGTGCTGCTCTGCTTAAACAGCCTACACCTTGATTTTGTGTGTGTGTGTGTGTTTTAAATATCACTGCATTGTATTTATTTGAGTTTGAGACATCGCATTTTTATAAGGCAAGTTGAAATATTTTGAAATGCTTATTAATGTTGTTGTTTGTCTTTGTGAACACCTCTATGATTCAGTCTACATTTAATACAAGTTCATCTGCATTCTCTGTCTCTGCAGCACTCACAGGATGAGAGGAATTGTTGCATTTTACGTTACCTATCTGCTGTGCCTGATATTGGGGATTGTCTGTGTGGTATTAGTAGCTCACTGGAATTACACCTACCGAGGTGGATTTGCATGGGACGGCTCAGTCAAGCACTTCAACTGGCACCCGGTCTTCATGGTCACTGGAATGGTGGTTCTTTATGGGAATGGTACGTTTGATTGGGTATTATTTTGGCTTTTGTTTTATGCTACTGTAGCTGTAATATAACACATTGCACAAGCAATAGTTTCAGCTGTATGTGGTAGAAAGTTTGTGTTTGTTTTAGTTTGATGTGTTATATTGTTTGTGAAATTATATTATTTTAGTTTTAGGGGAAAATATTCTACTTTTTTTTTATGTCAATTGAACAGACTTTCTGTCGGTTGTCATTAATGTCCTTTTCTCTTGTAACCAGCGGCCGTAGTGTACCGTATTCCTCTGACATGGGGTCACAATAAGCTCCCGTGGAAGCTGTTACACGCTGGGCTTCTGTTCCTTTCTCTCATTCTGTCTGTTCTCGGGCTTTGCGCTGTGTTCGACTTCCACAACAAAAACCACACACCCAACCTCTATTCCCTCCATAGCTGGGTGGGGATTTGTACCACTGCACTTTTCACTGCACAGGTGTGTATCGTGTCGAAACTGCTCATGTACAGTGTAGTAGTTTGTCTTCATTTGTTGTTGTAAACAAGAAGTTAAATAGTGGATAAACAATGAACTTCATTTTCTTTCAAACAAATTGGATACAGAAAATGTAGTCTGACATATTTCATATGTATATGAAGGACCATGGAAGCGTGTTTCCGCTATGAAACAAACAATTAAAAAAGTAAGTGCAAATTTTTATCTTGTAATTCTTACTTTTATCTTATAACTCACAATTGTGGGTCTGTATCTCACAATTCTGACTTTAGTTTGGGCAATTTTTAGTTTATAACTCACAACTTTTTTTCTCTGAATTGTGAGCTTTAAACTTGCAATTGCAAGTTACAAAGTCAGAATTGTGAGATATAAACTCAAAATTGCAATTAAAAAAATTCTGAATTGTGAGATCAAAAGTCGCAATTACCTTTTTTAGTTTTATGCCGTGGCGGAAACATGCTTATATAGAGGAAGTAAATTAAAAGTTTGATCTTCCCACAGGAACTAAAAAAAATGTCATTTTCTCTATTCCCCGCAGTGGGTCATGGGTTTTACCGCTTTTCTCTTACCTTGTACCCCAATGTCTGCACGTGCCCTTATAAAGCCAGCTCATGTATGGATGGGAGGAATCATCTTGGTACTGAGCATTGTATCTTGCATCTCAGGGATCAACGAAAAGCTATTTTTTGCACTGTAAGTGACATGTATCTGCAATTGCAGATAAAGAACCTATGTATATATGGCTACTAATATTTTAGAGATCTTCATGGATCGTTCGTGCTGATTGATTAGTTAGATCTGATTATGCTGTAATCGATATGTTTTAAGATTTGCAGTATGATGTAGAAAGAAGAAGATAAAAAAGAACATGTATTCATAAATGTAGAGCTCTCAATAGATTCAGTGTGGTGCCATAGCAAATTCCTTCTTCTATTGGTTCTTTCCTCAGAAAAGCAAACACCAATGGGACGCTGCCTTATTCTGCATTACCACCAGAGGCAATCACTGCAAATTCATTGGGAGTCATCATTGTAGCGTTTGGATTGGTTGTTTTGAAAATCTTGTCCAATCAGATATGGCAGCGTCCTGAGCCAGGCGATGATGAGGGAGTTCACAGGGTAAGAGACAAAGGATTTTAAGAAAAGAAAGAAATGGCTTGCTAATATTGTGATAAATGTCATGTTTAATTATCTTGCCTTAGTACAAATCTCTCTATATTCATAAATTAATAACTAAGAAAGTATTCATAGGAGTAATTTTTTTCTGACATGAGTGTTTTATATCGTCCCTTTCTCTCATTTTCAGCCCCTGGCATATGATGGAAGCTGATGTCTCAAAGCTGAATGTCTGAAATTTTTATATTTATTTGCATTCTGACTGATCAGTTCTCTTTAATAGAATCAAAGTCCCCTAAAATTCCAACCATTTTTCTTTGTATTCTTTTTTGTGTTTCTAATTATACCAAGCACTCCTGGGAAGACATTTAAAATCTTCTCTGTGTGTTTTGCTTAATTTGATTGTTGCTGCTGTTGTTTGAAATTGTGTAGAGCAAAGTCAAATCTCATAAATAATCACTGCCTATTTGTCAGTGTTTTGTGCTAATTTATTATTAAAGAAGGCCTCTGTATATAACAAATGATTAAAATCATTTTATGAAATATCAATGTTTGTGTCTGTGAAGGAAAACCAGATGAAGGTATTTCCTCTTTGTTTGTCAAACCGGTTCAAACCGGCTGGAAAGGGCATTCAAACCAGGCAGGAACAAACCACCACGCGTCATCGTCAGCGAACAACCAATAGGAAACAGAGACAGTCTCGTACCAATCAAAGCATTGGGCAGAGGTGTTTAAAATTTACATATTTCAGTAAAAATCTATTCAGCTATTGTTTGATAGTTTGAAATATACGCACTAAAACACAAATGTAATGCAAATCCATACTAAATTAGGTCCCAAAAGTAGTGTAATTATATTACTCCGAAAAACTGGCAAACAGCCTATTACAAAGATATAGGATTAGGAGGTCTGTCCTAATTACTGAAATATCGCGAATACCCCAACATAAAGCATAGCACGCTTGATACATATTTATTTTCTTTTATACAGTCTATGGTTTATTTGTTATATATTTAATTACATTCTATGATCTATACTCAAAGAAAAGAAACGGAAGCTCAATAGACCATTTTCTATTTCCCTTGTTTTGCACTGTTACATGATGTAATGACTCCGCCCGCAGGGGCGTTGTGACAAGGATGGTTTCAACCAGGTCCGCTTTAAATATACTTGTCAGTCTTCCCCAGTACAGTACGCCCATCTTATTATATTCGTGCTCTTTGAATTCTCAGTTTGCTACCATGTCTGGTCGTGGAAAAGGCGGCAAGGGGCTTGGGAAAGGTGGTGCAAAACGTCACCGCAAAGTCCTGAGAGACAACATTCAAGGAATCACAAAGCCAGCTATTCGCCGCCTAGCTCGTCGCGGTGGTGTGAAGCGTATTTCTGGTCTGATCTATGAAGAGACGCGTGGTGTACTGAAAGTGTTTCTTGAAAATGTTATTCGCGACGCTGTAACTTACACCGAACATGCTAAGCGCAAGACTGTGACTGCTATGGACGTAGTGTACGCTCTGAAGCGTCAAGGCCGTACTCTGTATGGTTTTGGAGGTTGAATTTCACCCGGACCGGATTTTGAAAAAAAAAGGCTCTTTTAAGAGCCGCCCAAACATTCGATCAAAAGAGCAAATTAATTTGTCTAAATGTATTCTTTATTGTTTTTTTAAATACATTTTTTTAGGTTCCCCACAACACATTAAGTCGTGTTTTAATTAGTTAATTGTGTTCATATTTTAAAATAGAACAGAACAAAAAAGCAAGCTGTTTATGGTTAATTATGACTTAACAGTTCATTAATTAATGGGTGCTCGGACAGAAATGCGAGGATTTTTTTTTTCATTTACTCTTAAATGTATATAAACTACTAATTATAATAACATTTATTGGGTAACATTTTTATTTTAATTAATAAATGATGCATGAATATGTGCGCAAAAAAGGCATCAGAAGTTGTGCCCTTTTTTATTATTGCTTTTATAAAACAGTTACACCAATTTAAAACAAGCCAACCACCATTACTTTTTCAATAAGATAGTCCCAGACATCATAAAGCGTTCCTATTCAGTGCTGATTGGTAAATATAGTAGGCTATAGCTACATGCTAGATTACACAACAGTGGTCATTTAGTTGCATACGTTTTGTAATGTCATCGCCTTTATCTTCAACCAAAGGAATGGCACTGGAAGAATTTGCTTAGTAAAATAAAATGTTAATGAAATGTTCACTTTTAACAACAAACTCGAGTAGGCACAAAATTCCTAGCCTGTAATTAGTGTATTTTTATTAATAGAAGAGGTCTGCTAAATTGTGAATATAGCCATGCATGGCTTATATAGCCTAGCGTTGTTAGGCACAACACACAGCAGAGTGGCCCTATTCACAAACAACACCACATAAAATTAAGAACCCCAATTTTCATTAAAGCATACTTTTTGTTGCATATGCAGTTTTATGTGGTCTAGAAATGACAATTAATGGATTTGCTTAATAAGAATTATTATTAAGAATAGCTACAAATATTCACTAAAACATAAGCACATTTTCATTAAGCAACTTCATTGAGTTTTATTCTTCAGCAAGCAGACATAACAGAAAGCTGCTATATAGGCCTATTAACAGGTCAAAGCCATTACATCAGCTGAAACGACTTATTGACCAATCAGCATCCAGGGCCAGGACTACCCGTTTTGTGATTTGTTTTTGAGTGAAAATCAACTGTTAATAAAAGTATAATTTATCATAGAAATTTGCTTTTGGTGCCATAGTTGATGTTTGATAGTATTGCTGCTTATTGAATTAGGCTTGAGTCCACGTGCTTTCAGTTTAGCCTAATGTTTAAGTAACCTACTAAACTCAAATTACGTTTTAAAATTGAATTTTATTTATTTCATAAATATCTGTGACAGATAAATAGTTGTTTAAAGTCGATCAACATCGCAGTACACAAAGTGCAACATTTTATTACCCTGCTGGTCCATGAAGCAACGTGTTGAAAATCATCGCTGTTATTATGCTTCTTTGTAGAAAAAGGGGCTAAATTACCTTTTTTTTTTACAACGACTTAATAGTGTTTAGTAGTATTGGTGTATAAATATTTAAGATATTGCAAAATTGTAATAAATACATCAATACAACATTATACTCCAAGATTGCTTCCTGCTGTTGTCGCACACCTCGACTACACGTCCTCTTCAGACAAACAATAGCCTACACTCCCGTTTTATTAATGACGGATAGCGTCTTTAAATGTGTGTAATGTTGGTTAACTTGCTTGTAAATAAGTTACTTGAATCATGTACTGGATGTACAGATATGATTATTGAAATCGTTGTAGAAATAATGTCCGAGAGATTAGGGGAGGTTGAAATGGCGACAGCGCTGATCTGTGTTACCTCCACTAAAGAAAACCGCTTATTTTTTTTATTCCGTAAGTATTGTTTGTCTAAAACCACCACAAATGTGTACATTAGAGTCTCATTTATGCAAAACAGCTATCGTTTTATTTGTGATTTTCGAATTTTAATATATAATCTACAAAAGAACAGAGGAAGTGCGACGTTTACCGCTTTGACTCGCACTAAATTTGGACGCGTTTTTATTTTTGTACAATAAACTGGCCGATGTTTTGCACGAAACATGAGCTTCCCTTAAAGAGGAAAGACTCAGCTATCTGGACGTGGTTTAAAGTCTGCAATCCATCACTCTGTATCGCGGGAAACCTTGTGTTTTTTAAGATCAGAAAGCACATCTACAAACGACTCCGTCCTGTTGAGAGCGTCGGTTGAGGCAGTTGAGTCTATATGGTTCTCATCTCCCGTTTAAATCCCGCCCTCAGCTGTTGGATGTGTAAACATTGTTTGTTTGACAGCTCTGTACTACGAGACATCGGCTCTAAGTTTACTGAAACTATGACAGAAACTGCTCCTGCTCCCGCGGCTGCTCCGGCCAAAGCCCAGAAAAAGAAGGCGGTAAAGGCGAAAAAGCCTGGAGCAAGCGTGTCAGACCTTATAATGAAGGCGGTTGCTGCTTCCAACGAGCGCAAAGGAGTTTCCCTGGCGGCTCTAAAGAAGGCTTTGGCAGGTGGTGGATATGACGTTGAGAAAAACAACTCTCGCGTCAAGATTGCTTTGAAATCTCTGGTGAAAAAGGGGGCGCTTGTTCAAACTAAAGGCACCGGGGCATCCGGATCTTTCAAGGTGAGCAAGAAACCAGCCGCCAAGAATCCCGTCAAGAAAGTTGTGGCGAAACCGAAGAAGCCAGCCGTGAAGAAGACGGCGGCCAAGGCGGCGAAGCCCAAGAAGGCAGCAGTAAAGAAACCTGCCCCGAAGAAGTCTCCCAAGAAAGTGAAGAAACCGGCGGCGCCCAAGAAAGCCACCAAAAGCCCGAAGAAAGTGAAGAAACCGGCTGTGAAGAAAGTTGCGAAGGTCCTAAAGAGTCCTAAGAAGGTCAAAGCAGTGAAGCCTAAAGCCGCAAAGCCCAAGGCTGCCAAGGGGAAGAAGACATCCGCCAGGAAGAAGTAGACTGACAGATTTCACTCCATAAACCAAAGGCTCTTGTAAGAGCCACCCCATCTTCACAGACGTGCAAATGTTCCTGATGCATGTAAGAAGGCTACTGCCTTTTTAATAGACTGAGAAAATTACTTTTAGGTTGGATGTGACGCTGTTTTGAGCTGTCTTGTTTTAAAGTCTCATTGCTTCTAAAAATATCACCAGCGCGAGCGAGCAGCACGATGCTGTGGAAGACTTATCAAGATCGGTTTACTTTGTAGCCCATAACGTTAAACACATGACAGTCTCTACCTCTGTACCTGATACACAAAGCCGATTACTTGGTGTAGATTTTCAACCCTTCAGAGATTATACAGAACAGTCCGCTGGTTGGAAATTGTCCAAAATGTGCATACGTTAACATATAAGTAACGTTACAGTTTGTCCAAAGTTCATCATGTGCGAGCGTGAGTGCACGTGCGTAAGTCACTAAAAAGATTATGAGTGTATTTTATCGCTATGATTCGTTATATTTATATTTTGTATTGGATTATACGAGACTTTCCTGTAAATACAGCAATACAGAACAAACACTTAATTTATTCATAGTTAAGCGATGGTTTGTTAAAGGTTACTACCAAAGGCAAAATACATTCCATCAGTGAAATGACTTGTTTGTGTTTTTTTTTTTGTTTTTTTTTTTTTGTATAGGCTACTGTTGTTCTTAACATTTATCCATAAACTTATATTTTGTTTAAAAGTTGTTATAAAACTCCTAATAAAAAAATGATCATTAAGAGTGCTCATTTGTCTTTATCTGCTCAATGTAGGCTGCACTATGCTTGTTCAATTTTTTTATTTTTTTATTAAGGAGAATATTTTCTTATTAAAAGTCATTTATGAACATATTTGGGGTCGGGTGGGGTGGGGGTTAAAAACAGTACATTTAGGTTAAACTTCATGAATGTATATAAGAAAATATCCTGTTACTGAATGATTTCAAAGTTTGACTAGACCTTATTTACAGCAGCGCCATCTTTGATTTTTATCGGGAATGAAAAAGAAGTTGCAGAGATAGACATCTTTTCAGTGGGTTGTACAATTATTTAATGTGTTTTTTGTTTGTTCTGCTTACGAAACACTGCAAAACATTCCAGTAAAAAAAAAAACTACAGGCAACATGAGCTGTGGAAAATTATAAGTGATTAGGAGCCTTATAAGCTTTTTACAGCGGATGCCGTTGAAAACACACATCCTCTCTTTCATATCTCATGGCGCTGCTGTGAATAAGGTTTATATATATATATATATATATATATATATATATATATATATATATATATATATTTTTTTTTTATTTTTTTTATTTTTTTTATTTTTTTTTTTATGGTCCTGCGGTCTGGGAGTGGCAAATGTAAACATTTTCCAAGTAGTCAATCAAAAATATATATAGGTAAACCAGAAGATATTATAAAATAATGAAATATTGAAGATGTAGTATCACACTGCAGGACAACAACTTCCTTAAAGCATTTCATGTAAACTATCCTTTTATACATCAATATATTTTAAGTTTCAATTGTATTATCTTAAAACAAAATGTAATATGTCCAGGTTGGACTTACTGTGAACAAATCTATTCAATGAACAGAAGCTTTGTTTGGACAAAAGAGTTGCCAGACAGATTATAATTGAAAAAAAAAATGGTTGCATGAATCTGTTTAATATTTTCCATTGATCTCACATGCCATGCTTAAACAAACAAACAAGCAAATAAATAAACAAAAAACCTGTCAGTGCATTTCCCTTCAAGAGAGAATTGAGGACATTTCAAAGTCAGAGGTTATTCATTTTCAGCAAAGTGAGCAACATTTTTAAAAATGACAGAATATGATTATTATTTCCTGAAGTTAACCGAAAAAGATTGGGCATTTTCAGGAATAACAGTTGAAAATGTATTTTGAGCTTTAGCTGGTAAAAGAAATATGGTTCAATAGGACATTTAATTATATCTCATAGTGAGTGACCTTTTGAAAGATTCATGAGCAGAGTAATGTGGAAAAAGCATTCAAAATCAGTTCTCTAAGCCAATTCAATTAGTCTAGTATATACTATAATCTATACAGTTTGTCTAATACATACAAAATAATTACTCGTCTCAGTCAAAGTACACCTAAACATATTTACAGATCACAGTATTCCAGAGATAGGAGATTTGCCTTCATTATGAACCACATGTTCAAGAGACACTAACTCGTCTGCTTTTGTAAATGGTATGATTTTATCCAAGGATAATTCTGTTTCTCCATGATCTAGCATAGCAGGCCTTTCCCCATAGACAAAGTTACATTCAGTCTCAAAAGGGACTTCAGCCATCTGTGACACTGTATCAAAGCACACGTCTTTGTCACTTTCCTCACTGATAGCGTGAGGATGCAGACAGGGGTGACCGAAGAGGTGAACTTCTCGAAGGTTCGTGGAGTCGCGATGATAGGACACCAGCTCGTTGCTGAAGTCAACCGTTTGAACAGTATTCTGAGAGCACAGCTTCCCACATCCCAAGAGACTGGAGAACGCTTTGCGGAATTCTGCATTAAATGCGTAAACTACAGGATTCAAGGTAGAGTTCGCCCACCCACACCACACAAACACGTCAAAGGTTGTCTTATTGACACATGGGATCTGCCCGGCATTGTGGAGGCCAGGGTCACAAAATGGCACCATGCAGTTGAGAATGAAGAAAGGAAGCCAACAGCAGACAAACACACCCATGATCATCGACAGAGTTGTCAGGACTTTGGTTTCCCTCCTAAATGAGCTTTTTAACTTCTCTCCAGGAGCTTTATTGCAGCTTTGGCAGGACTGAACATGTTTAATGGTGCACTCTTGCATTGATATCCTTCGGATCTGCCTTTGTGCTATGAGGAAGATGCGTGTGTAAGTGACAATCATTATGGAGACAGGGATGTAGAAGCTGATTAGAGATGAAGTGATGGCGTAAGTGCGGTTTAAACTGGCATCGCATTTTTCAGACATTTCTACCAGGTCTTCTTTATGGTCGGGAGTCTTATGCCAACTCAGCTGCACGGGTATGAATGAGATCAGAACAGAGAGAGTCCATGCCACTCCAATCATGACAAATGCCACTGTTCTTGTCATTTTCTGCTCGTAGCTCAACGGGATGGCAATAGCCCAGTAACGATCCACACTTATGATGCACAGGTTAAGAATGGAGGCAGTGGAGCACATGATGTCAAAGGCTATCCATACTTCACAGAAACTGCCGAACGGCCAGAAACCCATAATCTCAGCTGCTGCCTTCCATGGCATCACAAGCGAGGCAACTAAGAGATCCGAGACAGCCAAAGACACTACAAACACGTACGCCACTTTGGAGCGCAGATGACGGAACCGTACCACCGCGGTGCACACCAGAGCATTCCCTAGAAAGGTGGATAGCACAAAAATAAAAAGCAGACAAGCAGTCGTGGAGCGAGTTAATAGCTCTGAGACATAACCTTCAGTCTGGTTTACCATCTTCTGGGATGTCCCTATTACACTGGCTGCAACCTGTCTTTTGATCAAGCATCCATCCTCTGGGGAACATTTGTCGATAGTTTAATATCCAAAGACTTCAGGAATTCGTCCATTAATGAGAGAGTTGCCTCTGATAATTGAACATTTCTGAAATAACCTGCCCTCCTTCCTTCAACCAGAGAAGTGAGTAAGAATACAGTGCAGAGGGTGAGACTAATGATCTTGGAAGTAGGACTAGGGGGAGGAGCCTAAGAAAAAAACAGAGAGGGGGAGAATGTGACTCATGTCATGTAAATTATGGGCTATGTATATTAGCCTATTTATTTATTTATTTTTGATATATTTTATGTTTTCAATTGGGTATAGAAATAATTTGAAAAAGATAAAGCAACATAAGTGGAAAATCATGTTTCTTTGAACACAGCTGTCTGACTAATGGAGTTTAATTAGCTTTTATGGATTCATTTACAATTCTGCTCCCGTATGTGCACCATTATCCACAAGATGGCAGTATACATACATTAATGTCCCACAAGAAAACAGACAGGTTCTAGTGATGACAGGTCCCGGTCCGATAAATTCAGGCGAAACGATTCCTTCAAACAGTTAATTTAAAAAAAACTCTGGATTCAGCTGTTATTTTACGTCTTTGCCTAAACGCGTCATCACGTGGTCTCTGACATCGCAACTAGGAATATCAGGCCTACATCTTCAAATAATTTGCATTGCAATAAAAAAAAAAAATAATAATAATAATTTGCATTGCAATACACAATAGTTCACAGTGTATTTAGCACATATAACTTCTATTTTTGTTGTAAAAGAGATATTTAAAACCAATATTTAGTCTACACCATATCAGCTAAAACGGCCAAATTAAGTAGTCGCCTAGCCTACTTTAGCTATATTTCCAATGTGTTTTATTAGTTTAGAGTTTATTAGTTCAATGGCTATATTCAGAATATTATTTACCTTTCTGCTACCTTATATGTGGCAGAAATAGTAAGATGTAGGCTGTGCTAGGAGGAAGACAAGCGGTTTGCAGAAAGAAATTATGCATGCTATGCTCTGTATGCTGTGCCGAATTAAGCCAATTGACTCGTGAACTACTCGGACCGATTCAGTCTGATGTGTGAATTAATCATTCAATCTGGTTTTGTCAACCCGAAAAGATCTGTCGACCGACGTTCGTCTTACTGGAGCACACTCGCCACAACCACTCGTTAACCAACAAAACCAACCTACATAAGAAGCCTACACTATCAAATTAGGGAAGTTTTGTTTTCCTCCCCTCGTAAACTCCCCACCCTTCACGTCACCCAGTTCTCTCGTCGTACTATGGGATTATTTAATAGGTCATAATTATTATTATTTTTTGGTTTAAAACAACCCTCTTCTTTTGGGCACGTACATAATGTCTGTTTCTAAAAAATAAAAAATCCAGTTATGTGCCCGTGAGACTGGAAGTCCATGAGGTCACCAGCTCACAGTGGTGGGCGTGAGAGGGCAGTTCAACAAGGCGTAACTTTGTTTCGACTTTCCTGAAATTGCAGGAGATCAACCAGTGAAAGTTTAGGGGATGTGCAACAGCTGAGAGAAGCAGAGCTTCACATTTCGGAGTAGTATTCTACTGTGAAATTTGCACTCGCAGCAAAAGTAAGCTAACAATCTCGTTTTTGCTTCTTTCAAAGAAAAAGCATGAGAGTTGAACTGAATATTCCGTTTTTAAACATCTTACATTCTGGCTTCATTCTGTTTTACAGTAGGCTACAGCACGTTTTCTTGCAAGATATAAGGGGGGAAAAACAATGTTTCTAATGGTTACATATGACGTCATGCTTGAGTCAGTGGAATATGATGCAAGTACAAGCATTTTATTTCTAAATGAGTGATTCAAATTTTTTAACAACAAATTTTTATATAATTAATTTTTAATATATCAGGCTGAACACTGGGTTGTTGTGTTTAGGTAGTATTACTCAGAATTGTAACCCTATATACTTGTCTGAATCCTATTCATGGTGGTCAAGGGACTTGCTGTCTGGAAGTGGGGTCAGAAACAGACACAGACATACAGACAAAAACCAGGTCTTTAGGACAGGAATGTGAGTCATTTCCAAAGCTGTAGAAGACACAAAGCTATAGGTTTTGACCAGACGAACAAAAACATGTCACAAATACATTTCTGAACTATCTGTACTGAGAGGTGGGATTTACAGAGATTCACTTCAGACCAAGCACATCTTTAAAGAAATGCGATGTTAGGCTGCTGTGTGCTGTAGAGCAGAGGATGGAAATGTTGATTCATTTTGAAGATGCATTGTTTTAATAATCCTGAAATATATATTTAATTTAGTTTTCACATTTAGTTTAGTTTAGGTTGCAAGCTTCACCATTTTTATGTATTTCAGACAATAACATATTGAGTGTGTGTGTGTGTGTGTGTGTGTGTGTGTGTGTGTGTGTGTGTGTGTGTGTGTGTGTGTGTGTGTGCGCGCGTGTGTGTGAAAGTGAGTGGAAGTCTTTAAAAAGTGCTTTTGTAGAAGTGCCTCTTTTATCTTGGAGTGGCAATCTTAAGGGAGCCCTTTGAAGCAGGTTACATTATTGTTTTTCTCGCCTTTGGAAAAAAACAGCTTACATGCCAGACTGGAGAACAGAAAAGTCTTGAAGGCTCGCCCTATTAATCACATTATATTTTTGCACTGAGAATGTCATTTATTTATGTCAGAGAACCCTAAGTTGTATTTTGCTTTTTTCTAATTTTCTATCCATAATTTGTATAGTCAAATTATATTGTCATCACATGAATTTGAGTAAACTGGATTGGGAAAAAAACAGCATTGCACATGTTTGTGCAAAACCAGCATTGTTTGAGAATGACATTTTGCACAAAATATTTCTCAATGTCAAAAGAACTTAGTGTAGAATCCTAAACATTTATTATTCATTTTACATCCTAACATTTTTTTTTTTTTGCATGTTTCAAAACCCTACAATTCTATTTATTTTGAATGCCAGATGTTCAATGTGGACTTTTGTACTCCATTTATATGAATTGTTTTTTCAGCCAGGAAAGCAGTTACCTCATCCACTCATGCTTACCATATTTCCATCAGCACATTATCTTGTGTCACTGAAAGAGAATATCTACCATCCTAATCAAAGTGTTTAAACATCTGTCAAACTGTTACGCTCAATTAAACTGTATTTTCTGTTAAGAACATGATTCTTTTCCATGGTATTCAAAATTAATTTATGATTAGGTCATGGGTAATGTAGATGAATAGTCTGTCACAGTGGGGTCTAAACAAGCCTCTGCGTTCTCATTTTTGCTCGCTTTGATGTGGGCCGGTTTGGTGATGAACGAGAATTCACATGCTATTCTCCCTCAGCTCATGACTTTAATAAAAGTTCTTTTGATTAAAAAAGTACAGATAAATGGGTGGCTTGAAATCTTAAAATGCATGAATTATGTCTGTTATCATCAAACATGTCCTTCTGTGCTGTCTTTTAAATAATAACAAAAAAACATCCATTTCTTCACTTTCACTTTTTGCTTTTTTGCAGGCCATAAAAACCGTCTGAGCCTCTATCATAATGCTGGCCCTCTGGTCTGTATCATTTGTACTATTGTGTGCATGGAGTCAGAGCTACGCACAGTATGAGCACTTGGGTTACCCTCCGGGCTACCAGGACTCTTCCCAGGATCTTTACACTGCTCCAGAGCTTCCTGCGGATACGCCCAGGATACAGCTACGTCTGGCAGGAGAGAAACGCAAGCACAATGAAGGGCGCGTTGAGGTCTTCTATGAAGGGGAATGGGGGACTGTGTGTGATGATGATTTCACCATTCACGCAGCCCAAGTTGTATGTAGAGAACTGGGTTATTTTGAAGCAGTCTCCTGGTTTCCATCATCTAAATATGGAAAGGGAGAAGGTAAGCTTGTTGTGTTCAGAATGTCTTTGATATAATCTGAAACTGATGCATTTTTCTCAACTAAAATGACGTTGCAGTAAATATTACAGTATAGTATAACATGTAATATATAACAAATATAAGTGAATGCCAGTTTACAAATTGTTAAACTTAATCATTCAAAATAATTTTCTTCAATGGAGAATTGATGACTAGTCAGAATATATGTGCATTGACTTATGGGGGTAGGTCCTGATAAGCCTAGGGCTTCTACCTATCCCATTTCGAACAGGTTGATTATGCTATATATAATTTTTTTTTGTGTGGTTATACTTTTTTTGGGATATTGCATACATATTGCTGTCTTTTTTATGTTTATTATTTTCTATTTTAATTGTTCGAAATAAAGATTTCATTCATTCACTTCCTGTGTTTTCAGGCCGTATCTGGTTTGACAATGTCCACTGCACAGGGAAGGAGAGGAGTTTGGCTCAGTGTGAGTCTAATGGCATAGGTGTGTCTGATTGCAAGCATACTGAGGATGTCGGGGTGGTTTGCAGCGACAAGAGAATCCCAGGATTCAAGTTTGTTAACACCCTGACCAACAACATCAATGTAAGTAATTTCAGCACAGATGTGTTTCCATTGTTATTGTTGATACTTTATTGATCCTGTACAGGAAATTGCATTGTCATAGCGGCTTCAACACACAAAAACACAGCACCACACATAAAGTCATTTCTACAATATAAAAATTAGAAAGAAATAATAAAAATTAACAAGAAATAAGAAATGAGCGCTAACTGTCAGGTTGTGTGCGGGTAGCTGAAGACGAGGATGCAGGAACTTCAAAGTAGTTGATTTACAAATTAACTTCAGGAACAAAATAAACTCCATGAATTCAGAAACACAACCATACAAGGACGACGACCAACAAACACTGAGGGAAAACACAAGGCTTAAAAGAACTGGGACTAATGGGAAAATTAACTGAACACAGGTGAACAAACTGAACACAAACGAGGAGCGGGAAAAACTAACAGGACTAAACCAAAATCACAAAGACGAAAGAAGATCACAGAACATAACTAAACACATAGAAAACGTGACAGAACCTCCCCCTCCCCGAAGGCGTGTCCTCGCGCCGTATAACATCCAAAGGGGTGGGAGGGTGGGTGCCCTGGAGGCTGACGAGGGCATGGTGGTGCAGGGACGGGAAGCCTCCAGGGTGGAGCTGGTAGCTCGGGGAACGGGGTGGAACAGGCTGTGGACATGGCCAGGGCGGAGCAGGGTTGTGGGCGTGTCCAGGGTGGAGTAGGCTGTGGGCGTGGCCAGGGCGGAGCAGGCTGTGGGCGTGGCCAGGGCGGAGCTGTCGGATCCTCGGGCGGCCATGGCGGAGATATTTCTTCAGGTGGCCATGGCGGTGAAGACCCTTCGGGTGGGCGCCCCCCCAAAATTTTAATGGGGAAATTGACAGGAAAGGGGGGATCTGGCAGCAAAGAGGGTCTTGGGCTGGGCAGGACCAGCGGAGGATCAGTGGGCTCTGGTGCAGGATCAGTGGGCTCTGGCGCAGGACCAACGGGCTCTGGCGCAGGACCAACGGGCTCTGGCGCAGGACCAACGGGCTCTGGCGCAGGACCAACGGGCTCTGGCGCAGGACCAACGGGCTCTGGCGCAGGACTGGACCAGCACATCATGGGACTAGGAACTGGACGGGGCCAGCACATCATGGGACTCGGAACTGGACGGGGCCAGCGGCGAAGGAAACTCTGGGCTGGACGGGACCAGCTGCGAAGGAAACTGGACTGGACGTGGAAGTACGACCTGGGACTGAAGACCGGAGAGGGAAAACTGATTTGAACGCTGATCGTACGGATTGGAGCGCCACATCCGCCACTTTTGCCCCCAGGTCCCTACTGTTGGAAACCAGCTTGCGGGCTCGGGGCCACACGAGAGTCTCCGGCTGAACAGCAGGGAAGCGAGGAACCACTGGGGCTGGCTCTTGCTCGAAGACTGGCTCTGGAACAGCAGACACGGGCTCCGGCGCTGGCGGACTTGGAACTGATTGGAGTGGGAGATATTCTACAAGGTAGTTGGATCCACACGCCCATAGCGTGTGATCAACGAACTCCAGAAATGACAGATTGAGATCTTTTACCAGAATCAGCTGGGCAAGCGGGTCCTTTAATCCACCCCAGAAACTTTGCGTCAATTCTTCTTCATCCTGAGTCACATCATTATACAACTCTAGGTACAGTCCCGCATACTCTTCTAGAGAGCGCTCCTCTTGGAAGAGGATAGGTGTTTCAATGGGGCTCACCTTGTTCTTTCTCCTTCTACTCATCTTCGTATTTTGTACGGGTTGGTCATTCTGTCAGGTTGTGTGCGGGTAGCTGAAGACGAGGATGCAGGAACTTCAAAGTAGTTGATTTATTTACAAAATTAACTACAGGAACAAAATAACAAACTCCAGGAATTCAGAAACACAACCATACAAGGACGACGACCAACAAACACTGAGGGAAAACACAAGGCTTAAAAGAACTGGGACTAATGGGAAAATTAACTGAACACAGGTGAACAAACTGAACACAAACGAGGAGTGGGAATAACTAACAGGACTAAACCAAAATCACAAAGACAGGGGGGAAACAAGATCACAGAACAGAACTAAACACATAGAAAACGTGACACTAACATACGAAGGTCAAAAAGTGCAAATGATTATATGAGTGCAAAACTAGACTGTAATAGGTCTCAACTATATATACGCTACCAGTGATGGTGCTATGTTATCATCATAGCACATTAAACAATTGTATAAAATTATTCAGAGGCGTCATGCCCATTCAAGTTTTTGAGCCAAATGGATTTTCAATGCAACTTCCAATAGACTAAAATAAACATTTGATTATTATTATTTTGTACAAAATGAATAGTCCCCCAAAGTGATCTCCTTTTAGTGAATTTTGCCATTTTGAAGCCAAAATATGTCATTCAGCCTATGTGGTTAATGCAGAAGCAAGACATTTTTGTGTGCAAGTGGTTGGGGGAATCTTTCCAAAATTTTGTCAACATAACGAAGAGTTTTAGTATTTAATGAGATATGTATTATATATCCATTTAAATGTCAGCTTTAAAAAAAAATAAAAAATTCTGCTGATTGGCCAAACTGCATGGGCAATCTGTCGCATATAGAGGACATCCAGCCTCTGATTCACAAACGCAGAGATACGGTGCATTTTAGCCTTGTGGTGTCCAGTGCTGATAGTTCAATTCATTTGTTTCTGTAAGCTACAGAATATGTGGAAGACTGAATTGATGCAGGACTTATAGGCCTAATATTCGTTTTTTAATATAACTTCTAATATAACTTTTTTCCCCGCCAGCATTTTTTTAAAATGTTGCCAGCCACCACCAGCATTTTTTTAAATCATTTTCACATAAATGTCATGGCCCATTCATGCATTCTTTATTCATCAACACTTCAATGTGGTAAGTTTCATTAAAAAAAGCAACATTTTGAACAAAAAGCATTTTTGGCAAAGACTACAACATGTGCAAAAGCAATGCTTCTATCATTTGTTTCTGCTTCTTTTTTGCCTGTGTTTTGATATAGAGATTCTGTCCTCTTTCAGAAGATGCGTAATAGCACCTCCTACCATATAAAAGAGAAACATCTCGGTTTAACTATGGTAACCCTCGTTCCCTGAGTAGGGAACGGAGATGTCTCGTCGGAGGAGTTTCCAACGAATTGGGATCACGCTAGGGAGACCAATTGCCTTAGACTGAACTAAAACGAGCCAATGAATATTGACACGCAAGATTTGCATTCCGCGCGCCACCTGCCAGTGCGGCTATAAAGCGGAAGCAAGCGCACACACATTTGCTTTTCGCTGAGGAGCCGGACGGTGTCCAGTCCTCCGCGGAGGTACAGCAGCATGGCGACGGGACAAGATGTCTCCGTTCCCTACTCAGGTAACGAGGGTTACCATACGTAACCGAGACGTTCCCTTTCGTGGGAACTCCTACGTCTTGTCGGAGGAGTTTCCATGAGGAGTTTACCTGATCTACAAATGGAGTGGTAGGAACCTTGGGCACATATCCGAGCCAGCGTCTCAGAACAACGTGAGAAAGGCCCGGTCCGAACTCAAGGCACGATCCGTCGATCGGAAAAGCCTGCAGATCCCCTACCCTCTTAAAGGAGGCCAAAGCCAACAGGAGAGCTGTCTTTATAGACAGGATATTTAACTCGACCGTTTGCAATGGCTCAAAAGGGTGCTGAAGTGCTCTGAGCTCTAGAGTTAAGTCCCAAGAGGGTACGGGGTGCGGATTACGAGGTGGATTTAGCCTCCTAGCACCCCTAAGGAATCTGATGATCAGGTCGTGCTTTCCCAATGACTTACCTTCTACTGCATCGTGATGAGCGGCTATTGCGGCAACATACACTTTGAGGGTGGAGGGAGAGCCTTCTCTCTAACCCATCTTGCAGGAAGGAAAGCACGACTCTGATCGAGCAAGTTCGTGGGTCTTCCTGGTGGGAAGAACACCAATCGACAAATAGGTTCCACTTCAATGCATAGAGGCGCATCGTGGAGGGGGCTCTAGCGGAAGTGATGGTGTCTACCACAGCCTGTGGTAGGCCACCTAGAACCTAGAATCCCAGAGGTCTGGACACGGGTGCCTTAGGGTGCCCCGTCTCTGAGAAAGCAGGTCCTTCCTCAGAGGAATGGGCCAAGAAGGGGCTGACGTGGGGAGCATGAGTTCCACGAACCAAGTCTGGTTGGGCCAATACGGCGCAACAAGCAGGACCTGCTCCTCGTCCTCCCTGACCTTGCACAAAGTCTGTGCGAGAAGGCTCACTGGGGGAAACGCATATTTGCGAAGGCCCCAGGGCCAGCTGTGTGCCAGTGCATCCGTGCCGAGGGATCCTTCGGTCAGGGAATAAAACAGCCGGCAATGGGTCGTGTCCGGAGAGGCAAACAAATCTATCTGAGCGGCTCTGAAGATTCCCCATATCAGCTGGACGACCTGGGGATGGAGTCGCCATTCTCCCGGAAGAGGCGGCTGCCGTGAGAGTTCGTCGGCTACACGGTTGAGCGCACCAGGGATGTGAATGGCCCGAAGCGACTTCAGATGCTTCTGACTCCATAGGAGGAGATGGCGGGCGAGTCGCGACATACGATGGGAGCGTAGACCACCTTGGCGGTTGATGTACGCAACGGTCGCAGTGCCTTCCGTACGGACCAGTACATGCTTGTGCAGAAGCAGCCCTTTGAGGCGGCACAAGGCTAAGCGTACTGCTTGCAACTCTAGGCAGTTGATGTGCCAATGCAGTTGAGGCCCCATCCACAGACCTGAAACTGCATGCCTGTTGTACGTGGCCCCCCATCCGTTGGCAGAGGCATCTGTGAAAACCACAGCACCTGGACTAAGGGAACTCCGGCCCGTAGAAACGCAGGGTCCGACCAAGGACTGAAGGTTTGGCGACAGTGCGGGGTAATGTTGACCCGGAATGTGCCGCTCTGCCACGCCCATCTCGGGACTCGATCGTGCGGTCTCATATGAAGCAGGCCGAGCGGCGTTACTGCGGCTGCGGCTGCCATATGACCCAGGAGCCTCTGAAACTGTTTCAGTGGGACCGCAGACCTGCCTTGAAAAGACTTGAGGCAGTTGAGCACTGACTGGACGCGCTCCTCGTTGAGGCGCGCAGTCTGACCGACCAAGTCCAATTCCATACCGAGATAAGAGATCCTCTGTGTGGGGCACAGTTTGCTCTTGTCCCAGTTGAACTGTAGCCCTAATCGGCTGAGGTGCTGGAGCACCAAGTCCCTGTGTTCGCACAACAGATCTCGCGAGTGAGCTATTATGAGCCAGTCGTCGAGATAGTTGAGAATGCGAACGCCATGTTCTCTCATGGGAACAATGGCCGCCTCCACGACTTTCGTGAAGACACGGGGTGACAGGGCCAAGCCGAAGGGTAGGACCTTGTACTGATATGCCCGACCCTCGAACGCAAACCGAAGAAACGGTCTGTGACGAGGAAGAATCGAGACATGAAAGTACGCGTCCTTCAGGTCGATCACTGCAAACCAATCCTGGGGACGGATACAATCGAAGATGCATTTCTGTGTGAGCATTTTGAACGGGAGCTTGTGTAGGGCCCGATTCAAAACTCGCAGGTCCAGGATCAGCCGTAACCCACTGCCTTTCTTGGGTACAATGAAGTAAGTACAGACCTCATCTCGGCTAGAGGGACCGGCTCGATTGCGTCCTTCGCCAGCAGGACGTTGATCTCTTTCCTCAAGACAGGCATCGACACTCCGCACATGGGTGAAGCAGATGACCCTGAACTTGGGAGGCCGGTGGGCAAACTGAATTGCTCGGAAGCGCTAGCCAGGCTTCGAGAGACCGTACAAGCAAGCCCATGCGGACCACCGGCGTACCCGCGGAGGGGCAGCGAGGTGGAAGGCAGGGACCGGACTCCGGAGGCATTCGGCTGCTGGCTGTCCCGAGGCGAAGGAAGGAGGGGAAACGAGGAGCGAGGCCAGAGGGCGTCGAGTCCTGGTTTCCGCACCTACTTGCCCAGCAGGAGAGGAGAGTGACGAGGTCGTAGTGGCGTCACTGACATCTGAGCGCTGGGGTGAGGGGAATGAGAGTGGCGAGGCAACGTGCTGGCGCACACTGTCATTCTGACCCTCTTGGACGGGGGAGACTGGGAGTGGCGAGGCAATTGACCGTCGACCTTGGCTACCAGTTTCGACCATGAGCGACCCAGAGGAAGTAGAAACTGCTCTTTTATACCGGGTGGTCAGCGGCAGAACAGAAAGAAAAGGTAAACAAAGATTTTCCTCCCGGCCCTCCTCCGGGGGAGGAAGAGGAACAGAGGTCCCCTCCCGAAGAGCAGCCACTGTGTCCTCTGGGTCGCCCGTCTCAGGGTCGCTTCCCTCTCCTCTTCCCGGGGGGTTTAGATGACTCCTGAGGCGGCGGCAGGAGGGCGCTCTCGGCGACGAGCAGCCGGAGGCGCAGCCGACGGGGACGGGGCAGCAGCAGGCCGTCAAGTCAAGTCATCCTCATTTATATAGCGCCTTTAACAACGCAGATTGTTTCAAAGCAGCTGTACAGAGATAAACATATAATTTAAGGTAACAGAGATTGGTTTAGTTTAATAGTGGTTCTTGAATAATGTTTTTTCCAGCTAAAGTTAGTTTTGATTGATTCACTTCCGTCTAAATGATCATTTGTTATTAAATTAAGGGCCGCTAAGACGACACCGTTCTCTCTAAACAGACTTTAAACGTGAACCTGTGATAGACGCTGATGGCGTTCACATGCGCATTAAGAATTGATTCTATAGTTATGTACGTTTGAATATATGTGCGCAGGTTTGTAATTCCTTACAAACCATGCCTACACAAACTACTTGTCTATAAATTGACCGTCTCCGGGGCATGATGTTCTTGATAACCTCCGACTGTTTCTGGGCGGCGGAGAACTGTTGGGCGTAGCTCTCCACCGCGTCGCCGAAGAGGCCACCCTGCCGCCCCGAGAAACCAATCGTCGAGCCACGAGGGTTCGGGACACGGTGGAGGATTCCACACGAGCCCGACACTGGTGGCCGCCCGGGAAAGCATAGCGGATCCATTTCCGAATCCGGCTCGGCTGACGTTGCCACACCCGAAGGGGGCAACGCAGTCGAGTCGTCATCTCCAGAAGATGGCCGCTCTCCCTCAGATGCAGCAATCGACATCTGATCCTCCGGCGGGCCCCGAAGGAAACGACTGGGACCACACGAGATGGCCCAGCGCGCTCCACCGGAGGCTCCAATGGCAGCGATGCGGAGGAGTGAGGAGTCTACGGGGGTCTTTCACCCGGCGGATCATTCCTCACTGTAACCCTCAGACCACCAATGGGATTAGCCGAAGTAGCCTTCTGCTGAAGTGAACCAGAAGAAGAACTAGATCGGGAAATCACCAAAGGGACTCCCCCTTGAGTGAGGGTTCTCAGTCTCGATGTCAGCACCGCGACGGTCATGTTCCCGCAGTGAGAACATGACTCGTTCACGAACGCTGCCTCAGCGTGCGCGAGGCCCAAGCACGAGAGGCAACGATTGTGACCATCAATCGGAGGCAGAAACGTCATCCTGAAAACGATGCGATCTTCACCCGTGTTGCTCTTTTAGAGAATGCTCTCTTATTGTGCTGACGCACGCAGGGATCAACATGGCAACACAGCGGGGAAACTGCAAGCCCGCTGTGCACTCAAACCAATTCCAGCTGTGAAAACAGCTCTTTTGATAGATGTAGATCGCGTGTAGTCACAACCGGCAGCCAGGAGCTCGCGAAGATCACTGATGCGCCGTCACACCGACACAGAGAGATCCAGAAAAAGAGCAGACTCGTTGAGCGCGAAGAAAACACTTTCTCGAAACTCATTCACTCAGAGGACACAACCGATCGGCTCCGAAGCAAAAAGTAAATGTGTGTGCACTTGCTTCCGCTTTATACCCGCACTGGCAGGCGGCGCGCGGAATACAAATCTTGCATGCCAATATTCATTGGCTCGTTTTAGTTCACTTGAAGGCAATTGGTCTCCCTAGCGTGATCCCAATTCGTTGGAAACTCCTCCGACGAGACGTAGGAGTTCCCACGAAAGGGAACCATGGATTCCTGGAAAATTCAGTCAATGGCTGGTATAAAGTTAATATTCTGGAATAGCAACAGTTAAGGAGTTAATAACTTGTGTTCTCAATTTGGTTAATAATTCAAAAGCATATAATTGGGTCTCACTGGCAGTTGAGTTCAGGCTCCGGGGACCAGGTGCAGGTTGTTTGTTGTGGCCGCCCATAAAATTGCATTCCAGGCTGGGAAAACTAGGTGCATAACACCTCTGAAACTATTGTTGCTTTTTTCCTTTTGGTCACTTTTCCAATTGCTGAATGCATTCTTTTCCATTTACTTTTCCACCCAGAGCTAAGTGGCTTTGGTTGCAAGGAATATGGCAATAGAATGTTCAAACACCTTCTTGACACATTATTTACGCTACCCATATTTATGCTGCTTGGCTTTGTCTAAATTGATTTCTTTGTCCAGTTAGAGTAATAACAGGATTTGTCCCCATCCTCTGTCTCTTTCCTTACACAAGCTGCTTTGAGCCAACAGTGTCATCTAGAAAGAATGCATTAAGCAATCAAAGAAATATACATGATAGGCGCTCCTGTAAACAAAGGGAAGTGTAATTCGAGCCTTATGGTGGAACACAGACTTTAGAAGATATGACAAATAAGATTTTGGAAACCCTGATTGTGATTCTCACTGTAAAGCCAAATGGGAACCTCAATGAAAGCCCATCTGAGCAGTCAGAATTCACCACTATAATATGCAGTAAGAAAACATCTGAATAAATATGCACAGTTTTCAAAAAGATGCCTATTGTGTCTGAATTTCATTTCAAAGTACTATTGCCTTTTCTAATATAACATGGAATATATGAGTCAAGCAAGGGCTAGGGGGAAGTCTAGACATCTTAGATCAGCTTCTACTAGTCTCCAGCTGAGAAACTTGGAGAGAAAGACAGAGTCAGCTTTTCCATCTACTGATAGCCTGCACGGGCTCCACATTAAGGCAGTTAAATCACAGGGAGTTTCACCATAATGCTGGCCACATTTAAGTCATCTGGGAATGTTCATAATCAACCCACTGTAGCCTTCCTTGGGTTAAAATGGGGAAAATGATGTAATGTAAGTGTGGTACAGAGATGTGGACGAGAGGCCAAAGATGAGACTCCAAAACAAGATGCAAACAGACCCTGGGGAGAAAACATAAATGCTACATTTTCCAGGTAGCGATATGGATAACAGTTGTCATAAAAAAAACTGTAATGTTTTTGGTCGCTTATCCACTTTATCATATACATTTATCTAATTATTTGTTAAAGTAGTTTTTGGACTCGAAACCAGATCAAAGATAATATGTACTTTTCTGAGCCCATCTAAAAAAGCCACAAATATTTATAATCATGGCTTTGCATGACTTGTTTACAGCAAGACTTAGGGGATTGGCAGGTTGAATCTGTGAATTTTTATTTTTACAACCTAATTTTAATGTAAGTGAACAGGATGTTCTCCCTGCTTGGAAAGAAAAAAATTGACTGGTTGGTTAACCAGTCATAAGTGTCCAGGCCTTTTAGTCCATTTATTTAGCATCATGCCTGAAAGCTGAATAAACTACAGAGTTCAGAGGAAGTTACATTATTTATTTGTTGAAGAGTTGATGACTGTTTCTTTCAGCTCTATAGAGGACGCTGGAACATTCACAGTGTTACAACACAAATGGCTCAAAATGACTTGGATGTATTTTTTATAGTAAGGAATTTCATAGAAATTCTTGTTAGAAATAATTTGGTTTTTTAATAATTTTGTTAACACTTTTACAACAGCTGAAGTTAAACATGATCACTGCCAGAACTTCTCAGACAGATGCTGTTGATCAGCTCAGAAACACTCTATTATGTTCTAGTGACTAATATGTTCTGTGGCCTCTTCTCTGGAGTCTGGCCCAGTATGTGTACATTTATTCTTACTAAACATTTTTCAAATCAACATTTTTTGATTCAAAGATATTCTTAATGATATTCTTATTAAGCATGCATATAATGTAAATGTTATGGAGCTATGCGTTCCTTTACAGACAAAGGTCAAATTGTGACTCGCTTATATCTTACATTTGTGCAGACAAAGGAAAAAGTAATACTTTTGGTTATAGGATTTCATTGTAAATGTTTTTTCCCCTGCTTGTAAAAACTGAGGAATGAGTCAAAATTACAGTCTGTGGTAATGAATAGCATGCCACAGATACTTGATGGATGATAGATTGAAAATAACCCATAATATTCCTTAAACTACTACATTTTGATTTACTCATTTGTTATTTGCTTAGTAACAAGGTATCACTTGCAATTACTTGTAATGCAGGGATTTTACTTACATTGCTTTCTCTATGTCTTTTAGACAAATTTCATCTTGTTTATTTATCTGCCTCTCCTTCCCTTCAAGTTACATACTTTTGGGGTGGTGACACTCCCTACATTTAACAGGATGTTTATCTCTATGAAGTAGCAAGTGTAATCTCTGAAAATGACAATCAAACCACAGCTAATGTGACTTGCAGTATTATTTACTGTGAGAAGACTTGAAGTTATTCTATGTTCCTCAGTCTTAACTTGGCCTTTAATGCTTTGTTGTCCACATTCAGCATATTATACGATCATTGCTTGTGGTTTTCATAGTACATTTTGCTTTTGACCCAAGTAGAAAAACACATTTTTCACATTCCTGAGGATGTCTTTAGATGTAAAAGTTTTCCTTGAAAACCGACACTGATGTTCAATGTTTTTTTCCCTCAGTGTTCTTGTAGGAGACTGTTTGGTCAGAAATAACTGGTCAAAGAGTTGCAGTCAGAAAAAGAAATAAGGTCAATTAAACATGGGCACCAGATAAGTGGAATGGACCACGCTACTCTAATCCTGCTATTTTAAGAAACAGATAATCATCAGTTTGTGCAATGGCTAAGGACAAGACAGGCCAGGACTGTTGTCCAGCAATGGTCTATGTGTTCTTTGTTAACTGTTGTCGATCTAGACCATTTTGAAAAGCTCAGTAACAGACCTGCATTCAAAAACTATGAGCTAACTGCTAAAACACTGTTCTATTATGAGTTGGGGGAGGGAAATGGGTTTGTTGGAAATGGGCTCCATCTGCAGAGGAGGCATTCTTTAACATGTCTTTGCAAAGAGAGAGTTAAAAAAACAAACAATTAACGACAACAGTCACTAGAGTTTTTAAAAGAGGGCACCATATTTAGTTACTTTAGTTTCTTCTGGGGGTAGTTCACACATAACAGAAACATATTTTGAATCAGAAAAATTATTGTTATATTCGATTATTTAAAAAATGTTACCACACTGTCTTTGTTGTCTTTGTTTCCATCCAGTTTTCTAGTGATAATAATAATATCTGCCATTAGTACCAATTTTAGTTTTCCGAGATTTATTCATTTAGTCATTAAAGAATCAAGGTCAAAAAGAATAATAAAACCATTACTTTCAATGTTAAAGTTTTTTAGGTAGAACATTTTAACGGACATTTGAGCTTCATGGTGCTTCATTATATTTTTGAACGACAATTGTGGAAAAGTTTTATGTTATTTGTATTCTTTTATGTAATCATTCCTTTAACAGAACACATTCATAAGTTGTGTTTTGCCTTTTTTGTGGACTGA
This sequence comes from Gila orcuttii, assembly GCA_026230005.1. NCBI lineage: Eukaryota > Metazoa > Chordata > Actinopteri > Cypriniformes > Leuciscidae > Gila > Gila orcuttii. Next base: position 19,765,441 of record JAPDVR010000004.1, read on the forward strand.
AAGTGTTGGTTTATCTGTTTAGTTGAAGAGAACATGCTCTCTCACTCTTCTTCTCATTTTAAGGGAAAAACAATGTGGGCTGTGTGACATTTTCCTTTGCACAGTCTGTGTATCGGCCAGTAGAAGAATGCCTGTCAGTTCACCACATGTGCCTCTGACTCCTTCTTCTGTATGAGCAGTAGAAGTGCTCACTTTTTTTCTTTTTAAAAGACAGACTAATCTCCTGAGATGCTGACTTACATCTACAGAAGGACAAACCCTCACAAATCGCTATCCCAGCTGCTCTATTTTTCTTTCCTATAGCTGCAGAATCCCCTCTTCTTCCAGTTACCATAGAAGCCAGCCACACATGTTTAGGAAATCTTTTTCTTCCTCTTTTGTGCTAATAAATCTCACCTCAGTTGATTTTTCTTCCAACCTGTTTTGAAACCTTGCACATTGCCTGTTTAGAAAAGAGTTAATGGAAACCCTGTGTAGCTGCAGATATGTTGTGCACTGGTCATTAAACTCGCTGATCCAGTCACAAAGTTAATGGTGACTTCACTCACTTATTGGAAAAACCCATTTACCAAGACTACCGAGTTACTTTCTTAGGGCGCATGGGAAATTACTTTTATTATCCATCAAACAATGTTTTATGTAACGTATTTAAAAATTCATGTAGCTGTTTGTTCAGATGCTGTGTATGGATGGTTTTGTTGCTTGTATATGCCGTTTTAGCTGGTGTATTCCCGTAGCTTTTTATTTTTTTTATTTCAACCTTTGATGGGAATGCTTTGTTGCATCACAAAGTAGCTTGGATAACAAGAACTGTTTGTGAAAAGTTTACTTTGTTTTGCGCCATGACACGGAAACCACTTCTATATTTTGAATTATGTTGTTGACCACAGTGTCCAATTTAGATTTTGGAAACACACAGTTCCTCATTAAATCCGTTCAACCTGCAGCTGTAACAGCTTGGTCAGAGACATTGGGAAAATGACGTGTAAATTTTTTGAAATTGAGATTTATACATCATCTGAAAACTGAATAAGTAAGCTTTCCATTGATGCATGGTTTGTTAGGATTGGACAATATTACGCCGAGATACAACTATTTTAAAATATGGAATTTGAGGGTGCAAAAAAATTGCCTTTAAAGTTGTCCATTTATGTTTGCGATTTTGCTACATTCACTCACAAAAATATATTTTTAATATATTTACGGTAGGAAATTTACTAAATATCTTCATGGAACTAATGATTTTTGGCATAAAAGAAAAATTTATCATTTTGACCCATACAACCTATTTTTGGCTATTTGCCACAAATATACCCGTGTGACTTGTGACTGGTTTTGTGGTCCAGGGTCACAAATTACTATTTTGTGTTTGAGTGTTTGGTTGTTCACCTGTTTAGTTTTACCTCGTGTGAAAATGCTAGACATTTTAAAATACATAATAGCCCTTAGCCCTTAGGTCACCATCATATGAATAAACATTTATCATTCTAGAACTCTATCCAAAGTGTATCCATGTTGGAATAAACCCACATAATTGCACTGCTTGCATTTCCAGTGTGGTACAGTAAGAATACCCTTTTAGTTTGCCACGTGTTTATCCACAACCACATTCTCATTCCTAGTTTGAAATCCCTGACTTCAGCTTATATTACTTGCTTGACTTTTTTTTAATGAAAGACACCTTCTTTTTTTCGGTTTATGTTGTCGGGGGAATCAGAGGAAAGAGTCTTCAGTGGTGACCACTTCATTTTCTCTTACTCATTTCTTGGAAAAATGATGTTCTACAGCAGGGGTCTTCAACTTTTTTTCAGGCCAAAGAGCCTCTTAATGTCTGGTCATTGCAGTTATTTCCCTTTTAATTTTACTTAATACAATTGTATTGTGGGAGGGACAATTAAACGTTTAGCTCAACTTTAGTGCCTTAACTTTGGCTTTGGTAAATTGAACTTTAATGTTGTATTTTAACACACACACTACTGTTCAAAAGTTTGGGGTTGGTGAGATTTTTATTGTTTTGAAAAAAAGATTCTTATGCTCATCAAGGTTGTTTTTATTTGATTAAAAATACACTAAAACAGTAAAATTATGAAACATTTTCTATTTGAATTTTTTTTTTGTGATGGCAAAGCAGAATTTTTAGCAGCCATTACTCCAGTCTTCAGTGTCACAGGATCCACATGCTGCTGATTTGGTGCTCACGAAACATTTCTTATTATTATCAATGTTAAATGTTTCTTTGATGAATAGAAAGTTAAAAAGAACAGCATTTATTTATGAATACAAACTATTTTGTAAATTACAAATGTTTTTAATGTCAATTGATTTTGATTAATTCCTTTCCAAAAATATCTTACTGACCCCAAACTTTTGAATGGTTTGATTTTCACAAATATGAGTTCACAATAATTGGCAGACCTCAACTGCAGTCCCACCACTCTTCTACAGCATGAGGTTCAGAGGGCAATGGAATGTTTAGGCCACTATAATGCTGAGCACAGCCATACACAGTCTCTCAAATCTCAACCCATATGGTATCATAGCACAGGAATGTAAATCTGCTGCTAAAGCCCTTCATGTAGCCTTGGAGTCTACTGAAATGATCTAGCTTCACTCCTCCTGATGGATTTACAAGTCATGTAGGCCTAGATACACCGTGGAATAGTTTGATGTTTGTTCAAAATTTTAATAATAAACAAATAATTAAATGGGATGAGCTGCATTTAGATGCCGCTATGTAATTCTAATGCCATACAGTATGTTGAAGTGCCTTCTGATATTTCAATGTTGCATAAGATGCTCTCCATGTGCTTCAATTTTCCAGACTTTCTAGTAAATTTTGGGGAAATGATTTCAACCACACACCTTTGCCTGATTATCGAGGTGTCTTGGATTATTTGATGTGAGCTTGAAAGCAGTTACCCCTTGTTTGCCTTTTTATCCATCTACTATATACGTCAGAAGCCATTAAAAGCATTTTTTATAGTCTCGCCACGGACGTGAATTGTTGTTGGCCTGAGGGTAAACACAGTTGTAATATTTTTCAGAGGTGGAGCAGGTCAACAAGTCCTGCTGATAGAATGTTTATAATGAAGTAAGGAACTGTAAAACCAGTTTAGTTTTATAGTGGCTGTGGTTAAAGTGTCCAGTTACGAGTTTCACAACATGGGTACATTGAATATTGCTAACACAGAACGAAATGGAAGCTGTCCGCTATTCAGAGGGAACCTTATTATATATATGAAAATGGAGTAACCTTACTAACAGGACATTTCTTGTTAAAACTTGTGTTTAATGTGTCTAAAATGTCTGGCCTGCAGTTTGTAATTGCAATTGCTCCTGCAATTATATTTATTGCTAATACAAGAATCAATGTCCATCATAATTAAATCAACTTCAGTAACAATATTTGACTTTTTTTGCCCTTCAGAGTCTGAACATTCAGGTGGAGGATGTTCGTATTCGCCCCATCCTGTCATCATATCGTAAGCGTGTCCCAGTGACAGAGGGCTACGTGGAGGTGAAGGATGGAGGCAAATGGAAGCAGATCTGTGATGATGACTGGACTCAGATGAACAGCAGGGTCATCTGCGGCATGTTCGGCTTTCCAGGAGACAAGAGATACAATACCCGTGTGTACAAGTGAGTGCTCGCTTTCCCTTAAGTTGAGGTGTCTTTTGTGCAGATATTTCTTTAGAATATAACCTATAGGGTTTCTCTGCATACAAGCTAAAGAAACTTTGGTGGCCTTAGAAAAATGGAAGATTATAGTTTTTTAAAGTACTCCCCTTATGATAATATTTCATACTTCATTACACTCCCACTCCAGCAAAATGCTACACAACATGGAGGTCCACAGTTTGGTCATAGTTTAATTTGTAATTTAAGCTGCCAAATGTTTTCCCTGAAAAGACGTTCATGTTGTCTGTGGAATTCCATCCCAGGATTTAAACTATGGAACAAAGCATATTTTTCATCCATTGTGCTTTAATTGTATCTAATCAATTATAGATCCAGTGACCCCTGGGGGTCCATAAAGGTACTGCTGAGGCTCTGTGAGCTGATGTATAAAACATATGTCCCCGGTTCCCTTTCAGTCGAGAACGTCAGACGTAGTCTACGTCGACTGAAATGGGATCATGCTAGGGAGCCTATCGTCTTCGAGTACTGTTGAACGAGCCAGTGCACATTGGCGTGCGAGATCTGCATCTCACACTCCGCCCCGCGGCGCGGGTATAAATACGGAAGTAGATGCACACACCATTTGCCTTTCGCTTCGGAGCCCAGCTTCATGTCTAGGTCTTCTGAAGAGTGTTGTTATACAACGAGCTAGTGTGTCGGTGCTTCTTCTGGAAGTCTCTCCTGGTGTCGGTGTTTACAGCGCGAGTGCAGCGGTGATCGCGAGCTTTCAAGCTCTCAGCTGCTGTTTCCACAGCAACCAAATTTCTGTTTTGTGTTTGTTTGTCTGACGGTCGGTTGAGGGCGAGAAGGTGAGTGCTTCACTGATACAGGCTGCACCATTCCTGTGTCAGTGTTGCCACGGTCATTCCCCTGTGTGCTCCAGCACTGGTGAGAGTTCTCACTTCCTGAAAGAGCAACACGGGTGCGTTTGCGTCTTTTTCAAGATGTCATTCCGCCCATGCTTTTCTGGATGCGGTCGTTCCCTGTCTCTCTCAGACGGTTACAATTGTTGTGTCATGTGTTTGGCTTACAGCACGCTGAAGCAGCTTTTGTGGACAGTTCTTGTTTCCATTGCAGGAATATGACTGTCGCAGTGTTGAAATCGAGACTCGCCTTCGTCCGCGAAGCGCGAGTCCTCATTACCACGACCCACCCTTGGGTGCCGCGTGCGATGGGTGATGGGTGAGCGTGGCGTTCGCATTCCTCAACTATCTCGACGACTGGCTGATACTAGCACAGTCTCGGGAGCAGTTGTGCGAACACAGGGATTTGCTGCTCCAGCACATCAGCCAGTTGGGTCTTCAGGTCAACTGGGAGAAGAGCAAGCTCACCCCCGTGCAGAGGATCTCTTTTCTCGGTATGGAGCTGGACTCCGTCCAACACACGGCGCGCCTAACAGAGGAACGTGTCCGGTCGGTGCTGAACTGCCTGAATTCTATTAAGAGCAGAACAGTGGTTCCACTGAAACTTTTTCAGAGGCTCTTGGGGCATATAGCAGCCGCAGTTACGCCGCTCGGCCTGCTTCATGTGAGACCACTTCAGCACCGGCTTCACGACCGCGTCCTGAGGTGGGCGTGGCAGAGAGGCACGCTCCGTGTGATAATCAGCCCGGCCTGCCGCCAAACCTTCAGCCCGTAGTCAGACCCTTCATTTCTCCGGGCCGGAGTGCCCCTAGAACAAGCGTCCAGGCACGCTGTGGTCTCCACAGACGCCTCCAACACCGGCTGGGGGGCCATGTACAATGGGCATGCAGTAGCTGGGATCTGGACGGGGTCCCACCTGCATTGGCACATCAATTGCCTCGAGTTGTTAGCGGTACACCTTGCTTTGAGACGCCTCAAGAGGATGCTGCTCGGCAAGCATGTCACAACTTGCCCGCCACCTCCTCCTATGGAGTCAGAAGCATCTGAGGTCGCTTCGTGCCACTCACATCCCTGGCCTGCTCAATCGTGCCGCCGACGAGCTCTCACGACAGATTGTGGCCTCGGGAGAATGGCGACTCCATCCCCAGGCGGTCCAGCTGATATGGGACCACTTCGGGGCCGCACAGATAGATCTGTTTGCCTCTCCGGACTCGTCCCATTGCCAGTTGTTTTATTCCCGCACCGAGGGGACCCTCGGCACGGATGCACTGGCTCACAGCTGGCTTCCTCAGATGCGCCAAACAAAACGAGTCCTGCCGCTTGAGAGGAGGGGCACAGATCCAGTGAGGGGGTCTCGCGAGGAGAGAGCGAGGCATGCGAGGTCTGGGCCAGCGTGGGCTCGCTCGTTTTAGGCATCCTTTGGCCTCGTCGCTTCTTCCTTCGAGGCTCGAGGAGGGAAGGAAGCGCGGGTCCAAGAGGAGATTTAGCCGCGAGTGCAGGATGGAGATGGGCATGCTCTCGCAGTACTGGCAGCCGCCATTGTTGAGTGCAGTCTCTGCGTGGGCAAGGCCCAGGCATGGGGCGCACTCGCTGTGTCTGTCAGTTTCATGCAGAGAGGCTGTAGAAAAACAATGCTGTAGAAAATTTGCTCTTTCAGCTTCTAGAGTGTCGCGATGGCGAACACACAGAAGTAGCTGAAAAGGATATAAAGGGTTCTCTTTCGCTGGATGGTCGCAGGTTAACGGTGATTCAGGGGAAGGTGGCGCCAAGTTGAAGGGGCCGTGTCCGCTGATCAGGTCGCTCGTTCCGCTGCAGGGGCTCGTCGACAGCAAAGGCTCGGAGATCAGCAAAGACGGTGTTCGCTGACGGAGATTAAATCTGATTCTATGGTGAAGTGGTCTGCTTATATAGGCGCGGGTTCGCAATTGGTTCACGTGTCTCAGCCGCCTCGCCATAGGTTCGTGCAGTTGCTGCAGCACAGCCAATGAGCGAGCTAGATGCTCTGCATTTTAAAATAATGGCTTCAATATTCTCGATAAAAGGAGTTTTCCCCACTGAGTATAGCTACGCAATACGAAGTGAACGTTCTCGAAAGGGAACTGTTGGGAGGAAAATACTGAAAATACTCCCATGGAAATAAAAAAGATAGACAAGCTGCTTTTCCATCAGCATTGGTCAGATAAACCACTGGTTTAGGCAAATGAAACATTATTTGCCGTATTTGAAATCGCATCATGAAGAATGTTTCTAGCGAGTCTAAGACTACTTAATCTGTGTATATGCCTGATAAAAAAATCTGCAAATAAATGAGAAAATCTGCAGAGAACATAGTCTTGAACTCATACTTTCTGCTAAGATATTACATTCCATACTGTGTTCGTAATGACTCTCAAGAGTTGCATAAATCTTCATGAGCACTTTCATAACTGTGGAAATCAGCACTAAAATGCCTAGTTAGTAATTAATGGTAATTAATGTGTTTTATGAGCAATCACTTAGGCACAATAGAAATTAAAGCTTTATAGTTGGTTGTATGATCTCGGACTGTTCGGCTAAGCTACGTGCTTCCACGCACATGCTGCGCCTTATGAAATGTGCAGGCACTGTTGGTTTTTTTTAAATCTCTGCTTGGTGTTGGGGGGAGGGGGGGACACGTAGCCAAAGGCTATATTTTTTTCAGCGTGGAGCCAAAATGGGCTTCCTTTCAACTACCTCTGTCTGCCCTGTGGCTTTATACAGTGCTTTCATAAGAAAACTTGGACAATCCTTTCAGAGGACCGTGCATAAATGGCTCCTGTAAATAATATGGGTCTTTCCCTGGCTGGAACAAGCAGATGATGTTCTCAGATGATAAAGCATGGAAGTATAACAACTCTCCCAGCTGTTCTCACAAACACTATAAATTAAACGCCAGGTTGTATGTTAAACCTTTTGTAACAATTTTTTTTTTAACTTTAGATCAGCTCTGTAAGTTAAATGTTATGTCTACCTTTTCTTTTGTATCTCTCAAAGCCTATGTGTGTGTTTGTCTACATTTGTTTTCCTAATAGTAGGGATCTGAGATAGACTTTAGAGCAAGTCTAGTGTGAGACATTCTCTCCCTTAGAGTCTAAATAAAAAACAAATGTGGATTGTGTATTTTTTTTTTTGTGAATGATGGCCAGTATACTTCTGACAGGGGAGCTTATTAAATATTCTGTTTGTAGGATTAGCACTGGTTTTCCTGCAGGAATATATGACGTCACTTCAGCTGCACTTCATCCTTTTACAGTTCAAAGTGTATTGAATGTTTAATGCAGTCATGAATCTTTACTAGCCCTATTATGGCTAGAATCTTCCACTTGGGCCTATACATGGGTTTTGTGTGAGTTATGTTTGTTCAACCCAGTTCTCAAATTCCCTTTCCTTTGTTTCTCAGGATGTTTGCCCGCAGGAGAAAGCCAACTTACTGGGATTACTCCATAAATTGCACCGGAAATGAAGCTCATTTGTCTAGCTGTAAGCTGGGCCACACGCTCACCATCAAAGCCAATAGCACGTGTGACCAGGGCACTCCTGTGGTAGTCAGCTGCGTCCCTGGCAGAGCTTTTGCCCCGACTCCCATGTCAGGATACAGGAAGGCCTTCAGACAGGAGGTGAGGCCAGATGATACATTTTCTCCAAAAATACAAGAAGCCACATGTCTACATGAGGCATTGCTTTGCACTGAACTTCTGACTGTCACCTTTGTCTCACCTGAAGACTAAGTATGGAACAGATCTCAAAACACTTTATCACCATGGTTATAGAAAATATTGATCTAGGCTAAGCGGCTACTTTAAAGTGAATCATCTCTTACTTATTTAAAGAAGAATGTATGGCAAAAGTGGCAGTTTTCAAGTCCAGTATTTTCAGCTGCCGCAAAGTGTGATTATATGAATACTAATTTTAGAGAGCAGAGAAAATGAAATTTTTAAATCTTTAAAGCCCTATGATGACAGACATTTTACCCGAAAATGACATCACTCTTTCCAAATTACATATTTAAGTAGTCCATGTGGAAGCCTGCCTGTTACATAGTATTCAGCGAGGTCAGTGAGTTCATTAGCATGGTGTACAGTATATCTGCACTATTGAAGTGTCTGTTGTATATTCCTGAAAGAATTCCTGCAGAATATATCCATTCTTTTAATGATGAAGGTTTTGGAATTTTGCAAGGATGTATCAAATTGATAAAAAGTTAAAGACATTTATAATGTTACAAAAAACATATTTTAAATAAATGCTGTTCCTTTGAACTTTTCATCTATTCATCAAAGAATCCTGAAAAAAATGTATCATGGTTTCCACAAAAATATTAAGCGGAACAACTGTGTTAAATGTTGATCATAAAAATAAATGTTTATTGTGCACCAAATCAGCACATTAGAATGATTTCTGGAGGATTATGTGAAACTGAGTAAAGACTGGAGTAATGAAATTACTGAAAATTCAGATTTGCCATCACAGAAATAAATTACATTTGAAAATGTATTAAAATTTAAATTGTGATAGTATTTGACAATATTACTGTTATTCTTTTTTTTTTTTTTTCTCAAATAAATGCAGCATTGGTGAGCATAAGAGAAAAAAAAAATCTTACTTGTCCAAAATGTTACCCCAACAGTGTATTTTAATTTAATAATTATAATGGTTTTACCAACTTTTGTAATGGGCATCTTAATTATTATGTCTTAAAGTTTGTAATGCACATCTGATGTAAATCCATTTGCTGAATTACTGTAAAACTTGTATATTAATTCCTTTTTTGAGTTTAGCACTTAGCTTTTCTACTAAAAGGAATCGTCTTTCTCATTCAGTCTTCCTCTTCCTTCACATACAGCAACCCCTGGTGCGTCTCAGAGGTGGCGCTGTAGTTGGAGAGGGGCGTGTGGAGGTGTTGAAGAATGGAGAATGGGGCACGATCTGTGATGACAACTGGAATCTCGTAGCAGCTACTGTGGTGTGTCGTGAGCTTGGATTAGGGAGTGCCAAGGAGGCGCTTTCTGGAGGTCAGCTTGGACAAGGTGCGTATAATTGAATTTATCTGAAAGTTCTAAAGTAGATGGAATGCTACAACCTCCCTGATCCATTTATTTACTTGTGCCCTTTTAAGAGATTCATAGCACACAATGCTCTAGGGAACTGATATAATGTTATAACTAAAATTGATACATTGTTATAATGAATGTAATTTAATAAGTAAGGGGTGGGAGGAGGACAAATTAATTAAGCTGAAAATGTTTCTCTTATTTATTTTGGCCTTAGTACAATATAAATATAAACATATAAAAGCCAGTTATTTAAAGGCGTCATGAACTGCTATGATTGGGTAACATTTGCATATGAAGAAAGTATTACAGGTGGAACTCTTTTTAAAACTTTTACCACATTTTTCTATTAGTTGAAAACAAGTTATTTTGCAAGCTTGTTTTTAAATTAAAGCTGTTTTAATATTTACATTTACATATATTCATTTAGCAGACGCTTTTTTCCAAAGCGACTTACAAATGAGAACAATAGAAGCAGTTAAACTAACAGTAGGACAACAATATGCAAGTGCTATGACCCTTCTCAGTTTAATCTAACACAGTACATGTAATTTGTATTTATTTTTTAAATAGAATAGAAGAGAAGAGAAAGTGTTAGTATTACTAGATCAAGTGCTGCCGAAAAAGATGCATCTTCAGCCGTTTCTTGAAAGTGGCTACGGACTCAGCAGCTCTGGTAGAGTTGGGCAGATCATTCCACCAGCAGGGAACAGTCAGGGTAAAGGTCCGAGAAAGAGATTGTGTGCCTCTTTGAGATGGCACCACAAGACGACGTTCGCTTGCAGAGCGCAAGTTTCTGGATGGCACATAAGTCTGAAGTAATGAGTTTAGGTAAAAGGGAGCAGAGCCAGTGGTTGTTCTGTAGGCAAACGTCAGTGACTTGAATTTGATGCAAGCGCAATTAGCAACCAGTGCAATTTAGTGAGGAGAGGAGTGACGTGTCCTCTTTTCGGCTCTTCGATAAAGACCAGTCTAGCTGCAGCATTCTGGATCAGTGGCAGAGGTTTGACAGTGCAAGCAGGATATATTTGAGTTATGGAATTTACAGTATGGTGTTATAGTACAATGACCTCTTATTTATCAGTAGATCAGGGACAATGTGATTTCTCAGTTCATGAGAATTCCTTTTAATTTTGCAAACAGCATGCTGTATTTATGTTATCATATTATGTTTTCCTCACACAAATGGGTCTCTTTAAAAAATTATTGATGACTTTATATTTTAAGGTGGTCCATGGGGATCATCCTACTCAGGGTTTTACAAACACCTGGCCTAAAAGATTAATATATCCTACAGTCTTAGTGTGTCCAAATATTTTGTAGTAGTCCCACCATGTTTTTTTTTTCTTTTTACAAATTGCATGTTTCCATGTTTATTTCAGGTTTAAAGTGTAGTTTTAGGTCACTAATCTACAGTTGTCCTAATTTTGAACATGGCCAGTAAATTCCATCTTAATGGCATGGTAGATTCATATAAACTCAGTTCTTTCACTTCTTTCTCTCTTGAAAACAACAATTTCCCACATACTTTCAAAAATTTACTTACATTTCAGGGTAAATTATGTTTTCTTCCTATGATTATTAGATATGTGTATATAGGTAGGTATTTTATTATTAGAACTAAACATGTGTCTATGACCATTTATGGGTGTGTCTGGATAAAAACATGTATTTTCTAGGAATGGGCCCTGTACATATGAATGAGGTTCAATGTTCTGGCTTTGAGAAGTCTGTCACTGAGTGTCCCTTCAATATGGATAAAGACTCTGAAGGCTGCAGTCACGAGGAGGACGCAGGCGTGAGGTGCAATGTTCCTGCCATGGGCTTCCAACAGAGGGTAAAAACTCACTCAAATTGACTGACTACCGAAATGCATTTTTACTGTCATAGTATAACATGACCAGTCTGCTCTTTATAATTGCAGCTGCGGTTGAGTGGAGGACATAACCCCTTTGAAGGCCGTGTTGAGGTTCTTATGGAGCGCAATGGTTCTCTGGTGTGGGGGACTGTGTGCGGTGAGGGCTGGGGCACTATGGAGGCCATGGTGGTCTGCAGACAGCTGGGCCTGGGCTTTGCAAGCAGTGCTTTCCAGGTATGTTTACTCCTCGAAATGTACATTTGAGTCTCATATTGTGATCCTTTTACACGGCTGAGACCTCAACAGGCTGTTGGTAAGGAATGTCTTTCCTTCTCACTGGATCATCCCTTGATCTTTGTAAATTGGATGTTGGCTCTTTGAAGAAATTCATGGTATTCCAAACTCGCATTACTATTCAGCTATTTTTGTATAAGCAGGGATGGTGGAGGACTGCTGTTTGTGAAATCAAAGCTCTGTGTGGGCTGAATGTTTTTCAGTGACGTCCTACTATGATTTCTGAACTTTATTAAAACCATTTCAAATCACTTCTGGAATGTTTCAGGTCAATTTGATTTTTATCGACTCTCTTGTGACAATGGGATTCCCGTGGTGTCCTTTAACTGTTCCTGCTGGTTGTTAATAAGAAATCGCAGCATTCCAACACTCAGGCACGTTGTCTAGTCTAATGACATTTCATTTGTCAATTCACAGAAGGGATTTTGTAAACAGAGTAGACTGGTGTACCTTCTAAAGAATTTATTGTGATTTATTTGTCAAATATGTCCACAAAGAAACCGTTTTTTATTTTATTTTTTTTCAGTAGTGCAATTGACTCTCTACTCACTTGTACCATGTCCAATGTGGAATTCTTTCTTTTAATAGCCTTAGACAAAATGAGTTACTGCAAGAAAACAAATGTACTTGTATATTTAAAGTCTGAAATGAATCCCAGTTTTATTAGAGTCAAAGCTCAGCTTGAAGTCGTCCTGTGAGAAAGAATGATGTTTCTAATGGTAATTAGTAGAACAACCAGCTGTTAAGACATGTCTTTTTTCCTCAGATTAACCTTCTTAAATACATGCTTTCTGACAGTTATAGATGTCTGTGTTTATGGTTGCCAAGAGAAACCATTACTCCCTTCTGGTTTGACAGCATTGAAGATAAACTGTTACACCTGGGAAGCGTTTAAGAGAGTTAGAGACTGTCTATAATTTCCAAGAGGAAATTATATCTCTTCATCAAATGGATCTTAGATAGATAATAAAGAACGAAACAGTTGACTGCCGCAGGGAAGGAGAGGTTTGCTTTTGAAGATGCTGCTTTTGCTGTTGTGTTGACAAGTCATTTTTGTCTGGAAATGGTTAAATAATACGGACTCTATTTGTTTTTATTTTAAATAATTAAATGGTTCAATTATATGAAACAGATAGGACTTAAGTGTAGGTAACTTACTATAAAAAATATGACATCAAAGATAACATTTTGTTGCTCTGGGTATTACGTTTAATTCTCCTTTGGCTACTATTTAGTGTTTTGACTTTGCCACGGATGTGCAAAGCTAGGTCTTGGCTGCTGAGGACTTTTCTCGATTAGAACAAAAAGTCCCAGAGGTTTTTATAAGGTGACAGGAAATAGCACCATCTTGTGGTTATTTTACATTTTACTGTTAGTGATTTCTCTTTTGCCTCAACTTTGTGGTCTCTCATTTTAATATCTAACATATGTTCTTTCATAAACGTGCATTCAATAAGACTGGTGCAAAAAAAAAAGTTTACGCCAGTCTTATAGTGACACCTAGCGATGTGAATGTTTTCAGTTACCAATGCCATTGGATAAGCTTTGATTCGTTTACATTTACATTTACATATACATTTAGTCATTTAGCAGACGCTTTTATCCAAAGCGACTTACATCTGAGGACTAAAGCAAGCGAGTCATCGTGAAGAGGGAAGAACGACGCAATAAGTGCTCAAAATACAAAGTTCAGGCATTGCTCAGAGTAGCAAAAGCCAGACAAGGGAAGCTTTAAAAGGGGAAGGAAAGATTTAAAAGAGAGGATTTTTTTTTTGTCTGGAAAGGGTTAAATAATACGGACTCTATTTGTTTTTATTTTAAATAATTAAATGGTTCAATTATATGAAACAGATAGGACTTAAGTGTAGGTAACTTACTATAAAAAATATGACATCAAAGATAACATTTTGTTGCTCTGGGTATTACGTTTAATTCTCCTTTGGCTACTATTTAGTGTTTTGACTTTGACTTTTGACTTCGTTTATTAAAAGAGTGACCAGTAACATACAGGTTACTGAGACAGTGTTGTTTTAGTATTATTTATTAACAATTCTCTTTTTATTTCAGTTTTTAGTTTGAGTAATTTTAGCTCTTCAACTTAAAAAAAAATATCAACTTACTGATAAGTTTATCTAATATTTGTATTTTATTTTTATTTCAGCTTTATTTCAATAGATTTAGTTAACAATAACACCACTGTTCTGAGATAAAGCAAGTATTATATACGTCTTATAAGTATTACACACACCTCAACATGTCTGCTCCGATGATGCGACTTGCTCCATTTAAAATAAAACAGCTATGTTACTGAGACTTCAAACATGTTTTTCAAAAGTACTATTACTTTCTTTATGTTTAAAACTTTAATGAGTAAAAATGACTGGGTGCATCTTTAATACTGTAGCCATTTGTTTAATAATAAATGTTTAATAATAAATGGTGTCTTTATATTCAGTGTGTTTGCACTACCTTTCATTTCCCTGTGGGATGGATGAATCACTTGAACTGAGGTGGGATCTTGTGTTTGTATAGGAGACATGGTACTGGCCTGGTTCAGTGAGTGCAGATGGGGTGGTTATGAGTGGGGTGAGGTGTGCTGGAACAGAGATGTCTCTCTCCCACTGTCTGCATCATGGAGAATATCTCAGCTGCCCTAGGGGTGGAGGACGGTTTGCTGCTGGAGTTTCCTGCTCTGAGAGTAAGTATTATCATTAGAATATTCAAATACAGTTATTCTTATATTTATGCATTTTTATGCCTCGACTTTCAGAGTTCTTACTATATGTATGTAATTCTATTAGCTTCAACTAATTCTTTTCTGGAGAAACACTGACCTCTACTGGTCTCTTTGAAAATACCATGCAATCCTGTTTGTATTATGTCATCAACACTTAGGGCCCTATTTTAACGACCTAAGCGCATGGTCTAAAGCGCAGGGCACAAGTCCACTTAGGGCGTGTCCAAATCCACTTTTGCTAGTTTAAGGACGGGAAAAATGGTCAGCGCGCCCAGTGCATGCTCTAAAAGGGTTGTCCCTATTCTCTTAGTCTCTAAATGAGTGATGGGTGTGTTTTGGGCATAACGTGCAATAAACCAATCAGAGTCTCATCTCAATTTACTCTCATAAATTTGCTATTTAAACAACGTGGCGCAGGAAGTGAAAATGGTAACTGCGTTGGGCTGAAACTAGAAAAAAACACTTGCATCGCGCCTGGCGCCGCATTGCACCGCATATATGATAGGGCCCTTAGCATACCACTACATGATTATTAATATAGTTTGTGGTATAATATGTGTTTAAAACAAATCTCTTTTTCTGGTCATATGGAGTTAAAAACAATGAAAAATAATGGACAAACCTTTCTTTAGAACTCTTGACAGGAACACTTGTTTTAAAACATAAGCTTAGAGTTTTTTTATTTCCCTCCAGCTGCCCCAGATCTGGTGCTCAACCCCCAGGTGGTGGAACAGACCACATACTTAGAGGACCGACCTATGATCATGTTACAGTGTGCCTATGAGGAGAACTGCCTGGGCTCAACCTCTGGTGCCACCCCAGCCAACTCCTATCGCCGACTCCTCCGCTTCTCCTCCCAGATCCACAACAACGGACAATCTGACTTCAGACCCAAAGCCTCTAGAGAGACCTGGGTTTGGCATGACTGCCACAGGTGAGGGGGGCCTGATAACTGCTGGAGACAATAGAGGTAGAATTCAGATATCATTCATAAGAGCATAAATATATTACATTCATCCATGTTTTGAAATAATATACTAAATGGGTAAACAACAGAGATGGGGCTAACTGTATCAGTTTACATTTTTGTACTCATGGAAAGTACCTAAGTATCGTTCAAAACCTGGGGGTCAGTATTTTTTAATTTTTTTTAAAGAAATTAATCATTTTATTCAGTAAGGACAGATTTAATTGATCAAAAGTGACAGTAAAGATGTGTATACTGATTTCTATTTTAAATAAGTACTGTTCTTTTGAACTTTTTTTCTATTAATCAAAGAATCCTGGTTTCCACAAAAATATTAAGCGGGACAACTGTTTTCAATGTTGATAATAAAAATAATTGTTTTCGAGCAGCAAATCAGCATATTAGGATAATTTCTGAAGGATCGTGTGACCCTGAAGACTGGAGTAATAGCTACTGAAAATACAGCTTTTAAAATTACATTTGAAATATTAAAATAGAAAACCGTTATTTTAAATTAGTCATATTTCACAATATTACTGTTTTTATTGTGTTTTTGATCAAATAAATGCAACCTTGGTGAGCATAACTTACTTACCGGCCTACTTTCAAAACAATTAAAAAATCTTACCAACCACAAACTTTTAAATGGTATGGTAGGTCTTTACTTGTAGGTAAAGGTTTTTAAAATAATTTTCTTTTTACTGTTACAGGCACTATCATAGTATGGAAGTGTTCACCCACTATGACCTACTTAGCAACAATGGCACCAAGGTGGCAGAAGGACACAAAGCAAGTTTCTGTCTGGAGGACTCAGAATGTGATGAAGGTATGAAAGAATGTGCATGTTTTTGTACCTGACAATTGTAAGAATAAGCTGACCTCACTCTAACTCTGTGGTTTTGAACTCATAGTTATGTTTTCTGTTCCTTTTTTATAGTAGCGTAAACTTGTCATCAACTTGATAATGTGCTCTTTGTATTGTTGACTTTTTTAAGGAATTGAGAAGAGATACGAGTGTGCAAACTTTGGTGAGCAGGGGATCACAGTGGGCTGCTGGGATACATACAGACATGATATTGACTGCCAGTGGGTGGACATTACAGATGTTAAACCAGGAGACTACACATTCCAGGTAATAATGACATTTCCGAAATAGTAGTAATTTTTGTACTAAAGAAATTCTTTTAATCATATTATCCTGATTCTTGGAATCTGACATTGTGATTAGATCTTTGAGCTGACTGTTTTCACTCTTTCTGACAGATTGTAATTAACCCCAATTATGAGGTTGCTGAGTCGGATTACACCAATAACATCGTCAAATGCAGATGTCGATATGATGGTCATCGTATATGGATGTATAATTGCCATATAGGTAAACAAAACGTCATGAATGCCTCTTCACATTGTCTTGCCAAGAAAATGACTCGCCTTTTTCACATACACTGGCTCCATAAATTATTCACTTTTGGACGCTTTAGTGGCATTTAGAAATAAGTCTTCTTTTTCGTGACTAGTCCCTTCATTCTAACCATGTATATCATATAATATTTATTTTATAATTTGATTTTTTTTTTTATCTTACCTGAAAAGTTAGCGTATTCTTGTACACTACTATTCAAATATTTAGGGTCTATTTTTATTTTATAATTAATACTTTTATTCAGCTAGGATGCATTAAATTGTACAAAAGTGACCATAAAGACATTTATTAAAGATTTCTGTTTTAAATAATATCTTTTACTTTGAACTTTCTATTCATCAAAGAATCCTGCAAAAAAATGTATCACGGTTTCCACAAAAATATTAATCAGCACAACTGTTTTCAACAATAATAATAAGAAGAAATCATAATTTAATGATTTCATTCACAGGAATACATTACACATTAAAATGTATTAAAAAAAGAAAAGAGTTAGTTTAAATTCTATTAATATTTAAAAATAATATTTAGTATTTTTGATCAAATAAATGCAGCCTTGGTGAGCATTAAAGCCTTCTTTCAAAAACATCAAAACAATTCACAGACCCGCAAACTTTTGAATAGTAGTCTAAATGTAAAAAAGAGGCTTGGCTTGATATTGTTAAATATCTTCGCAAATTTTAAAGTAAAATAATAAACGTGTTTAAAATATAATCTAAAGTGTTCATGAAATATAATGCTTAGAATGAACATGCATAGAACCCTGTATAGTGAACGTCACTGTGATTCTGTGTCTCTTTTAAGGGGGCTCCTTTAGTGCCGAGACAGAAGACACTTTCCCTGGCCTGATCAACAACCAGGTGACCCATAGGTAAAAGAGAGGTGATAAAGAACGTCTAGAAACCCCGGCCAATCAGTGAGATTATCAAGAGCCCTGAACCACTACACCTCTCTAGAGGACCTTTCATCTCTCAGACATGTCATGGTACTTGTTCGACTATGCTCAGTGTCACAACATTCCTTTACTGTATTACAGGACTGAACATCACTTTTTCAATAGAGAACTCGATTAACAGACTGAAAAGCTGTTTTTTTTCCCCTCTGACCGCTGAGCCAGTAGCAATTCTGAAACCTCATTCTTTCTCTGTTTGCTGCTGGTGTTGAAGATGAAACTGCGGATAACTCTCAAGTGAGCTCACTTCAGACATGTTAGGAACTCTGGTGCACTTTTTAACTTTTAAAAAGGATCTGTGGTTTAGGTCTTTTTGTAAGCGTTTGGACAAGGTGAGAGGAGTTTCCTCAGAGGAGTCTTCTGAAAGAATATTACATAACTCTACAAAAAATAAAGGCCTGAAGAGACCATTTCCTTTCCTTTTTAGTGACATGCATTTCAGGTGTATACTTTGGCATTTTGAAAACCAAGCTGATTACTTTTGCTTATAGATATTATTGGTTATAATTTAAGTGTCTTATGGGTTTGTAGAGGAAACAACTGATACATAAGAAAGATATGATGAGACCTATAATATTTTCGGTTACACTTTATTTTACAGTGTCCTTGTTACATATGTTACATGTACTTACCATAGTAATAACAGTAAATTATGCTGCTGCAACAAACAACTAACCCTCAACCAAGTCCTAACCCTATAGTAAGTAAATGTAGTTGCTTAATATTACTCAGTACATAAATATATAATTACACTGTAACAATGACACCTTAAAATAAAGTGTAATCATATTTTCTACCAAAGTCCTATTTTATCAGTATTATTAGAAAAGATATTACATTATGAACTGTAATGTATGAATACTTTAATTATTGCCAGTAGCTTTAAGCATTCCAATTCAGATCAGAAGTTCATAAAAACTGGCACCCCAGGAGCAGGTGACCCTGTTTAAACGTTTTTATTTGTTTTGTTTTTTTCCCACGCCTGTTCTTCTCAGACCTTGACTGACGGTCAGTCTTTGTGGACAATGATTATGAATTACTTATGCCCTCCATTCTGTAACTCTTATGAAGCTGACTGAAAATGTCACAAGCAGTTTGATCCTTTCCAACCATTCATACAAGAGTATTCATAGTATTTCATCATATAAGTTTTAAATAACTTATTTTAAGACCGGGATTTCAAATTCTATTTCGTAATTTCTTCTTTTTTCAAAGTGGAATGTCTTACATTTGTTGTCTGTCATTGGTGCTAACATAGTGTTATCCTCTGTTTTTTGAGGGACCATATCAGCTACTTTTTATATTATGCTTACTTGAATGGATGTAAAAATCATGGATGAATGCGATGTGGCATAATAAACATGCATTATTTGGCAAAGAAAAACAATATGTAGTATGCCTGTTCATTATCCTAGTTGTTTTCCAGGAGTCATTCTTTCCTCTGCTCATTGCGCCCTCTTGTGGTGTTTTCCAAGGTGGGAAACAGATGCTATTTTCACTTCATCCACTAAAGTCTACTCTAGTAACAAAATAAAAAAAAAGATAGACCTCAGGACTCTACAGTACTTTAGTTTTTTTTTTGGTTTTTTTTGCACAGTGTGCATTATGTACCCTGCCAACTATGTAGCTATATAATGATTGGATAATGTTATCATTGAATACTGTATACTGTTTCACATAAAATAAAGATGCACCAATACTAATTTTCCCAGCCAATAACGACTGCCGATTATTCAGAATGATATCTGCCGGTGCTGATACTGATAGTTAGATTTTTCTTAAGAAACTAAAATCTCCCAAACATTGCTGCAAACTATAGAACCCTCTAATTTGGTACATTACTCTAATATTAGAGGTTACAATTAACAACAGGGGTATTATTCAACTTCTATATATTGTCATATACAATAATTACACTAAAGTAAAAACTGAAATGTTTGTAGACTATACAACTCAGTTGCACAGTTTTAATAAGCACTTGTCTTCATGGCAAATTTATTCAATATATATAATATATAAAGGTAAATTAGCTCCTTTTATTGCTAACCAAACAAACTGTGAATATCGAATAACTTTCCTGAGGTAAATGCAACGTTAAGTGACATTGTTCACACGTAGTTCTCAATGTAGGCCTATATATCTCTGACTACAGCGATCTGTCATGTCACATTTAAGAGCAGAGTTTGAAAGATGTTTCTTATCATAAGTAACAAAGCACAAATCTCTTTGCGATTATTGGACGGGAGGCGGGCTACAAATAATATTTGTTGTAGGGAAAAACTGCGGGCCTGGCTTGAACTACGGGTGATTCATAGGGTCAAACAGAGACTGCTTTTAGCTTTTTTTAACTGTTAAATAAACTTTTTTTTTAACTGTTTATTATTGCGTCAACTTGCCCTAAATTCAACACATGAGAGATTTTCTTCACACTCATTATGAGTTGCTGTCTGACACTTTTTCCGCACCCTTTTGATTGACAGGATATATTCGGCCCTGATCATCGTCTGTTTTTAAACAATGATGGCCGATAGTGAAAATAATAGCTTTTATCGGCCTATACTGATTATGTGCATCTCTACTACATGCAGTACAATAGGCAATTTCACTCGGAACAACGGAACTCTTTGTAAACTTTTCATGGCCACCACAACGTCACCAATTTACATTCCATACAGAGTATATGAAGATTAATATAGGACCTATGTGTTCACATTGCTTATTAAAGCATTCAGTTGTAAACAGGGCTATGCTCTTCATATTAATAATTGCATACAGCATCTGTTTTTACGAAAACAACATGCATAACTCAAGATTAGCTTATACATCAGTAATCTTGTGTCAATGAATCTGAGTGTATTTAATTTCTGTTCATATTCATTGCTACAGGACATGTGGGAACAGAGCCATTTCCTCTCGATGACAGATAATTTTCCTAGATTTACCTTTTAGATGTTGGAGGTCTATTTTAGAGAGAATTGTCATTGTACTTACTGGTTAAACCTCAACTGTTAAATGTAAGAAGACCACCCACAGAATATGAAAACATGTGGCTTACATGTTCATAAACAACATCGAATGAAATAAATGTATTAATTAGCCTATATTGAATTGCATTTCCAGGACAATGGAGACTGGCTGAAGACCTTCACTCTCAACCTCAAATGCACTTTCTCTGGAACCAGTCAGTAATACACAGTTGTTTTTATGTGGTACTGTTTCTTTTCTGTTTAGAGCAATTAAATGTTATGCTTCAGTATTCAATAACTACACTTTTTAGACTTTGTCTTTTAGACAATAATTGTAAGAACAATTAAGGGGGGGGGGGACTAAAAGAGGAAAAGGTATTTTTTAATACTTTAAAAAAGTTTTTTTTTTTTTTTTTAAATGACAAGATGTGAGGTTATAGTGTTAGTGGGTTCAGTCCTGCAGTCCAACACAAACAGACTTGACTAATTATTGCTTGCTGTAAATACTTGTCATACTTGATTTAAACTCTTTTATTTGTAAAAAATACTTTTTAGCAATCTGGACACTTTTAACATGCCTGTCTGGACTCATTCAAGAGGATTTGTGTGTGTGTGTGTGTGTGTGTGTGTGTGTGTGTGTGTGTGTGTGTTTGAACACTGGAGATAATTGGATGCTGCAGGATTCACTGGGGTTTATATGTCCTTGTAATCATTTTTAAAGCAACATACTGTTGTGAACTTTTTCTTCTAAAGTGTTTGAAAACTCAGAAGCGAAGACCAGGAAACTCGGGTTTGTATCTTAAGAAGGTTTCTTTATTGAAAACACGAGCTGTGCGTTGCTGTAGTCTTCCAAGCTCGTCTCGAGTCTAACTAAGGGAAACGTTCCCTTGCAATTTATACACATTTAGGGGCAGGGCTTAACATTGTGATGAACAAAGCATGTAAATGATGTATACCGGTTTAGGAACCTGCCCTATACATGGAGTGTTACCAATTCCAATCCAATCAGCATAACTATTCAAACAGTGAGACTACCAAAGTTTCAGTAATCTGCTTACAATAGAGAGAAACAGGAATAGCAGGTTCGATAGAGAGCAGTATTCTGCCAGATACAGAAAACAGGATTTGCCGGACTCTCTTGCTGGAAAACTGTTTCACAGCAACTATCATCACCATCATAAACTTAAATGCTAAATTCAGTATACGAAACTGTCTCAGTTTATATACTATTGTATTGGAACCTCAATTAAACATTTAATAAATTTGTAACACTACAATACTTTAGAGCAGGGGTCACCAACCCTGCTCCTGGAGAGCTACTGTCCTGCAGATTTTAGCTCCAACCCCAATCAAACACACCTGGACCAGCTAATCAAGCGGTTTAGGGTTACTTGATAATTACATGCATGTGTGTTGGAACAGGGTTGGAACTGAAGTCTGCAGGACAGTAGCTCTCCAGGAGCAGGGTTGGTGATCCCTCCTTTAGAGTCTTGTTGTTCACTACTTGTTTAGCACGCTTTGCTCACTCTAAGCTTATTAAAAAGCTAAAAAAAAATGCTGTTAGTCACACGATTGCCCCCATTTCCACTTTCTTTTACTTGTACTTTTTAACATTTGATGTGATCTCTTTGTATGGACCAAGCAAACATTTATCAGAGATTGTTTTATAAACATGCTGTTTTTGTTTTATCTTTACCTTCACGCCAGTGGTTCCATCTGTGTTTTTTTCATGGTAACACTCTTTTGAGTTTCTCCAGCTAAACCTCATAGCTCATGTTGATACCACTGTGCTTGTTGGTTATTAGGGGCCAAGCACTGAAAGTGTGTAGGCACCTCTTGAAATTGTTGGCGTTCTTCTTCTTCTTCTTCCGTCATGGAAGTCTATGGCAGAACATAGAACCGCTTGCAGGAAAGTTATGAAATTTGGCACACGGATAGAGGATAGTCTGAACTGTCACCGTAGCAAATTTGGAGTCTCTAACTCAATCCCTCTAGTGCCACCAACTGTCCGAAGTTTCACACAAGTTTATGCTAATAACTTTTGAACCGTAAGGGCTAGAAACAAAAATCCTCTGATTCCTTAGCTCAAGCCGATTAATTTTCCGTCATGAAAAATATCATAATATCCATTTTTGATTTTTTTAAAAAACCTACATTTTCGAACTCGCTTCTTTCGAACTAATTTTACGTAGCGCTTGCGAAAACAGATTTGAGGCTGTATGTCCACAACGCTTTATCGCATTCAGACCAAACTTGGTACATTTCATCACAAGCATGACCTGAGGCGACATGCTGCGTTTCGGCGCAGCACCACCTACTGTACTAGTCCGGAGATACGAAAAACTCCTATTTTTGCTTATAACTTCTGAACAGTTTGTCCAAAAATCTTAAAAGTGGTTTCGTTTGATTCAAGGTGTCATGCCGAGTTGAATGACGTCCAATTTTCCCATATCGGCCATTTTGAATTTTGTACTAAAATGCTGAACTTTATGAACACATGAACTTATCGTTACATAACTTGGTATGGGTCATCAATACGATGCCCTGAAGGAGCCTGAGAAGTTCTGAACCAGCGCCACCTAGTGGTACATTTTAATTTTCAAATGCTTTTAACTCTGGGTGTGGTTAACTTACTTCCATGGGAGTCATCTCCTTAGATTCCTGAATCCTTGCCGAGTCCAACAATACCAAACACCCAAGGTTTCACCTTACGGTTTGTGTAGCGTTGTGATTTAGCGGTTAAAAAACATTTGCCAATATCTTCGAATCCGTTAGACCGATCGAGACGAAACCACCGTAGGAAGTTTGTAAACATAGGTCGTTGGCTCTATGTTATTGTCCAAATGTCAAAATATTAATAGTAAGTGGCAAAAAAATGCAAACAAAGTCAGGTGTGGGTCATTTTTATGTGTTTATACATTTAAATGTCTGTAACTCCAAAACGAAATGAGATATTTTCACCAAATTTGACACACACACATGTATGGGCTTACGTATAGGATACATGAAAAAATAGTGGGATTGTGCTTCTTATTGGTGCTATTATAGAACAAAACAAGGAAATTGCCATTAATTACAATATAATATCATGACATTAAATGCTACACTTTACGAATGCATTGGTGTCCCATTACGAAACTCTGTATGTTTCTTCGGCATCATGCCTTAAAGGTACTCAAAATGTTTTGGGGCAGGGCCACCTTGTGCTAAAAGGTTATAACAAAATTTCCAAAAATGCTAATAACTTTCGAATACATTGGCCTATTGTAATGACACTGGTCTTAAAGGGGACATATCATGCTTTTAAATCGTTCCTTTTTACATATAAATCATACATTTGTGGTCTATATAAAGCAGAACTGCAATGCTTGGGTCTGAATTCCTCATTATTATAGCTCCACAGGCCCCTTTTCTACCCCTTTTCTGATGTGCGTCTGAGAGCATCTCGTTTTGGTGCGGTCTCTTTAAATGCAAATGAGACACTTCATACCCCGCCCCCTCTCCAGCTCGCAGAGGTGATACTCGGTTCAACTCCACCCCGTTCGGCCATTTTTGTAGTTTGATAGCAGAGATACGATTATCTAGCGGCACATAAACTTTTTATTCACATGTTATTAACAAAATGTCAACAACGGAAGACTTGTCCATCAAGCCTTACATGTTCGAGCCAGAGTCGGACCCGGAGCGAGATGAAAATGAAGACGACGAACCTGCTAACCTGTACTTTTGATATGAGGTAGAGTTTTCATAGAAAGCTGTGTCCCAACTGAGCACATCTGGGGTTTTGTTTGACAGCCTTTGTCAGCAAATGTAGGTCTGTGCCTTGTTGGTTTAGCCCTCTAAATAAAGTGAAAGTCGATTATTTCTCTTGTTAAAACAAACACACTAACAAGACAAATGACTACGGCCTAATCTTACCACTAAAAATCTGTATTGATAATATGCTACGTTTAGAAAAGCATCAGAAAACACAGCAGCTAAATGACCATTGTCATGATGAAACTCAACAACAGTAATACTGCTACAGACGTGTAACTTACTAAAAAAAAAAAAAAGACAGACAAAGGTACTGCTAAACCATGACCACCGTGTGTTTTAAAGAAAGTAAAGTACTTTATTTTTATTAACGTTATTTACAGCTTACCGAAGTGCTCTGTTCGTCGTCTCCAAAGATAAAAGGAATTGACCCCTCAATCAGACGAAGTCTATCGGCAAATCATTCTTTATACTGGCGGAGGTTGCTGAAGTAACTTAGTTAGCTATCCTTGAAGTGCTTCGCGCACACAAAAATGACTTTACCCACAGATGTGGGAACATTTCCGTGAAAAATAAAACTCAACCAGGCACTTCGAAGAGGTTCTGATGCTGGGAGACGGTTTAATGAAGCGTGTGGGTTACTACATCCAACAACCGAACATTTTGAATTACTCTCTCGTAACTTCTGCATCCTTTAGCTTGGACTACAAAATCGCAGCGAGAAATAATAATGGCGGATTGCTCGAAGTGTTGGGCCGGAAGTCGATGTCCTTATTTGTCAGTTCCGCTGCAAATACGGTGACGCAATAGTTCAAAAAACGTCATAGGCCCTGTCCCAAATGGCGCACTTCATGCGGACTTTCGGTCTCGTGGACTTAAATTGCGCGTGCTCGCCGAGTCTACGAGTCCGTAGGCCGTCCCATTTAGCATTTTAACGCTCTGAAGTGTGCTCAGCAGCGCCCCTTGTACCCTTGAAGCGGTCTTCCGCGAAGCCCGCATAGATGCAGGCTCCACGCACTTAAACTACCCAGGAATCCTTGCGAAATGCCAATCAGAAAACGGATGGGAGGAGATTTCGCTCACGGACTGTTAACATGGCTTTATGATATAGGCGTACATTTTACCAGTTGTTACTTACAGTTTATGCAAACATTATCGACCAGTGGTTGATATATCAAACATAATAATAGCGTGTTAAATAATACGATCGCATTATGATTCATTACATAAATAGAACCGAATGTCATGGCTTTACTGAGTCATATAAACGTAGTATGAATATTGCAACCTAGACATTTTTCTTAAACTCATTTACATTTTAATTTTGTGTTAAAATTGAACATTATGTATTATTATGTACAACTGTATTGATCATTTACATAACCATGACATCTATTCTAATGCCCAGGTGGCATATACAATTATAGAACTGTAAAAGCAGGCTGTGTAGTTCACATGGACATAAGATTTGGGAAAATAAAATAAATCCTGTTCTCGATGCTAAAGACTGTAATTTTTTTTAATGATATTTGTGATATTTTTCTAATAAAGGGACTGATGAGATGACCTTTAAGTTTATTCAGCTTCGACGTCTGAGCTGAGACCTTCTTCCTGTTTCCGGCGTGACGATCGAGTCTGTCCCAAAAATACCTCTCAATGCGCCCTCGCGAACTCGCGCTAAGGGCCCTATAGGTCTGCACTACATGACTTCACCGAAGTGTGGACTCTGAGGAAGTCCACAAGTCCGGAGTGTGCCATTTGGGACAGGGCCATTGATAATAGATAAATCGGAACAGGTTGAAAAATATGACCAAAACAGAATTTAAAGATATCAACGAAGCACCTGAAGAGACTAATTTCAAATTTTCTGTTCTTATAAACACTCCAAATATACAAAAAAAATGCATTTACGGGCTAAAAATGTGGATTTAGCATGATATGTCCCCTTTAATAGATTCCTTGGGTTATGCCAAAAACATAGATACCAATTTTGCCATACTTATCGTCTTCTTGCGCATGGCCCCTATAATTGCTGCTTGCAGCTATATTATTGTATTTGCATCAAACATAGAGCTTTTCTTTCAAGCCACACATCTCTATTTTCACCTCATTAGATCACCAAAAGTTTCTTCCAAAATGTTTCATGTTTTGTCTTGGAATCTAGAAAACCTTGGACGTGATTTAATGCTTGCTTCTCTCACAGGCTTTCTTCCAAATCTGACAGGCTGAATAAATGGTTATGTCTGTTATATCAGTTGTATCTTTCTGCATAACCCCCTCCCCCTCCCCCTGGGCTGGTCTCATTTTCAGTGTTATTCAAACCTCACAAAGGATATTTTTGCATGGCCAAGCAGTTGAACACATTTAACAGAAGTATTTTAGTAAAATGATTAGCAAAATAAAAGAAGTAAAATAATGAACAATTACAACCAATAGATTGATTTTACTTGTTCAGTTTCTCATCTGCATACACTTTTTGTTGCTCATAGAAAAATGTGAATTGTTGCTGCATACAGTCTGAAGAGTAGAATTTCACGGATGTGTTAAATAACAGTTGATGAAAGAAGAACACCATGTCTCATAGAGATCTGATTAAAACCAGTCTGAAAAAATTGCAAGCCAACTTTGTGCTGGAGAGATGATGGCCAGACAGACTGAGAATCAATATTTGTTTTGATGAAGTGTCAGCTCAAGGCTTTGGTCTCTATAGGGAGAAAAAAAAAAACAGAGCATGCAGAAACTTGGAATTTGGGTATTGTAAGTAGCCAGGATTTGTCAAAATCCAAGTTATGCTTCTCTGTGATTTCACAAGTTTGAAAACCTCTCAATTCAGTATTCAGAAGAACATCTCTGTGTGCTCACTCATCTCAAGGAACATTTGTTCTTTTCGTCTTCTCTTTTGGAACTTGTGGGATGATACTGTATATTCTGGATATATTCAAAAATATTTTTTAGAATTTAGAATTAAATGGCTGTGGACTAAATGTATAAAAATGTCGACAGTCATTATAGGACAGCAGAAAAAGATAAATTGATTCTCTGTTGTTTATTCATTTTCTGAAGATGTTAGATTAGAAGTTAGATTTGATTATATATTTAGGGATATTAGGTAGCGCCACAGCACATCATAAACGACACTAAATAATATAAACAAAACCCATAATTAAAACGTAATCAATTTGATGTTTGACTCATCTGGGTTTCATCCCCTGTCCTCATTGAACTGTATAAGTAATGGTAAGTTAATGTTAAATAAAAAATAATTAACTCTTATGGGCCTAAATGAAAAGACAATGATAGATAATGATTTTATGTGCATAAATGAAGCAGTAGTCTAGTCAAGTCAAGTCAAGTCACCTTCATTTGTAAAGCGCTTTTAATAGTATGGATTGTTTCAAAGCAGCTTTACAGTGATAATAGAAATTACTGTAACAGATTGTTTAAAGCCTTGTTTAGGCACAGTGTAAGGCAAAGGCAGGACAGTGTGTTGCATAACATAAGCAGGCAGAATTGATAAGATTAATTATGTCTCAACCAAAGAAGACATGACCTTCATGCAGACTTAACTGTTACTGTACTTGGATGACTGATTTCGGATAAAGAAACCATTCTGCCTAATCCTAGACAATTTTTACTAACTGTGGTTTACAAAATGTCTCAGTTGAGTATTTGCCTTATTAGACGATGACAGACAAATTGGGAGAAAAATAAACAGCAGGCCATTCTAAAATCAACTTGAAATAACAGTGTGCGAATATAAAGTAGCTTGTTATACAATATCAGACATTGTTTAGAGAAGATAAAAAGATGCTAGAACTTCATCCTCATCAAATTCAAACACTATAAGTCTCAGTTTTCATTGGGTAAAAACATGCTTTTTACCCTTCAAATATCTTTTTTTAAACATTTGTATTGCAGAATTGAAGTTGCAGTTCATATAATTCAATTGGCTTTTCATATGCTTGTGGTTCAGAAAGTCAATCAATTTTTTTAAATTTTAACTTAAATGGGAAATTAGAAAAGTGTGAGAAAAGAGAAGTGAAGAAGCAAAAATGGTTGATTGATTTTTGTATTGTCTCTACCCTTACAAGAGAAAAATGTAATATAAATGAACAACATTTTTTTATTATTTTAATTTCCAAAAGTAATATCCAAAGAACAATAGTCCACATTTAGGTAAACGTAAGTCAAATTTTTTTTTTACCATTTTTTTTTTACAAAGTATTTGTATGTGAAGTTAATAAGTGTTATTAAAATAATACCTCTCCTAAAATAATACCTACCTATATATATATATATATATATATATATATATATATATATATATATATATATATATATATATATATATATATATATTTAAAATTATTTTGATATTCAGGAATAGTTCTTACAAAATAATATAGTAGGCTACAAATACTACATTTACAGAGTGACTTTAGCACAGCTCCCATGAGTAGGCCTAATTGTTGTCAAATGTTAAAGACCACCCTTTAGACGTGATACCTTTTTTTTCTTGATTCATTGTACATCTAAGCTTTAAGCACAAATAAAAATAACAATCAGGGGTGCGTTCCCCAAAAGCATCATTAGCCAACTATGTTTGCCACTTCCGTCTTTATCAGTATAGTTCAACGAGTCGGTGTTTCCCGAACCCATCGTTCCAACGAACATTCGCAAACAGTATCGCAAACTTGTGTGGTTGGAACGACAGCTCTCGACCTGTGGTTAGAATCATAGTTTCTAGTTTACATGACATGTGGACTTAAATCCTTATCTTGAGCAAAATAAGCAAGCTGACGTTCAGTACAACAACCCGTGTTTTCTATTTAGAATACATTACAAATTACACAAATGTAATTTACGTCTTTTAGTTTGTCAAGAGATTTAAAGCAGATTTAAGAGATTTAAAGCACCGTTGTGCGAACGTGCTCTACTATGTAAGAACGAGCCTATGATTGAGTCTGGAAATAAAGCAAAATAACTGAGAAAAATTAGAAATAGTCCTCAAATGCCATGTCTGTAATTTATATCAAAAAATCTAGCGTTAATTCGATCACAAACAGTTTCATTAAAAGAAGTTATTACTCCACCACGTGCGTGACATCATAAACCAAGGTGGTTGAACGACCACTTTGCGACAATATGGTTTCGGGAATCAGCCGTGACTAGTTGATTTCTCTAATGATGCATTGTAGGCTACTATGGTAGTGAAGCAGCGAGTTACATAGTTGTAGGCTACGGGAAACGCACCACAGGATAGATCTTAATGACCCCTCAAGAGTAAGTTTTACTGTGCTATACCATTGTGTTGTCCCAGTATAAATCAAGGCTGTGTGGGCCACACTGGTCAGTCAGTGAAGATGTATGCTGCTTTCATGAAAGAGCATTAATACAGACTGAGCAATAAAACCAGCCACTAGCTGTATGGCAAATAAATGGCCACCCAAAATGATGCTTGTTAGAGTCCTGTCTGATCCTGTCTGCTTAACCAGAGAAGGAATGCAAGATGACAAAGAAGCCCTGAGAGAGGCAATGAAATATATTTTTTTCTTTTACTGTCTGACTAGTTCACAGCAGACCCATATTCATAGAACATAGAACAGGGAGGATGATGAAGTACATTCTAGATAGTCTTCTTACACAGCTCTCTATACTTTATTCTGATTGGTCATTCGCAGCATTTAGCAGTCAGATATTTTATGATATTCCATGTTGTCCATATCCATGCCATAGGCCTATATCAGCTGAAATAGAGTTGATTGTATCAGTCTGCTCATCCGATCACCATGTTGTATCACAGTGCAGACTGGCTCTCTCGTTTCATATAAAGCAACTAGCACCATTTTGCCTTTCATTTTTGATTGCAGTAACTTCAACAGACCAGTATTAATGTTGGATACATTTATTTTCTTAGTTGAAGCTTTAAGATAATAGCTTACACAATTTAAATTATTAAAAAAATTTCAAGTCAGTTTTTCATGTCCATGTATTTATTTATTTGGTGGTGAATCAATAGTTATGACTTTAAGAGGAAGTATTTTAAAGGGGTGGTAAAACGCATTTTTTCGAAGGCTTGATTGTGTTTGTGGGGTGCACTGTAACGTGTTCATGCTTCGTTTTTTAAAAATTTCATTATTTTTCATATATTTTACCTTTATTCTACACTGCTCTTCCCCTCCTTGTAAAAACGGTCTGATGGTTTCCGGGTTCTGTGAAGCCAGTCCCTCAAAACTATATGCAATGGGCTCAGATTGGTTAGCTGGCCCAGTGTGTTGTGATTCGCTAACCGCCTAGTGCACGTCTCCCGGAAACGTCACACCCCGTACCTTTACCGGTAGTTTGCTATGGTAGTTTGTTCTTTGGTGTATTATAAACAATGGCGTCAATAAAACCAATCGGACCCGGGGAAACGTTAGTGAAGATGATCGAGCAGAACCTGTTCAAGAACGGCTGTTAAACAACGTTTCAGAAAGGTTTGTTTTTTGTTGTTCTCTCATTACCTTTTAGATACGCTGTTATTTAATTGTACTAATTATTATAGAATTACAAAAAAATAAGCTTCATAAACAAGAATTTCATATAATCGTTCTAACAAATTATACTACAGTCAAAAAAAGGGATTTTTTTTAGTAAAGACTGCGGATCTATAGTGATTGTTTCTGACTGTATGCCACCGTTACTTTTGTATTTTTAGAACGATTGTAGACAAATATTTGTCTACAGAACTATTACCCCAAAACGAACACTAAACATCGGCTCTACTACATAACTGTTAGCCAAATCAAACACAGAACCATGTTTAGCATGCCTGTAGATAAACAAGCATGTAGATAAACATAAAAGCTCTAATCAAAGAATAATTTACACTAATTCCAAGTTCGCTGTTGAGATTTAAAAAAGTTTGTAACGTTAGGTGTTTGTCGGATAACGTTAAGTATGAATGAGCATTTAACTAACCAGCAGAGCCAAACAGCGTTGGAAAACACATCGACGAAAAATTAATCATACTTACAGGTTGTGGCCCATAAACAAAAGCTTCTGTTTTTAAAGTTGGAACTGCTCCATCTTTCAGGACAAGCCGTTGTGCGAATCCTGCATTGAGCTCGCGAAGATTGTGAAAGCTTTCCTCCGTAAAATGTTCAGCACAGAGAGCGAGATTTGGGTCATAATTATGAAGGACTGAGTTAAAAATAAATTAACCATTGATCCCTAACTCCCTCGTCCCTAGGAAGGCTGAACAAAGTGGACCTGCAACCGGGATGAAAATAACAGCAGCGTTTCGACGGCATTGCGACAACTCATCTCCAAAACAGCAATATAAAATGGCCTCGGCCGCTTATTAAGTAGGCTATTCTCGGAGGAGGGGTTTATGTAAATAATGGAATATGCTGACGTTAGCAACTCCGGAGGAATGTTGTATAGTCCAAAACCTGTCGTTTGCTGTAGTCCTTAGAAATTGAATTTTTTAAAAGCAAATATCTCCCTTTGCTTTGAACTTTGAGCGCTGTAACTTTGCAGATGTTGTTTATGCTCAAACAGCAACATTACACACTAACTTAAGTTAGAAAAGTGAAATCGTGTTTTACCACCCCTTTAATTAAAGATACTCTTCTGGGGCCGTATTCACAAAGAATTTTATTTTACCACTAGGAGTACTCCTAAATCACACTAAAATATTTTAGCTAGGAGTTTTCTCTTAAAAGTTATTCACAACGCCTTTCAGACCTACTCTTAGTAAGGAAAAATGACAACTCCTAAACTAAGAGTGAGTCTTCGTTGCTAGGGATGACGTCAATTCTCATGCACGAGTTTCCTCGCAAAGATCACGGTGATTGGTTGTTAGATGACAGGGCCATCATGCGGAACATAACACAGACGCAACAAATCATGGAATTACGACATCTAAATATGTCCGTGTCCTACACAAAATAACAATAGTAATGTCATCGAAATGCATATATAATTACATGTTTGTGCAGGCCCCAGTGAAGTGTAATTCTAAAAAGGCAGAGAGAGAGAGAAAAGTGGTGAATTCAATTAAATTAAATTAAGGTAGCCTAATACCCTAATGAAACCGCCACTTGCCTAATAATGAAAAATGACACTTGCATTAACACTTGCTTGGTTAATTGACATCCTATTAGTATGGAAGCTTGTTTCCGCCACTGAATAAAAATTAAAAAAAATAATTGCGACTTTTTATCTCACAATTGCGAGATATGAAGTCAGAATTGTGAGAAATAAAGTCGCAATTGTGAGATAAAAAGTAGCAATTACCTTTTTTATTTTTCATTCTGTGGCGGAAACAAGCTTCCATAGCCTAAATAGACTACTTAAAGCAATGAAATGTTGCTCCTATTGAAGTAATGTAATAGTTAAATGACGGTGGATTGTGAACTCGTCAAAACGGAAAAGAAAGCCCAACTGGACGCAGGATCAGTTACTGCTGCTGGCCCAGTTGGTGCTGAAAAATAAAATAAAATAAAAATAAAAGGGAAATTCGACACTGGGATATCAAGTAAAACTAAGCGTGAGACATGGGAGAGGATTTGTTTGCAGATCAATGCAGCATTCCCGCTTGTGTCGCGGACTCCGGACGACTGCGAGAGGCGGTGGTATGCGCTACAATCCTTTGTGAATAGGTCTTAGTGAGTTAGGAGTCCTCTCGACTTCTTTTAAGCTGTCCCAGACTTAGGTGCTACTTTTAGGGCTAAAATGCTTCGTGAATTACTCTTAGTGAAAAAAATTAGGAGTCCTAAAGTTAGGAGTGACACGCCCATTATTTTTAGGAGTTGCTCCTAAATTCGCCAGTTAGGACCCACTTTTAGCCTTAAAATTCTTTGTGAATACGGCCCCTGGTCTCTTCTGGTATCTACTCTTTACTCTTCTTCAGCAAAATCTGATATTGTTACAGTTTTGGCAGAAATGATAGTATATTAAAAATAAGTAACTTATTTCCTATTTCCTACACTGTAAATAGTAATCTAATGTTAACAATATTTTAAACTTTAAGTGAAAAGACATGGTAATAGTTTAAATTTTGATATGGATCAAGGTAACTGACGAGTACAGCAGCCAGCAAATTGTAGAATCCAGTCTGAATGAGTGGATAACATTGAATCAACGAAACGAAACGAAACGAATGAATCGCTAAGTGAACAACATTCTTGTTACCTTTCGAATAGGAACTTGCACTGCATCCTCTAGAGGACACTTTGAGGAATGCCTCCAGCGTGACTGGTGTCTGAAGCATGTGTTTAAACACGACAGTGTCATTGGCCGACGACAGCCCCTGACGTCACTACTGGTGCGACCATGAATATCAAAGGGCACATGTATTAGATGTCATCAGCTTTTTTTTCTTCAGGAGAGAAATGAAGAAAACTGTTTGTTTTGAATCGTGATTTTGGCGATAGTGGTTGCATCCTCTGACAAGTGTTTGTGCCACCGTGTCAGCGTTATCTTACACGGGACGATACACATTACTTGTGCGTCATTTGTTTTGGAGAGGATCATGTGCGTTCTGTTCTCAAGGGGGCAGAATGTGCAGATTGCAAGGGCATCTTCATGAAGAAGCATTGTTTACGTCTGTCCCTTTTCTCAAAGGAATTAGGACAGGCGTCTGCACCCCCCAGAGACTCAGATTGTGGGGATCGAAGGTCAAGCTCGTGGAGGAATTCGATCGAGGTATGACTTTCTGTCATACCTCTGCCACTCATTCTATTGAGCTGCTAGATGCGGACATGACTTCTCTTGAGTCATCTGATCTAGCAGACAGCGCTCTTTTGGCTTCCAGACAGGAAGAGCAGGATGTGGCTGTGGAGGGTGAAGAAATGCTTATGGAGCCCTCCCAGCCTGCCCGCCCCACGTACAATGAGCTGCTGGAAGTTATAACCCTCGCAGAGAGATTAGATCTTCCCTAGAAGCACAAGACGCTGCAGATCACACGTGGGCATTTAGATGAGTGATTTCCGGCTGAACAACCATTAAGTTGTTAACGTGCAGCTCCTCTGAGTGGAAGAAGCCATATTTCTTGAATACTCGTATTCATCCTTTTTATCACATGAATTATGCAAATGTAGTGGGGATGCCTGAGCACTGTTAAGCATCGATGCCTCCTATGAAATGTGCTATATTTCTATGGGTGAAACATTGATGTTGAAGACTCCAGCCAGGGTTACATCTCAATTAAATGGCTGGGCATATGCGGCTGCAGGTCATGCTGGTGGGGCTTTGCACACAATGGCTGTGTTGCAAGTCTACCAAGCGGACCTGCTTAAAGATCTGGATGACGGCCAGGGCCTGTAACCTTAAACGATCACTGAGCTGTGCCGAACCACAGATCTTGCTCTTCAGGCCACCAAACAAACAGCTGCCACTGTCGGCCATTCGACGGTGACAATGGTGACCACAGAGAGACAACTGTGGGTTAACCTGGCAGACATCGGGGAGAAAGAAAAACGCTTTCTCCTCGAAGCACCAGTTTCACCCTCTGTGCTTTTCGGCACATCTTTCAGTGGTCGAGAGTTTCAGAGAGGTTAGGGTGTAGTCTGCAGTGTTTAAGAGGTTTATACCGTGCCGCCTAGGGTGACCAGAAGTCCCGAAAAATTCGGGACAGTCCCGAAATCTAAGCTGTTGTCCCGAATCCGGCCCTGATTGTCCCGAAAATTATACTAAAGCAAAATCTTGAGTAGTTATAGTCTGATAAAACATTAAAAACTGTCCGTGGAGGTTGAGTCATGAAGAGAGCGCAAGTTGCAGCAGCGGCAAGCTCAGTGAATTAATGTGCAGGCAGCCAGTCGTAAAGGAGTGATTGATTTGTTGCGGCACTGTGTGCCAAAAAATACTTCGGCAATGAACAATGACTACATATTAGACTTTATTCGCCAAGTGTGCACAAACACACAAGGAATTTGTTGAGGCTTCCTCTCCCTGATTGTGGGTTCCTAAAGTAGGTGGTTCCCTTAGATAGTGACATGTAACTTCCTCTCCCAAGTCTTGGGGCCCCTTTAAGTTGGAAATTCCTTTGCAGGTAATTAGTAGAGCCTCTTCATCCTAATTTTATTATGCTGGTAGGGTGAGGCACCTTCCCCTTTGAGGTTTTAAGTAAGGTCCTTGTTCCTGCAACTGGCACAAGGACCTTACGTTGTGCCTGGTTTCTCCTAAGGTTTGTTTGCTCCATTCTGTCACCTGATGGAGTTTGGGTTCCTTGTCACTGTCACCTCTGGCTGGCTTAGTTGGGGACACTTAATATTCAACAATATTATAGATCTGACTGTACTGACGCTGTTGAATGAGAACTGAACTGAGCTGGACAATGACATATTTTTTTGCAGAACTGCTTTATAGTCAAGTCAAGCCACCTTTATTTATATAGCACTTTTTACAATACAGATTGTTTCTAACCAGCTATACAGAGATAACAGGAAAATATTGCAACAAAGTTTGTTTCTAGAAGAAAATAGTGTTACAGTCTAACTTAAAGGGTAACTAAACCATAAAACAACATTTTTTTTTTTGTTAATGATTTGTAAGACTGGGGCTTTATTAATGCTGTTCATTGATTCGAGTAAATTTTTTGACATTTGTATCCTCTTCCGCTCTACTTGCCCGTGGGCAGGGCCTAGAGCTACATCATTATATTTAAACTAAATTTTTTAAGGTTTCTGGAGATATTATCACCCCATATATGGTATCATTTTAAACGTATTTCACAAAACAGAAAAGTCATATATGAAAAGAAAGCTCTCATTCTCGGGAATGTGACTGTGTAGTTTGTTTTGTTGTTTTAACATCATAGTTGAAATTACCTTCAAAATAATAGCGCAGTGAAATATGATTTCTGTGAAAAAACAAAGACAAATGCCTCATCACTCCTGGATCGGCATGTTCAGGGATTGAAACTTGCCAGCCCCGAAAAGTTATTAAAGATATTGTTAAAATAGTCCAAGTGACTACAGTGGCTCAATCTTAAGTTTATCAAATGACGAGAATACTTTTTGTGCGCAAAAAAAAACAAAAATAACGACTTTATTTCAACTATTCATTTCCTTCTCTGTGGGCCTCAAGTCAGTTAGCGTAGTGTGATCACATAGAGCTACATCACACGGAGGCTCACTATTGGCCGACGCTGGTCATGTGTGTGATGCGTGTGACGTACAACAACCCAATACACAAGATGAGGCCGCTGTGTTTGGCATGCCGTCTGTCGCAACCTCTAGTTTTGATGTCCTTACTGTTTTTATGTTTGTCTTTTTTAACTACTGGTTGTAAAATGGCGTTGACGTACGATCGTCAAATACTCTTGGACATTCGAGTGACTGTTGAAGCTGCTAGAGGTGACATCTACCTGCTTCGTCCCTCTTCTCTGCCTACTCATACTTATCTTCCAGTTTACCAATATTGGCGTCCTGCTGACCTGCCTTGGAAGAGGAAACGTCGGAGAAAACGTGGAAAGCGGTGTGGAGTTGCTGCTCGGCTTAGGTCTCCTGCGTGGTCGCCGTCTGTGAGGCTCTGTGAGTGGCGCGTTTACCCGCACTCGCTGAGTACTGATGCATGGTCGCCGTTTGCTGATAGGCTATCTCCTTTGCCTATGACCAGAGAACGGCGTATGCTTTGGCGTCCGCTAGATACATCGCATCGATGGCTTCGACCCGTGGTCCCCGGCACTCTGTCAACATATACGCGCTATCTTCCTCCTCGTCTTCGCGCGCGTGGAGTAAATATCTCTAATCTTTGACCGTTGCAGAGATCAATTCAGCTGCAGGAGGACACGGAGCTATGGCTTTGATCAATGCACGCTCTCTGGTAAATAAGACCTTTATATTAAATGACTTTTTTACGCTCCACACCTTGGATATCTTATGCATTACCGAAACCTGGATTAAACCGGGAGACTTAAGTCCATTTACTGAACTTGTGCCACAGGGCTGTAAGTTTCTTAATTCCCCCCGATTATCTGGTCGTGGTGGGGGGTTAGCAACAGTGTTTAAAAACAACCATCTCTGTCACTGTTTATCAACTCATAATCGCAGGAGCTTTGAAGTTCAGCTGTTTCAACTTTCTCTGGTAAATCCAGTGGTTTTTGTTATCATATATCGGCCACCCCATGCAAACAATGACTTTATCAATGAATTTGCAGAATTTCTGTCTGAAATTGTCACCTGCCATGATAGAATTCTAATTATTGGGGACTTCAATATCCATGTGTGCTGTGACTCTAAGCCTCTCTCAAAAGACTTTCTTAGCTTAATAGACTCTTTTGACTTTGTGCAATGGTTGTCCGGACCAACTCATGTTCAGGGGCATACCTTGGACTTGATCTTATCTCGTGGTCTATCAGTGTTGAACTTCAAAATTGGTGAACCTGGCTTATCCGATCATATGCCTTTATTGTTTTGTGTGCCATTTGATGGAAATGCTGAAGGACACTCTCCACTGCCACGTTGGACTCGAATTCTCACTGAATGTTCAAGCAATGAATTTTGCTCTAGGTATGTACAATTGTGCGCTACTCAGGATACAAACTTTTCCATATCCCACTTAGATGCTGATGAACATTTAAGTATTTTCAATACTACTTGCCTTAACATTTTAAATTCTATCGCCCCTCTAAAAGAGAAAAAAAGCAAGCATAACTCATTACCTTGGCATAATGATATTACTCGTTCTCTCAGACGGACCTGTCGAAGGGCAGAACGCAAATGGAAAAAAGACCGATTACAAGTTTCATATGAAATCCTAAGGGACTCCCTTTCTGCCTTTCAACGAGCTGCTAAGGTTGCAAAGAGTAGATACCTCTCAAACTTAATCATACGGAATAGCCATAAGCCAAATATTCTATTTTCCACCATTGAATCTGTTCTCCATCCAAAGGTTAATTTATTCCCTGAAGCATCTGTCTCCCTATGTGAGGACTTTGTGACATTTTTTAATGATAGGATCTCCAAAATTACAGCTTCGTTGTGTACCTCATCGTATAAACTGTCTGATGTCTCACTCTCCTCTTCCACTTGGTCTGTCTTTGAGTCTGTTAGCCTCAATTCTCTGATCGAGACTATGTCTCATTTGAAGCCAACTATGTGCCCCAATGACGTCATTCCTTCTCATTTCCTTGGGCAAGTTATTGAGACTGTTGGCCCTGACTTGTTGTCTGTAATCAACAAATGTCTCCATACTGGTACGGTACCTTTTGATTTTAAACTGGCCACAGTGCGACCCCATCTTAAAAAAACTAGTTTGGACTCCAAACTTTTGGCTAATTTTCGACCTATTTCAAATCTAACTTTTCTATCTAAGATTCTAGAGAAAATTGTTTTAAATCAACTTCATTCTTATCTGACTATCAGTTCTATTCATGAAAAATTTCAATCTGGCTTTAAATACCGCCATAGTACTGAGACAGCGCTCTTAAGAGTTTTAAATGATATCATGCTAACCACTGACTCTGGGCAGTCTATGGCGCTGGTTTTGTTAGACCTCAGTTGTGCCTTCGATTTAGTTAACCATGACATTCTTATACCACGCCTTGAAACATGTGTTGGTCTTCGTGGCACAGTATTACAGTGGTTTCGGTCATACCTCTCTGACAGGAGGTATGTTGTCAATATCGGACACCATTCTTCCTCTGAAACAACTTTAAATTCTGGTGTCCCCCAGGGTTCAATTCTTGGTCCTGCACTGTTCTCCCTATTTATGCTTCCACTTGGGTCTATTTTTAATAAGTACGGGGTCTTGTTTCATTTGTATGCTGATGACACCCAGATTTATATCCCTCTGAAGCGTGACAACAGGCAGGCATTACAGCCTATCATGGATTGTTTGGAAGAGCTAAAACTTTGGCTTACGTCTAACTTCCTGAGTTTGAATGAGAGTAAAACCGAATTTATTGTGTTTGGTTCAAATGGACAATATTTACATGACCCTGATTTTGCATCTTTGTCGCCTTATAGTACCACGTGTGTCAGAAACTTGGGTGTTTGGTTAGATACTAATCTTAAATTCGATAAGCAGATAAGTACTGTGATTAAGTCGTGTTTTTATCATCTTCGTCTTCTGTCAAAGGTAAAGCCTTTTCTTTCCCTCAAGAAATTTGAAACGGTCATGCATGCTTTTGTTACATCGCGACTCGATTATTGTAACTCACTGTACATTGGTGCTTCACAGGCCTGTGTTGCACGTTTACAGTTAGTTCAGAATGCAGCGGCTCGGCTTCTTTTTGGGAAGCGTAAATATGAACCTATCACACCGATCTTGATTTCACTACATTGGCTGCCGGTCAAATATAGAATTGATTTTAAAATTTTACTGATTGTTTTCAAATCTGTTCATATTGAGGCACCACATTATTTGTCGAAACTGTTACACCTTTACGCTCAGTCAAGGTCACTCAGATCAGCTAACTCTTGTCTGTTGCAAGTTCCGAGGACTAGATTAAAAAATAGAGGAGATCGTGCCTTCTCTGCCATTGGCCCTAAACTATGGAATAGTCTCCCGGCCCATATCAGAACTGCCCCAACCCTTTCGACCTTTAAGTCTATTCTTAAGACTTATCTCTTCTCTTTAGCGTTCAATGTATCTTGACCCTTTATTTTATGATTTCACTTTCGTGTGTTACTCCCATTTTACAACTGGTGTTTGTCTGTAAATTGTAAAATTGTTTAAGTTTACATTTTATCATTATTATTTCTTTTTTTTTATCATTCTCTTCTTTTGTGTGTACAGCACTTTGGTCGACCTCGGTTGTTTTTAAACTGTGCTCTATAAATAAACATTGTATTGTATTGTATTGTATTATAAGCAGGCAGCTCCTGCAGAAGTCATGGCTACCTCCCCCAGAATTGGATTCCCCTAAATTGGAGGCTCCTTCATTTACCTAGATGAAACTACCTTCCTATTAGGGTTCTTCAACAGGCAGTTTCCCTAGAACGCAAACTTTAGCATAATCGCAAGGTCGAAGCTGCCTCTACTATAATGAGTTATTAAGTAGGCGACTCCCTTGTGTAAGCAGCGAAGTAGAAACAAGGGAGACTTTATTAGGGTCTATTGTCAAAACTGAGTTGGGGGTCACAGTTTTGGTTGAGCATCAGACTCCCCTCACTCAGAGGGTCTTTCTGCGGAGTCCTTAGCTGACCAGAGAACCCATCTCTGGGCCCTGGTTGAGAAAGGATTTTTGCCTGAGCTTTGCATTCCTTCTTACTGGTTGATTCAGGAGTGCTTGCCTTACGAGATGCTGATCCCACGTCAGATTTTGGGTTAAGCATTTTGCTAGTAAAATGCTCCCCTGTGGTGTTTAGGGGTTGAAACAGATCCCCCCCTATATATTTAAGGTTGATGCCTCCCCTAATGGTGGGTATCTTAAGTAGGCAGCTTTCTTATATTTCATGAAGCCAAGACTGCCTCCCCACAGGTTGGGTTTCCATGCAGATGGCTCCTTCATGAGTCAATACTAAGGTTGAAGCTGTATCCCCCGATAGCGTAAGTAGATACCTTAAGTAGACAGCTCCCTTAGGTCGTGAGTGACAGACGAGGTAACCATTGTTTTCCTGTGCCAGTATCCCCCTTAAAGATTATGTCTGGCGTAGCTGCTGTCATTAACAGACCTTTGAACTCCACCCGTCTTAGGGCTTGAAGTTTTGGTGGTGGCCGTTGGGAATAGTGTCACTGACAGTTCCGTGGACCTGAGTAAGGGAATCTGACTCCGGCATCTAATTCCGTTGAGTCCTTGTATGTGTTTGTCACAGCCAATTAGGTCAATTAGTCATTCCCTCAGCATGGTGGAGTGGGCATTTGTTCCCCAAAGTGTCCTCTAGAGGATGCTGTGCGAGTTCCCATTCAAAAGGGAATGTCTCAGGTTATGCATGTAACCATGGTTCCCTGAGAAGGGAAACAAGACACCGTATCTCTCTGCCATGCATCAGGCCTGCCTGTCTATGTCTCCTTCAGACAAAGAAGTTGATGACGTCTAATAGAGGTGCCCTTTTAAACTCATGGTCGCACCAGTAGTGATGTCACAGACTGTCGTTGGTCAATGACATTGTCTTGTTTAAAGCACATGCTTCAGACACCGGTCACGTTGGAGGTGTTCCATAAAAGGTCTTTAGGTCAGTAGTTCCCAAGGTGGGTGCCGTGACAACTGGTTAGGGGTGCTGCAGAATCTCATCTTTTTTCCAATATAAACAGCAATTTAAACAACAATAAGTATTGTTGATGATGCTGCTCCATTACCGCTTTGCAAAATAATAACAAGACAGCAAAATATTAGACCAACCAGATCTGCTTTTAAAGTCAACTGTAACATCCCTTTCTGTAGAACATCATTTGCTCAGGCTGCTGTTTCAGTGAAAGGGGCAAAATTATGGAATTCTCTGCCAGATCATCTGAAATGTATCCCGACATTAGTCATCTTCAAAAAACAAACCAAATTGTGGTTAATTCAAGAACAGTGTTGTTCTCATATCCAGTCTTTCTGACTTTGCCCTTCCTGTATACTTTTTTTATTATTATTTTTAATACTTAATACTTTATTTTGTTCCTATTGTACTACATTTTTAACTTTATTACATTTAACCAAAAAAGCCCTTCTAGGGACAAATGTTGTAAATTAGCTATAGCTAGACACATTATGATACATGCATCAGATTACTGTCAAAGTTTATCTATGTTATTTGTATCTGTCCCTATCTAAATAAACTTTAAAATAAAAAATTGTACCATATAATAACTTTTTACAGCATATATTTAAAAAATATATCAAACCACCAACATATGAGCATGTCCAAACGAAAATAAGCACAAAAAAAGAGATATATTTCATTCATATTCAAAGTTTAAATCCTCCGCTCCTCTCAGCTCCGCCCTTTGTACTGGTGCGCGCTCAATTTTATATTTCATGCATATTGACAGGATAGGGCAAAGATGGAGCTAGCGTTCTCATCCCTGGCAAGGCAGCGCCTGGCAGCAGAGCACGATCTACGAGTTGCACTATCCTCAGTCTACCCCCGTAATCAAGAGGCTGTGCTCACAAAACCAGGCACATGGATTCCATTAAAATGCATGCGACACAGTTGCATGCACAGAAATTTTTAGGTTAATTTTTTTAAGTTATAAGGTAAGGTTTGAACAAAGCAAATTAGAAACTAAAGAAAAGACTGAATTGGAGTTGGTTATTATTATTTAAAGAGTTAAGTATAAATCTTTAAATGTGTTTTGTTCCAATGATTCCCACATAAACGAATTGGTTCAAATCACTTAATGAAACAATCGTTGTCATAGAATACACTTGTTTGTTAACAATGAGTTGACAGTTTGAACATTCTTGTTCAAATTTAGCCTAATTATTTTGAAAATCTAAGGTGAATTGTTGCTTTCAATACAGCTATAAAATACACACAAAATGATATTCAAACTCACACAGACGCTTATAACATTAAATAAAGCACATAAACAGTACCTGAGATATCATACTACAAAGGGGTGCCATGCTTTCAAAAAGTTTGGGAACCACTGCTCTAGAGGATGCAGTGTCTCATTCCCTTTCTCAGGGAACCATGGTTACATGCATAACCTGATATATTTTTATTTTGTGTCAGCAGACCAGTGATGTGCCAATGGAAAATACAGAGAGACAAGTAAAAGTATTCACCAACCTTTTCCACCACAGCCCCTGCTGGAATTAAAGACAATGATAGTACTGTTGGACCAATATTCCCTGTTTCAAAAGCAGTCCAATTACATTTGTCAGAGTGTAAAATGGCTTGTGTGTTTTGGGAATTGGAGGGATATAATATATTGCAAGCCATGTAACTGAAATGCAGTCTAAAATTTTACATATTTTATGTGAACTACAGTTTGATGAGAAAGTCAAGTATTATTATGGCATGTGCGAGAGCATGTGTGTGTGTGTGTGTGTGTGTGTGTGTGTGTGTGTACATATGACCCACTTC
Organism: Gila orcuttii; assembly: GCA_026230005.1. Classification (NCBI taxonomy): domain Eukaryota; kingdom Metazoa; phylum Chordata; class Actinopteri; order Cypriniformes; family Leuciscidae; genus Gila; species Gila orcuttii. Next base: position 19,808,951 of record JAPDVR010000004.1, read on the forward strand.
GCCCAGTAACACAGCTACTCATAAATCCTTATTAATTCAAGCCTGTACAAAGCATTTTTAGTTGGAACTTGGAAGCACATCATTTTACTGTTACACATACAATCCGTTTTCAGATTAGAAGAAACACAATACATAACAGAAATGCATAACATTAGTTGAGGGTTAGGAATTTACTTAAAAAGTAAATCAGCTTTTTTTGTGAATTTTTCTGGTATTTTCCTCCAGAGTAGTGGTCAAGCTACAGTTTGCAATACAAACTTAAGGTGAAATTACATAATCATGGCAACACAGCAATCTGGTATAATAAATGGTAAATAATCAAAAAAAATTATCAAGGGATGTGACTTCTATTGAAGCAGTACCTTATCTATGCTACAGATGGCAGTAAGTGCTATGTAAATGTATGAGAAATGTGCAAAATGGAAATAATGGCAATAATGCAGTGCACTGATGTAAAACTCAAAGATAAAATCAAAATTGGTTAAAGAAAATGTGATTTAAACTGATTTTATTACAATATGACTCACATTTAATTTGTAGCATATGTGCAACCCCACATGTCACAATTCCAGCACCCATTACACACCAAAACTTTGCAATTAGTGTAACCAACAGATGTTAGAGTGACCATGACAGAATATAACAACACAATATCAAATCAATAATCAAAATATCTGTTCTTGTGTTATCTCAGATCTGGGTAACTCAGGCAGAGAACTTAATGTTACATCACAGTAACACAGTGATGTCTATGTGCACTTTAAAATGGTAGCTTTATGGGCGAAATAAAAACAAATAGGCAACAGATGTGGCGAATCTGAGGCACAGAAAAAAGCTTCCTTTAACCATACCTGGATCGAGTCCATCTGCAGAATGCAATATGCCAAATGTCAGGATGGCCCAGCTGTACAAGAAAAGTAAGAAAAAAAATGGTTGAGACAAAAACTATCTGAAACATTCTTTTGAGTTTCAAAATGAGAAATGCTGAGGCCAGTCAGCTTCACAGAGTAGTGCTTAACTTTACAAGTTATTTACAAAAATATGTTTTTATGTATCTTCTAGGACTGATTAAAAAGGAACAATATCAACATTCAATGCAGCCTTTGTTTTTGGGTCATTTTATGGTCTGGACCCAAAGAGAGTAGAATATCAGCTTAATCCATCTCATCCAGTTGTGCATGCAACTCTGACATGTGCAACCTTGGAGCGCTCCCTGCCCAGCATTTTTCACACTTGAATAAGCCATACATAGTCAAGCATTAAACTAGCCATCCAACTGTTTATAGATGACATCATTCAGAGTGAGATAGATTTCTAGACAAGGGTTACCCTGGTTTTTGCCTGGTGCCCCGTTGCCTTGTAGATGTGCCAGCTGGTTTCTTTTAAAATGCCATTTATAACTGTGAGACTAATAAATATGGACATACAACTGGAACATATTTTCACTTTTATTTACCAGAATATAAACCAAAAGTCTGTTTTACGTTCTGATGGATTTCAGTGTCTTCCTGGCTTCCAAATTTGTGTTTTGATAAATTGTTTTAAGCTGCATCTTCTGATGTATGAAACGTGTTAACACAGCAAGCATGCTGTCCAGTGGTAACAGAAATAATATTCAATAAATCACATTTTTTGCAAACACACATGTACTTGGCACAAAATAAAACTATATAAAGAAAGTAATAACATGTGTTCAACATATCCTGAATTAAGCTAGTCTCAAACATTGGTTTGTAACTAATGAGGCCTTGTTTTTGCAACACATGAAGGCTAATAGAAAATGTGCCCTAAACACATTAATTGTACTTTTCCTAGTGAGCCATGTTGTTTTGTCCAGCTGGTAAGGATTAAAGAGAAGCAAAGTGTGTCTCTTAATGTTTATTAGCTGTTTAATATCCTGCTTAGAGTCTCTTTTATCATTTGGGTTACATTTGATTCCTTTTTATTCATTGCATTCCAGTTCAACCCACTAGCTCCTTTTGCTCTCCAGTTCTCACAAGCACATTTTTAGGGTAACATTAAGTTTAGTTATTCTAGCTTAAGCTGTGACAATGAACCTGTGGTCAAAGTCTTGCCACTATCAAAAGAGATTTATAATAACCCTTGTCCTTTAAACCAAATTTTCTCTGTTCTTTAATAAAAACGGAGTATGAATCACACTTGCGTTATTAAGTAAGGTTTCCCGCCTTGTGGTAAAGCATGTGGCAAACTTGGACTAGTTATAGGGTTTGCATGTTGCTGATGACATTCATTGGCTCTGTGGGGTCATGTCTAGTTGTACCCAACAAGTGAATTTAATTTACGTTGCATGTTTGAACCAGAGGTGAATTACTTCATGTTGCACTCATCTCTATAAAAGCTGTTAATCAAACAGTTATACTGTGAAATTTGACAGTTTTATTATTCTCTCTCCCACACTGTGCATGTGTGTAAACTTGTGCTTGACTGAGTAGTATACCTTCCTTGATTATTTGTAAAACTGTACACGCAGAGGCCAATGCTGCAAATGAACAAATCATAATAGGAGTGCGTTATGGAAACATTAACATTTTTTTTAGGTTTTTGAAAGAAGTTTCTTACGCTCACCAAGGTAGCATTTATTTAATAAAAAAGTACAGTAAAAACACCAATATTGCTAAATGAATTAAAAATTAAAATAACTGTTTTCAATTTGAATATGTTATTTATTCCTGTGATGGCAAAGCTGAATTTTTAGCATCATCATTACTCCAGTCTTCAGTGTCACTTGATCCTTCAGAAATCATTCTAATATGTTGATTTGGTGCTCAGTGACTTTTTCCAGCATGGAGGCCATTTAATGTTTACTACAACATTCATGTTTGACACAGTTCATTAGTAATTAATATAACCGTGTGCTTTAGGCAGTTTAGACTATTTATCATTTATAAATGATAAATAATAAATAAGGGCTGTTTAACTGGATTTTGGCTTTTCTCCCATTAAAAAAAAAAACTAAACAAAACTATCATCTTTTTATTATTTGTTCTTCTCAAATTTTATGGTTCATGAGAAACAAGACTGGAAGTGTTGAAAAAAAGGCATTAGGGTTGTAGATATATTCAGTACAGTCATTTCATTTTGAATATGCTGTGTTTAAACATTGAGGTATCTAGCAAAGAGACTTCATGTCTCAGAGTGCGTTTATCACTCAATCTCAGCTGTAACAGTATCTGTACCAGATATTTCTCTGGAATGCCTTCATATTCCGTAAAGCCATTTCTTTTCCAAACCAGGACACAACATTTTTCTGCTTGCTCATTGTCGAAACCTCATCAGGATTATAAAAAATATGTTTCATTTTTCATTAAGCATAAGACTCTTATAGGAAATATACACAGGCTTTTTCCAAAATATGATTTATGCTGGATTGGTAACTTTTTAGGAGGAAGTACAGCACCTTAATAAAAAAGCTGATGACACTGAGATAAAATTGAAGATTCATATCTAAAATACAAACAGCCTCTCTTAATTCGAAAGTAACAGACAAGCTACATCACTCCATCTGATGTGTAAAAGGAATGTAGCATGTTTCCAAAGCCTTTAAATCTTCTGATTATATTTACAGTAAGATCTGATCCCCATAAATGGAAGGATGTGGATAACAATAGAACCAAGACATTTTAACAAGCAACACAGGGGGGAAATGGAACAGAGAAAAAAGGAAAGAGGGATATCACACTCCTGACAGCTGAAGATAGCTAATCTCTGCACAAGTGATTATATAAGAAAGACAGAAAGAAGCCAGAACTTTTCCGACGTCTCCATTTTGTGACTCACAAATACCTGTTTTATTATCCTACCATTTTAATCCCAACTGAAATTTCTCAATAAATATTTTGTTTCAATTACCAGCATGTCAAGCTGTTCCTAAGCAAGCAAACAATGTTGACTTTCATTCTCTTCTAATTACTTTCACTTGAAAACCCTCATTTTGATATAAGCAAAGAAAATGGAATAACAAAAGAAAAATGCTTATCCTTTTTCATCTAAAGCTTAACTGCCTGGGTGACAAGTATATTTTTCTTGTGAAGAAATAACGAAATAATTTTGTATCTTTAGAATTCCTTCATTTACGATCAAATGAGATCATTGAAGATTTTTTAATTCTGGATGTTTAGACTAAAACAACAAGCAAAGAAAATGTTTAAATGATAGATTTTGGCACAGACTATGAATATGGAGTGTCCTTATGTTTCAAATGATGCAATCAAGACATTTTGATTATATACAAGGAAGGAAAGAACAAAAAATAGCCTAACAAATATGTTCATTTGTTAAGAAAATGCTGAGGGAAAAACAAGGGGTATATACAGCAATCCTGACCATCACAACACAAAGTCACAGGTTGAGATTTAAGGGAAATAAAAGCCTTTGATGAGTTTGGGAGGATGAAAATCCACCTTGAAATGGCCCAGGGGTAAAGCCTGTGTAGCCCTCTTAAAGACCCCTACAGGCATAAAGTGGGAAGGACTGAATATGGAGAGGTAGTGAACAGTGGAGGGGGTAGATGTGAAACCAGCTTAGACAAAGAGCCCCTTTTTCCAGGGCCCAGACGACCCCCACTTTTGCCATTCAAGATAAATAAATAAATAGGAATGGAGAAAGAAACCATATACGCCCTCTGAAAGGCTCTAGGTTTGAGTGAGTGACAGACAATTGAAAAGACAAATTGTTACATTGTCTTTGGCCATGGAAGGCAGGAGGGTTGCTGCAAAAAGGCAATTATGGGGTGATGTGAACTGTGAGGTCAAAGGTCAAACACTGTGTCTGACCCCAAATTTGAAGGCGGCGTGTAACTGACCTCTTGTCTATCTCTTCATACTCTCTCTCTTTCTCTGAGTCTCTCTCTCCTTCTCTTTGTTTGGGTTTTTCTTCAACCATTTTTTTCAGTGCCCATTCCCTCAAAAAGCTGACTAGCTTTCCCTTGCTGTTGAGAAGTGCTGACAAGGCATTTGTCCTGTAGTCACTCACCCATGTTTGATTAAATTGCTTTTCCAGTGCCTTGAAATGCTCTCCTTGGAATAAGCTCTCAGGGGCGAGAGAAATATATGAAATTACTGCCAAACATTTTATATCCTAACAGTTTTAGGTTCCTAGATTTAGAGACCATGATTAAGTGTAATCATTGGAACGGTCTTGACCAGACAATTCCGATTAGAACCACACTTAATGGCATCAAGTTGCCCATGGGCTGCCAAAACTCACATTATTTTGACAGTCAGTTGAGACGACGACGGGATGACCTACTGCGCGCCGGTGGAGGCAGCACTCCCATGAAGCTTGCGGGCTGGAAAACCCTCCCTTTTCCTGTCACATCCAGCCTGTCTCCTTAAGCAAGGCACTGAACTGAACGCTGTTTTCTCTGGGAACATTGCCACCAGGCAGGTGACCTTCCTGGCCTGTACTTCACTCTTAGCAGCAGCTGGACCTTTCATTAATCATACGTCCATGCTGATATACCATACATGTAAGTCAGTAATCAAAAACAGATCTTGGAATATATGAACTTCTACCCAGTTAACAACTTTATGTTCTATGAATGATTATGCAAATGTTTTGCTACAGTTTGCATCAATCTTTTTGAGTTATTACGACTTCTAACTAAATTATGTTCAACCAACAAACTACATTGAGTTAGAAGGTTAGAAGAACTTAATAATTTGTAGCATAAGCATACATTTTTAAGTTGATTATTTCAACATTTATATTCCTTATCCAGTCCTTTATACAAAGCATGCTGGGAACTTGAAATCCTCTGCCCAATTTCAGTTACTAAAGTTGTCTTTATAAATACATTAACGTAGGAATTACACACATTATTAAGTGAAGATCAACATTATCTCAACAGAACCAATATATTAATTTAGAAACATATTTAGAAATATATCGATTTTTAAAACAAAAATGATCAAAATGACATATATTACTGTTTAAATCCTATAGATTTCTCTAACAAAGTGTGATTAATGCTTTTCATTCATGCTATCATTTTGGTGAATGTTTACCTTATAATGTTGAAAGAAAGTTATATTAATGATTCTGTATAATCTTTTGTTTGTAACTTTGAGAGAAGTATTACAGAATGTTCTGACAATGTTCCTTGTTAGCTAGGATAATGATAAAATGTATTGTACAAAAACTTTTGCAAGGAATAGAAATCCTATTGCCAGAACACAAAGCCATGTTGTAGTAAACAGGGGAAAGACTTGTGGGTAAAATGTGGAGGTTCTGGAAAGAAAGATTATTCAGTGGTTGGAATAACTAAATGCAACACACCATGCCTTCCTCGTTTAAATGCAATGAGTTCCTGATGAGACCACATTAAGGCTGCTTTGTGAAAAAAAGACATGCATAGAGCTGGACAGGTTCCCATTTTGTTTACAAATGGTCACCAGTGTAGTGTCGCTCTCAGTGCCACTGACGTAAAAACTCTGTATTGTAAAAAACACAATGCTAGTTACATTCTGTTCAGTTCACTGGACAATGAACAGCTGCTGTATACAAGTCACATAAATAGCCTTATCTGCAATAATCAGCAGCCACTAAATTTTAGGGTCATCAACACCATAATTTCTTTAATTATAGGCACTAATTTAACAGCATATCTCCACTGATTAAATAATAAATCCACTGAAGTTAGCAGTGGAAGATTTGTTGTAATTTACTTGCTAATAGTCTCAGGCAAACAGTGAGTCACAATTAAATGAACTGAAATGACAGTTTATATGTCTGGCACTCATTTTAGCTAGCATGGCTGTGAAATCTTGTTTATGTGAGGGTTTATTTGTGCTGATGTTAAAAGAGGGTGTCCCAAGAGCCCTGTTTAGCATCATGCAAAAGAAAGACGAGAGCCTCGAGGCTGCAGTGCTGGACAAATGTCTCAGCCCATGCATGAAGTCACAGAGCCACCGCAACACATGTTTCTATGTCTGGTGAATGTCATGCATCAGCTGACCTAATTCCTATACTTTAGTCGTTCTTTGTGCTGGAGTTCCCAGAGCCGTGTGTGAAAAACTATTGTGTTTTTTATTTGTAAGCCTTATAATTCTGCTGTTTAATTTATAGATCATAATGAATATTTACATGTCTGTTTTTTACAGCTGGCAGCACTGTATGTACATGTAATGGATCAAAACAGATTTTTGAAAGAATTAAAAAAGACAAACTAATTGTGTGGGCTGGGGTCTATTATTTTTTATACTCTTTTTAAAGTTTATCCTATTTATATCGAATTGAACAAAAAAGAGACCCCTCAGGAATATTGAAGCACTTCTTTAAGAAGGAAATAAAAGACAAACCGGCTGAATTTGATTTACGGATGAAAATATGTTTCAGTGGTAAAATACAGGAGAGAAAAAAGTATGTTCTTTGGTGGCGTGAGGTTCCTGTAATTATAAACAGATGGATGTCAAAATGGCTCTGAGCTCCAGCATTCCCTTCACGTTCCCCATATTTATTAAGATGTTCTGACATGGATTTGGTAAAGACTCAGTTTGCGGTGTTCCTCTCTGGAACATAAAACCTTTTCGATATGCCTCCTGTGATTTAAAGATAATAACCCTCCTCTCTTTTTATGATAAGCCCATTTATTTAGCTCTCCTAACTGGTTGGATTGTATTTAAATTTTTGCATTTAATATTGTTTAATTCCTGTTGTCCATGCCCCTTTTATAACAACATGCAGTCCATTTTTTTTGTTTAATCCCTGTTGTCCGTGTCCCTTTTATAAAAAAAATAAACAAAACAGTCAATTTTCTGAAAGCCACTATTGTTAGATGGTTCTACAAATAAATATCCAAAAACATAATAAACTAGTAGTAAAAAGTAGTTTAGAAGATAAAATGCAGTCAGATTGTTATGCAGCTCTCCTCCATTTTGCTCAAATTTGAAAATTTTGGTAAAAAAGTGGTTTAATGCATGCTGTCATATTGTGATTATAAACATACATTAAAAGGGGAACTAGGCAGCATCAGATCTGAGCTGATTTACTCAAACACAAGCTGGTAATAGTGTGTGAGGTAAGATGATGATATCATTGGTGTGCAAAATAGTGGGGTCGGTAGACTATAGACTAGAGTGGTTATCAGTTGCAAAGTTACTACCATCATGGGACAGGCTCCTAAATGGTCTTTTAGAGGCAAAGGGATTTTCTCTGCTTTCCTTGGCTTTGAGCTGTGAAAGAAAAGAAACAGCATGTTTGTTTTACTGCTCCTCACTTTTTCCTCTTTTCTCCTCGGTGCAAATCAATCTGTCATTCCTGCCGGCGGCTGGAACATTGTGAATGTCTAAGAGTCCATCTTTTACTTTTTGGCAAAGGCTTGCGGTGCAGCGTGGTGGATATATTGTCTCTTTATCCCGAGAAGCCCTGGAGATGTTATGGTGGTCTACAAAAAAGGATTGAATTGCTATGCCCAATTAAATGCGAATATTTTAAATATTGTCTCCTGCTAATCAATTTAGAATGCATCACCAAAATCAGCTTTAGGGTGCTGAGACCTCTTCATAAGATTCATCTGGCTTCACATTCAAGGGTTTAATGAGCATGAACTTTTAACTGTCAAAATTTTTCACTGTACAGTTACTTTTTCCTACTCCCACATAGCTCCCACATAAACTAGTTGTTTGTTTATTAACATAATGGTTGCTATGATCCACCTTGGCAATCAATGTGACATAGACAGAGTTGGCTATAATTAATTTGTAATTTGGGTAGTTTAAACCGTAAAATTAAAGATTTACAGAGCAGCCAACCCCCAAAAGGCACAAGGATGACACCCTGCTTCATCTCATTTATAGTGTCTTGACAAGCCTTAACAAAGACACAAATTAAGCAACCAATTCAAGTCTAGCAGTGTCTTGAGAAACGTGCAATAAACCAGAATCATTTTCTTTCCGATAAAGCAGTCTGCTTTCTCCATTCTGAGTGATTATGGAGTGTGAACATGTTTTATAACTTGACATGTGACATGTAGAGAGTAGCTCTTAGCCTAAATCAACAGGAGTGTAAGAAAGGGAGCGACAATTTCCTTCTCTCTCTCCGTTTCCTCATCCAACATGAAAGTTCAAGCTGTCTGTAAATGTTAGTCATTGGCTTTGCAACACATGCAGCCAAGCAATTACAGGTTGGTGTAAAATGTGGAAATGCGGTATACAGTCTTGTGAATTCCCCAGGTGTCAGGACAACACTATTTTAAATGAGGATAGTCTTCAATGGGATAAGTAGTGAGTAAATGAAATGGCATGCATATTTCCAATTTAACAGAACATATACAGGCTACTTTGGAATTCACTTTAATTAGTACTGACACAATTTGTTGAGTAACTTAATTAAGAATTCTTATTTTTCACACATGGGTTTGGAACTATGACGAGAGACAAAGACCTCCCGTTATGCATCACATTCCTGCATTTAGCCCTCTATTCTCCTTTAAATCAGGAAAAGTTTATGTTTAGGCACTGCAGTTAGTATAAGATTAGACCTTTCGTGTATCTGCATGCGCATTTTACTGATAATGATCTCCATTGTGGCTGAGGAAACCACTTTGCATAAGGTCCAATGGGCACTCAATACAACAACCACAGCTTTGCTTTGTTAGTTTAAATGTTATGTTAAGAGGCCTACTGTTGGGTCACTTTTCCACTCACAGCCTTTCAATTAGCATTCATGCAGGCATCTCTCAGTGTGATATTAGCTTGATCAAGTCCTTTTCCCTCGGACTATACCGGAGGCTATACAAACAGAAAAAGGCATTCATTTATTCAGCTTAAGAGACTCCGTAAACTCCCAGGCCTGCCGGCCAAGAAATTATCTGTTAAGGTAATGGCTGAAAAATGCTTCAGTTCAGAGCTGTTGAGGGATTCACGTTGTTCCTTCCGATAAGCTAGCACTCCCTTTTACTGACACTATTGCTTTTATTAGCCCCATATCTTTAAGATATGTTCACCCACATGTAGACCATTTCATGTTGTTTAGTTTAGCAGAGATGAAATGCAATTTCAGCTGACGTATGTTTAACCAAATTCATTGAAACGTATAGTCTTTCATGATTGAAGACTTAATGCATAAGTGTGTTTGTGGAAATGTGAGTTATATTAATTAAGGTCTCTAAAAGCCTATATGTGACCCTGGATCACTAAACCAGTCTTAATTAGCACGGGTATATTTGTGGGAATAGCCAACAATACATTGTATGGGTCAAAATTATAAATTTTTCTTTTATGCCAAAAATCATTAGGATTTTACGTAAAGATCATGTTCCATGAAGATATTTCAGCCCGATCTCACGGCAATTCGTATGAATTTTACGAGGTGGCTAATTCGTGCGAAATCATACGACCTCACTCGTACGAATTAGTATGATTTTTGCTAAATCGTACATATTTTACGAGTTGCCCAATTCGTATGAATTTGTACGAATGACCTACCCCTGACCCCGCCCCTAAACCTACCCATCACGTGGGTTTAGACAAATCGTACAAATTCGTACGAGTGAGGTCGTACGAATTCATACGAATTAGCCACTTTTTAATCACTCGTACAAATTCGTACGAATTGGTCGTGAAATAGCGTTGCAGCGATATTTTGTAAATTTCCTACCGTAAATGTATAAAACATTTATTTTTGTGAGTGAATGCAGCACAATCGCGAACATAAATGGACAACTTTAAAGGCGATTTTCTCAATGTTTCGATTTTTTTGCACCCTCAGATTCCAGATTTCCAAATAGTTGTATCTCGACCAAATATTGTCCTATCCTAACAAACCATACATCAATGGAAAGCTTATTTATTCAACTTTCATGTGATGTATAAATCTCAATTTCCAAAAAATTACCCATATGACTGGTTTTGTCATCCAGGGTCACATATTGTGATTCACTGGTAAACGAAACCACGTCAAAAATATTAAAATACATGGAGCATGGCATGGTACGCTAATTTTAGCGAATTATTATAAACAGCTATTTATTTTCTTTATCTATAAAGTTTTCCTTAGTTACTTGTAGCCTACTGAAATAAATAAATACATAAATAAATAAATAGAAAATTTAAAAAGAAAGAGTCAGCATATTTAATAAAATTAATTAGAACAAACTTGATCTAAACAAAATCAAAAGTGTCACCATTTAAACAAATTTCACTTGATTTCAGAAATGTTATAATGATGTTTGTGAGAAGTCATTCAATTTTTTTTAAATCTCCAAATTAATGTCTATAATTGTAAATGACTAAACCTAGTGGAAGTTAAACATGTAAAGCCTGAAACAATTGGCTAAAAAAAAAAATATTTTCTTTTTAAATAGAAGGTTTTTTAACCTTTAGACAAAATCATGTAAAGTAAATAAATAAAAGTTTCTAGAATTATATAGTGAGAATAGCTCACACTCGAGGAGGGGAAGAGGCCTAAACGGAGCAAAAATATGCAATTTAGTGCGGTTAGCCATATGATCACGAAGACATGACCAGTAGGATGAAATAGGCCTGTTTCAGAGCTTAGATTTAGCCAGGATTAGGCCTTAGTTCAATTAGGACATTTAAGTACCTTTTATAAACGTGCCCTAGAATAAAAACATTACTGGTGTGCATCTTGAGACGAAACAATGGCATTGACATATTTTTAGATATTTCAGTGCAAGTTGCTTTCAGTTAAAACAGATCAAACATGCATTTTAGTCTGGGACTTCCTGTGTTAAACCAGGGAATAATGTATTTAAAGATGATATTCCATCTTGAAATATTACTTACTATATAAATGTCATACTTATATTTACTTTATAGAATCATTAAAGATTTCACAGCTAAAAAAAAGGTGGACATTTCTAGAATTGTACCCTTTACTTACTAAAAAAGTATGTTTTGATCATGCAGATAATTAAGAGTTCATGTATCAAATATTATACAATATAGGGTTAAACGGTGCTGTGTAGAGCTAATTAAATTTAATAATGTCTATTAATTGGTGTTGTATAAACCAACAATTGCAATTTCTAAGGAATGCCACCCTATCTGTGATTATTTAATCATCTTTTGAAAATAAACGGGAAAAAAGAGAGATAACATTCCAGTGGCATCTATCCACATCAGCATCTTAATCTTCATAATTTTCTACACAGAAGGACAAAGTTGAGGAAACATTTCGCGTGTAGCCTATTCTACATTGTAACAATTTTTGTTTTTCTCGAGTAATTTAAAACTCTGCATACTGTAATGGCCGTGTTGCTTTAAATTGTCCTGACAACGGGAGTTGGTGGTAATGAGCTCTGAGCTATCTTCAGACTTCATTATCTCACAATGTGATTAGCAAAACAACTGCGCATAGGAGAGCTAACATTCGTTGGGCGATTTCACACCTCACATTTTAACTTAATTTGGTTCATTGAAATACAAATGAGACCATAAACATAGCGCAAATTATGTAGCCTATTATGGTAGGCTATTAAATGCACCTTTAAACGTTCACGAAGTGTGGAGAAATCGCTTATATGACTGCTTAACAATAATTTATTACAGCTAAAGTAGGTAACGTTAACTCACGTTTTAAAGAGACTTCATTGCCTGGTGTTAAAAATGCACGCCAGTTTCGTGGTAATGCGTGGATGTTTTAGGCTACTCTGCAGGTAATGGCTCTTGCCGGCTTTTCAGAATATGGTAAATGTAGTTATCACAAGCCTCAAGCGAGTAAATCCTCATGCATTTCAATGCCTCGAATAATGTTATCAAAATGAAGTTATTAAGGATCTGTTTCCACAGAGGGAGAGTGAGAGAAACGCGCGCGGGCGGGGATATTGGCTCATTCATTGGGTCTTTGAATACTTTGATTGACACACGAGGAGCAAAAGGTGCGGAAAGTTTCCTATTGGTCGCCGAGGCTGTCTCAGTCTCCCCTGGTCTCGAGCGCTGCGCATTTCAAGCAACTCAGCCGTGTGAGTCAGCAACAGCTACGGGGCTTCAGTTCAGAGGTGGAGTTTCAACAACTTCAAAACTTTCACTTCGGAGTCTTATAAAATTTTGAGGTATTTGGCTTTCCCTCCCCATTTTCTAGACAAAGAGGACTTCATTTCACTCAAGGCTCACCACTTTTGGGGGCTGCATTGACTGGGGGATCCTGACCAGGAGTCACAATGAAGTCCCTTGCATCTTTATTCCTTTGGCGGATCATCATCTTGATTATGTCACTAGTCTCATTGGGCCAGACATCTGAGTATGTGTACGATACCTGGAAATCAGAGTTGTACAACGGTGGCCGCATCTACGACAAGCCTCCCCAGTGTGTGGACATCCCAGATGACCTGAGGCTCTGTCACGGTGTGGGCTACAACCAGATGCTGCTGCCCAACTTGCTGGAGCACGAGACTATGGCTGAGATCAAGCAGCAAGCGGGGAGCTGGGTGCCCCTGGTGCACAAGAACTGCCACCCGGGCACTCGGGTATTCCTCTGCTCCCTTTTTGCCCCTGTGTGCCTGGAGAGGCCCATCTACCCATGCCGCTGGTTCTGCGAAAATGTTCGTGATGGCTGCACCCCCATCATGGAAGCATTTGGGTTTCCCTGGCCTGAGATGCTCATCTGCGAGAAGTTTCCTGAAGATGATGTGTGCATCAGTGCGCCCAATGCCACAGAGGCCTCCAGTCCCAGTGGTAAGTCCAAATGACAAATTATGAAAACTTTCAGTTTGGCCTCATTCATTTCTATCAGGTGTAATTTCATTAAATCGTGAAGATAAATGTGTAGCTAACCAAACACATGTCTCGTAAATATATTAGAATGCATATTTTGACATACAAAAAAATTGGGGGGAAATGAAAAAAATATTATTATTATGTTTTACGTAAGTATATTTCAGCGATGACACTTTTTATCATGTACTGTAAGGGTATACTTACTGTTTCAATGTATACTATATACATTTAGTATTATTTTACCCACTTTACAACTTTTCACCTTTTGCTGTGTGTGAAAAGTAACACCTGAACTTCTTAAAAGCAGTTGCAATGTTATTTCAGGGACTGGCGTCCATTTGGGGGTTTTCATCTAGAGTTATCACACCTTTTGTTGCCTCTTGGGCTCTCAATACCGACAATTCCGATTGGACAAATTAGTCAGTTTTGGGAACATTTCTTGGTAACATGGTCATTAAAAAAAAGTCGGTAGAAGGCACAGGGGATGTGGCCTCTTTTTGTAAAGCTTGAAAGATGAATATTTAAGTTTTTGCTTGTTTAACAGCTGGTAGCAATTGATTTCAGGGTGTTAGTTGAGTTCCAGGACAACACTGGGATGTGTTCCAACAACGGACCATTACATATCTATTTATTTGGTGTTATTTCGCAACTGGAATAGATAATTGTCTTAGCAAAAAAGACACTGAAGGCAGGCAGCAAACATGATTTAAAATGAATTACTGTATATGAGTAACCATTTTATTTCTGTAAATGTACTGCTATTTTAAAGCAAACCCTCTTCCAGGCTTCCCTGCTGTGCTTGTTAACACATTTATTCATATGGTAATGCATGAGGATTGTACTCAGTTCAGACACACAGAGAGATTTGAACAGCTGCTTTTATTTACTGGTGTGCACTTAAGCAGAAAATTTTAATTTTCAGTGGTTAGAAAATAAATAAATAAATTTCCACACTCTTAGAGACTCTTGTTAAAACCCTCCCCTGTAATTTAAAGCAAATGTTGGTTATAGTATTGCAGAATATCTTCTTGTCGTCATGTGGAGTATTTTACCAGGTAAGTCAGGGCATCTGGCACTAGTCAAACTTTCCCTATGGAAACACTTGAGCCCTATAGTTGTATGTCTCAGACAAGGGAAAGTACAAACTAGCTTATGTAGATGGCTCATAAATTACAGGGGAATTTCCATTTCCAAAGTTACAACATGGTGTATGAACAGACTGTGTGCCAGAACGATGTACCACACTGAGAGAAGATACTTCTGTGACTTCAGCCATCTGCCCTAGCCTGCTGTTAGTGACGCACAGTACGGAGTGAGAGAACACTAGCATGGTGGCTTGGAAGCTGGAATACCAGAGAAGTTCAATTCATAAACACCCCATAGAGATCCTGTCAGCTGTTATCACATGCTGTCAGCATCACAGTCAAATGAACCCAAAGCCACTGATACATCAGACCCTCCCTCACATATCGACCCACTGTTAAGCTTCAAGCAGTGTTGGGTTAAAGACAAGAAAGGACTTCCTATTCTCTACAAGGGGTTAAGCCTAACCATTTGTCCACTATTTTCTTGTGATTCCATGGTAATAATGCCTGTGGAGAATGTAACGCTCAAAAAGAGCCACTGAAATTTGAACTGTTTTATCTTCCACAGGACAGTTTAAGTTTAGAGCTGATGTCATCATCCAAAAATGCAGCATTGCTTTAAAATACTAGTTTTGGCAAAAATTTGATCCACTGGCAGCTTGTAATTGGGTAATAATTAACATTACGCAGAAAAGTTTTGACATAAAAATGTTTACCTCTGGAATTCCTTGCGAACAGCTGTCTTTACAAGCTCTTTCCACCTGAGTGCAATTTCCACAATAATCTGTTAAATAGATTCAAATAAAAAAAAAAACAACTAGTTAACAGAAATTAAATCAAAGTCTAGCATAATTAAAGACCGACTGGAGTTTTATCCTGTTGAAAAATACATTATAATGATAATTTGCTTGAATTTGAATAGATTTTAAGAAAGGGACTAAGAGAGTTTTCATTTAAGGGTTAATTTCCCTGTTGCCATGACTTTAGGGAGGCATTCATGGAACAATAATCGTTCTAATTACAGTCAGCCCCAGTTATTGGGGTGTTGTCCCATGCCTCCTTTTTCCAACCTGCGTAACTTGTAACAATAGTTATATGCAAATGTAAATAACACAATCATATTAGTTTACTTCAAATTACCACGTGACAGGCAAAGAAAGAAACAGGCAACCATTTTTTTATTTTTTATTTAATGTTTTTACTTTAATGTTTAGTACTATCAGAGGAGAAGAGCAAAGCAAAACACGAAAGTATACTAACAATTCAAAGCACAGGATGTATTTCAGGCCCTTTCAAAAAATAGAAGAAAGCCAGGAAGAAATTCCCATAGCTCGCCTGACGGGTAGATAATTAGAGAAAGTTAAAGAAGTTTGAATTCTCTTCTTTTTGCACTGTGATTGGTTCCCCCCTGTTTAAAGTCAATTGCAAACTTGCCAGAGAGTCACACACATTTTTCTTTGGGACAACCAAAGGGGACAAAAAATATTAAAAAATAAAATATTTGGTCACAATTACTCTGGATTTTGATACTAATGGCAAATTTCTCTGATATTTTACTGACATCATGTCCTCTGTTTTAGGATACTCTCCAGTTTGTCCTCCTTGTGACAATGAAATGAAAACGGATGTGATTCTGGAGCACATGTGCGCCAGTGAATTTGGTAAGAACACAAATACATTAAACAACCACATTAAACACACACACATTCACGCTATTTTGCACTCACACACTGAACTTGCCAAGACTGCAGCTCATCTTCCCCTCTCATCGTCTGTATTCTGGAAATGGAGCAGGCATGAAAGACAGCCAAGACTGATATATATTAGTTTGAAAGAACAGCCAAAACCACACAGTCTTGAACCAGAACTACTCACCTATTCCTTCAGCTTCCCCAGCAGGCTCATAAAGATGTTTTTGCTCATCTTAAATTTAGTTTTTAATGTCTTATGTTAGAATAATGAGGGAAAGCTTTTTTCTTTCAGGAGTGGAAACCATAGCAATGCATTTTTTATAATGACTTGCTTATTGATATATTGAATCTTTCAGTTAAGTTTAGTTTGAAGATAAGGTCCACCTTTCACCAGTGTTAAGTCATCATTTTGAGTCATAACTTTCTTTAGCCATAAATGTTGAGTGCCAGAATGATATTTTATTTCATGGCCATTAACACTGCTTTTGGGACAGATTCAAGCACTTTTAGAATCACTGGATCAAGATTTTGTTATTTTGCACATATTTGGTCATCTTCACTGCCAAAACCACGTTTAATAGAACAATGCAATGGTTTTAAACACTTAAAACAGCAGCAGCAGAATGTTTTAACCCTTGTAAATCTATGTCATGGTTTGGATTACCCTTTGAGAGGCCACAACTGTTTAGCTAATGAATTGAGGTAATTCGCAGAGGCCCTAAAGTCTTTATTTGGCTGTTACTAACAGCTCTAAATTGGGATGTTTGCTCTTCTGTCTGGATGTGACAACAGCCCAGGGGTTGACCTCTGGGCAGAATCTGACAAAGTCTGAGTTTACTCTTTGGTCATTGGGGGTAAATCAGAGTACCCATTATACCCTCCAGCAGATTCCTTCTCTCTCTATAGTTTCATAGGGTAAGTGGAGTTTTTTAAAGAAATTAATAATTTTATTCAGCAATGATGCATTACATTGATCAAAAGACATTTATTTATAATATTACAAAAGATTTTGATTTCAAATTAATTCTGTTTTTTTTTTACTTTGTTCATCAAAAAATTCTGAAAGAAATGTATCACTGTATCACTTCCAAATTGATAGTGATAATAAATGTTTCTTGAGCAGCAAAACAGCATATTAGAATGATTTCTGAAGGATCATGTGACACTGATGACTGGATGGGTGCAGAAAATTATGCGTTGCCATCGTATACATAAATTACTTTTTCAAATGATAAAAATAGAAAGCAGTTATACATTTTCAATTGTAATAATATCTCAAGATACTACTGTTTCCACTGTATTTCTGATCAAATAAATTCAGCCTTGGTGAGCATAAGAGACTTATTTATATATTTGAATGGTAGTATATAGTAGGACATTGATACATTGGTGGTCTGTTTTATCTACTGTTATGAAAAGAGGGTTTAATTATTCGATTTTCAGTGTGACTGAGCATTTAGATTTGAGGATGGTTAACAACAATGACTGTTAAATGAGCCTATAACTACAGCCATTAAGGCCAATCACAGCAGGAGTTAACCTCAACAAAAGGAGAGCAGTGTGAGAGTGACTTCCTGCTTTCCTCTGAAGAGGAAAACAAAAGCTGGTTTTGGTTAGCCTCTGACAAAACCATAAAGTTTCATTTAGTGTTTGAAATGGGTAAGCTATCTCTGGAAAGCTGCCATCTTTCTCTGGTCAGCTTTATGTATACCAACACCACTGACACTCTCTCTGTGACCTCGGTGCTAAATTTCTAATCCAGGAAATTGAAACAGACTGACAGTGAAGGAAGACAGGGTTCACGCTGTGAAGTATTACATTAACGTAACTGCAAGGAATAGTTTCTCCATCCAGCCTAAATAGATATTGTTGTCTTATTAGACATTTCAAACGGCCCTGGATACTCCGATCAAGCATTAAGTTCCATTCAGATTTTGAATATATTTGAAGACTATGGAAACAGAAGACAAAGTATGGATAGAGTTTTATTGCCATTCCAGCTTTGCTCGTCTATCTTTCCTGTCCAACAAAACAGTACAGCATTAGCGCACTTTAGTTGGCTGTCTATCCTGTGGTCAGTGATGCATGCAGCTTTCCTGTAGTAAAACTGTATGTTGTAGCACTATTTTAACTGGAGCTCGCCCCGAGCCACAGGTGCCATGTTTGTGAATTGTTTCAGCCCAAATTCTCCCTACTGAGTTTACGGCATCGTTACATCTGGCTGCGGACATGTCTCCAAAATGACAGAGGAAGCGAGGTCAAAGATCAGGGACAAAGGTTAAATGTTTTTTTTTTTTAAGTAATATTTATCACAGAAGAAATGTGAATACTTTCACTGTTTTTTATCAAAATGATTAATTTCATTTTGGAAAGAACACTGATTGTGACCGCACGATTTCTGAGATATGCTTTCTTTGTTTATATCTTATTTATCAAATATTTACCAAAGCTTTCAAGCATGAAGTACTTATTTGGACCATCTGAGACTGAAACATTATCTGCTTGGGTTTGTGTTTAGAATATGATCTACCGCATGTGCTTGGAAATGTTAACTTTATTATGCCTGCTTGATGTTTTTGTGGTATGCGATATAGACGGAGCATCTTTATGTGGAGACTTTGAGCACAATATTTGCTTATTATCTTCACATGGTTCAGTAAACTAGTTCTGCTGATGTAGATCTGTGAAGTCTAGTGGTGTGCTATTCAACTAGTATTGTCTTATCAGTTTGAGGGAGATTAGAAAGGCACCTCACATGGCTTGATTTATGTGGCACTTTTTTGTGGCGTGCCCTTTTCGAGACACTGGATTACAGTGAACAAGAGAGACTAACCCTATAATAGCTTTCCCATTGTTATTGTTCATAAAAGCGTGGTGTAACATATATTAGCTGTAAAGCCACATCTGAAGGTATTCGACTGTACCCATGTCCTTGCATTTGTAAGGATTACATTCACAAACACAATGTGGAAAATAAGTTCACCATGGGGTTAAAGTGGGATTTAAGCTAAGATAAAGTGGTTGTGGGAGGTAGGCAACACTCTTTCTAGCCTGACTTGATAATGCTTTAACCTTTAGACCATTTTTTTTTATTTCATCAAACACTAAGCCCTTCTATAGACTTCAGATCAAGCTGTAATCCCTTCCATGTGCACTTATAATACTGGGAAGACTCTGGCTTATTTCTGCAAGAGTCATTAGAAGTGAGAAGGTGTGAGATGTGAGGTTATGGGTTGCAGAATAGAACACATTTCATCATGTAGCTTTTCGAATTACAGTATGTCTTAAAGTGTTAAGAGCTACTCTTCTGACTTAAAAGGGGTATCGATGGGGACTTTAACTTTCCTTGGCAATGATCACGCATTATATTTTGGCGCTTCAGGCTGCAGAGAATATATATAAATCAAGGTTCAACAGAATATGGGGAGGATTTAGTTTCATTGTGGTCTGCTTATTGACAGCCAGTGGAGACTGATCAGGTTGTAAAGCATATTTAGCAGTAAATCTCAATATAGATGTCTGCTCATTTCCACGGGTCTTTAGAATCGGCCTGCTAATTGGACCAAATTCTTCTGAATGTGGCCTGAAGTTCACTTGTGAGTCTCTGATGTTAGACCGCTGAAGGTGATAAGATGTTACGCTCTGCATGTTTCTCCATCGTTAACCCAGGACGGAAAAAAAAAATCACCTGCAAGGCGGTGTGAAGGAAGAACAGCCATTGAAGTTTGAGTCTCTGGCAGGACCACCGTGGAGTTGACTCGTGCATAGGAAGGTTAAGGAAATGAAAAGATTAACAGGTTAAAGAGAGTTTACTAACAGATCAGACAGATTAAGATAAATCTAAGAAATGTGGCATAAGATTAAACCAGGAGTTTAATGGTCAACATAGGGGTCATGACTGAGTTTGCCCTAGTAAAATTCATAAGAGTCTGATATTACAATTAAACACGACATAATTTTTAAATGAAATCTTTGCATTGGTTTTTTTACCTATGGTTGTCTGTTACTTTTAGGGTTACACATATATTGGTACCACATCTGTTATCTACCACTATTAGAGATTTTTTAAATCATTTTACTGGCCAATATTAGTTTTTTTATCTGTATCAGTTAATATTGGATATTTGCTTGATCATTTAAATTGCTAATTCCCCCCATTTTATATTTAAATTACTTTATTAATCACTTAGTCTCTAAAAACTAATCATTTAGCAGTTAGATGTATTATTTAACAAATATTTAAGTTGAATGAATATCCATTTTCATACTATACATTATAATGATGCTAAATTCACTTCTAGCATTTATTTAAAACGATTGATTTTAGTTTTTTAGTTTATATTTGCTATATATTATATAAATTGTAGGTAAAATGGTATAGAATTTTAATATCAGCCATTTATTGGTTATCAGCTATAACAGGAAAATAGTTCTTAAGGTATCAAGCAGAATTTTAGCTACTGGTGCATGGATACTTGATATTTGATAAATGTTGATGGTTTTCTCCAGTGGAGTAACAGCTGAATGGGACCCATTTCACCTACAGCCAATATATCCATCTAGAAAATGTTTGACCTTTGACTAATTGCCTTAAGCTTATAAGAGAGGTATTCAAAAGAACAAAACCTAGTATCCTGTTACATCTAGAGGGGCAGAGGGCAGTGAAGCTGCAATTTGGGACATTCTTGCCCCCCTGGGAAAAGAATACAGCAATGAGAGCGGTTTTGGTTTGCATGGATATCGATGCTTTCTCTTGAACTTGACAGAGTTCATGACAGAGAGACCAGTATCATTATGGCTTTGCCCTAAGACCATTGGCAGAGAAGACAGGCCTGATCTTGATTACACCTTCTCTTCATTTTTTCTTCCATTCCTTCATCTCTCTTTTGCCCCATGCATTACTTGGCAGCATAATCTCTCTTTTATGGCCTTGGACTTTGGGAACTGCCAGCGATACCCCTTGCAACCCAAACCCTTTTTTGCCTCTTTGAACTCAGCACATGGCCTGAGGAAATTAGATGACTTTGTATAGATGTGAGAGCGCTGCACAGTCCAGGACACAACATAAGTTTGAATGAAGCTTTGGAATATCATAGACCACAACAGATGCAGTAGGTGGGAGCAGTGTTTAAAAAACACTGTGGGGGCTTTTCCTGGCAGCTCTCAAAATCTCCATGTCATTATAATGAACACAATGGCTTATTTGAAGAAATACAGAATACTAATATTTACTGGCAAGATGATGTAATCTTCGGTCTCCTCTCCACCCACCGGAGAAGATAACTTCAGAAAGCTGATCGCAGTTCTCTCTTTTCTCTTTATCCACAGCCATAAAGACTAAGATCAAGGAGGTCAAACGGGAGAACATGGATCGCAAGGTGATCCTGCAGAAGAGGAAAAAAACCCTAAAGCTGGGCACTTTAAAGAAGAAAGACCTGAAGAAACTCACTCTGTACCTGAAGAACGGAGCTGACTGCCCCTGCACGCAGCTAGAAAATCTCGGAAACACATATCTTATCATGGGACGCAAGGTGGACAAACAGTACCTTCTCACCGGTATTCACAAGTGGGACAAATCCAGCAAAGAGTTCAAAAAGACCATGAAAAAACTCAAAAGCCACAAGTGCCCTGCTTATGAGAATGTCTTCAAATAAACACTCTCAGAGCTCCCACTTACTTTACGAACTTGCACATCCAGGCAACCCAAAATATTGTTTTATTTTTCATTGTTTATATATATTTCTCATGTATTTTGTAGATTAAACACTCGAGGTGTTTTGTCTTGGATCTGTGCTTTTTAAGACTGAAAAGATAATGAATGAAACAGTAGACAAACTCTCCACCACAACCAACTGATCACTTTTGTATATATCCAAATATGTAACTGTTGATAATATCTTGTGAAATTATCAGAATTCACCTGCAATTGATTGTTGACCTTTCTTTTCTAACAAAAAACTACAACATGACAGATTTCCAACCCATAGTTCACAATTTATTGGTACAATTTTATACACACTGTGAAGGTACATACCAAATAAGCCATTTCTTTAAGCATATTGAGTCTATTACAAGTTGCTAGAATTACCGTAAATTTAAAGGCTAATATTATTTTGCAGTGTTCATTGGTTACATACTTTTCTGTGACCTGTACTGTGACCATCAAGCAATCAGTCATCAAACTTGATTAGCAATTCTCTGTTGACACTAGTGAACAATAAGAGGTCTGCTTTCTGTAAGTATTGACAAGATATATATATATGCATAACATTTATTGCACTACTCAATCCATGTATATGATTAATTGCATTGCCCAGTCCCATATGATTGGGATGATAATAGATTCTGTTTGATGGTAGAATACTGTATACATAGGCCTATACTTTATCTGCTGTAGAACAAACTATGTTTTCTGACTAGTAAAATTATTATAAAAGAATAGTACTCAACGGCGTATAGCATTATATCAACAATACTGCTAAAAATGTTCATTGGTACAATATTTTTTTCCATGTAATCCCACAACTCGCTACTGTTATTATAGCGCTGTTTGCAAAGGAGGTTTTAATAATTGCAAACTCTTGACATTTTAGCCAAAAGCTTCGTCTAAACTAATCATTTAAGAATGCATAGTGTGCATTACGTAAAGCATCTCTTAATTTTTTCCTTAAAATGACCTTGCTGTGGCGTAGAACTCTTCCTCAGTTCCCATTTTTTTATGTTGGCAATCATTTTGTATATAAAATTCTTGCACAAATATTAAATAAACACTATAAAAATGTTGATGTCTTCTGCACACCATGTTATTTTCAGTCTTTGTTAAATTAGTAGTTTTAGGCAGAAAATGTTTCTTAAACATTTATGTTGTCGTCATAGTCATTGTTCCATTTACAGCGATTTTCTGTGGTTAATATGTACGGAGCATCCTGACCAGTATGGTCACACCATTACAAAACACTTTCGGTTTGCACATTGGGAACATTAAGATTATTTTCTTGTTGACTTTGCTTAGTTGATATTAGTATATCTGTGAATTTGGTGCACTATGATTTATGAGGGATTTTTCATAATGCGAGTTATGCCATGACAGGTAGCAGCTGAAAAGTTCAGGCCAGACACACACACTGGTACATAATTACAGAGAAAAGAGTATGTGCATGCTGGCCAAGATAAATTATTCACAAAGTGATTTTACTTCAATATACTTTATAACAGTATTCATTCTTACTGTCTGAAGTCGCATGTTTTTTTAAGCATGTTAATCCTGTCTGGAATGTTGCAACAGTCTTATATCAACAATGAGCAAAAGTTCAATAAACTGCAATTCCACTGCCATGTTTCAGATGATTTATGGGCCATGCTCTACGTAAAAAAAAAAAAAAACAAGCCAGCTCTGGAAACGATTGCATGGATGAGTACAAGACTGTCAGAGTTAATCAAACTGTCTGCATCCTCAGATATGATTTCCAGATACTACTAATTGTTGTTTTTTTATGCTCAGTTGTTGTTTTTATGCTCAGTCTATGTTTTGAGAAGAATCCCAACCATAGGCATGCTTTTCATATTCAATTTGGTTATGGTATGAAATGCTACCTCTTACAAATCTCTTATGTTCCAGCTGTCAAACTGATTTCACAGAGTTGGTCTTGGTTGATGGCATATCCATACCAACTATACAGCGCAAAATATATTGCACGGTCATTGCTGACAGAGCGGTTTTAATAATGACAAATGTTGTGATAAGTTTTAAGGCTGGCAATGGTTCTTCACCTTTCAACATTTGTGTGCTCTGAAAATTACATTTGAATAGTCCTTGTTTGTGGTCTAGCTTGGCGCCCTTGCCTTTCATAAAACAGCATTATGGCACAATGACTCATCTTTTCAGGTAAGAATAAACCACATCAACCAATCAATTAACATGTTCAATAAAACAGTGAAACAAGATTGATTGGGGTGATGTTCAAACAGAACTATTGTTACAGAATAGTTACAGAACTATTGAACACAGAACTATTGTTAAAATGCCAATAAATGCAGAGTTCCTGTTAACACCGGTAATGAATACAAAGATAATTACTTTGGCTTGCATCTCAATAGAAAAAAACATAAAAGAATGAAAAATGCAGGAATAATACCAAAACCAATCTTTGGACATATGGTTTTAGAAAATGACCTAGTATTGCAAAATGTATTTCAGATGTGGTTTCATCCCTGTCATAGTCAAAGCAGCTGTCTTCAAAAGCCTGGAAAGAGTCAGGATGCAACTTTGCCTTATTAGGAAACAATCTATGATTAAAACTCTCTCTCTCTTTCCAAAGGTCAGACAACACCTTCTGCTTTTAATTAGAGTTTGCATACTTTCAGTGGGGTTTATTGGAGTTTACGATAGTAAAACATCTGTGAGATGAGTTTGAATAATAATGAAAGCTATGAAAATATGGACAAACATCATTTTGATCAAGAGAAAAGTTTGGGTAAATAAATTAGAAGCACAATCCACATAACAGGCTGAGTAACTTGTTTAAGAGTCATTCTCATCTAAATTCTTAGTATGTTCTGTCAATGACTGACTGAACTACCTTGTTGTAGATCAGATAAGTCGTTTTGGCATACAAAAAGCTTGACACCAAAAATTTGAATACACATCAGTTACATCCATTATAAGTGGTACATTCCAGGTTAATTTCTGCCATTTTTTCGAGTTCTTGCAACAATGCTTGTTTATAATACTTATACTCAGGCGTGAAATAGGCGTGACTAATGTGCAAGTAGTAATCCCATTGGCTAATTCTCATCTTTCACCATCAGTGTTTTGATTTCAGCAAATCATTTTGGACAAGTGCAAACTACATGATTAACATTCATAGTGTCAGACACACAGCTGAGATTCATACCTGGGGGTATTCCAGAAAGCAGGTTATGTGACATACCCGGGTAAGTTTACTCAGAGTAAACGGATAACCTCGACTTTCAGTTCCAAAAATGGAGGTAACTTTCAGGCTAAGTAGCAACTCAGTCTCTGAACATAATCTGCCCCGGAGCAGGTTCAGAGGTTCTGTTCAAGGGTTAGTTTGTTTCAGAGGTATTCAGAGCATGATGAGGCTCCAGTGAGCATAACATATTTCACAGTATTATTATATAGTTATACAGTATATTAACATAACATAAAGCAATGTTATTTTACAATTTATTTATCTTATTTTATTCTCTTCTCGCACATCATAGATTAATTTGATAATTAGTTTTTAAATATGAAAATAAGAATAACATTTTCTGTATAATGTATTTCTACAAAAACATGCATATTATGTTCTACATCTCACAACAAGTGTGGAAGTAAATGGCTAAACTTCAAACAAAACTTACAGCCATATTACCTTTGAAAGCTCAGACAGTTTTTTAGGTCAACCCATCTCTTCTTTTTAATTTATATATTTAGCATCAAACAAACAATATAATTCTTGTTCAGAGTAATAAAAAAAAATGATTAAAAGATAAGATTAAAAAAAGATTACAAAACCGCCCACTAAGTGGCGATATGCACTAAGGCCGTGTGTCCACCAAAGCGTTTTTTCACGCACCTGCCGTAAAATTCCAATTGTTTTCAATGGGAGAGCCCCGTTTTTTTAAAAACGCCATGAGCGTAACGAGGCGCTGAGCAAGTATTTAACGCTCAAGCGCTGAGCGCCCAGCGTTTTTTACTGGTCGCCGAGAGTTGAAAAATGTTCAACTTTGGGTAAAACGCTGCGCTCATCACTGTCACTTTTACACAGCCGTCCAATCACAGTGGAGGAGGGGTGGGACAAATACCACACCGACCAACTGTCACAACATTCTTTCTGTACAATGACGTCAACCAGCAGAGCTAACCGAACAAAATGGATGAAACATAAATTTTTAGTATGAAATAAATTATCTGCGAAATCAGTTACAAGTAAACTGTGCTTCGGATATTCTGTATCATAGCAACGAAGCCTCTCAACTGAAAAAATGCAGCGCTGCCAAAACACTCAAGCGCCCACAGCTAGGCGTTTTCAGCAGAGCGCCTAGCGTTTTCAGCTGGCTAAAAACGCTTTGGTGGACACACGGCCTAAGAATGTAAATTGACATTAAACTAAAGAAGAAGAAAATAAGTATGGCCAAACACATATGGTGGGTCCCAATTCGCATACTATCCGTCCTAAATAGTATTCTATTGCTTAATACTGCCCACAACCCACTGCGTGTTGGACGAGGATTCGATTAGAACTATAAAAAGTGTTTAAACAAACATGGTGGATGTGCGAGTCTGACGGTTAAGTAGAGAGGTTTAGATAAAGGGGTATCTAACCTTACAAAATTGATTTATTCAATGTTATCCACATTATATTATATTGAAAGACTCACGACTGACAGATCAACGTGCTACAACATTTCGTAGGAAATTAAATTTAAATTTGTGGAGAATTTTAACTGACAAGATGATTTACAGGGCAGTTTAAACAGTGACAGGATGCACGTTACTAAGCAACAGAGAGTCCGTAAAGACGCAATTATGACAAAGTAGTATGTCCCAAAGCTTGCATACTCTACTGCTACACACTCAAAAGTATGTACGTTTTCTTCACAAAAACAGTACACACTTTTAGGGCAAAGTATAAGTAGGCGAATTGGGGCGGAGCAATAGGCTGCATCCGAAATCGCATACATCCCTACTACTGTACAGTCATGGTCAGAATTAATGGCACCCCTGGTAAATATGATCAAAAATGCCTGTAAAAAATAAATCTGCATTGTTTATCCTTTTGATCTTTCATTAAAAAAATGCAAAAATCTAACCTTTCATTGAAGTAAAATAATTGAAAGTGGGAGGGAAATCACTTTACGAAATAAATGTTTTTCTACAAAACACGTTGGCCACAATTATTGGCACCCCTAGAATTTTTTACATGTAAAATATCTCTGAAGTATATTCCTATTAATATTTACCTTTTTTTAGCACACCAGGGTGACTAGGAACATTAAATTGTCTTGCTATGACTTCTTGTTTCACAGGAGTTTAAATATGAGGAAACACAAAGGCCAAATTCCCTTAATCATCCATCACAATCTGTAAAACCAAAGAAGATAGTTCTGATGTGCATCAAAGGATTGTTGAGCATTACAAAATAGAAAATGGCTATAAGAAAATAGCTAAAGAATTGAATATCCCAAACTTGACCATCAGGGCAATAATTAATAGTTAACTAAAGATGTTACGAATTTGCCAGGAAGAGGACATGTGTCTATATTGCCTAAATGCACGGTGAAGAGGAAAGTTTGAGTGGCCAAAGACTCTTCAAGGATCACAGATGGAGAATTGCAGAGAGTACTTGGTCTTGGGGGTCAGAAAGCCTAAACAAAATATATCAAACAACCCCTACATCCCCACATGTTGTTTGGAAGGGTTTCAAGAAAAATCCTCCTCGCTCCTCCAAAAACAAACTCCAGCATATTCAGTTGTCAGACATGACTGGAACTTCAAAAGGGACTGGATTCTATGGTCAGATGAAACGAAAAAAGGGCTTTTTGGCAGCAAACCCACCAGATGTGTTTGGTGCAAACAGGGATAAAAAGTACCCCATGCCTACGGTTAAATATACTGTTGGATCTTATGTTGTGGGCCTATTTTTTTGCTGGAGGTCCTGGACATCTTGTTCAGATACATGGTATTATGGATTCTAGCAAATATCAACAGATAAAAAATCAAAACCTGACTGCCTCTGCTAGAAATCTTATAATGGGCCGTGGTTGGATCTTCCATCAGGACAACGGTCCAAAAGAAACATCAAAATCAATACAAAAATGGGTAACTGAGCACAAAATGAAGCTTCTGCCATGACCGTCCCAATCCCCTAAACTGAACCCTATAGAAAACAAATGTGGGGTGAACTGAAGAGAAGAAGCACCAACATGAACTTGTGAATCTGAAGGATCTGGAGAGATTCTGTATGGAGGAATGGTCTCTGATCTCTTGTCAGTTGTTCTCCAAACTCATCAGGCATTATATAAGAAAACTCAGATCTGTTATCTTGGCAAAAGGAGGTTACAAAAAGTATTTAATAACAGGGAGCCAATAATTATGGCCAGCGTGTTTTAGAGAAAAGCATTTATTTCATAATGTGATTTACCCCCCACTTTCAATTCTTTTACTTCACTGAAAGGTTAGATTTTCGCATTTTTTTTTTTATTAAAGATCAAAAGGATAAACAATGAAGATTTATTTTTTACAGCCATTTTTTATCATATTTACCAGGGGTGCCATTAATTCTGACCATGACTGTATATAGTAGGCAAAAAACAGAATGTGACAAAAGAGTAGACAAAAAGTAACCGGAACTACTTCTTCCAACGAGATTCTGAAGTGTGCAAACGTTGGACACTTTACTATCCCATTAGGCCACGGGAGAGGATTTTTGAATGGCGGTGACGTGACGCAACGGACGCTGATAGGTCACGTATATGCAGCATGGTGAATGTAGTACATTCAGATTACATTTATACAAATACAACACACATTCATATATAGATACTCTAGGTTGACTGAACTTAGGCCCTACTCCAGACCGCGGTTGTGGAACCTGAATACCTCAGCAAGGTTTTGGGTTAATCAACCGAGAGTTCAGGGTATATGTGACGGTAAGTTAACCTTTCTTTCTGGAATACCCCCTAAGGACAGGTTTAAAGGCGAAACAGAAGCTTTTTTCAACTGTGATGTTAATCACGGACCTCATTATCACTTTTTTCTCAGAAACACAGAATGATCAGTGATGTCTCAACACAGCTACTGGCCAGTTTAATACGAAAATTAGCTTTTTAATTCATACATGATGCTTGATTGACTAATGTTTCTTAAACCTGTCCAGTTTTTGTGCTTTCAAATTGTGTCCCATATGAATTTATTTTTTTAAAAGATATTTAAAACTGTGTTGTATTTCGAAGAGGAGCTGGTGGAATTTAAAACAAAAAAATTAAAATGTAAGAAAAAAAAAACATTTCAGGTTGTTCCTACACCTCTTCTTGAATTGCATCTATTTACAAAACCAAAATGATACTTAAAAGGAATTTTCATGAGATAGTCTGATGATGCTCGTTTAGATTCCTTACACATATTATGTTATGATTACTCTGTAAAATTCTTGCATCAAAGTATGCTAAGGTGCTTTGCATCTCTCAGTCACCTCTAGCCCGTTTTGTCTCTGACTCCTCTCTTACTTGCATAGGAATTTGCTTCATAATGTCCAGGAATAGATAACAAGCAACCTCTTGATTAAATAAATGCTGATAAAGCTGGGAAAAAAAGCCTCTGTAATTTTTTAAGGCGTAATATAAACTGTAAGTGCTACTTATCTTCATGCAGTGGCCAAGACAGATCTAACATAGCGCTCTGGCGCAACGTGGGAGGTCTGGTCTTTCCAGCAAGTCTGATATTTGATGAGTGGACACACTTATCTGACCTGGCTGAATTCCTGTAGTTCTAGATGTTAAGATTATGCTCATGCCTTGGTACAGCTGACCTGACTAAAGAGGGAAAAAACGTTTTCCCCTGAGTATATCATATAAACTTTTAGGACAACACTTTGACATATTTGTTAAATCAAATTATGTAGACAATCTTTGGTGGCTGGAACCTGGGAACAGATTAGCAATAATAGTTTTGTGGTGAAGCAAAGGCAAACAACCCACGGCAAGTGAATAAAAGGACATTTTAATTGTTAAATATTAATGCAACTCACTAAAATATTTGCAACATCGCCATTCATCACAAATATAGGCAAGTGAAACATTTGAATCAATCACTTTTATGTTAAACTTTTATTATTGCTTGATAGGAATGAAATATCCATGATTTGTTGCTGATGTTTATACATAACTTTGAATTAAAAATGCAGCTTAGTGGTCTATCTTTCAAAAACAGATTAAACATCACATCACTCTTTACTTTTCAATGTAGGTCACCTACTAATAATATAAGAAACCCAAGAGCATAAAATGAAATAAGTAAACATCTCAATCTTACAATCTAACATTCAAATCCTCATGCAAAGTGCATTGATACTTACAAATTACATACCTAATTTATAAAATCAACTTAAACCTAATAGTTTGTGGAAAAATATCTATTTAATATTGTTTTCAGTCTTTCATACTGTTCCATTATTTGTTACAGCTCTCATGAAAGCCTCTAGTCTCTCGTTGCTGGAAAAAAGGACACAATTTGGCAAACCTAGGGTTTTATTTAACAGGTTCCCGTGTACTGACGTAGAGTTTGCAATAGAACAAGAGAAAAAAAGAAAAGAAAAAAGAAATGTATTCAGTGCAGGAGTTTCAGTTGAAAGTTCAGTGTTCTGTGCTGCTATATTGTTGGATTCCTTTGGGTATAGCAAGACCCTAAAGGGAACATGAATGTAAAAGTAATTTACAGCCTGAAACGCTCGCCTTTAAGCCTTCCAAAAACCAGACGAACCAAATGAAGGTTAAGGGTTGAACTTTCTTGAAATTAGCCATAAACATTACATTGAGTAATGAAGTGTTAAGTGACCAGGGAAATTAAAATGGTAGCATTACTGCAGAGAAATAAATGTACGGGTTAGCTGAGTGTTTTATTGAAACATGTCGCACTAAAGCTTTCAGCCTCAGGGAAATGTCCAGTAATTGTATATTACATATATGCCATATAATTTATGGTTCACGAGAACAAAACGTGATCATACAAAAGCGACTTTATAGTGGTTTAAATATAACAGACATACTCGCCGTTCTCTCTAATTTTCTTCTGGCTTCAAGGTGTCTCCTAACGAGACTAAGATGAACAGAAATGTGCAAAGCTTTCCAGACCCCTCACACTCTGAGAAGACGGGGTGCTGAGAGAGACGGGGGACTGAAAGATTGTAGGGGTGGGGATGTGGGAGGACAGGGTTTGCCAGCTAAGCAGCTCAGGCAGCTATTGTTGGTGCACCTGGCCACAAGACTCATTTCTAATTTATAAAGAGCCTCCCGGATCTGCCAAGGGGAGCTTACTCCTGAGGCACCTCAGACCACTATTGTTTATTATTCTCCCCCAGCTCCCACTTACAACTGACTGCAGAACGTTGACCAGAAACACACTTGTGGCTTGATTTTTCATTTTAGTGTAGAGCTTGGGAGGTGAGTCATGGTTAGAATGCGTTTTATACCAGGCATATACAGCACCCACATTTATTCATATTGTAAACACACTTAACCCACTCGGACTCCAGCACACACAGAGCCATAAATGCACATGCACAAACTGCTCATTCCATCATTCAATCATCATTAGTTTGTGTGTGTAGTGCCTGTAAAGTATACAGCACATTCTCAAGAATCACTATAGTAATGTTCAGATTATTTTTATTTTTTGGTGAAAAATGATAGACAGATGCTTTTAGAAAAACTACTTTTCCTTTTTCTTTTTACTTTTTTTTTTTTGGTCAGAGGATTTTGTATCTTTTTAACTGAAAAAATATTCATAACTGAATGGTGCTCAGTTTCATTTCTGCAATTTAAAGGGATAGTTCACCCAAAAATGACAATTATGTCATCATTTACTCACCTTCAAGTTGTTCCAAACCTGTAGGAATTTCTTTCTTTCTTCTGCTGAACACAAAGTATTCTGAAGAATATTGGTATCTAAACATTTGATGGGGCCCATTGACTCCCAAAGTATGGGACAAAATAACCTGGAAGTCAATGGGGTCCATCCAGGGGCGTCGGACTGGGGGTAAAACCAGTACTGATTACCAGGGCCCCAAGGGGAGAGAGGGCCCTTGAAAAGTCTGGAATATATTTTATTTGGAACATGGGGGCCCATCAGGACTGCCTATAGATAGGGCCCGGGATCTTGTGTTACGCCCCTGGGTCCATCAACTGGTTACTGACATTCTTCAAAATATCTTCTTTTCTGTTGAGCAGAAGAAAGCAATTCATACAGGTTTGAAACAACTTGAGGGTGAGTAAATGATGACAGAATTTTCATTTTTGGGTGAACTATCCCTTTAAATGTTGAAAATATCTGTTTTGCTGATATGAAGTGTAAGTGCTATAAAATGTAACGTCCTGGTTGCGTATACAACCCACCATTCCCTGAAGGAGGGAACGGAGGAAGTAGTCTTATGTCGACTGAATGGGGATCGCGTCAGAGAGCCAATGTTCTTCTAGGACTATTGAATGAGCCAATGGAATTGTCGTGCGTGATTCGCATCACACACTCCGCCCCCCCCCCCCCCCCCCCCCCCCCCCGGCGTGGGTGTAAATACGGAAGTAGATGCACGCACTAGTAGCTTTTTCGCTGAGGAGCCGAGTGTAACCCGGAGTCAGCGGTGGTCCAGCAGTAGTGGCAAGGGGACTACATCCTCTGTTCCCTGAAATCACTGAGCTTCAGGAGCATTTCTGCTCAACACCTGAGTGTGATGAAATTCACTGAGCTACAGGAGCATTTCTGCTCAACACGTGAGTGTGATGAAATCACTGAGCTTGAACAGACGCCAGGCGACAATGAATCGCATAATAACTTTTTAGAGGCTCACTGGGGAACGCATCTCTGTCAACAACTCGAGGCACGAATGCCCGTGCAGTCGGAGGTCGCCCAGGCCTCCGTTAAAGAACGCCCTTTGTACATGGCCCCTCAGTCGGTGAGGGTTTGGCAGCAGGCCGGGGTGAACTGTTGTCACACAGGTTGTGCTGCTCTGCCACAGTCACCTCGGGACTCGATCATGAAGCTAGCGCTGAAGCGGTCTTCATATGGAGGAAGCTAGCGGCTGCATGTGCCATATGCCTAAGCTGCCTAACACCTAAGCTTGGTGTTTATATATTTATGTGTATATAAATATGTATATATATATATATTTATAAACACCAAGCTGCCGGCTGGCGACCAAGGGGGGCTGAGGGGTGTAAGGCTATACAGGGTCACACACCGCCAGACTGGCCCTCTTGGGACCCAGGAAGAGATGAATTTCAGAATCAGAATCAGAAAGAGCTTTATTGCCAAGTGTGCTTGCACACACAAGGAATTTGTTTTTGGTACTGAGGCTTCCAGTGGACATATACAAATACAAATACAACAAGAAACATAACACTACAAATTATAAGAAAAAAAAAATATATAAATATATGAGAATAAAAGTATCACAGTTGGGTTTAGTCAGAATAGACATTTTCAGATTTACAGATTATGAACATATTTACAGTGTTTTGAATATTATAAATAAATAAATCTACATATAAATATCACCTGAGTTGTAGGGTATTGCACTAAACAGTGGGAGTATTGCACTTAAGGCATATGCCTTGGGAGGAGTGTTAACTGTTCAGGAGGGAAATGGCCTGTGGGAAGAAACTGTTCCTGTGCTGAGATGTTCTTGTGGTAATTTGTTCTTTTGGCAATTTGAATTTGCTCTTTCTTTGAAGTGTGGGTACCGCTTGCTCTGCTTCTTTTGGGAGGCAGCGGCGGAACAGACACACACACAAACGAAGACTCCACCCTCACCCGGGGGGAGGGAGTGGATCAGTGACCAACTCCAAGAGCATCCTCATCCATCCCTGGGCGGCCCGCTCCGGAATGCTTTCGCTGTCGCTTGCCACCTGGCTTGGCAGCGCCTGGAGCAGGCTGGGCGTACCTACTGCGGCTGTCTCCATGCTGAGGCCTGGCTGGAGGCTGCTGCGGAGGCCCAGCGGGAGCGGCAGCCGGGGAACGCCCTCGGCGACAAGCAGGTGGAGGAACTGCCACCGACGGCGGGGTGGAGGCAGCAGCGGGCCGCCGGGGCAGGATGTGCCGGATGGCCTCCGTTTGCGCTTGGATGGCAGAGAACTGTTGGACGCAGTTCTTCGCCGCATCGCCGACCAGCCCAACCTGGGAAATTGGGGAGACCAGGAACCAAACCTTGTCCGCATCCGCCATAACAACCAGGCTGAGCCAATGATGGCACTCCTGGACCACGAAGGTGGACATCGCCAGACCGATCGCGCATGCCACGACACTTGTGCCCCGGAGAGCGAGTTTGAAGCAGTGCGGTACTCACCTATGAGCGCATGGTCTGGGCTACCCTCGTGCATGTCCATGGGTGCTCTGGCCTGATAGACCTGTAACAGTGCCATGGCATGCAAGTGGAGGCTGCTTGCCCATAGGCTTTGTAAACTCTGCCCGTCGGAACGGACGAGAACTCACAGGACTTAGGGGGGAACGAGGATCCCTCCAAAAGGCAGCGGCCGCCAGACACAGGTGCACCTGTGTCGTGACAGACCGCTCCACTGGAGGGACAGCCTCGCAACCTTTCACCGCTCCTCCATCAAGGGTATCAAGGGGGAAAAGCTATTCAGGCAGCTTCTGGCAGAGAAAGGTGCCGTCCACAACCTGATAAGCTCTCCATGCACATCGGAAAAGAAAAGCACTGGGGCGGCGAGCTGAGAACCAGCGCGGCCCGCCCCGAGATACCAATCCTCCAACCGAGACAGAACGGGACACGGTGGAGTTCCACTTGAGCCCGGCAGCCTCAGCGGCCCGTTTCAGCATAGCTGACATTTCTGGATCTGGCTCGGGCAATGTTACACTCCCAGAGGGAGATAATACAGCCGAGTTGTCATCTCCAGAGGCCATCTCACCCTCCGATGCTGCTATCGACATCTTATCCTCTGGGGGAACCCCAGTTAAAACAGCTGATCGGTCCATTACAGAGGCACCAGCACGCTCAACAGGAATTCCATCGGCTGTGGTGTGATGGAGGAGTGAGGAGCCCACAGGGAATGGTTACCGGGCGAGACATCCATCACTATCCTCCGATCACCCATCCCACATGGCACCCGGGGGTGGGGCATGGTAATGCGGACTCACGCTTCGCGGACGAAGGCGAGTCTCGATCTCAACACCGCGACAGTCATATTCCCATAATGAGAACACGAGCTGTCCACAAAAGCTGCCTCAGCGTGCTGAACATATAAATATATATATATATACATATTTATATACACATAAATATATAGCTCAAACTCGTGTTGCAACAATTGTGACCGTCAGAGAGGAAAAGGGAACAACCGCATCCAGAAACGCACAGGTGGAATGACATCTTGAAAAAGACGCAAACGCACCTGTGTTGCTCTTTCAGGAAATAGGACCCATCACCAGTGCCGGAGCACACAGGGGAATGACTGCGGCAACACTGAATAGTGAACTGAAACAGTGAAACACTCACTTTTCCGCCCTCTAACCAGTAGTCAACACACACAAACCTTTAGAATTTGTTGCTGTTAAAACAGCAGTTGAGAGCTCAAAGCTCGCGATCACCGCTGCACTCGCGCTGTAGAAACCACCAGCACTGGGAGAGTCTTCCAGAAGAACACCGACACACTCGCTCGTTGTAAACAGCACTCTTCAGAGATATCAAACGATCGGCTCCGAAGGGAAAGGCACCTAGTGCGTGCATCCACTTCCGTATTTATACCCGCGCCGCGGGGGCGGAGTGTGTGATGCGAATCACGCATGCCAATTCCATTGGCTCGTTCAATAGTACTCGAAGAACATTGGCTCTCTGACGCAATCCCCATTCAGTCGACGTAAGACTACGTCTGACGTTCTCGACTGAAAGGGAATGCATTATTAAGTTTCACATGGTCTTTCTATCTTTGCAAAATGTAAATTTACCCCTCCAAAAAAATTCATAATTTCTTTAATTTTTAACATTCATTTACTTGTTCTAAACCTTTATTACTTTTTTTATGTAACACAAAAAGAGATAATTTTAAGTAAAAGGTGACCATGAACATTATAAAAAATGCCCCAATGACAAGATAAAAAAAAGAAAAGAAAAAGAGAAAATTGAGAGTTACAGAATGTTTTTTTTATTTTATTTTATTTAAATGGACCTTTTTCAATTGAAATTTTGGTCTGTACTCACACAACGCATGTCATATGAACAATTTTGGTTAGTTTGTCTAAAACTTTTTTTGGTCATACTTGTAGCTTGACAGCCCCTATAGACTAGACGGATTTCAGCAAAATGGCCTTCTATAAGAAGTGAGGAGCATTTATGGGTACAAGTCGGGAACCGGCCTACTTTACATATTTCAAGGGTGCTGAGTCCAAAAAAACTGGTACCCAAGCGAAATTTTTAGGTTTTTACCTTCTAATTTGCATATCAAAATGGCCGCCAAATTGCCTATCTTGCTCAGTCGTTGGACCATTTTCCCCTAGTTTTTTTGTAAGCAGGCAATCAAGATGAGGAAATTAAGTTTCTAGATCGATAGTCAAGGGTCAGAGCAAAGATATAATGGAGGCTCACTGCATTTTTTATGTATATATATATATATATATGCAAAATACCAACTTTTAAGGTGAAATTAAACATTATTTGTGTCATTTTTTAAGGCCGACATAAATATTCAATCAATATCACTCTTACATGTTCCCAGTGTATATATGATATGTGATGTATTACATATTACATAATAACTAAGAAAAACCCCATTGCAAGTTGTCTAAGATTTCATTTTTTTATGCAAACAAAGCATTTATGCTCTTATTTCAAACATCGAAAAACCCAAGTGAAAGTTGTAAAATAGGGAAAAAAACACCATGAAACTTCCCTTGAACAGATCTACAGATCACATCTTGTTTCTGTATATTTCCTTTAATGTTTGTAGCTTAATTGCTTTGCTTTTTTCTGTTAGATTTTTAGTTCTGTAGTTCACTCCCTCTGTAAATTGTTTTTGGTAAATTGTTTTTATACCTTTCTAGTTCCCTTTCGAGGGAACTCCGACTGCGTCGAATGACACTTTGGGGGAACGCCCCTCAGCGTAGCGACTCTGAAGTATGAATGAAACTAAGCCAATCCTGATTGGTGTTGCGTCATGACGTAATGTGTGACGGCATACGCGGAAGCTATAAAGGACGGCAGCACACATGAGATGTCAGCTTTTTGCTCTTCAGCAAGCGCTCTGTGTCAAACTGTCTGTACTATTTGGTGTTGTTTGTCCCATAAGAACTGTCCTAATAATTAAAATACAGAATCTAGTGGCTCGGATCTCGCGTTTGCCGAGGCAGCGTGTAGATTTCGGGTCTACTCAGCAATAAAGATTCTGTGACTGGGATCTCGCGTTTGCCGAGGCAGCGCGTAGATTTAAGGTCTGCATTGCAATACAGAATCTATAGTGGCTCGGATCACGCGTTTGCCGAGGCAGCGTGTAGATTACGGGTCTTCTTTGCAATAAAGATTCTGTGACTGGGATCTCGCGTTTGCCGAGGCAGCGCGTAGATTTAAGGTCTGCATTGCAATACAGAATCTATAGTGGCTCGGATCTCGCGTTTGCCGAGGCAGCATGTAGATTACGGGTCTACTTTGCAATAAATATTCCGTGACTGGGATCTCGCGTTTGCCGAGGCAGCGCGTAGATTTAAGGTCTGCATTGCAATACAGAATCTATAGTGGCTCGGATCTCGCGTTTGCCGAGGCAGCGTGTAGATTACGGGTCTACTTTGCAATAAAGATTCTGTGTGGGTGCGAGGCATGCACAGTCAGCTCCTGAGGGTGCTGGCTGTGTTTATTGTGAAATATATCGACACACACAGCCGTGCGTTTTCGGGTGTTTCAGCCTCGCGCCCGTTGACTTTCTTCTCGAGAGATGAAAGCCAAATATATTGTGAATGACTCGATTCTCGCGTGTGCCGAGGCAGCGCGTAGATTACGGGTCTACAATAAAAAGGGACACACAATCTGGGAAATAATACTGTTTGAGTGCGAGGCATTCACAGTCAGCTCCTGAGGGTGCTGGCAGTGTTCATTGAGAAATATCTCGACACGTAGGCCTACATAAACCGTGCGCTGTCGGATGTTTCAGCCTCGCACCTGTTGACTTTCTTCTCGAGGGATGAAAGACAATATATTGTTACGGCTCGATTCTCGCGTTTGCCGAGGCAGCGTGTAGATTATGAGACTGTAAATAATATTAAAACAGTATTGTTTGGTGATTATGGCTGCATTTAATTCTATTAAATTAAAATGATGGAATATCTCACTTTAAGTCAGATATTTTAATTCAGCCTACCATTATCCAGTGTTTATGGCTGCATTTAATTCTGAGGAATTAAATTGATGAGCAGCGAACGTTGAGCCCCACCCGTGGCAGAGTGATCGAGGTCGCCTCCTCCGCGGAGCCCGCAGGAAATCGATGTTGCTTTCCCGCCGTCAAGTACGCTTCGGGACGCATCAGTTTCCAGCGAACGCATGCTGCACTGTCCGCCCCACAGGCTTGCGGCCAGGCAGCAATCGCGTCCGCACATGGAGAATCGTTTTCGGTCTAACCCTGCCGGAGATCCGCTTCAGGGTGTCGAGAACGAAACCGAAAGAGCCTCCCATCTGGGGAACCCTCAGGAAATCGTTGTCTGTATCCTGCCGTAAGTGCGCTTCGGGACACATCGGTTTCCAGCGAACGCACGCTGCTCTGTCTGCCCCACAGGCTTGCGGCCAGGCAGCGCTCGCTTCCGCACATCGAGAATCGTTTCGACCAAACCCTGCCGGAGAGCCGCTTCAGGGGATCGAGAATGAATCTCAAACGATACCCGAAGCCAGTCTTGAGAGGCTGGTTCCCTTGGGGTACAGACGGCAGTTCAGTTTCCACCCACCAAAGTTCAACGGGGTGGTCTGGACTGTAGTCGACCCAAAGCAGGGTCGGGTATTGGAACAAGAAGTAAACTCCCTGCTGGTAAAGGAGGCTATAGAACGTATTCCTCCGCCAGACAGGGAGTCCGGGTTTTACAGCCGCTACTTCATAGTTCCCAAGAAGGATGGGGGGTTGCATCCAATAAGAGATCTCAGGCACTTGAATCGGTGTCTGAGGAGGTTCAGGTTCAAGATGCTCACCATCGTGAATCAAATTCAATCCAAGGATTGGTTTGTCACGATAGATCTGAAGGACGCATACTCCCACATATCCATCCTTCCATCTCAGAGGAAGTTCCTGAGGTTCGCTTTCGGGGGCGAAGCGTACCAATATCGGGTTCTTCCGTTCGGCCTAGCTCTCTCCCCTCGCACATTTACCAAATGTATGGATGCAGCTCTAGCACCGCTGAGGCTCCAGGGCATCAGGGTGCTCAATTATATTGACGACTGGCTGATTCTGGCCCAGTCAGAAGAGCTGGCGGTTCGGCATCGAGATGTTGTCCTCGCCCACATCCAAAGCCTGGGGTTGAGACTCGACACAGAAAAGAGCGTGTTGACACCAGCCCAGAGAACCACGTTCCTGGGAGTGGTGTGGGACTCGGTCACGATGCGGGCACGATTGTCTCCTGCACGAATCGAGTCCATTTTGGCCACAGTGTCCAGGGTAAAGCTAGGCCAAGCCATCACTTTCAAACACTTTCAAAGAAGAGAGCGCTGGGACTCATGGCAGCAGCGTCCAACATCATTCCATTTGGCCTGCTGCACATGAGGGCCCTACAGTGGTGGCTGAAAACCAAGGGGTTCTCCCCGAAGGGGAACCCATTCCGCATGATCAGGGTTACGCGCAGATGCCTTTGTTCCCTATCTATGTGGAAGAAAGCTTGGTTTCTGTCCCAAGGCCCCGTGTTGGGAGCGTCATGTCGCCGGAGATCCGTTTCGACAGACGCCTCCCTCACGGGCTGGGGCGCGGTCACGGACGGCCGCTTTATGACAGGCCTATGGCAGGACCATCATTTATTCTGGCACATAAATTGCTTGGTAATGTTGGCGGTGTCCCGAGCTCTGAGGAGCTTCCTGCCGGACCTCAAAGGTCATCATGTCCTTGTGAGGTCAGACAATATGTCAGTGGTGGCCTATATAAACCATCAGGGGGGTCTGAGGTCTCACCCTGTTTGCAGACTGGCGCATCAGATCCTCCTGTGGTCCCAAGGGAAACTGTAGTCTCTCAGAGCAACATACATCCCAGGGATTCAGAATCAGGGAGCAGACATCCTGTCGAGGCAGGGGCTGAGGCCCGGGGAATGGAGACTCCACCCCGAGGTGGTGTAGTCAATATGTCAGAGGTTCGGCCCAGTGGAAGTGGACCTATTCGCGTCTCGAGAGACGACCCACTGTCCACTGTGGTTCTTCCTCATACATCCAGCCCCACTGGGGTTGGATGCCATGGTGCAGACGTGGCCGAGGCTGCGTCTGTATGCATTTCCCCCGATCGGTAAACGCGAGATCCCAGTCACAGAATCTTTATTGCGGAGTAGACCCGTAACCTACGCGCTGCCTCGGCAAACGCGAGATCCAAGCCACTAGATTCTATATTGCAATTATTAGGACAGTTCTTATGGGACAAACACCACCAAATAGTACAGACAGTTTGACACAGAGCGCTTGCTGAAGAGCAAAAAGCTGACATCTCATGTGTGCCGCCGTCCTTTATAGCTTCCGCTTATGCCGTCACACATTACGTCATGACGCAACACCAATCAGGATTGGCTTAGTTTCATTCATACTTCAGAGTCGCTACGCTGAGGGGCGTTCCCCCAAAGTGTCATTCGACGCAGTCCGAGTTCCCTCGAAAGGGAACTAGAAAGGTATAAAAACAATTTACCAAAAACAATTTACAGAGGGACTGAACTACAGAACTAAAAATCTAACAGAAAAAAGCAAAGCAATTAAGCTACAAACATTAAAGAAAATATACAGAAACAAGATGTGATCTGTAGATCTGTTCAAGGGAAGTTCCATGGTGTTTTTTTTTCCCCTATTTTACAACTTTCACTTGGGTTTTTCGATGTTTGAAATAAGAGCATAAATGCTTTGTTTGCATAAAAAAATGAAATCTCAGACAACTTGCAATGGGGTTTTTCTTAGTTATTATGTAATATGTAATACATCACATATCATATATACACTGGGAACATTTAAGAGTGATATTGATTGAATATTTATGTCACCTTAAAAAATGACACAAATAATGCTTAATTTCACCTTAAAAGTTGGTATTTTGCATATATATATACATAAAAAGGCAGTGAGCCTCCATTATATCTTTGCTCTGACCCTTGACTATCGATCTAGAAACTTAATTTCCTCATCTTGATTGCCTACTTACAAAAAACCTAGGGGAAAATGGTCCAACGACTGAGCAAGATTTTGATTTTGATATGCAAATTAGAAGGTAAAAAACTCAAAATTTCGCTTGGGTACCAGTTTTTTTGGATTCAGCACCCTTGAAATATGTAAAGTAGGGCGGTTCCCGACTTGTACCCATAAATGCTCCTCACTTTCACTTTTTGGGTACATCCCATCTAGACTACTAGTCATTTAACACATAATTTGATCAAAAATAACAGCATGAACTTTAACATCTCTTTTTGTGTTCATTAGAAGAAAGTATGTCATACAGGTTTAAAATGACATGATGTTAACTTACATGATGGCAGAATGTTGATTTTAGGGCGAACTTTATATCTTTACGAGGTCAGCTTTTTTTCCCTTCTAAATGTCTCCTCTTCTCTTACTTTTGTATATGCAAAGTTACAGTATTCTAGATCCAGAACACAATAAAACAGAATTTCTGAACACACATCTTATGTGAAGCACCGCAAAAAATTGCCTTCTCATTAAAGAATGGACTGAGATTAGATTCAAGCTAATGAGCTCCAACTTGAGTCATACCTGTGTTTTTCTTCTGGACAATGTGTCTTTGTGCTCGACTCGGAGATGGAGAACTATCATCTTTCCAAGTGCCTATGGCAGTGGTTCTCAAACTTTGTCAGTGCAAGGCCCCCTTTGTGTAGGGTGCATCACTTTGGGGCCCCCCAAAGACAATTCATGACACAAAACAGCCTCAAACTTACAATTTTAATTAAAGCAAAAGCATATTAAATTATACAATGCTGGAACATCAATCATGTTGGTTGGTAGCCTTATTTCTCTGATGTTTTTCTCCCATTATTAGTTCTATATTTCATAAAATGGAACAAATTGTCATAAAACTTTGACAGTTAGAAATGGTCTTGCGTTTAAATTTTTTGTTTTGGAAAAGTGCAACAAAACGAAAAAAAATTTTTTTTACCACCGCGGTGTTAAAGGGCCAACCACTGACGGTTATGCAGAATGTTATGCAGAAATGAACAATGCTGAAATTACGTTTTAAATGTGATTC
Source organism: Gila orcuttii (assembly GCA_026230005.1). Classification (NCBI taxonomy): domain Eukaryota; kingdom Metazoa; phylum Chordata; class Actinopteri; order Cypriniformes; family Leuciscidae; genus Gila; species Gila orcuttii. The sequence goes on from JAPDVR010000004.1 coordinate 19,851,554, forward strand.
AAACTTTAAAAGTGAAATTAAATAGAAATTACATGACATTTTTGTAAGACAGAAATTTTTGAAAGGAAGCCTAGTTTAATTATATTTCCCCACAAAGATAGGCCTAGCTAAATGTTTTGTCACATATATCCCGCTTTGCGCTTTGAGATGACTGTGGGACACGACCAGGACAGAGCCCATCTCTTGTCATAATATCTTTGTGTTTTCTTCCAATTTTACAAAGCAATGAATACTGATTCTAAAAGGTCAGAAGTGTGAATTTTTCTTCCACACGAGCAAGATATGAAAAGCCTAGCTATTTGATGCTGTGCTGCCGAAGAAAACTAAACTGAATTAGGCTAGCGTTACCTGCGCGTAAAAATACAAAAAAGCACAAAAAAGATTTGTTGGACGTGAGATAAAGATTGAAACTAGCGAGATACAGTGTATTTCTCCTTTGCCATAGTAAAGGATGCGAATACAGGGATTAAAAGTTAACGAAAGAAAGTAGGCTAATTCCCTCTGAAAAGAGACGTGAGTTACGATTTGGAAAAAGAAACGTCTCAGTTACGTATGTAACCCTCCTTCCCTGAGTAGGGAATGGAGACGTTGCGTCGTGTCGATGAATGGGGTTTCGCTTAGAAAGCCTATCAACTTCGAGAATATGAAACGAGCCAATGGCAGGAAAATGCCATGGGTCTGCAGAAATTGCATAGCGTAACTCCGCCCCACCTCATGGGTATAAAAGGAAGGACGCTGGCAACATGCAGATATGTTTCTTCGCTGAGGAGCCGAGACTGAACTCTGGCAATTTCCGCGGTACAGTGGAAGTGGACTTAAGGATACACATATGGAGGCACTGGGGTGTCCAACCCGCAGGGTGGATGGTTGCAACCCCAGGGTTGGCAAGGTGGCTTGCCAAGGGAAAGACACATGCTCAGAGAGGCTTACAGTGGAAATACACATGTGGGGGTCACCCAGAGGGGGAACCATGCACATGGCGGCACCTAGACAACGCGAAAGCTGACGGAGACATAACTCTGGCATTGACGTAAACAGTGCTGAAGGAACTCAGGGCTTGTAAGGGAAGCTCACCTGAGGAAATTTCGCACGTATCCAGTCCATGGAGTGGAATGGCAAGCAAGCGAAGACACCTGAGCAGTGCAAGTGCTCCAGGAGCAGCACTTGCAGGTTCACCACCTGATCTCGAAAGGGAGTGGAACCTTGGGCACATATCCAGGCCGGGGTCTCAGGATCACGTGAGAATAGGCCGACCCGAATTTCAGGCACGCAGTTGAGAAGAGCACCAGTTGACAAAGAGGTTCCACTTCAACGCGTAGGCATGTCTCGTGGACGAAGCTCTAGCGGAAGTGATGGTAGGGTACTCAAAGGGTGCCAGAGGGTGCCCCGTCTCTGAGAAAGGAGATCCTTCCTCAGAGGAATTGGCCAGGGAGGTGATGTCGCGAGGAGTACAAGTTCGGAGAACCAGGTTCGGGTGGATACCTATATAGTGACAATTATGCAACCAATATGACCTGCTCCTCGTCCTCCCTGATCTTGCATAGGGTCTGTGCAAGAAGGTTCACTGGGGAAAACGCATACTTGTGGAGGCCCCGCAGCCAGCTGTGCGCCAGTGCATTCGTGCCGAGGGAGCCCTCGGTCAGGGAATAAAACACGCTGCAGTGGGAAGAGTTGCGGGAGGCAAACAGATCTATCTGTCGCCAAACTGTTCCCAAATCAGCTGAACCGACTGGGGATGGAGTCGCCATTCTCCAGGAAGAGGCTGAAACCGTGAGAGCTCGTTGGCTGCACAATTCAGGGTTCGCGGAATATAAATGTCTCGAAGCGACCTCAGATGCTTCTGACTCCATAGGAGGAGATGGCAGGCGAGTTGCGACATACGGCGGGAGCATAGACCACCTTGTCTGTTGATGTACGCTATTGCATGGTATTGTCTGAGCGGACTAGTACGTGTTGGTTCTTGAGCAACGCAAGGAAGCGGTCCAGAGCAAGGCGTACTGCCAGCAACTTGAGGCAATTGACGTGCCAAAGGCACTGGGGTCCTGTCCAGGAGCCTGCGGCGGCATGTCCATTGCACATGTCACCCCAGCCCATGGCGGAGGCATCTGTTGAGACAACAACATGCCTGGAAACCGGTTCTAAGGGAACTCCGGCCCATAGAAAACTGAGGTTCGACCACAGGGTGAAGGTCTGACGGCAGGTCGGAGTAACTGGTACTCGGAGCGTGCCTTGGGACTCGAGACTCGATCGTGAAGCTAGAGCCGAAGCAGTCTCATATGAAGCAATCCGAGCGGCGTTGCTGCGGCTGCGGATGCCATATTCCCCAGGAGCCTCTGAAAGGATTTCAGTGGAACCGCACTGTTGCCCTCGAATTGTCTCAGGCAAGTCAGCAGTGACTGCGCGTGCTTGCTCGTAAGCTGCGCGCACATGGCGACTGAGTCGATTTCCATACCGAGAAAAGAGATCCTCTGCACGGGGCAAAGTTTGCTCTTCTCCCAGTTGACCCGAAGGCCCAGACTGGCTAGGTGCCGGAGCACAAGATCCCTGTGTTCGCAAACCTGGTCTCGAGAGTTAGCTAGGATCAGCCAGTTGTCGAGATAGTTCTGGATGCAAACACCGTGTTGCCGTAGTGGAACAAGGGCTGCCTCGATGACCTTCGTCGACGACCTTTGGGAGGACCGCGTACTGGTATGTCCGCCCCTCGAAAGCAAACCGTAGAAATGGTCTGTGTCGAGGAAGAATGGAGACATGAAAGTAGGCGTCCTTCAGGTCGATCGCTGCAAACCAATCCTGCGACCACACGCACTGGAAAATGTGTTTGCCAGTGAGCATCCTGAACGGAAGCCTGTGAAGGGAACGGTTCAAGATGCGCAGGTCCAGGAGATCGCGCAAACTGAATCACGTAGACGAGCCTGATGCTTCTCACGACCCAGCGGGACAGGTTGGGAGGCTCTAGCCAGGCTCCCAAGGACTGTGCCAGCGGGGTCATGCGAACCACAGACGTACCGCCGGTGAGGTAGCGAGGCGGAATGACTTACCTGGACAGGGGAGGTGTAGCGTCACGGAGGGGGGGCACGGTCATTAGCCGTGTCCTGACAGAGGAGGCCAAGGAAGGACCAGCGTTCCACAGAGGGGGATGAGAGTGGCATCCTCAGTGGCAAGCAGGCTAAGGCATCTGTGCCGACGGCTGGGTGGAGGCAGCAGCGGGCCGTCTGGGCAGAATGTGTTTAATAGCCTCAGTCTGCTTCTGGGCGGTTGAGAACTGTTGGACAAAGTCCTCAACCACGCCGCCGAAGAGGCCAGCCTGGGATATGGGAGCGCTGAGCAAACGGGTTCGCTCAGCGTCTTGCATATCGGCCAGGTTCAGCCAGATGTGTCTCTCCTGGACCACATTAGTGAACATCACCTGGCCCAGGGAGCATGCGGTCACCTTCGCCGCCTGGAGAGCGAGGTCGGTGGCGGCACACAGCTCATCAAAGAGCCCTGGGTCAGTCCTGCCCTCGTACATGTCCCTGTGCATCCATGCCTGATATACCTGCAGGATGACCATGGCATGCAAAGAGGCGGCAGAGGAATTATCGTCGGCGCTTTGTTCCACACCGTGACTCTCAGGTCACCCTGGCCACCAGTCGAAGTACCACCTCTCGTGGAGGGTGTAGATTGGGGTGTGGATGAGGGAACTCTCACTCTAGTGAGTTCATGGAGTCTCGACCGCAGTGTCGCGATGGTCATGTTCCCGCAATGAGAACATGAACCATCCACAAAAGCTGCTTTAGTGTGATCAATTCCCAAAATACACAAAGCAGCTATTGTGCACATCAGATGGGGAAACCATCCGACTGCAACCAGAAGTGCACGGGCGAAACATCTTTCACTGTTGTATTGGAAAGACGTGCCGTGCGCGCAACCTCTATAATGAGAGGAAAAAAGACTCCGCAGATGCTGAAGCGACCAGGGAGAAATACACGTCTGGCCATCACTGCACAGATTAGCAGGCAATGTGAATCTCGCTGGAATTCGCCGTCACACCAACACCTGGAGAGTTAGCTCGTCTCAAAGATCTCAGAATGGCTTCTGGAGTGAAGAATACTCTTGGCTTCGAAGCGAAAACATATCTGCATGTTGCCAGCGTCCTTCCTTTTATACCCACGAGGTGGGGTGGAGTTATGCTATGCAAATTCCACAGACCCATGGAATTTTCCTGCCATTGGCTCGTTTTATATTCTCGAAGTTGATAGGCTTTCTAAACGAAACCCCATTCGCCATCACGATTTAACTCGTAGTGACTACGAAATGGAACAAGAGATTCCATGTCCATAGGAACAGGCTAATTCATGGAATAGCTTATTGTTAAATTTGTAGAAAATGGCTTAGCATAGTTTATGGGCTCTCACGTAAGCCTACCTCTCTCTCATTCGGCACAAATCCAAATGTTTCCATGGTCACGATGTAACATTTGGTTGCTAAACCATTTCTTTTGTAAACAAAACTTTGTAGGCTACTTCACTCATGTCCTTATATCCAGGTAAAATAGCACTCACAGACACAAACAAATTTTTTTTTTTGGCTTACCACTGGTAGCCTACCCGGCCACCGTGGTAGGCCAGTTATCACGCTGACCGATACCCTTAACAAAAGTGAATAATTTTGAACATTAATGTACTATTCGCAGTAAATGCATATAAATATCTGACATTTAATTTAAAAAAAATTTATTACATTTTTTTTTTAAATAATACTTTTCTAGAACTTCTGTGCGCCCCCTGGCGCCATCTGGCAGCCCCCAGTTTGAGAACTACTGGCCTATGGCTAGTCAGACGGAGAGAGAAAGAGAGAGACTGAGGAAAGAGACCCATTTCAGAAGACCTTATTTTTTTTCTAAATTTGACAGAACATTACCTTACTTTAAAAAAAAGAGAAGAAAGAAAGTAAAAAGCTGAGGGAGAGCAACATATAATACTAGGAAGATAAAGTTATTTTATCTGTTGGAGAATCAGTTTCCCTGAAATATGCCAAACTCCCACAATCTTGTCTGTCTCAAGTCTCCCCCTGTTGGAGAAAAGTGGATAATGACATTATAGCCTTTCACCAGATCACAGAATGTAAAAAAAAAAAAAAATTGTTTCTGAAGCTAGACATGATTCGTCTTTGTTAAATTTGTTGCTATTTTATAGCTTAAGGAGTTCTTCATTCTTCTGGCTGTTTATGTATGTCAAGGAGAAATACACATAAATTCATGAGTTCGTTTGATCAAATAATCATAGGGCAAAAATGTATAGAAAAAATGTTTGACGTGCTGTCCATTGGTAAAATTTGTTCTTAAATTGAGGGTGAGCTTTTGGATCCCAAGCTCCTTCTGAACTTAAGTCATAAACTTCATTAAAAGACACCAGCAGTGACATGCTCAGTCTATGCTGTTGCTGAAAATGTATCTATTTACTTTATGCACTAGCAATTTAACCCTCTATGGGATGTATGAATGTATTGCATATTAATAGATCCAATAACAAACAAATATTTGGGAAGTGCTGCCATATGGCAACTCACTTGTAACTTTTAGGGTTTTTTATTTATTATTATTTTTTTAAAATATCAGTTTCACTAATTAAATTCATGTTTTGATATATTCATACATGAAACTTCCACAAATAAATTATGTTTTAGAAAATATGAATGTTGTCATTTGGCAATTCATAAGGAAAAATTACTATAATGCATTTCCTAAAAACTTTGCTTTATTGCCATATGACAACGTTTATATTTTCTAAAACAGAATTTACTGAAACTAATGTACATAGATAAAATCTGTGAACAGAAACATCTATTTAACTCAGTGATGCATCAAAACAACTTTCATGTTTACGGTTTTTCATCATATAGTGTTGTAAACTGTATATTCAAGGGTCAGCCGGGCCTGAAACAAACCTGAAACCTAAACTTTTTCATTCATTTATACCTGGGAAAAGAAAATTGTCTTCTCTGGCACGGCAGGCAAGGTAGTCATTGTTCACTATGATTCACTTACTGTGAGCTCCAGTGTGCAAGGAGGTGAGACGTTGTTGGACATTTACACCCCAACCCGATACTCCGTCTGGGAGGAAGATGGGGACTTCTCGTATGTGATGAAGAGGGATTCCAAGACTAACAGCACAGTCACTGGCTCTTCTCCATCCCTCTGGGCAAGGCTGGCTCCCATCATGCACTTCTCTGCCAGAACCTCATTGGCTCTGACCGCCTTCTCTAATTGCAAGCACCACACATTCCCAGAATGCCTCACTCAGTTTTCCAGCTCATATTCCCCCCAACCAGATTTTATTTAAATGGAGTCAGACCAGAAATGTGGTTTAGGGAATGAAAGAGTATGGGATGAAGTGTGAAGAGGGAAGCCCAAATACTCTGCTGTCGTAATCCACAATAACTAATAACTACAACCTTCCTTCCAGTTTTGCTGCTCTCAGCCACTGACTCCCATCTGAATAAATATGTTTTAAAAACTATTTTTTAAAACTTTCTGTAGTCAATCAATATTTTCCAGACCACCACAAGAGGGAGACAACACCATTTGAAACAGCCTACTGTTCTGTTAGAGAATATTTAAATCATTAACCATTTAGATGAGAAAATACTGGTGTAAACCGACAGTTTCCAAGGGATAAATTTTAATAGAGGCATTACAATGAAAATTTCTAAATGGTACTTGATTTCTTTATTCATATTCTACCTCCATCATAAACAGCACAGCCCCTTCTGTGTAGTTTGATGGATGCTGTATTTGCTCTCGGGCACATTGATCTGTGGGTGTTTGTGGGCAGATTGTATGAATATCCCTAGCCCTCTCTGCCTACAGTGTTCTCAAATCTCTAATGTTCTTTTTAAGTTGACAGACAATGATGTGAGATAGGCTACTGCTATAAGAAAATAATGTATAGTTTGTCTGTGCACTAATTCACTGTATTGTTGCAAATACATCAAACAAAACAGGCTATTAATAAGGTTAGGGGAGGATTTGTGCCTCATTTGCTGGCTCTACAAGAATGTTTACTATTTAAAACAAATAGGTCACCTATCTCACTCTCTGTTGCATAGCAATAATAAAAGTAGAGCATGTGAGGAAATGCTTCGAATTTTTTTTTTTTTTTAATGCAGCATAGATACCTCAATATATCTCAATACATCTTAAGCCTTAAGGGAATATTCCAAGTTCACTACAAGTTCAATTGACAACAGTTACAGTTAGGCACTTACAATGAAATTTTATAGGGCCAATTTTATGAAAGCACTTACATTAATTATTCCATTAAAGCTAGTATTATTTGAGCTAAAGTTGTTCTCGTCAATTATATGGTCATTTTATATGATCAGATGGAGGCAGAAATGAATGCGAGCTTGAGGGCGATTGTAAGAAAGGGGTGGGGTTTAAGTGGACTAAATTATTTGAGAAGTCTGGCATTCGTCACCAGAGAGAAGTCTGTCATTTTGCCGGAATGTCAAGTTATGACATTTTGATTAAAAATCACAAGGTCAATAAAAAAACCCATATGCATGAATGGATCATTCATCATAATAGATCAATAGCATGCATTTACAAAAAAGATAGGGTGAAATTTAATTTCATGCTGGCTTTAGGGCAGAGCCGGACAGTAACGGAGTACATTTACTTGAGTACAGTACTTAAGTACAATTTTGAGGGAACTGTACTTTACTCGAGTATCATTTTTGGGGAGTACTCATGACTTTACTCAAGTACATTTGACAGGCAAATATTGTACTCTTTACTCCGCTACATTTCTATCCATAACCGGGAGTACCCGTTACTACTTCTAAAAAAAAAAAAGGAAAAAAGAAAAATCTCGAAAACCCTCGATTTGTTGTTTCACCCTCAAACGTGATTAGATTGTGCAGGCGCCACTGATTGGGACAGCCTATCAGCCATCACCTTCAGCTTTCCACCAAAGTCAACTCCATGGTCAGATTTAGATAAGAGACGAAACCATGGACGAAACAATACATGAAGACGCAGCAGGTCCACCATTTTTATAGGTTAATTTTTTTAAACAATTCAGCGCAACTCCAAAAAGGAGGACAAATGAGTGTCCGGCTTGAGGCTGCGCCGGACGCCGGACAGGGGGCTTAAAATCCAGACTGTCCGGCCAAAATCCGGACGTATGGCCACCCTAACTGTGGCAGTAGTAATGCAATATTTAGAAAATGTACTCTTGTACTCTTGATACTCAAGTACTTTTAAAAACAAGTACTTCAGTACTTTTACTTAAGAAGACATCTGACTGTAGTACTTTTACTTGTACTTGAGTAAAATTTAGCAAGGGGTATCAGTACTTTTACTCAAGTAATGAAGCTGTGTACTCTGTCCGCCTCTGCTTTAGGGTATGCATTTACATCACTTTCCTGCCGGGACACGCCTCCTCAGCCCAACTGAGTGACAAAACTTCCTTCAACATGGCCGACTTTTATTGGGGAAACTGCAAAAACGGGAGTAAAACGTCTCAGGTTACTATCGTAACCTCGGTTCCCTGAGAGGCGGGAATGAGACATTGCGTAGCAACGCTGTGGGAACTCCTACCTTCTCCACTTTTGTTGAAATCTTATGGGCTAATGCCAGCTTGGAACAGCTGGCCAATTGTTGCAAAGTATGCAAATACTGACAGGCTTGCGGGCTGTATAAAATGCACGGAAGCAACAATTGCGTCAGAATCATGACTGAACGCTTACACAGCTAATCAAACAGCGAACACGCCGGCTAATGCTATGTCTCGTTCCCGCCTCTCAGGGAACCGAGGTTACGATAGTAACCGGAGACGTTCCCTTTCGGGAGTGGTAACTCTCCATTGCGTAGCAACGCTGCAGGAACTGTATTAAATCCCGCCGTGAGAGTAGTGAAGATAAGCCCTGAGAAACGGGGTCAAGCTACACCTGCCATGGAAGAGACAGACATTCAGCCAATAGCCGCGCCACTAGGAGTGCTTGCATCTGATAGGAGGAACTAGACCACTGAGACATCAGCTCCAACCCTAATTGATCCAGGGCAGACACAACACAATAAGAACTCAAGCATGAGGGTTAAACACTTGCAACACCACAGACGGTACATCCAGCTTGTAAAATTTGGTGAAGGTGTTCTAAGAGAAAAGCCAGCAGCAAGACATAAATCCTGGATAGACATCCCTCTAAACCAGGCCCACGAAGAGGCAACCGACCTGGTCAAATGAGCTCTGATGTTAAGGGGACAATCTTTCCCCTGGCATTCGTAAGCCCATGCGATTGAGTCCACAATCCAGTGAGAAAGTCTCTTTTTTGAGACAGCACGTCCCTTAGTACATCCACCAAAGCACACAAAAAGCTGGTCCGACTGACGAAAGGCGGCCGAGTGATTCACATACATCCGCAAAACCCTGACAGGGCAAACAGCGCTCTGAGCATCAGCATCACGCGAGGATGATTGTTCAGTAGATAAAGCAGGCAGGGAAACAACCTGTGCTTTGAACGGTGTAGAGAGAGACTTCAGCACGTAGCACCGTCTTGGCCAAAGAGTGACGCTGCAGTCGCCGGGTCCGAAACCGATACAATTGTCGTTCACTGAGAATGCGTGTAAGTCTCCAATCCACTTTGCAAGGAGTAAAGCCGTTTTCAGGGAGAGCTCCTTAAGAGCAGTTGAAGCTAGAGAATCGAACGGCGGTAGAGAGAGAGCCCTCAAAACTACAGCTAAATCCCACGGCGGCACAGATGGCGGCCGTGAAGGACACAATCTCCTCGCTCCTCTTAGAATGGGGGACGAAACGAAGCAAACTCCCGCTATCCAATCTGTGCTGTAGGAAGCGCAAAACATCCGACATGGAACAGATCACCGGGTCGATATCAATGTCCTGGATCACTGACGCTCTCTCCTCCCTGATTTTGCATAACACCATAGGCAGAATCTTCACCGGAGGGAACGCGTAAAGCCTGGCTTTCGGCCAACGCGATGTCAGAGCATCTCCCATCAGCGGGGAGTGAGATAGCAAGAAGAACGTATGACAGTGCGTGTTCTCGCTTGTGGCAAACAGATCCACGTCCGCCCTCCTGAATCGATCCCAAATCATTTGCACCGATCCGGGGTAAAGCCTCCACTCTCCTTGAGGAATCCCGTTCCTCGAAAGCATGTCCGCTCCGCGGTTTAGGAGACCAGGGATATTCGCCGCTCTGATGGAGAGAAAGTGTCGATTCGCCCACAACAGGAGACTCGCTGACTGTTTGAAAAGAGCTCTGGAGCGCATGCCGCCCTGGCGATTTTTATGGACGAAACCACAGACATGTTTTCGGTTCGAATCAGTACATGCTGCAGCTCCAACCTCGACCGAAAAGCTTCCAGGGCTAAGGACACCGCCTTTAATTCCAAACGGTTTATGTGCCACTCTCTCTGTGACTCCGACCACAGACCTGAGGCAGGCGTGCCTGCTCACTGCACACTGCTCCCCAGCCTGAGGTCGACGCATCCGTCGAGACCACGGTGCATTGCATCACTATTCCCAAAAGCACTCCTGGGCTGAACATATCCGGGTTGCGTCATGATCTCAGAGCGCTGACGCAACTGCACGTGTGACCTGAGGACCACGCCCTCTGCAGGACTTGAGTTTTCAGCCCAAACTGCAGCGGCGCAGCCCAGATGGCACACTGAAGAAGCCACTGACATCAGCCCCAGAAGCCTCTGAAATTCCCTCAGTGAAACAGACCTGCCCGGTCTGAAACGGCGCATAGTCGATGAAACTGTCTCTATGCGCTCTTGAGAGAGGTCGGCTCGCATCGCCACCGAGACGAAACACACGTCCAGATATGTTATGTTCTGACTCGGGATAAACATGCTCTTCTTCACAGTCACACGCAGTCCCAGCATATCCAGATGGCAAAGCAGCATTTCCACGTGACTGATTAGCACATCCCTTGAGTGAGCTAAAATCTGCCAATCGTCCAGATAATTCAAAATGCACATTCCGCTCGTTCTGAGGGGAGAAAGCGATGCGTCCACACACTTGGTAAGTGCCTGTGGCCCGTCGCTATTTAAATATGGAACTACGCGACCTTTAAATCCACTGAAGCGAACCAGTCCCCTGGACGGATCTGTGCCAGGATCTGCTTCAGTGTTGTCACGCAGAACGCGCGCTTGATGTGCTCGGTTGATGTGTCTCTGGTCCAGAATAGGACCGAGTCCTCCATACTTCTTGGGCACCACGTAAAATCCGCTCTCCTTCTCGCTCTTCTTGCTATCGCTCCTTTCTTGAGCTGACTGAGAACTTCTTGTCTCAGAACGGGGGCGTTTTGGGGCAATGTCAGTGACGGGACCATGCCATTGAAGCGTGTTGAATTATTCCTAGTAGCCACGGTGAAACGCCCGGAATAGTCCTCCACGCGTTTAGGAAATTACACAGCTGTCACGTTAGTTCTACGGCCACCGTTGCCATTGGCGACATGTTTTGATTGGAGCCCCGCCCCAGCAAGGCTAGAAGCACTTGTGGGGAAACGGCTCGTGGCGGGGGAATATTGGCACTCTCGCGCCCTCAAGAGGCCATTATAGTTATGGGCTGTGACTCCGTGCTGCTCTGGGGCAGGGCGAGTGACACAGTGTTGGGTGTAAGAGGAAGCTCTATATGTGAAGGGATACATGTTTTTATTGTGGAACTCACACAAACAGACACAGCATTTACATAAACATTGCATTTGTCGCCTGCAGGAACACAGGGGACATGATGCAGAACACGGCGCTTGGGGGCGGGGCCTCCAGCAAACTCTCTCCTCCTCTAGACCGATCCGTCAGGATGAAGGCTTGGTAGCCGAGGATGGCGCGCTGATTTTCTTGCGGCGCAGGCTTCTCCTCTGACCCTGAAGCTTCCTCCCAGGCCCCGTCCACTGCTTGCGGTGAACATCCGGTTCAGGACGGGGTGCCGCGGTGGGCTGTCTAGCCGGTCCCTGAGCAGGGCGAGGCGCCGAGGAAGAGCAAGATCTCGACGAGGGCTGGAGTGAGCGACAGGGCATCACGTGGCTCATCGCTTTCGCGCACTTCTGCGTCTCGGAGAAACGCTCAGTGACTGACCCCACGGCGTCACCAAAGAGGCCGGAGGGAATGACTGGAGCATTAAGGAGTGTCTTGCTGTCCGCGTCCTTCAGGTCAGCTAGGGTTAACCACAGGTGCCTGTTAAGGACGATCATAAAACCCATGGAGTGGCCGATGGCCTGGGCGGTTCCCGAACAAAAGTGGAGAATGGAGGAGTTCCCGCAGTGTTGCTATGCAATGTAGAGTTACCGCTCTCGAAAGGGAACTGCTTTAACTGCTTTTAAACTGAGTAAAAGCAGATTATCTGCTTAAATTAAAAGCAGTTTAACTCAACAGTGATCCTTACAACTTACCAAAGAACCAGTGGTTATGGAATTGTGTTTCCTCCAAAACCAGGGAAATACATCAGGAAAAGCCTGTTAACAATCTGTAAGTTTTCGCCGCCAGAGCTCGCATTTTCAGAACAATAACAAAGACAAAGCTTGATGACGCTATGAAGGAGAGTGGAACGATAGGAGATGTCATTTTCACCATCCAGAGATGTATGGAATTCATGAATCATATATTATATTATGTATCAGCTAATAAATTATTTTTGTATTACCTGTTCGTTTGATCACAGTATTTTATGTCATCGTAATGAATTAGCTGCAAGGAACTTGATATGTAATGCTATATTAGCCTGTTAGGCTACTGATATGTGACTATTTGTCAAATGATTTGGTGGGTTAATGCTGCGCAGTTTTACACGTTTAAAGCAATCATACTAAAAGTATACATTTGAACAAACCCACAAGTAATGGCTAAATATTTTGTGCAACACATACTGTATTTGCAACTCCATTTCCAGAAAAGTTGGGACATTTTGTAAAATGCAATAAAATTAAGAATCTGTGATTTGTTAATTCTATTTAACCTTTTTTTAACTGACAAAAGTTCAAAGAAAAGTTTTCCAATGTTTTCACTGACCAACATAATCGTATTTTGTAAATATGAACAAATTTTGATTTTGATGTAATTAAAAGGAAAGGTGAAGTGACACAGTGGTAAACATGCCTCTGTCCCAACTTTTTTGGGGTGTGTTGCAGCCATCAAAATCAAAATTTGTCCGCCAAATTTTGACAAAAAAAAAGTTTTGGTCCTCGTCCGCCATGGCGGCGAGGACCCTTCGGGTGGCCATGGCGGAGATATTTCTTCAGGTGGCCATGGCGGTGAAGACCCTTCGGGTGGGCGCCCCCCCAAAATTTTAATGGGGAAATTGACAGGAAAGGGGGCATCCGGCAGCAAAGAGGGTCTTGGGCTGGGCAGGACCAGTAGAGGATCAGTGGGCTCTGGCGCGGGATCAGCGGGCTCTGGCACGGGCTCTGGCGCGGGATCAGCGGGCTCTGGCGCGGGATCAGCGGGCTCTGGCGCAGGACTGGACGGGACCAGCACATCATGGGACTCGGAACTGGACGGGGCCAGTACATCATGGGACTCGGAACTGGACGGGGCCAGCACATCATGGGACTCGGAACTGGACTCATGGACCAGAGCTGATGTGCGTGTAGCCCACACACACGGAATCGCCGCAGACATCACAATCAGCGCTGTGTCTTCTTGTGTGGACTCACGTGTGGTGTGCTCAGTCTCTGGCAGGCAGGTGATTGGCTCCGGTTCTGGCGAACAGGTGACAGGCTCTGGCTCTTGCTCGAAGACTGGCTCTGGCTCTTGCTCGAAGACTGGCTCTGGCTCTTGCTCGAAGACTGGCTCTGGCTCTTGCTCGAAGACTGGCTCTGGCTCTTGCTCGAAGACTGGCTCTGGCTCTTGCTCGAAGACTGGCTCTGGCTCTTGCTCGAAGACTGGCTCTGGCTCTTGCTCGAAGAATGGCTCTGGCTCTTGCTCGAAGAATGGCTCTGGCTCTTGCTCGAAGAATGGCTCTGGCTCTTGCTCGAAGAATGGCTCTGGCTCTTGCTCGAAGAATGGCTCTGGCTCTTGCTCGAAGAATGGCTCTGGCTCTTGCTCGAAGACTGGCTCTGGCTCTTGCTCGAAGACTGGCTCTGGCTCTTGCTCGAAGACTGGCTCTGGCTCTTGCTCGAAGACTGGCTCTGGCTCTGGAACAGCAGACACCGGCTCCGGCTCTGGAACAGCAGACACCGGGTCCGGCGCTGACGGGCAGGCGACGTGCTCAGGCGCTGGCGGGCAGGCGACGGGCTCAGGGCATACCGGACTTGGAACTGGCTGGAGTGGGAGATCTTCCACGTGGTAGCTGGATCCACACGCCCACAGCGTGTGATCAACGAATTCCAGAAATGACAGATTGAGATCTATCACCAGAATCAGCTGGGCAAGCGGGTCCTTTAATCCTCCCCAGAAACTTTGTGTCAGGTCCTCTTCATCCTGAGTCACATCATTATACAACTCTAGGTACAGCCCCGCATACTCTTCTAGAGAGCTCTCCTCTTGGAAGAGGATAGGTGTGTTAATGGGGTTCACCTTTTTCTTCTTTCCTCTTCTTCCCTTGTTCATCTTTGGGTTTTTTAATGGTTGGTCGTTCTGTCAGGTTTGTGTGCAGGTAGCTGAAGACGAGGACACGGGCACTGCAGAATAGTTGATTTATTAACAAAAATTCAACTTACAGAAATAAACAGGAACAAAAGAACAAATGCCAGGACTTCAGAGAACACACAACCATACACGGACGACGACCAACAAACACTGAGGGAAAACCGGCTCTGGAACAGCAGACACCGGGTCCGGCGCTGACGGGCAGGCGACGTGCTCAGGCGCTGGCGGGCAGGCGACGGGCTCAGGGCATACCGGACTTGGAACTGGCTGGAGTGGGAGATCTTCCACGTGGTAGCTGGATCCACACGCCCACAGCGTGTGATCAACGAATTCCAGAAATGACAGATTGAGATCTATCACCAGAATCAGCTGGGCAAGCGGGTCCTTTAATCCTCCCCAGAAACTTTGTGTCAGGTCCTCTTCATCCTGAGTCACATCATTATACAACTCTAGGTACAGCCCCGCATACTCTTCTAGAGAGCTCTCCTCTTGGAAGAGGATAGGTGTGTTAATGGGGTTCACCTTTTTCTTCTTTCCTCTTCTTCCCTTGTTCATCTTTGGGTTTTTTAATGGTTGGTCGTTCTGTCAGGTTTGTGTGCAGGTAGCTGAAGACGAGGACACGGGCACTGCAGTATAGTTGATTTATTAACAAAAATTCAACTTACAGAAATAAACAGGAACAAAAGAACAAATGCCAGGACTTCAGAGAACACACAACCATACACGGACGACGACCAACAAACACTGAGGGAAAACACAAGGCTTAAATGAACAGGGACTAATGGGATGATTAACAGAACACAGGTGAAGGG
Source organism: Gila orcuttii (assembly GCA_026230005.1). Taxonomy (NCBI): domain Eukaryota; kingdom Metazoa; phylum Chordata; class Actinopteri; order Cypriniformes; family Leuciscidae; genus Gila; species Gila orcuttii. The sequence goes on from JAPDVR010000004.1 coordinate 19,866,956, forward strand.
AATTACTAATTAAACAGACCGGGAAACACTAACAGGACTAAACCAAAATCACAAAGACAGGGGGAAACAAGATCACAAAACAAAACTCAAACATACTGAAACTTGACAAACACAAGGTTCATCATAATGGATGTTTTTTAATAAATGCTGACAAAAACTTTACAGTTGCGCAGAATATAAAATAGTACATATTTGATTGATGAATTGCCAAAACAATATATAACTAGGGTATGATTTTACCCAACAAATTCAACATATCTGAACACAAAATGGTAGCTGCATATCCACATTTCGCTGCCTGGAGTCCTGTGAATTTCAACATACTTTCCAGAAATTTCTTCAGTTTATAAACTGAAGAAATTTCTGGAAAGTACGTGTAAGCTTAACCCTGCGCTCATTGCATTTATTAGTAATGTTTAAAATGTTTCTGTATAATTGATTTAGTCACTATTTTTTAACCCGTTTTATCATTAGGATCCTATGGAGACCAGAACAGGACAGCATCAAAACGTAAGTTAGAATCCATAATGGCGGCACTTATTGTTTGCAGAAAAAGGTGGATAGGTGTGTTCAACTTGAAGTGACTGTATAATGTCTTGTCACTACATTTTTGTACTAATTTAAAAAGGAAGGAATGGATGCACTCACCTCTATTGTAAGTGCCTAACTGTAACCCTCATTTTTGCATTTTACAAAAAAAAGGAGGAACAAGGAAATTCATTTTTGTAGTAATCAACATTATGCCACAAGTGCTGTCTATTGGTCTTACCTTGACCTCTGAACTCATCTAAATTCTTCCAAACAAGTGCTTAACCAGAAGAATACAATATAATGTCTAGAAGTGTTTACTCTGTAAAAAGACAAAGGAAAATAGGAATGCTCTTTTTTAACAGTAAGCACACAGGAATGTTTATTAAATTAGCCTTGAATACTGGCACAGAGTGCTACAAGCTTTCCTTGCCCTTTACAACCCTCAGCATCACCAGTGGTGGCACACAAGAGCTTGCAGCTGCGTGAGTGACCTCAATTTCACAAGGGCCTAATTCTGCTACACTACTGGTGCACACTTGGAATGGTATCAGAGGAAGAAAAATCACATCTCCTCACATCATTTCCTTGGGCGTATTCATTCACCCTTACTATTTATCCAACTTTAAAAATGACTATGCACAGTGCCTGATAGTCCAGCAGAATCAACCATGCATTGATAAGACATCTTATATTTAAATTGAAAACGGAATTGATTTCACCAGGTTGAGGCTGCCTTCATGTGCTTATCTTAGACTATAGCTTCTCTTATCCTGGCCTTGGGTGTTGGAAAGGAAATGGCAAAATTGGTCTTGAAGTGCCCAAAACCATTTCAAGCATCACCAAGAATGAGGTCTTGACACCTGTGGGTACATTGAATGTTTTAGCCTGAGGTTATAGCATTTACCTGTTTTTATGCTTTAAATAAATAAAGTGCTTTTTATAATGGTTCTTGACTTTTCCACATGTATATTCACATGAGACATTAGCAAAGGTTTGGGGGGGAACATATTGGTCAATTATAGTGGGAATTTTCCATTCAGTGGAAAGCAGAGCCAATATGTTCTAGCAGAGGTCTGTAGTATAGACACAACTTTGTGTCACATTCAGTTCAAAATGGCATAATTTTTTGAATGTGTCTTGAATCCTTTATTACTAATTCCTGCATTACATCCTGGCTTACAAGAGCATGAAGGATAAAAATGGGATCAAATGCATTGCTGTTACAATCGTGACACACTACATGTCCATCTTTAGGTATAGAACATTTCTCTAGTGGACTGATTGCCCATTAGTTCCCCCATCTCTCTCATTTTTCTTTTCTCTTTGTGTTTGTGTTGGGGGATTGGAGTTGCCTATGGAAGAAGCTGTGATATTACTGTAGGTGACCTTGGTTCCCCGTCAGCCACAGCTGTATGGAAACTGGTACGAGTGTGTGCGTGCATGTGTGAAAACGTGTGTGTGCTCAGGCATAGAGCTGTGCAGTGGCTGTGAAGCAGAACATTAGCTTAACTTTTGAGGTGCATTTGCCTAAAGCCTGAATGAAGGTGTAAACCTAGTTTTCTTTATTTTTTCCTGTCTTCTGGAGAAAGCTGCAAACTGTGTGGCTGACTGTGTCATAACATAAATACTTTTAAAACTGACATAAATGCCTGTGTACAGAGCTCAGCATCCATATTGTCAGTAAGAAAAACTCTATTTTTAGTACAGTATATATGTAAAATAAAACAGGAAATTAAACTCATCCTAATCAACCTATTATCCCACAATATATCAAATACTGGCAATTATTGTCCCTTAATTCTGTTGACTTCTTTACCAGAAAAAATTATCTAAAATAAACAAATAAATGTAATAATAATTGATATGAAAAAAAAAAAAAAAAAAATATATATATATATATATATATATATATATATATATATATATAATTGCTCAAAATGATCTAGAAATTCCTCTAAAACCAAATCAAAATGCATGACTTTTCATATGGGATTCAAAACCAAATGTCCTGACATTTTCAGTATTTGTAAGATTAGCATGAAACTCATCCTTGTTAACTTATTATGCTGCAATATATCAAATGCCAGCAAATCATTTATTTATTTATTTATTATTGTCCCTTAATCATGTTTTTCCAGATAATATTAATACATTTAAATTGAATGAATGAATGAATGATTGAACGAACCAACCAACCAACCAACCAACCAACCAACCAACCAATCAACCAATCAATCAACCAACCAACCAACCAACCAATAAATAACCAAATGAAAAGTGCAAGAGACAGGGTCATGGGTATCATCTGTGCAGGACCCCAGGCTGGGCTTAAAGGGGAAATGAAGCAGTCAGTCAAGTTTACATGATTTACAAGATGGATTTCCACTATAGTCAAAAATTATATAAGAAACATGACAAATGTTAACATATAAAAGAAACACCGTTATATCTTTCGTGGCAAGGGCGCCGCCATTGTGCAGTATTATAACCGGTGATGTCACGGGGTTGGTTTGCTCTGTGCTGAGTTCAGTAAAATACAGTGAAAGATGCATGTAAGCTGGTCGAACCAGCGAACAACTAACGTTAGGTACAGTCATTGTTAGCTAACAGCTGTAAGCATGAACCAGCTAACGCTAACTTAGTGTTTAGCTAGTTAACTTTATTAGTACCAGACAAAAAGACGACGTCTAACGTTAACAAACTGCACATGGAAACATTGTTCGCGATGTCTGCCATCATATTCCTGTCTCTTGTCAACACCATGGTTGCAATACATGGTCAAGATCAGCGTCTTGACAGCAGATGGATCGTGCTATCGTGGCGTAATAATCTGTTTGGTTGTAATGTATTACTTACCTGAATGAAATGAAATCGAATCGTCCTGTGGAATCATTCATTCACAGACAGCATATGAAGATGTTCAACTAATAAAGATCTTCATCGCTGGCAAACAATATAGATTTGCAGATTTGCTTTCACTAGACTGTACTGTAGGTAGGTCCACGGCCACTTCATCCAACGCTCTTGATGTTCTTAAATCTTCCTGTTACGACTCCGAGTCGAGTGTGAATTGAAAGCGCTTCAGTGATTCAGTGCGTGCAGGAAACCGAACAGATCATTCAAACTGATTCGCGAACCGATTTAGACAGATCTCCCAAATCTCGTTATATGCATGGCCATACAAATTATGGTGTATTAGGTGTAGCTCATACCTGTCAACACTACCGTTTTCCCCGGGAGTCTCCCGTATTTCACATATCCATCTCCCGCCCCTTCCCGTTTTGTTATTTCTCCCGTGAAACTCCCGTAATTTGTATGGCCCAAATCTCGTTATATGCAGGGATGCAAACGGCGCACTTTATTTTAATGCAAACATGTTGTTAAATGTGTATTCCAAGCACGCTGTATCTTTTCTATGGGCATGATGAGCGATGCTCAATTTACAAATGAATCACTCTTTTTTTTTTGTCGATTCTGTTCAAAGACTTCATCAAACATGTTGGCAGATCTGTCTAAATTGGTTCGCGAATCTGTTTGAATGATCTGTTCGGTTTCCTGCACGCACTAAATCACTGAAGCGCTTTCAATTCACACTCGACTCGGAGTCATAACAGGAAGATTCGTATGCTGTCTGTGAATGAATGATTCCACAGGACGATACATTCGATTTCATTTCATTCAGGTAATACATTTTACAACCAAACAGATTATTACGCCACGATAGCACGATCCATCTGCTGTCAAGACGCTGATCTTGACCATGTATTGCAACCATGGTGTTGAAGAGAAGGCAGACATCGCAAACAATGTTTCCATGTGCAGTTTGTTAACGTTAGACGTCATCTTTTTGTCTGGTACTAATAAAGTTCCCGTGTTAAACACTAAGTTAGCGTTAGCTAGTTCATGCTTACAGCTGTTAGCTAACAATGACTGTACCTAACGTTAGTTGTTCGCTGTTTCGACCAGCTTACATGCATCTTTCACTGTATTTTACTGAACTCAGCACAGAGCAAACCCACCCCGTGACGTCACCGGTTATAATACTACACAATGGCGGCGCCCTTGCCGCGAAGGATATAACGGTGTTTCTTTCATATGTTAACATTTGTCATGTTTCTTATATAATTTTTGATTATAGTGGAAATCCATCTTGTAAATCATGTAAACTTGACTGACTGCTTCATTTCCCCTTTAAGGCTATATGTCCTGACATGTCACATTTATATAGCAAAGCTATATATCTACTTCAGTGGTACATTTAATTAATATTTATTTTAGCCTATGAGCTACATTATATCACATTCTCTATTTTCAGAGGGCACTGCCACTAAATTTTAAAATAGTTTTTAATTGTTTCAACCATTTAGGCCTCCTCACACCGCACCACTGTTTCAATCTGCTATGGCTGCTTTGATTGCCTTTGTGATTTATTATGCTGGTATGAAATGGCAATTGAACAGAGAAAGTCACGCAGTAACCATGCAGCAGCTTCTACTTTTGAATTCTAGATGCCTATTTACCCAGAATTCCTGAAGAGAATGTTAATGAGCTGTTGGGAATTTGAATGTAGTCAGCTACGAGACTAAGAATCGAATGAAAAGGGAAGAATATCCACAGGCTCTTTTTTTTTTTTTTTTTTTTTTTTTACTGTAATAAAGGAGTCTATTATATGATTAGGGTGATATAATAAGAACGTTTTATTATTATATTTAACATGATGGATTTGTATCACAAAGTATTCTGGTGTACACTGAAAATGAACAAACCAAAATATCATCTTTTAAAATCAATGCATATTTAAGCCCTTTTAATTTTTGGAAAGCTCTTATTTTTTTATGTTTTAAGATATGCAGCTCAAATTCTTGTTAGTAGGCCAAACAAGTCATTGCAGGTGTTCTGATCCATCACTTAAAGTTAAAGGGATAATTCACCCAAAAATGAAAATTCTGCCATCATCTACTCACACAAATGTGCATGACTTTCTGAATATACAATTATACCCTAAGGCTGCATCCGAAATGACATACTTCCCTACTAAGCAAAAACAGTACGTGAAAAGAGTAGTAGCCATATATGTCAGAGTTCACAGTATTCATAAAATAGTATGCGAAAAGTACCAGGATGACTTACCACTTCCAGCAAGTGCACATACATTGGAAATTTTACCATGAGGCCATAGGAGAGGATTTGTGAATGGCAGTGAAGTGAAGCAACTGACATTGGAAGGTCACATGACAATGACAACATGGCGAATGTAGTAGGCTACATCCAGATTACATTCATACTATATATAGAATATACTTTTTAGCGGTCACAAAGTAATTACTTATTCAAAAGAAGTACTGTGATTTTGGACTCAGCCTCCACACTTCAGTGCAGTATTTGAGGCGTATCCCATTATTCATCATGTTCAGGAACTCATATGCCTCAAAAGGTTCGGGGAAAACTTGTAAGTTAAATTAAGTTAAGTAAAAGTGTAAGTTAAATTAATTAGATATTACATATAATTTGGTAGTAAAATGTAATGTGTAACATTGTATTGGTGCAGACATGAGTCTGTATTTTGTTAAATGTTTATTTAAAACTGCTTTTTATCACATAGTTAGAAGCACCACAATTAAATTGTGTTGTCTGTTACATTAACTACTAAACATACATTTGGGGCCAGATTTACTAAACAGGGCAAATTAGCGTGAGAGTGCAATTCCAAAAAAGCAGAGATGGAAGTGGAAAGTTCTGCGCGTGATTGACTGACAAAAAACAAAGATGCAGCCAGATAATTTTTTATATTTGCGACCTTAACACCCACACTTGTGCCAAATACAGTAAATACATCATAGACAAGTTGACAAGTACAAAGACCACAAGTGTAGGTATTGGGACAGCCCTATATCTCTGAAATTCTTGATATTTTTGTATGTAAGTGGACCATTTGTTCTTAGCAGAAGATTTAACATTATTTTCTGGTAAGATAATTAAAATCTATATTCAATATGTCTATCTATTTTTCTTTCTTTGGTGATCCATTTTCTAGCAAAATGTGATACATTATCACAGTATTTTTATGTAAATTTCTGGGAACCACAGCTGCAAGATGTTTTGATTGTTGTTGTTGCTTTTTTAATTTAACATGATTAAAAATGTTGTTCTTTTTTACAATGCAGGTCTATGAATGAAGTCCTTTTCATATCTGACAGCAGGCTAAAATAAAAATGCATTTCCTCTTGGGGCTCTCGAAGTTTACTCTATTTTCATGTGCAAGTGTTTACCTTGAAAAGGTCCTAAAGAAAACATATCACGTGTTTTTACTCTGAAAAATCCATTGACCTTAGAGTGAATTTTGATTATGATTTGAAGTGATGCCAGGCTGTGTCGGGAGTAGTTCATCAGGATGACACTAAAGAGAATGTGGCCTTTGGCTAAACTTGACTTAGAGATCCTTTGCAAAACAGCAAATATTCTCTTTTGCTACAGAACCATTCATAAGATAGATTGCCACACATCTGTGCATTACACATCAAATTAAAATGATTTTAAAATAAAAGACAAAGTTTCATATTGTGATATTAGATCCCTCAACATTTATAACCCGATATATGCCCGATTGGTTTTGTTCATTCTGCTCAGTATTTCTTATGTTATGACATCAGCTCATTACTGACATAATTATCTCAATGAACGGTATTCTGTCATTAGCGCTTCTTGTCTACATTGTTTATTAAAGCATAAATGCTTAAAAGACTGTGTTTATCCTTGGGTTTAAAAAAACACTTAAAACCGTTCCACTCACTTCCTGTGGCTTTAGAGTCACTCAGCATCAAATCTCATTTTCAGGTAACAAACCATTTCAGACTTTCAGGCCAGTTTTTTATGTGCTGTCATGCTCTGGAAATGTGTGAGCATTCGCTCAAGCTTCACAACCCCACTTGAGAGGCCATGCTCCAAATTTGTAAGGTATATAATGTAGGCAAAAGTGCGACACTAAATGATTAGAGATTTTTAAATAAAATGTATAGAATTTTTCATCCCTGTGGTGTGCCAGTTTTTTTTTCTGCTATTGTTTTTTTTATTTTTTTTATGCGCCTGATATATTTGGACTTTATTTCTTGATTGGCGTTTTGGCACTCATGCTTCTGTTTGAATAAATGGTGTGACCACTGAAAAAGGAATATATTTGAATGTCTTGAGGATTTTTAAAAAGGAACTGATTTGAATGGAAAAGAGACAAATGTTTTATGGATTAATTTGTGGACAGATTAAGAGCACAAAGCCATTTGCAACTGAACTGACCAGCTGTTGTTGCTGTAGTCTGAGTCTCAGAGAGACTGATAAAGAACTCCCTAAAATGTATTTTACTTGGTGTATTCGAAATGATTTGTATTCGCATTTATTCCATTTTATTCCATTTTATAATTTATCCTTTTTATGAATGTTATTAATATTTACTGCATGGATTCTAGTCATTGAGAGCTATGTATTCATTTAATTATTATGAATGATCTTCTGTCATATACTCTGATATGTTTGATTATTCACAAATTTGTGTCTCTTCTGTGCTGTTAGATTGAGGGGTTAATCCTATTGACTGGCTGTGTTTTCCAAAATTGATACCTGATGTAGCCTACCTTGGTATCAAAATATTTCTGTTTTCATATCTGCAGACATGAGATAATGCAAGATCTGCAATATTCTCTTAAAGGTCTTTCAGGAGATCACACTTACATATAATCAGATTATGTAAAGGTTATGCGTATTTGGCTTGCTGTCCGAGGGGAGTTCTCCAGGCTCGGAATTTGGCCAAAACCCAGGGTACTCCCCCAAAAAGTAAATGACCAAAGGACAGCTACCAGACGGATTGACTAAAAGACTCCCCAAAACTGAGGGCCTTAAATTGGCAGGCTGGTGTTGTGGAAAGGAGTCTGGCCGTTTGATCAGGAGGGCCTACACATGCAACCTCTGACGGGAGCAGCTCACAGCGTTGTGAGAGTGGGACCTGCCGATGAATGGGCTCGAAATGCTCAACCGGGAGGGCCCACACAGCCTCCGACGGGAGCAGCTTATGGTGTCGGGTGATTGAGCCCTATACTGGTCGACGAACATGGTAAATGTGATTGGAAACGCCCGGCCAGGAGAGCTCTCACAGCGAACGACGGGAGTTCAATACTCACAGCGTTGGACGGGTAAGCCTCGCCGGCAGTCGAATGGAGAAAAGCATGGTTGGTCGACCGGGAGGGCTCTCGCAGCATCCAACAGGAGTTTTATGCTCACGGCATTGAACAAAGAAAACATGGTTGCTCGACCAGGAGGGCTCTCGCAGCGTCTGACGTGAGTTCAATACTCACGGCATCGGACGCGTAAACCTCGCTGGTAGTCAAACGGAGAAGAGCATGGTCGCTCGACTGGGAGCGCTCTCGCAGCATTCAGCGGTACGGGTCGAACAAGGATATCATTTATTTTTACACTGTTGACGCTATTGAGGTTTGGCTAGTGCGGGCTGATTAACCTATGAGGGTTTGATGGGCTTTTTTGATGTGGAACCAATATTGGACCTGATGTAGGGTAAGTGTACCCATTAAGCCCACCAAAATCTAAGTCTAGGTTTTTTTCATAGATATTGACATAGTTTATAAGAAAAACCATTTGTTAAAATGCAAGATTTATCTCTCATTTGAAAATGCATTCATTAGTTGATGTACATTTTTTAATATAAAATTAAGATATTTTAGGAATAAAGTCAGAAGTCTGGCATGGGCTTAAAGGGATAGTTCACCCAAAAATGAAAATTCTGTCAGTATTTACTCACCCTTATGTTGTTCCAACCCCGTAAGACCTTCGTTCATCTTCGGAACACGAATTAAGATATTTTTGATGAAATCTGAGAGCTGGATCACTCCTGCATACTAGTCCATAGGCTTCTTGAGGGATTGAACTTGCCGGCCTCGAAAACTTATTAAAGACATCGTTAAAATAGTCCAAGTGACTACAGTGGCTCAATCTTAAGTTTATCAAACGACGAGAACACTTTTTGTGCGCAAAAAAGCAACAAAAATAACGACTTTATTTCAACTATTCATTTCCTTCTCTCTGGGCCTCGAGTCAGGTTACTAGTTTAACAGCGTATGATCTGTTGTTGTACGTCACACGCATCACACACATGACCAGCGTCGGCCAAAAGTGAGCCTACGTGTGACGTAGCTCTACGCAATTACACTAGTTTAACTGACTAGAGGCCCAAAGAGAAGGAAATGAATAGTTGAAATAAAGTCGTTATTTATGTTTGTTTTTGCGCACAAAAAGGATTCTCGTCGCTTGATAAACTTAATATTGAGCCACTGCAGTCACTTGGACTATTTTAACGATGTTTTTAATAACTTTTCGAGGCCGGCAAGTTTCAATCCCTCAAGAAGCCTATGGACTAGTATGGAGGAGTGATCCAGCTCTCAGATTTCATCAAAAATATCTTAATTCGTGTTCCGAAGATGAACGAAGGTCTTACGGGATTGGGACAACATGAGGGTGAGTAAATACTGACAGAATTTTCATTTTTGGGTGAAATATCCCTTTAATTGATACTTTTGGCGCCATTTAAGCCCGCATGTGTTTCAAATAAGCCCATATCATCATTGATTCACAAAAAATAACAAATTAATTTATTTTAAAAAAGTAAAACATCAATATATTTATTCAGTGACAGGGAAGTATTAAAAAAATCCTTTTGCTAATGTTTGATTAGAGCCCTGGGTGGGATTGGGTAGGTGTAAGTGGACGGTGGTCTGGAGCCTTAAGTCGGCTTGACTGGAGTTGTCGCTGGAAGTTTGACCGGGTGTATCTCGGGAGCCAAGCCGAGTTGGGGCTCCATACTCTGGGCTTAGGGGGGCCTCCTAGTGGGCCCCCCACACCGGGAGTCTGGAGCCTTAAGTCGGATTGGCTCCCGAGTTATGCCTGGTCAAAGGTGGAAGTTTAACCGGGTGTATCTTGGGAAGGAAGCCGAGTTGGGGCTCCAGACTCTGGGGTTTCGGGGGGTCTCCTAGTGGGCCCCCCACACCGGGAGTATGCAGCCTTAGGTCGGCTTGACTCTGGAGTTACGCCCGAACAAAGTTCCACAGTAAGTGACCATATCTTGGAAAGAAAGCCGAGTTAGGGCTCAATAGTCCCGGCATAGGGGGCCCACTGGGTGACCCCTCCATGCCTGGAGACCGGAGCCCCAACTTGCCCGGTCAAAGCTGGACAGGAAGTGGCGGTATCTGGGAGCCGGACGGTCCCAGGGGCTCAGGACTGTGGGGAATCCCTCTGGGACTTCTCCATGACCAGAATCTCAAGCCTTAACTCGGCTTGGGTTTATGACCGATTCCCCTGAAAACCATTGATCTAAAGTAAACGCTTTTAATAAGCTTACCATAGTGAATCACGGTAAGACAAAACACGTTTTGATTGGATTGAAATGATATGTATTGTCTGTCTCATTAATTACATTTAGTTCATTTTGAAAAAACAAAAAAACATAGTGTAGGCCCTACCCTTCAATATCTATTTAAAAGATAATCAATCAGATAAGGTAGTCAAATATTTTCATCTTGAGGACGTCATGTTTTTCCACTCTAAACGTATTATACTTAATAATAAATAATCACTTTAAAAATATTTTGCCTCGTTGACTCCTGACTTAATCTATCTAATTCAGCTTAATTTTCTCTCTGATCTTTCTTATTCGCCCACTGTTGTTTTGTTATCTATCCCAGCTTGTAAAGCAACTACTGCAGGAAAAAAAAAAAAAACTACTCCAGCAATCCAGCCAATGGAGGACGGTGGGGCGGAGAACGCTCTGCAATTGAACTAAAGGACCGCAGGCAGCTGTACACGAGCATCCTCTATTCTACACACGCGCCCACATCACACAGTCAATGGATTACACCTTCTCTCTCCAAGTGCAACACCATCTGACCGTGTACCCGACGCACTTTTGCGAGGACTATAGCTTGGAGTTACAGGTAGGCTATGTTTTAAAAAAAATGAAGTCAAAGTCGCGGGGATGAGCGCAGCAGCTCCAAACGAAGCCTTCTCTCGACACTCTTGGAGATACTTGTCAAACATATGAGCAACATTGCCAGACCAGATATCTCGTAGCCTACTCTAAAATATGGCAATGTTATACTTTCTCAGATTTCATGACGCTGTTGAACGATAAACGACAGTTTTAGCGCGAGCTCGATGAATGAGACGCGTGCGGTGATGTTTACATGCTAAGGGACGTAGGAACTGTAGATGGACACACTTCATAGTATAGTAATTGCGTTTAATTTTGAGAGATTTTAACAGTATCATTTTCGTATGATCATTGTTGCAACAAGAAGCAAGGATGACCCTGAACAAAAGCACATGTGGCACGAGGCACTGTTGACATTGCTCTCGGTTTCGTCAATCTCACAGCTGTTTCATTTACTGCAAATGATCAATTATGTATCACCATACAGTCCCGGGAACCCTGTTGATGCAGACAGTGTCAATTTTCAGTCAAGTGCGCTTTGATCTTCGTTTTCACCTGTTGTGATCTGGCTGTTTGATTGTTGTAGCGTCAACCCTTGAATATCAGGATTTAGTGTAGTGCCCTGGGCAATTGTTGGATTATTACCTGTCCTATATCTTGCTAACTGGGAGACCAATTGATTTGGACTTATAATATAAAATGTACAGTTTTACTATGTACTAGGGAACAAATTACAATTATTTAAAGTTATAGTTATTTTTCAGAATCCTTGTTGGCTGAATGATCTTGCTTAAGCAGTGTGCAGTGTACAGTACACAAACGCATTCAGTGTACAGAACACTGAATGTACAAAGAACAGGAGCAGAATGTTTCAAAACTTTTTTTACACACATAAGTAGTCATATTTATTTAAATGCATGCATTTTATCATCATTGATGAATTTTGACACTGTTATTTTACTGTTTATTGTGAAGCTGTTTTGAAATAATCAGTATTTTATAAAGCACTATATTAATAAAAGTGACTTGTTTGCATTTTAGTTATTGTACTAATATAATGCATATGCAGTCATTTTTATTCTAAGTATATTACATGTAAGTATTAAACCATTCGTTCTTTTATTTTTAGCCTTTGAAAGTGAGTCTGTCCCTTTAAAGTTTCTCCTCCAGGTGCTGCTTAGATCATCTTTTTTTGGAACAATGGTAGCATAAAATTTTCTCTTTCATATTCCTTGGAGTACAAATATGTGACACAAAAGCAGATGTCTTTTCGTAATAAGTAGCTTCCCTTTTCTTTAACCCAGGATGTGCACTTTGTCTGCCCAAGATTTCATTTGATATTTGCTGTAGTCAAGTAAAGAGCCACATCTTATTCCTCTAGTTTAGACTATTTGTGTATGTTATAGTAAATTATAGTATAGGGTTAAAGATTAAAAATACATGATGATAAGTGACACTAAAATTATTTTTAAATTTTAGCCCTTCATTGCTGTACTGTCTAACAAGCTTAGCTAATAAGTAGTTGTTAGGAGAGAGTAGAGTGAGAGTAAGATGTGAATTATTGATGTTTTCTTGACACTGTTTTTCCTGTGCAGAGAAAATAGGCTCATCTTTAATTTCTGTTAATATGGCGTGTTTACGAATTAACATTCTCTGGCTTCAAGCTAGCCAGTGGAAAACAGTACAAAGAGAGAGGAATACCAGATATAACAGCATCACTTTTATTGCGTTCATGCATTATAGATGCGTCATATTCCGAACCGTCCCACTGTAATGTGCTTTTCAGCGATAAGGGAGTAGAACAACTTCAAAGTTTACTCATTTGACCATTATTTCCTGTCAGGATTCACATGTGTGCCTCCCTGCCTCATGCCATGTTTTTAAAATTAAGCCATTTTTTTCTCAGTGTTCAAGGAAATTAAATTGCATAGCTTTGGGTGGGAGGTTGGTTTAAATTGTCAGAAAATGTTCATCCATTGCACCACAAGGTGGCTCTGTTAGTGTAGAGTCACCTATGCTCAGAATGACCTCTGGTTGGATCCTTTTTTCTTTTATCACTGACTCCTGTGCAAAGCCTGCCTAACCCTACAGATGCATTTTCTGTTGAGGTTCATTTTTGTGGACCGTCCTACCCACAGTAATGGGCCGCTTTATACTTCAGAGTTTGTTTACTGAGTGATAAAATTGCAATAATTAAGATTTAAAAAGAGCCGTTGTTCAGACCACAATGTATATCTTGGCAAATCTCTTTTATAATAATAAGAGCAGTTTTGTGGCATACTTTTAACAAAGTTTTTTTTATATAAAATATAAAAGAAGAAAAAACAAGAGCATCATAATTCGCCTCCTAGGACTTCTGAGCCAGAAGTGACAGCCCATTGCCTCTCCAATACTGTTTTTCCACTGGGAGGTACAAAGCCCACACTTATGGAGAAGCTTTTGTTGAGGAAAATGCCTTGCCAAAGCCCAGGGATATGATATGATATTATCTTTAGCCATCTATCTCCATTTCTGCTCACAGGAATTAAGTAGCAGAGCTGAGGTTTAGACTCTCAGCAGTATTTACAGCAAGACTTACAGCAATACTAGCTATGCTCAATGCACCATATGCTGATAAAAACCTCCTAAAGTGCCAGACGTGTTCTTATTTACTGAAAATATGGTGTTATGTAGTCATTTATTTTGTAAAATGGGTAGGAAAAGCTCAGCTGTTGTATCAACGTACTGCTCATTGTCTTATGTTGTTTATCGGCAGGAAGGTTTATTAGGTTTGAAGGAGTGAGGAAGGTAGTATTTGTGTCCTTTATTTGAACCCAAATCCGTGGGGTCCTAGTGTGATGAAGAAAATTAGTTTTCTCATTTAATGTAATTTATAATACATATTCCACAGAAAAGCCCTAGTGTGACTGAGTAAGGCATGTTTGTTGTGTGTCTTCACACTGAGGGTGTGTATTCGTAGCTAGCTTTGAAAGCACCCTGCAGATATTAAAGGTGCAAAAAGGTAGCTCCAAATTAAACGGCACAGTGCATAACCAGTGGCGGTGTTCAAGGTCGTTTTTTTTGTCCTTATACCCAGAGAATGCATTGTCGGTTGAGAACCTTTTTTTTCTTAGCTTCTAGGACAGGACATGGTAATACAAGATATAAAAAGACAGCATTGTATACAAAAGTCTGAAACAAACTATCAAAACAATCAAACAAACAAGAAAGTTTGGTTTTACATGTGATTATGTGAAGTGTGTGTTGGTGTGAGGTTGTGTTGTAGATACATGAAATATATAGGTACATATGCACAAGGCAGAGAATTTGAGAAAAAAGAAGGGCGAAAAAGGAGATAGAAAGAAAAAATTCAATAATAAATAAAAAATAAATAACTGAAATAAAGAAAGAAAGGGGGTGGGGTTCGGTTGATGAATGCCCCAAGGTAATGCAGGGTGGCCTGTCCACCATTCGGGGGCATTAGAGTGGAACAGAAGGGCATTATGAACTGTTTTCCAATTAACAAATAAGTAATGCAAAACAAGATTTGTGTAGAATTAAAAAGGCCCATTTTTCTCTGACTTTGCATAGGCTGATTCATAGCTCAGGTGTGAGAGAGTTATGTGCTCTTCCACCTCACTTACATTACAGCATTGGAATGATGTTTCCATAGTGGAAACTGGATTAAGATTCAGGTCACACTGTAAATGATAATACAATTTATTGCAGAAAATTCGAGTATGATTGTGTGTTTTTTATGCCTCTGTAAGACGTATCATATTTATGTGTGTATCCTAAACACAATATATCACGGTTTCCACAAAAATATAAAAATTTGGCTTTTCATCACAGAAATAAATAACATTTTTAAAATGTGTATAGACAAGTTATAGTCCTCCTGTAGTCAATTTTATCCCTTAAAACTCATCGTTAATCCCCAAAATTACATATTTAAAAGCTTTTTCATGTGAAAAAAAAAATCTTTATGCCTTAAAATAGCATAGCTGGAATGCAACTCTACACCCTTGCTTCATTTAGCATAAACGGGACCAGGAATATGCTAATTAGCCCCACCTCCAGTCCACTCACGCCAGCTCACAGATTCTCTCGGCCAACTTGAGGTAAACGCCGCACAATGGTATGGCTCTTTACAATGTCGGACACATAATGGTAATTAATATGATTAGCCTTTTGCTTGACTTTATCAAAACGGCTAAATAATATCTATGTTGTAGGGCTGGACGATATGGCCTAAAAAAATTTTTTTTTTTTTTTTACCATTTGGTAAGTAAACAGTTTTATTAAGTTTAGTGACAGCACAATGTTTACATGGTACAATGACTGATATGCTACTGTTTTTTTTTATTACTTGACACAAATTTCACAATTTCAATTCAGTTCTTGTGATTTGATTCTAATCTTGATTCAATATCGATTCCTTTGGATAAATATTAGGTACAGTAGATACGTTAATGTGTTATGTTAATTGTTCTCCAAAAAAATATCTCACCTAATGCTGTAAACATACAGAGCCCTGTCAGCTGGTATTATCATTAAAGGTTAAAAATAACATCTCAAATTAAATATTATGCATTTTTTATAATAACAACGTTATAATATTTTAATGATATGGGTACAAATATAATAAATATGTAATATAGTTATCATTTAGCTAAATACTCCTCTATATAATTTTTTTTAAGTCCAACTAACGTGCTATGGGTCATTAAATGGCTTTGTTCATTGACATTGTGACATTGTTCTCCAGCTGTTTTATGGATCTCTTTCCGCGGTTGAAAAACACTGATCGATCGATTTTATTACATTTCGGTAAGTTGAACTGTATCTTTCAAATTACCTATTGATCATTCGTCTTTATTTACTAACTAGTAGTAAAGAGTAACAGAAGATCGGTTCACGTGCCGCTTAAACTGAGATCTGTTAGCGATCTGTCACATCACATTTACAAGCACCAAAACGGTGTTTAGCCTATTGTTTGAATTTCGTAATTAAATTGACAGAATCTGAGAGCTGAGAATTTGTTTCATATCAATAGTAACCTTCTCTGTCTTGTTTGTCGGTATCAGTGTCCTTTTTGCTTCGCGATTTTTCTCTGCGTGAGAGTGTGTAAAAAGTGACAATTGTGTGAGTCTCAAGGTGAATTTGTGAGAGTTGGCAGCCCTGCAGTTCCCTTTTGAGAGGTCTCTCGTATTGCGTAAGGCTAGCTTACGCTATGGGAAAACTCTTTTTCTCGAGAATATTGAAGCAAAATTTTTTAAAACGCAGTGCAGCTGCACAGCAGACACAGATGAGCGGTTAGCACGATCATTGGCTGTGCTGCGGCAACTGCACGAACCTATGGCGAGGCGGCTCAGACAGGGAACCAATCTGGCTACTTGGTGCCTTGGCGCGTCAGAGCCCGCCAAAATGGGCATGGCCTAAGCCATTATAAGTGGCCCATTCAGCCAAAAGGAATTCAGATTTTGTCTCCTTCAGCGAACTCTACTCTTCGCTGATCTCTGGAAAAAAGCATTCGACACCATCGAAAAGCCTGCAACCGGACAAGCCACCTTTGCAGTTCTGAGGACGTCGGCTTCCTGGTTTCGGGATGCCGCCTTTAGCCCGCTGTTCCGCTGTGCCATCCGGCGTGCAGTATCCTTTACCTACTTGCAAAAAAGTGTGTTCGCCGCTGCGTCACACTTTTACCTAAAAGAGAATTTTCCGAGGCGTTGTAATGCCTCGCATCAAATGCGCCTCCTGCAGAGGCTCTCTCTACGTTGGAGATCGACACATCCTCTGCCCTTCTTGCCTGGGCCGGGACCACGCGGAAGCTGTGTCGCGAGTGTGACGGGATGGATCTCCCCACCCTGCGGGCTCGACTGGCTGTCTTCGCCGATGACGACCCCGCGACTCCAGCTCTTTTCCCTTTGATCGAGCCGTGCAAAAAGAAGCGCCACTCACAAAGGATGCCAGAGCAGGCGGACATGTGCAAACTCACACGGGCCAGTCCTCACGTGATTTGCTCTCGCCAAGGGAAACCCCCTCACCGGTCATGTTCACACAGGCGAACCAACGCCCCTCTATACAAGCGGCAGGTCTCGTCTCGTTTGGGGCATTGGATGAGGAGGATGATGAGAAGGATGACAGCCTTTCCATCGCTGCATCCGACTGTGACGAGTGGGCGGGCTCCGTTTCCGGCCCTGCACCGTCTACACAAGCCAGCACGAGGACGAGCATCGACACAGAATTTCTTCGCGTGCTCACCAGGGCCGTTTACGACCTCGGGCTCGAGTGGTCTTCGCTGACGAAAAAGGTGGAAGGCACCAGAGATGCGCGGTTGGCGGTTACAGCTGCGGACTCCACGGATAAACCGCGGATCGGGTGGATGACGTGACGAAAAAAAATATTTTAATTAAATTCGGGCGGGTGGTGGGCGGTTGAACCAATCAAATGAAAAATATATGTATACATTGTTAAATATTGTTATCTGACTATCTGAGTTATCTGATTTACATTTAGATTTAACATTTAGATTCAACATTTAGTACATTTAGATTCAACATTTAGATTTAACATTTAGATTTAGATTTAACATTTAGATTTAACGTTTAGATTTAGATTTTAACATTTAGATTTTGTCACGATCCACACTCAAGGAGACAGAGAAGATCCAAGCGCAGTATATTTATTAAGGGTCAATCCGTTACATCATAATCCAGTCCATGCAGAGGTCAAAATCCAAAGAAGCAATCCAACACAAGAACAAAACAAGACACAGTCAACAACCGACCTAAGAAGTGGTGTGATACAAACAAGGACTCCGTAACAAACACTAAACAGGCAGGGTATATATAACACAGAACTAACAATGATAATGGGGAACAGCTGAGTGCAATGATGATGGGGAACAGCTGAGTGCAAGGAACTGATGAGTGACAGTGACAGACAGAATGCTGGGAAATGAAGTCAATAGTGAAGGACACCGTGAGAATGAGGACCTCTAGTGATAAACAAGGGAACACAACCAGACACTGTGACATAACCCCCCCTCTACGGAGCGGCTACCAGACGCTCCACGACAACACTGAAACGCGACACAAGAGTTCAGGAGGGAGGTGGAATGGTGGAGGATCAGGGGGAGGGATGGTGGGCCAGGTCCATGAAGGGGAACAAAAACGGGAAATAACAATTTAGCCGGCGACCAGGGCGAAGTAGACAGTCCATCGGGCGGCCAGGGCGGAGAAGACCCCTCGGGCGGCCAGGGCGGAGAAGACCCCTCGGGCGGCCAGGGCGGAGAAGACCCCTCGGGCGGCCAGGGCGGTGAAGACCCCTCGGGCGGCCAGGGCGGTGAAGACCCCTCGGGCGGCCAGGGCGGTGAAGACCCCTCGGGCGGCCAGGGCGGTGAAGACCCCTCGGGCGGCCAGGGCGGTGAAGACCCCTCGGGCGGCCAGGGCGGTGAAGACCCCTCGGGCGGCCAGGGCGGTGAAGACCCCTCGGGCGGCCAGGGCGGCGGCGACCACAGCTCAGGAAAAGGAACAGACACTGGCTCCGGCTCAGGAACAGACACTGGCTCCGGCTCAGGAACAGACACTGGCTCCGGCTCAGGAACAGACACTGGCTCCGGCTCAGGAACAGACACTGGCTCCGGCTCAGGAACAGACACTGGCTCCGGCTCAGGAACAGACACTGGCTCCGGCTCAGGAACAGACACTGGCTCCGGCTCTGGCTCAGGAGCAGTCACTGGCACAGGCTCAGGAACAGACACTGGCACAGGCTCAGGAACAGACAAGGCTCAGGAACAGACACTGGCACAGGCTCAGGAACAGACACCAAAACTGAAACAGCCACAAGAACAGACACCAAAACTGAAACAGCCACAAGAACAGACACAAACACAGAAACAAACACTGGTTCAGGGACAGATGCTGGCTCCGGCTCAGGTACAGCAGACACTGGCTCCGGCTCAGGTACAGCAGACACTGGCTCCGGCTCTGGAACAGCAGACACTGGCTCCGGCTCTGGAACAGGCACTGGCTCTGGTTCCGGCTCTGGAACAGGCACAGGCTCTGCCTCCGGCTCTGGAACAGGCACTGGCTCTGCCTCCGGCTCTGGAACGGGCACTGGCTCTGCCTCCGGTTTTGGAACAGCAGACACTCGCTCCGGCTCTGGAACAGCAGATACGGGCATGTCCAGGATCCGAGCCAGACGCTCCAGATAGTCCAGATCCAAGAAAGCAGACGGCACTGGCTCTGCCTCCGGCTCTGGAACGGGTACTGGCTCTGCCTCCGGCTCTGGAACAGGCATTGGCTCTGCCTCCGGCTCTGGAACCGGCACTGGCTCTGCCTCTGGCTCTGGAACCGGCACTGGCTCTGCCTCCGGCTCTGGAACGGGCACTGGCTCTACCTCCGGCTCTGGAACGGTCACTGGCTCTGCCTCCGGCTCTGGAACCGCAGACACTGGCTCCGGCTCTGGAACAGCAGACACTGGCTCCGGCTCTGGAACAGTAGACACGGGCATGTCCAGGATCTGCGCCAGACGCTCCAGATAGTCCAGGTCCAGGAAGGCGGACGGAATGTGAATAGTCTCTGACTGGGCAGACGGGACGTGACCATTCTCTGACTGGGCAGACGGGACGTGACCATTCTCTGACTGGGCAGACGGGACGTGAACAGTCTCTGACTGGGCAGACGGGACGTGAACAGTCTCTGACTGGGCAGACGGGACGTGAACAGTCTCTGACTGGGCAGACGGGACGTGAACAGTCTCTGACTGGGCAGACGGGACGTGAACAGTCTCTCGACCACCTCCTCCACTGCAACCTCCACGGGTCCCGCGAAACTTGACTAATCGGGTCCCCTTAAAAAACTCCCTTCTCTCCCGCTCGGTGGCTGGGGAAGAGATATTGAGAAACATACCGCTGGATCTTGTGACGACGGAGTCCTTCTGTCACGATCCACACTCAAGGAGACAGAGAAGATCCAAGCGCAGTATATTTATTAAGGGTCAATCCGTTACATCATAATCCAGTCCATGCAGAGGTCAAAATCCAAAGAAGCAATCCAACACAAGAACAAAACAAGACACAGTCAACAACCGACCTAAGAAGTGGTGTGATACAAACAAGGACTCCGTAACAAACACTAAACAGGCAGGGTATATATAACACAGAACTAACAATGATAATGGGGAACAGCTGAGTGCAATGATGATGGGCAACAGCTGAGTGCAATGAACTGATGAGTGACAGTGACAGACAGAATGCTGGGAAATGAAGTCAATAGTGAAGGACACCGTGAGAATGAGGACCTCTAGTGATAAACAAGGGAACACAACCAGACACTGTGACAGATTTAACATTTAACATTTACGTGTAACATTTAATATTTAGATTTAACTATTTAAAATATTTCTAAGTTGACAAATATTGTTGTAAATGTGCTAAAAAGTGACCGTCAAAAATTCATACCAGTTTTTTTAAACATTGTTTGAAGCTGAATGTGACAAAATGTTGCTGTTATTTTCAGCGTGAGCCGCTTTACAAACAATAGCAGCATGTTGAAATTATGTGCCAAAATGCATTTTCTATTAGGCTACAATGAAAATATTGTACAGATATATTACATTATACAATATTGTACATTGTACAGTATTGATCAGATAAGGTCAGGTTTGCCGAAGTGCGTTTAATTTAGGCTATTTTATGTATTTTTGTCCCTGCACGCCGATCGGAGACGGAGTTCTCTGCTGATATTCTGAGAGCTTTCTAGTCTCGCGGCTGTCATCAGCAGCGCCTTGTATCGCCCAATCAGCGGATGGCGGGCGGGTGCGGTTTTGAAAATTGGTCAAAAATTTTGGTGCGGATGGATGGCGGATGGATGATGAGTTTTATGATGCGGTTGCGGATGAAATAATAGCCCATCCGCGCATCTCTAGAAGGCACCACACTCAGCTCGTCTGAAGACCACCTTTTCCTTGACGCTCTCTGGTGTAGATGGCGCTCAAGAAAAGGGGTACGAGTCGATTCCTCCCCTCGAGGAAGTGGTGGCCGTGCACCTCTGCCCGCCAACCGCTACAGGATGGAAGGCCAAAGCATCGCACCCATCCAAACCTTGCCGCGTCACTTAAGCTCTCGCTGGCCGCGCATATGGCGCTGCTGGCCAAGCTGCTTCGGCGCTTACACTATGGCTGTTTTGCAAGTGTTTCAGGCCAAAGTTCTCCGCTCAATGGACGAGTCTGGACCTGACCCAGAGGTGTTTAAGGACCTGCGTAGCGCCACAGACCTGGCTCTGCGTGCTACGAAGTCCACAGCCTAGGCAATCGGACGGAGCATGGCGAGCTTGACAGTGCTTGACAGGCACCTATGGCTGAACCTGACCGATATGAAGGATGCAGACAGGGCGGCTTTTCTGGACTCTCCTATCTCCACCACCGGTCTGTTCGGTCCAGCAGTCAAGTGGTTCGCCGAACGCTACACGGAGGCCCAGAAAGCGTTGCAGGCTATGGGTCACTTCCACCCTAAGCGTTCCAGCTCTGCTTCAAGCCACCCTAAAAAGGCGCCAATGCTTCAGCACACAAAACCAGCGCCTCCGGTCTCTCAGTCCCGCCTAGCAGCTAAAGTCCGTAATCGCTCGCGCTCTGCAGGGCGCCGTTTCCCTGTGAGACGGGAACCCCGACCCAGGATTGTGTTGGACTCCCAGCCTCGAAAGCCTTCCTAGCTACAGGGAGGAAGAGAGAGATCTTGATTCCCGCGGAGGCCGGACGGATCTCCAAAAAATGTCGCATACATTCTCCAGCTCCCTCCTTTCAGGCGGCTGGAAATGTAAATGTCGCAGAAAAAGGTCCTGTGTTGAAACACGCTCTTCTGCAAACAAACGCCGTTTTTACGGCGTGTAGGAATTGAGGTCGAACCAAACACAAATGAATCCTCCATGTGATTCATTCAAATTCTGATTCTGAAACAGAAGTCCACACAGAACTCAACATTCCAGACCCCAAATCAACATTCCAGAACCGTAAAGATCCCAGCTCCAGCTAGTCTACAAAACGACTTTATGGCCCTGCAAGCTTCAAAGAGATGAGCCTAAATAGAGGAAGAACTGGTCAAAGTTAGATTGGTTCAGTGATGGCACAGCTCGGGACCCACCAAGATAACTGCAGAGATTGTTTGAACCCATGACAAATGATTTAAAACAGACCTCCTCCTTTTTAAGTACCTTTTGACGACCCCAGGGTGGAAATCTCTTAAAACCACAGAGACTGAGACTTTACATATAAAATTCATAAAATCATCCCAAAACAATTATTGACGAACTTATAATCAAACATTGTTCAACTACATAATCCTATATTGTATCTACAACCTCTGTATGCGTTTATTATGCTTAGATCACATACAAGTCATCTAATTGTTATAACTATTAGATGTTTGAATGAAAGTGTGTCTTGTTTCCTATCAGTACGATCATATGTTCTTAATTCAGAATACGGCTTGATTGAAATCTGTGCAAAATGTTTCGTGTTCTTATAATAGGAATAATGTCTAAACTGTTCCCTCCAAACTCTCTGCTAGAGCCGGGGAGTAAGGAGATCACAGATAACGCATGATTTACGACGAGAGGTGAAGAGAATGCCACCTCTAAAATAAAGACGGTGCCTAATTGGTCAGAACTCATCCAAAGAGGCTGGACAAACAGCTGAGTTTAAAATCTTAGGACCCAAACAGTTCGGTCAGTAGAATTTTTGTTATGTTGGGTTGAGGTTTAGTTTGTGAATTTGTTCGCTAGAGCAAATTTACAGAAGTCATGGAGAAGCCATGACGAGTAACCGGACAGATGAGTAACCATGTAGACCAGCAGACAAAAGAACCCAAACAAGATCAGAAGAACATCCATGGGTTAAACAGCTTCATTCAAGCCATAACTACTCTCATTTTTCTTTCTGTTCTTAGCTTTATTTTTCTTTTCCGTTGAGAGTCTCGATTCTAAGTTAAGTTTTGCTGCAAAGTTTTGTTTAAACGATTCGACTGCAAAGCCAGCTTTCAGCTTCAAAGACTTTCCATCCATTCGCCAACACACCACGTGATTGGCAGCCCAAACATCTATCCACGAGGAGATCGACCACCAGCCAGTCAACGAACCCGGGAAACACCCTTTTACGCCGACAAAAGGAATTCCCATAGAAATGCACAGACAAACGCAAGTATACCTCCAGACTCTTAGCTGAACTGGTGCATTGAGATAAAATTGAATAACCCGCATAAGAAACGATAGAAGGGTTAAATTAATGATTGATGGTTCGTTCAGGTGCGGTGCAGGTATATATCAGGCGCGGAGAGCGCATTAAATGTAGATCATGTGCCCACTATGAGGTACGCACTCCTACACACAAGCACTGTTCACACAGTATCGGGCTCTCCAGCGGAGAGTGTAATGAAAGTAATGCGCGTGCCAACTATGAAGTGTGCACCCCTACACATAAACAAGACCACCGTAATATCAATTCTCCCCCCAGCTCGTGCGGGAGATGTAATAAACTTGAGTTGTGTGGCAACTGTGAAGTTTGCATTCCCACATGCGAAAGTTGTTCATTCAGTGATAAAGGGCGCGCCCGCTGTAATGCGCGCGCCCCAAACCTGAGCGCCGCTCGCATAGCGGCGCAAACATTAAACAGCTGGGCGGGCGGGTCCCTATTACACAGCGGCCCGTCCCCAGTCTTCATTCAACCCCTAGCTATGCGGGCAGAGGCCTGGCAGGACATCCCTGGTATATCAGAATGGGTGATGAATCTAATAAAACGAGGCTACTCGCTACAGTTTGCTCGTAGACCCCCGCGCTTTTCAGCCGTGGTCGAGACGACGGTGAGAAGAGGCGTGGCTCACGTTCTTCGCACCGAAGTCTCGAAACTGTTAGAGAAGGGAGCTCTGGAAACAGTCCCACTATCATGAAGCGAGTCGGGCTTTTACAGTCGTTACTTCCTCGTTCCAAAGAAGGATGGCGGTCTCAAACCCATCCTAGATCTCAGACACCTGAACAAAGCGCTTATGATGCGACCGTTCAGAATGCTGACAACCAAACAAATCCTTGCGCAAATTCGCCCAGGAGATTGGTTCATCTCAGTGGATCTGATGGATGGTTATTTACACATCCAAATATCACCCCATCACAGGCCATTTCTCAGATTCGCCTTCGAGGGGCAGGCTTACCAGTACACAGTACTACTGTTCGGCCTATAATTGGCACCTCGTACTTTTACGAAGTGCATGGACACAGCGCTTACCCCCCTGAGACAGCGGGGAGTGCGAGTGTTGAATTACCTCGACGACTGGCTGATTATAGCCCAATCAGAGGAACAGTTGATAACTCACAGATCCTGGCTCCTCAGCCATATAGAAAGCCTGGGACTCAGGATCAACGTTTCCAAGAGCACACTGTCTCCCAGCCAGAGTATCTCTTTCCTGGGTACAGTGATAGACTCTATACAAATGAAAGCGCGCCTCACATCAGAGCTCGCGCTCACTATCCAGCACCTAGCGGCATCTTTCAGAACAGGCGCGTACGCGCCTCTCTAGAGATTTCAGAGGATGTTGGGTCTTATGGCCTCAGCATCAACAGTACTCCAGCTCGGACTACTGTACATGCTTCCTCTCCAGCGCTGGCTAAAACCCCGTGTACCAACCAAGGTTATAATCGTTAACTAAAATGAACAAAAAAACGAAAACTAGGTGGGAAAAAACATAATTAAAATAAAAACGAGGCATTACAAAAAAACGATAACTAACTAAAACTGTAATGTGTGTTTGGCAAAACTAACTAAAATAAAATTATAGAGTAAATGTCCTTAGTTTTCATCTTTGTCAATGTCGTTCATAGAGCAAATAACGTAAGAGCAGCATATTCGTTCAGCTGCATTTCCTTTCCCTGCACTCCCTCCGTCTCTGTCACTCACGCGTCTCTCTCGCACACACACGCGCGTACACACACACACTAGGGCTGCACGATATTGGGAAAAAATCACATTGCGATATTTTATTTTTCTGCGATATATATCGCGATATGAAAACAATTTCACCAGATGACTTTATTAGCTCTCTTTGGAAAGAATGAATCATCTGAATGACTGGGGTGATTTTGTAATGGAGTAAATCTGCATAGCAACTATTATAGTTAACTAATGTAGTTTACTATAGTTTAATAAATGGAACCTTATTGTAAAGTGTTACCAATTTGTTATGTCTCGTGAGTTCAGTGTTGGACAGATCAGTTGTTTTAACCATTCATTAAAGTGAATCGGTTCAAAGGAGTCATTAGTTCGCGAATCGGACGTGTCATTAACGGACCACGGCACACGTGTGATTATCCCGGCAGTTTAGGACATCGCACAAGATTGTTCTCAACACAGAAAACATTTCATCACTGGATAGATTTATTTTTTATTTTTATTGAAAGTGTGGTTTATCTGAATGTGTGGAACGCTTTTCAGAGAATATATTTTTTTAGTACAATTCACAACCAGTAGTTCAGGAAAAAAATATATCCGAATGCTTCACGTGAAACTTCGTTCTTCCGACCTTTTACCATTGTGTATTCTCAAAGATATTCAGTCAACTCAATTCATTAATATGCGCGAGGGAGGGAGAGAGAGCAAGACAGTTTGAAGACGGTGAGAGTGCGCACGCGCGCGACCGGGTCTCTCTCTCTCTCTCTCTCTCTCTCTCTCTCTCTCTGCTCGTTCTCTCAGTTTAACAAGCGCAGCAGTCAGTCAGCTATCACTCACTCACCGGTCAAATAAGGCTTTGGCGGGACAAAAATACGCTTTGGCGGCCGTCAAAAAATGTTCAATGCAGGAAGGGCAATCTGACTTTATTTTGAATTCTCATGTTCGTTCAAGCTCAGAAATAAGAGAAAGACCACTGATCTTTGTGTCTGCCCGGCTCACAGAAAACAACGCGCAAGTTCCAGTCTTTTTACGCTTGATGTTTAAACAGGACTTAAAAACACATGCAAATGATAAACTTTCACTATATGATGGTTAAACTTTGCAATTAATCCGCGAATCGCAAGCGTTACGGGCCGGGGAGCTGCTGGCCCATACTGATCATGAATCACGATCAACTACGATCCTACCCAGATAGCACACTCCTATTTGATGTGATATTTACATCTGGAAGACGTATTTTTAAGAGTGTTTGCTCATCTGCAATACGTCTATAGGACGTTTCCTGTCAGATGTCAAATAGACGTTTATAAGATGTCAGTTTAACATGCATTCTAAATCATTACATCTTGAAGACATCTTATAAACGTCTATTTTACATCTGACAGGAAACGTCCTATAGACGTATTGCAGATGAGCAAACACTCTTAAAAATACGTCTTCCAGATGTAAATATCACATCAAATAGAAGTGTGCTATCTGGGTAAGGCTTACATCGCAACATCCTAAGATGTGACTATCGTCGATGTGCACATCGCGATATCGATGTTAAAATGACACATCGTGCAGCCCTAACACACACACACACACACACACGCACGCACACGCAGATACACACACAGCCCCTCCCCTCCGTGCACGCCGCGTCTCCATGAAAATGAGTGTTCGTTGAAAAGCAACGAAAAAGCTGTTGAAACCAAGTTCGCGAAAGGTTGGTATCTCGTGAACACATTTACACAATCACACATTAAAAAGTGCTATAAAAAATATTTTAAATTCTGAATATAATTTTGTGTTAATGTCGACCCGAGAAGCGATTGCGCCTTCTTTAGAAAGTTAACTAGTCGCAAGTTTGAGGTAAAATGCAGTTGGGTTGTCGATGTCAAAACACTATGTAAGCTGTGATTCAAATATTAAATAATGTTATTTCCTTTTTTTACTCTTACACTGAATGTTTGCTGCTTCAATCCAGATGAGTATTGTATAGGGTAAATTTAGTATAGGGTGTGAAAATTGTACAGCTCTGGGATTTGTATAGGGTGTGAATTTTGTATAGAAGATGTGTAGATTTTTTAGCCTGACGTCGTCATACTCAGATTCTAGTCAGAATGTGAGTCTGATACTGCTCCATTGGGCTGTGATTATGGGGCGTGTTTCATCCGAACCAGGAAAAACAATGCCTCTGCAATGCCAATTGGATAGACCGAATCCCGTAGGAAGGACGGCAAAAACATATTTCCGATCTACAAATGCCTTGATCGCGGTTCTCTGTTCCTCTTTTAAAATGAATGCGCTTGTCTACATCTTCTATAATAGACGCGATGGCTGAATCTACACATAAATTCTCCAGCGGCAGCCATTCTTTGTTGTAAACAAATTCAACCCAAGCGCTCTTTGGTGACGTGGATGATTACGTTACTGTTGAAGATCTGTCCATCATCGTATAAAGCCCGCCTTGACAATTTGATTGGTCCGAACAGCTTCGGTTCAGGCATACTTGCTTCACAACGGATCAAGTCCAGACCGAACTTCCCATCCTCAAATGTTGTGGGCGGGGCTAAGTTCGGCTGGCATCCAGGCTATAGATTTTTGGTACAGCGTGTGGATTTTGTAGAGGTTAAGAGATTGAGCTCCCTGACACTCTGACAGCAATGTCTTGTGTGGCTCAAAAATGGGTTGAATACATGCTGTTCATGTATGTCTTCTTAACTGTGCGTTCACACCGCCGCCAGCAAGAGCGTCAAAGTGGCCAGAAGTCAGTCATTTTCAATGAGAGCCAGCAGCGAGCTCCGACGAGGGTGGGGCGGCGCGTCTTGGACGGTGAAAGCGGCGAGGAGAGTTGAAATCATGTCAACTTTATGGTAATGAGCCATGACGCGGTTCGGCGGCAACCAATCGGAATGTAGAAATGCTCCGTTTGAGAGGATTCCAGAGAACACAGTCCTGTAAACCTTGGTTCCAAACACATTAGTTCCCAAGCAAAAAAGAGGAGAAAATTGATCATTTGAATTTGATAAGGCGCACAACACTTTTTATAGGCAAGATTTTTGCGCTAGAACACTTGTTTTTCAGCGGGAATGCAAATTAGAATAGCACTTAACCATGAACACAAAAGCCACACTACACAAATGGCTTTTAATTGGTTTATTTCGTTAGCAAACATGTCACTATAATTGTTAAGTTCTTTCCATCGATCAATTTTCTGCCAAAATAACGATCGACATGCTTGTTTGCTTTGCGGCCCCTTTAAATAAAGCTTCAAAAAAGACCAAGCATTCGATCTACGTCAGAGCATCAGAGCGTCCATGAATCTTTCCACGGCGTCGCTGGCAGTGTGAATGCACGGTTAGTCTGTTGGCTATTTAGTTTTTTTCCTGGGACACGTCACTTACACATTTTGCACTTACTGCGGAGTCTTGTGTAGACTGTTTACATATTTGTGCCCATTTGTTGAATACATATTTCTAAAATTGTATGATATTTTTGTTGAGTTATTATATATAATACTTTTTTCTGAACTTTTTTTAATCTTGCCTCTAACAAATAACCCAAATTACAAAAAAAGACTAAAACTAACACTTAAACTAATAAAAACTAAACTAAAATTAAGCATTTTCAAAAAATAAAAACTAAACTAGCAAACCCACTTTAAAAACTAATTAAAACTAAACTGAATTTGAAAACAAAAAGTCAAAACGAAATAAAAATAAAAACTAATGAAAAATGCAAAACTATAATAACCCTGGTACCAACTTACGCATGGCGATCTGGCCACTTACTAATCAGAGCGAACCACGGCTGTATCAGAGCCCTGGCTCCCTGGAAAGCAGCCGACTGGTATCAGTCAGGAGTGAGTATGGGTGTGGTTACAAGGAGAAAGGTGATCTCGACAGATGCCTCCAATTTAGGTTGGGGGGCCCTTTACGAGGGCAGGCCCGTCTCTGGCCTATGGTCAAGCCTGGAGAAGCGCCTACATATAAACTGTCTAGAGATAAGAACAGTCGATCTATCGCTGAAAGGTTTTCTCCCATACTTAAAAGGCCACCACGTCCTGGTCCGGACGGACAACATGGCACTGGTGTCCTATATAAATCGCCAGGGCTGTCTCAGGTCAAACAACCTGCACACCATGGCCAAAAACCTCATCTTATGGGCTCAGCACAACCTGCGCTCCCTAAGGGCAGCGCATGTGCCAGGCATTCTGAACCAGGGTGCGGATATGTTATCCAGAGACAATGTTCCCCCAGGGGAATGGTCTCTTCACCCACAGACGGTTCAGCTAGTATGGAGCATCTTCGGAGAGGCAGAGGTCAACCTCAGAAGACAACGCTCATTGCCGAATATTTTTCTCAAAGAGCAGGGACGCGCTTGCCCATGATTGGCCGCTTTATGCATTCCCTCCGGTCACGATGTTACCACAGGTCATCGAACGGATCAGGGAGAGCAAGTGTGCAGTGCTACTGATAGCACCTCTCTGGAAGACCCAATTATGGTTCTCCGAGCTGGCACAGCTACTGGAAACAGCCCCATGGCCGGTTCCGCTGAGGAGAGACCTCCTCACGCAGGCAAACCGATTAATCTGCCATACCCGTCTCAATTTGTGGGCCCTTCATGTATGGCCCCTCAATGGATACCCGGGTGTCTCCCGGAAAGGGTGCTCAAAACGATCACTGAGGCAAGAGCGTCGTCAACTAGACGCCTCTACACTCAGAAATGGGTGATATTTTCTGGCTGGTGCGCTGCACGGAGCCTAGACCCCTATTCGTGCGAAGTATCAAGTGTACTCGCCTTCTTACAAGGGCTTTTGGACGCGGGTCGTACCTCATCCACGCTCAAAGTGTATGTGGCGGCCATAACAGCTTCTCACACTCTTGTGTCCGGCCAATCGCTAGGAAGAAGCGACCTCGTCGTATGCTTCCTTAAAGGAGCAAGGAGGCTGAACCCTCCGCGACCTCCTTCTGTGCCTATCTGGGACCTCTCCACGGTCCTGGAAGGACTGAAAGGTGCCCCATTCGAGCCGCTACGGTCTGTGGACATGAAGCATCTCTCGTTAAAGACCTTACTGGCGCTCGCCTCAGTCAAGAGAGTGGGCAATTTACAAGCGCTTTCAATAAGCGCTTCCTGCCTTGAGTTTGGGCCTAACGACTCCAGAATCGTCCTTAAGCCAAGGCATGGTTATGTTCCTAAAGTGCTCTCGACTTCGTTCAGAGCGCAGGTGATTTCACTAGCAGCTCTTTCCTCACCAGAAGACGAAAGAGATGCGAGTTTACCGAGACGCGAGTGTCCCGTCAGGGCTATCAGAGTTTATGTGGAGCATTCAGCCTCATTCAGACAGTCAGAACAGCTCTTTGTATGCTTTGGCGGCCGCACCAAAGGGCTCGGTGTGACAAAGCAGAGATTATCACGCTGGATAGTAAACACTATCACGTTGGCTTATGAGTCTAAGGGCCTGCATTGCCCCTTAGGTGTCAGAACTCATTCCACAAGAGGCATGGCCTCGTCATGGGCTTGGTCAAGTGGAATACCCATGGAAGATTTTTCTGCGGCGGCCGGCTGGGACTCGCCGTCCACATTTATCAGATTTTATAATCTGGAAGTTCCCGCTTTGCAAGCGAGGGTTCTTTCAGTGTAAGTGCAAGCACACCCCCCCCCCCCAAGCCATAGGACCCGATACATATCTGTTTTTGGTTAAACTCGGACTACAGTCCTTATATATCGTCGCTGCCCGATGAAACTCACGTATGTCCAAAACGGTTACTTTTCAGGAAGTGAAAAAAACACCGTAATTTCAAAAGCAGTTGAACGTAGCATTGCATACTTGGTACGGCATCTTTAAATGTAACCATATTCTTGCCAGTGTAATGATATACACCACATTTGACCAAAATCGAGTTTAAATGGACATATTTTTGCATATTTTACAGTAACTGTGGTCGATACGCGTTCTTCCGATCATTAATTAGAATGACCAAGTCGCGTTTCATATTGACAGATGAATAGGCTACGCTCAGTTTATTAAATAGCCTACGTCTCAGTTTATTAAATACGCTCAGTTTATTAAATGGTCTACGTCTCAGTTTATTAAATATGCTCAGTTTATTAAATAGCCTACGTCTCAGTTTATTAAATACGCTCAGTTTATTAAATGTCTCTTGCAAACTATCAAGGGACAATGAATCAATACACTGACATGGCAATGCTAGACTGATACTTTGTTTGCACAGTCCTACCATAATTTTGTGAATACATAATAAACTTGTGAACAGTTGTCAAAAACAAACGTTTGCTGATACTTTACCTCACAGTGTTATTCGGCTATCCAATGGCAGTTCCAGAGACGCTTAAGATGAAACTTCACGAGACCGGCGAGATGCCTCCACAGGGTGGGAGATACGCGGCGTGATTGACAGCTTTGACACCAAATGGATATACGTGAAAATCAGATGACATGATTTCACAAATTTTCATTGGTCATTTAGATAATGTGAAGCATACTGCATACGGAAATGAACCTGGACATTCTATCCGTCGAAAAATCTCAAAATCGGCAAAATGGACATACGCGGTTTTCATCGGACAGCGACGATATATTTATATACATACATTATAAGGATTTGGCCCTGTTTGGCCCTATTTGGCCCATTTCCTTGTTTTTCCTATACGAGACTCGTCAAATGACCGGTTTCTATTGGGATTCATAAACTTTACTCGTCTATTAGCCTCAGACATCTGGCTTCGGGCTACTGTATGGAGCGAAGTTAAGCACGGCGTTTTGAAGGGGGTTCCCATAGCGTAAGCTAGCCTTACGCAATACGAGAGACCTCTCGAAAGGGAACGTCTCGGTTACTTGTGTAACCTCGGTTCCCTAAGAGGGTACGAGTATTGCGTAACCCACCGTGGTATTGTGCTTTGATCAGGGGATCGCTTCAGTCGACTTTACCTGAAATCCTTTTGGCTGAATTGGCCACTATAAGGGCTTAGGCCACTCACATTCTGGCCGGCTCTGACGCGCCAAGGCGCAAAGCAGCCTGATTGATTCCGCGTCTGAGCCGCCTCGCCATAGGTTCGTGCAGTTGCCGCAGCACAGCCAATGACCGTGCTAGCCACTCATCTGTGTCTGCTGTGCAGCTGCACTGCGTTTTAAAAAAAAAATTCTTCAATATTCTCGAGAAAAGGAGTTTTCCCATAGCGCAAGCTAGCCTTACGCAATACTCGTTCCCTCTTCTCAGGGAACCGAGGTTATGTAAGTAAATTACGATTCCATTTGTAAATGTTTTTGGCGTGTGTGCCAAAAAGCTCTTTTTAGTGTCATTTGACCATAGAATCCCATCCCTTTTGAAGTTCCAATCGTGTCTGACAACTGAATATGCTGGAGTTTGTTTTTGGATGGGCGAGGAGGATTTTTCTTGAAATCCTTCCAAACATGTTGTTTTTTATTTTTTTATTTTATTATTTTTTTATTTTTTAAGGCTTTCTGACCCCAAGACTCAAGTATTCTCCATCTGTGATCTTTGGAGATTCTTTGGCCACTTGAACTCTCCTCCTCACTGTGCATTAGGACGATATAAACACATGTCATCTCCCTGGCAGATTCATAACATCTTCTTAATTATTGCCCTGAAGGTGGAAATAGGAATTTTAAATGATTTAGCTATTTTCTTACAGCCACTTTCTATTTTGTGAAGCTCCACAATCTTTGATGCACATCAGTACTATATTTTACTCATTGTTATGGATAATTAATGGATCTGGCCTTTGTTTTTCCTCATATTTATACTCTTGTGAAACAAGTGAAGTCATGGCTGGACAATTTCATGTTCCTAATCACCCTGGTGTGCTAAAATAATTTAATATTAATGGGAATATACTTCAGAGATATTTTACTCATAAAAAAATTCTAGGGATACCAATAATTGTGGCCAACATGTTTTGGAGAAAAACATTTATTTCATAATGTGGTTTTATTTGTATTTTTTTCACTTTCAATTATTTTACTTTAATGAAAGGTTAGATTTTTGCAAATTTTTTGAATGAAAAATCAAAAGGATAAACAATGCAGATTAATTTTTTTCACAGCCATCTTTGATCAGATTTATCAGAGGTGCCAATCACTCTGACCACAACTGGATTTTTTTTTTTTTTTTCATTTGATGGAAATTTTATTCATCCTTAAAGTACACTTTTAAGAAAAATGGTTGTAAACAGTACCAAATTAGGGTTCTTCGGCTTGTAACAATAGCAGAACCCTTTTTGGTGCTAAATAGAACCCTTTTTATAAGGTTCCATAAAGAATCAGAAATAAGGAGGCTTTGACAGTTACAGATTTGAAAAACAAAAAGGCGGGAAAGAACCCTATAAATAACTAACACAAAGAACCATTTCAGCATATAAATGGTTCTTTAGGACGATACGGTACTAAATAGAACTGTTACTACGTGTAAAGAACCTTAAAATAACCATTTTTTTTTGAGTGCGGCTTTAATTTAACTCTACACCCTTCCTTGATTTAGTATATGTGTATCAATGAATATGCAAATTTTATCCCGCCACTTTCAGTTGTAGTAAATGCTACACAATGGAAAGTAGAAATATTTTGGTTTAATTCAGCCATATATGTTTGAACCAGAAAAAGGAACCAATTGACAATTTGTCAGTTTTGACTAGCAAAACAGCTGTTTTAGAGTTGCTTGCTGTAGTAATTTAACAAACAACATCCTGCTCAAATTTGCATGACTTCTAGGCCTAGAAATCATACTTTTAAAATTAATTTAAATCAGCCCCTTTTGAAGTTTCTTGAGGTCCCCTGGTTGAGAACCACTTTCCAACCGTGTGATGCACTGATATTCTTTATTTTTTTTTTTGACATATTGTTTGAGATCCAACAATAATTGGCAGACCACCTGTAGTGTTGCCATGGGCCCCCTGAGGGTCACACACCTCCTGTCTCTCTGGTTTTGTTTCTTTTGCTCACAGGAGGCCCATCTGAATGTTGCACAACTTCCAATTAAAGTGTTAGAATGGGATAATGATGTTTGACCTTCAGCTAGCCACAGGGAAGAAGCAGTGAGCAATGTTTTTGCTCTGAGAAATGGACTGACATTGAAACGGTATACGTTTGCAAAGGTGAAATAAGTTGATAATTTCTCAAGATATTTCCTTCAAGTGTACTGGTAATTGTGTGTTGTGCTAAATCTAGAAGGCATTAACAATGTCAGAAATGTGATCGGTTCTATTGTTAGTTGATTGCAAACAGGTCCAGCTCACAAACACCGCATTTAATTGGTTAGATGGTGGGTTATTGTATGGCCACATTATTGCATAAAGCCATCTTAATTTACTCCATGATAATCACCCATCGTGACAAATTTATTATCTGCTGTCAAGAGCAGGTCGCTTTCCTTCATCATGCATCAATAAATTCTATCACATCTCCTTGCTCCTCTGCACATTACAGCAGATGTTTTCCACATCCCCTGGACACATAACATCACTGTCGTCTGTGGGATGGTGGAAAAAGCATTTTGTACTATATCCACATAACAGCCCATGTCCATGAAGCATCCAAAATTCATGAGTCTGGCAAAGAGATAGATACTTTGTTCTTGTGCATCGAAACATCTGCTGTGTAAAAGAATCTCCTCTGTTGCTTTATTTTGAAAACCTTTGGGGGTCAGGAGTGGACCCGACCCACCCAGCATTTGGCGTGTGAAGCTGTTTCTGGAGTTGGTGAAAAGTCAAGCAGCATCGTTTTTCTCTCATTATTTATCTCTGCACATATTGTACACATGTTCTGAATTATCCATAAGCACTCCAAGGGAAGTTTCAAAGCCCTGTCAGGGAGACTAAACAACTGTGTGAATACAACACAACATTAGAAAGATTAGCAGATGAGAACAGGCAGACGCTGAGCAGTTCAAGGCTCTCTTTTCTCTCTTTTACATGATTTATATTATTTTCTTGAGACATCATCTTCTGTCACTCCTGTTTACGCAGTATGGGGAGCTGCTTGGGATCTGTTATTTTGTTTAGGGAAAAGGGAACAAATCTTGTTCCTTGCCCTGAAGTTTTGTTTGCTTTTGGCTGCTTATAGACCTACTTAAGGGATTTTCTGAACTTAACTTTTTGCAGCCAAGTCAGTGTCACCACCAAGTTCTAGGTTCATGAAACATGGTTTTGATATAATAATCTGTGTGATTTTATACTCTTTACCTTTTAAATCCAGCTTTATAGTGATGATATAATGTGTTTAGATAAAAAGATAGTCGAGTTTAGATAAAAAGAAAAAATGTCAATGACTAATAATTTTAGTTTTAATTTTCAAAAATGCACACAAAAGTTCAAACATTGAGTAATGTTTGTAATGAGTAAATGTTGAGTAATGAGTAAAGTAAGTTTTTATTTTATTTTTTATAATATTTTTATTCAGGAAAAGGAATGTTGTTTTGGAGTCTCCTACAACAGGTTTAGCCAGATTGCTCAGTCTGTTGTGATTGGTCTACCGCGTACAGCACGTGTGTCAAAAACAAAAATGCCCATTGCCATAACTTCAGCTCTGCTTATACTGAGGCTTCCTACACCGTAAACTTAACACAGTATTTTACCATATCAATCCGAGCGTGAGTCCGATGATAAAACACTGGAATAACTAGTTATTCAACTCAAACCTCCATCACAACTACTACTTGAGCAGGACATGTTTCAGTAATACACTAGGCAAGGCAAGTTTATTTATATAGCACATTTCATACACAATGGTAATTCAAAGTGCTTTACATAGAAGAAATTAAAATAATTAAAATAAATCAGAATAATTAAAACAGTTTAGAATAAAAAAATAAAATACAGTACAAACAGTCACAATGGTAATTCAAAGTGCTTTACATAGAGTAAATTAAAATAATCAAAAGAAATCTGAATAATTAAAACCGCTTAGAATAAAAAATTAAATAAAATACAGTACGAACAGTCGGACGAACACTGGTACAGTGCTCATTCAGTAAATGCACAGCTAAACAGATGTGTTTTGAGTCTGGATTTGTATGTGACTACTGTAGGAGCACATCTGATCTCTTCTGGAAGCTTGTTCCAGCTGCGGCTGGCATAATGGCTAAAAGCAGACTCGCCATGCTTAGAGTGAACCCTTGGTATTTCTAGTAGGGCTGTGTATCACCAACAATGTCACGATACGATACGCATCACGATACTAAAGCCACGATACGATACGTATCACGATATGGATCAATTTGGAATTTAAATTTCTTTTGAGCAGAGTTTAGTAACAGTAATATCTTTATTGAATAAACAGTGTTCTAACAGTTGTGATAACTGAAAAACTATTTAGTTTTTGTCATTAAAAAACAATGAGAGTTAAATTAAATAAGTGTTGGAATGTGCACCAAACACAGTAATTTCTCCAGTTTAAAATCATTTTAAACAAATAAATACAATAGAATAAAGATAGCCTACCAATAAAGAGAAAAGTTTTTGAATAGGTCTAGCACTAGTATTAATAACTTAATAAAGTAATTAAATGTAAAATAACATTGGGTAGTATTTTAGTCCTGACTAAATTAAATACATCGACTTTAAATCAAGATTCCTTATAATTAAAGCTATCTTTTGTTGTTTCGACAACAATATTAATGACAGACACATATGGCTGCTGTCACTTTAAGAGCTAGTGCACGGATCCTGTTTTCATACTGTAACATCACATGCATTTTATGCTTATTTAAGACATAACCGACTGTGTTGGATACTCACCAAGACCGACATTTTTGACATCATTTTGCTTGTTTTTGGCTGTAAAAGTGATATAATCCGTGAAAAAGAACTTTTGTTACTCACAGGCTGTTTGTGAGGCGGCTTTACTCTATGTAAGCATGCAGAGAAAACCATCTCTCAGAGAGTGCGCGAGTACTGAATAGTTTAAAATCGCTTGAATGTTTAGCGTGGTAAGACTTAAAAAGACAACCGAATGGTAAACTTAAGTGACAATGCAATGCTCGCCCGAATATGCAAGTGAATATTCCGTCATTTCCCAACTCCTAAAAGCGAGAGTGTAGTATCACCGCCTTCAGCGCGTTTGATGCTTGCCTTGAGCAACCCATTTTGAGAGACAGATAGACAGAAGACGCGGCACAGCTGGACACTCAATCAATGTTTGAGTGAATTTCCCGCCATATAAGTGGGAGACCTGCGGGAATGATTAGAAGAATGCGTAATACTCGCAATCCCGTGCTGAAATTCGAGCCCTGAATTGGCTACATTCAAAAGCACGACAGTATCGATACAGCAGTTGCTGTATCGATACGCGCATCGTAAGGAGTTCATGACGATGTATCGTCGTATCGATATTCTGAGCACAGCCCTAATTTCTAGCTGATGTGATCCTAATGATCTGAGTGATCTGTTGGGTTTATATTCAGTGAGCATATCTGCAATGTATTGTGGTCCTAGCCCATTGAGTGATTTATATACCAGTAATAATACTTTAAAATCAATCCTAAATGTAACTGGCAGCCAGTGTAAAGACCTGAGGACTGGTGTGATATGTCCATATTTTCTGGTTCTGCTCAGAATCCTGGCAGCAGTGTTCTGTATGAGCTGCAACTGTCTTATGGTCTTTTTGGAAAGGCCAGTGAGGAGTCCATTACAATAATCCACCCTACTGGTGATGAAAACATGCACAAGTTTCTCTAAGTCTTGACTGGAAACAAAGCATCTAATTCTTGCAATATTTTTTAGGTGATAGTATGCTGATTTAGTTATTGCTTTGACATGACTACTGAAACTAAGGTCTGACTCCAGAGACACACCAAGATTCCTGACTTGATTTTTAGTTGTTTGACCCCTAGACTGAAGGTATGCGTTCACCTTGAGAACTTCATCTTTGTTTCCAAATGCAATGATGACTTCAGTTTTGTCTTTGTTTAACTGAAGAAAGTTTTGGCACATCCAATTGTTTACTTCATCAATGCATTGGCACAGGGAGTCAATGGGGCTGTAATCGTTAGGCGATAGAGCTGTGTATCGTCTGCATAGCTGTGGTAAGCGATTTGGTTCTTTCTCATTATTTGGCTCATTGGAAGCATGTACATGTTGAATAGGAGTGACGCAAGAATTGAGCCTTGAGGGACTCCACATGTCATGGATGTCCATTCAGACTTATGGTCTCCTATACTCACATAATAACCTCTCCCTACCAAGTATGACCTGAACCATTTTAGGACTATCCCAGAAAGCCCCACCCAGTTTTCCAGCCTGTCAAGAAGTATGTTGTGATCGACAGTGTCAAATGCAGCACTGAGGTTGAGTAGTACCAGCACTGATAATTTGCCAGTATCAGT
This sequence comes from Gila orcuttii, assembly GCA_026230005.1. NCBI lineage: Eukaryota > Metazoa > Chordata > Actinopteri > Cypriniformes > Leuciscidae > Gila > Gila orcuttii. The sequence continues at coordinate 19,905,731 of JAPDVR010000004.1, forward strand.
ATTTAAGCGAATATTGTTTATTATCTTTATGAGCGCCGTCTCTGTGCTGTGGTGCGATCGGAAACCAGATTGAAAATGGTCAAAGTATCCATTTGAGCTTAAGAATTTGTTCAGCTGATTGAAGACAACTTTTTCAATGATCTTGCCTATGAAAGGAAGATTTGAGATCGGTCTATAGTTGTTTAATATGGTCTTATCCAGATTGCTCTTTTTCAGGAGGGGCTTGACAACTGCAGTTTTCAGGGAGTTTGGAAAACTATCAGAGAGAAGTGAGCCATTTACCACTTCTAGGAGATCTGCTTCTAAGCTGTGTAACACATTTTTGAAAAAAGATGTGGGAAGTGCGTCAAGGGCGCAGGTTGATGTTTTTTTGTTTTGTTTTTCTTTCATAATTTATTTATAAACTTTTTCAAAGCATTAACAGAAAGCTTCATACAATTAAAGTAAGAATTTTCCCCCCATTATAACCCTTACCGCCAAAATAATTAACCATACATTACGTACAAGATAAGACAATAGTAGTAATAATCACAATAAAAAAAAACATAAAAAAAACAAAAAACATACATATAGACACATACATAGCCAATAATAAAATGTCTGACATATTCGTGGTCCGTACAATTATAAAACAAAACCACATTTGGTGATCATATTTAACATTGATCAATAATTGGGAGAGTCTTCATCTTCTCAAAATATGTAATCATGGGTTGCCAAGTCTTATAAAAAATTTTGACAGATCCTTTCATTAAATATTTAATTTTCTCTAATTTTAAGTATGATACTAGATCACATAACCACATTGCGGGTTTGTTGACTTCCACTCCAATAATATTCTTCTTCTCGCTAATAAGGTGGCAAAAGCAATAACATTTTTTACTTTATTTGTCAATGATACTCCATGTTCTGGTACTCCAAAAATAGCAACTTCAACACTGGGTTTTATATCCAAGCTAAAGGCCTCATTTAATGTTTTAAATATGAATGTCCAATAGTCACTCAGCTTTTGACAAGCCCAAAACATATGAAAAAAGTCTACCTTGTCACCTTTGCATCGATCACACAAGTCATCAACATTTGGGTACATTTTTGAAAGTCTGAGTTTTGTGTAATAGGCACGATGGAGGACTTTGAGTTGTATAAGGCTGAGGCGTGCACAAGAGGTTGATCCATTTACTCTATTAATGTAAATGGGTGGTGATGGCGCAGTGGATAAGACACATGCCTTTGGTGTGAGAGACCTGGGTTCGAATCCCCTGCGAGACACCAATGTGTCCCTGAGCAAGACACTTAACCCCTAGTTGCTCCAGAGGCGTGCGACCTCTGAAATATAGCAATTGTAAGTCGCTTTGGATAAAAGCGTCAGCTAAATGAATAAATGTAAATGTAAATGTAAATATTAAGAGCCTCATCCCAAATTTCATCAGGTATTTCAATTCCTATGTCTTTTACCCACTCACCTCTTATTCTGTCAATTAAAACATCATTTGAGGACATAACCATTGTGCTGAAATTTGACCTTTAAGAAGAGTAGGAGACAGTAAAATTTTATCCAATAGTGAAGTAGGTGGCAAGTCAGGAAAAGTTGAGCTCTGAGATTGAACAAAATGTCGGACTTGAAAGTAACGAAATAGGTTGGACTGTGACAATTGGAATTTCTCTGAGAGGTCATTAAAACTGGCAAATGTGTTGTTTATATAAAAATCACTACACCTGGCCAAACCTGCTCTCTGCCATTGTGCATATGTGAGATCTATTTTACCAGCAGGAAACAAATGGTTATTACCGAGAGGGCTTAGCTTAGAAGAGCTGGTGAGTTTATGCTTTTGTCTAAATTGTGACCATATTTTAAGCGTAGAACGTACTACTGGGCTTGAAGAGTATTTAGAGGGAGAGAATGGTAGCTTCATTGTTATTAGAGCAGAAAGCGATGTAGAAATACAAGTATTTGCCTCCGCCTTACACCAATCAACCTCAGGGGAAGTATACCAGCAAATAACTTTTTGAAGATTTGCAGCCCAGTAGTATCCTATAAGATTAGGAAGAGCTAAACCTCCATGAGGCCTTTGCCTTTCGAGGAGCTCCTTACGAATTCTAGGGTTCTTTCCCCCCCACAAGAATGATAGTATGGGTTTATTTACGGAACGGAAAAATGTTTTTGGGAGAAACACTGGAAGTGAGAAATAAGTATAAGAATCTTGGTAAGATATTCATTTTTATACAATTTACTCTGCCTGCTAAAGACAAATGTAATGCATCCCATCTCTGAAGATCAGACTTAATATTACTTATGAGTGGTAAAAAATTTTTGCATATAAACCTGAGAAAGTACGAGTAATATGAACTCCCAAATATTTAAAACCAGTTTGAGAGATGCGAAAAGGGAGGGATGCAGCCTTAATTTGTAAAGCAAGAGGGTTAATCAGGAAACATTCACTTTTAGAAAGGTTAAGTTTGTATCCTGAAAAACTGCCAAAAACAGATAGCTTCTGCACTATTTTTGGGACGTTTTCAACTGGGTTTGAAATGTATAACAAAAGGTCATCCGCATATAAAGAAACCCTGTGTTCCATCCCCATTCGATCAATGCCCTGTATAGATTGCAAGGATTTAAGCATAATGAAAAGTGGCTCTATCGCTATTGTAAAAAGAAGAGGGCTTAAAGGGCAACCCTGTCTTGTGCCCCTTAATATTGGAAAAAATTGTGAACGTATTTTGTTTGTTATAACAGATAATTTAGGGTTAGAATACAGCAATTGGACCCAGGATATAAATTTAGGGCCAAAACCAAACTTTTCCAATACTGCGAATAGATATCTCCACTCCACTCTATCAAATGCCTTCTCTGCATCCAGGGATACCACCACTTCTGGGACCTCCCTGGATGCAGGAGAATACAAAATACCAAGAAGCCTCCTTAAGTTGGTAAATGAGTGGCGACCCCTAATAAAGCCTGTCTGATCTGGGGATATTATTTCTGGTAATACAGTATCTATTCTAGAGGCCAACAATTTGGCAAGAATTTTAACATCAACATTTAGCAAAGAGATTGGCCTGTAGGAGTTGCACTCTAGTGGATCTTTTCCAGGCTTCAGAATGAGTGTAAGAAATGCTTCTGTGAGAGACTTTGGCAATTCCGTATTGTTTAAAGAATTCTCAAACATTTTCAGGAGAAGCGGGGCTAATTTGGGAGCAAAAGCTTTATAAAATTCGACAGGATAACCGTCGGGGCCAGGGGTTTTGCCATTTTGCATTGCATTAATAGAATCTAAAATCTCTTGTAGCTCAATTGGCTGTTCTAATCTTCCTTTATGATCTGGATTAATTGTCTGGATATTCAGGTCATTCAAAAAGGTTGACATACCTGATATATCCCCACAGAATTCTGAAGTATATAAATTTGAGTAAAATTTTTTAAAAGTTTCATTAATTTCTTTAGGATCCACTGTCAATTGTTGCGATGTGTTGCGAATCTGTGGAATTAACCTGGAAGCTGATTGACACTTTATCTGATGTGATAATAAACGGCCCGCTTTTTCCCCATGTTCATAAAAATTCCCTTTAGACCAAAGCAGATTTTGTTGAGTAAGTTTTTTCAATTGATATCTGATCATATTGTGCTTTAATTTCCACTCTCTTTTTAAGCAATTCGTCAGAAGGGGATAGAGAAAGTTGTTGATCTAATTCTTCTATCGAATCAATTAATTGTTGTAATTTTGCATTTTTCTTTTTATTACTGGATATAGAATAAGATATGATTTCACCTCTGATGACAACTTTAAATGTCTCCCTTAAAATCAGTGGTGATACCATTTCTGAAGCATTTGTGAGCAAGAAGTTATCTATCGCCACTGATATATGTCTGTGGAAATTTGTATCTGCCAACAGGGTAGAATTTAATCGCCAAGTAGGTCGCTGGGTACAATGCTGAGTAAAACGTAGATCAAGGAGCAATGGTGCATGATCTGATATTATAATTGCTGAATATTGAGTATTTTCCACTGAAGGAAGAAGTGTCTTATCTATAAAAAAAATAATCTATTCTTGAGTATAAAGAATGGACAGGGGAGAATAGGGATGTCCCGATACCACTTTTTCACTTCCGATACCGATGCCACAGCTTTGGCTATTTGCGATACCGATATTAATCCGATATTTTTATTTTATTCTATTTTATTCTTGAACTAATACTAGGCCTAATAAAATATATGGAAGCACTTTGCTCAATTAGCAACCTAAAAACATCTCACTCAAATGGAGAACAAATACTTCTCCAGTATATAGTCCACAACAACAGTTGATTATGAAAGACTGCCACCCTTTATTCAAACAGGACAAAATACAGGCAGGCAGGCTACCTCAGTAGGCTACTTAAAGCTACCAACAGGTTTAAAGTTAATCATTTAAAATTAAAAAGCTTTAAAATTACCCATTGATCCGTGTCCTTTTGCGTCCATTCGTTTTTCCTTTTTACCCGTAAAACTAAAAATTAACGGTTGTTGTATTTTTAAAACGCAAAGTTGAACACCAACATTTTAATTTGAACTGTATGCACACCAAAAGCTGCGCAAAAAATAAATATTAACGTAAGTTATATATAAATAAGTTATTTTCTGTATGACCAGAAATGAGTATTTTAAGTTGTTTCCACTGTTGAAAGGAAACCGGAAGTGTTTGTGCCCGCGCTCCGTCCATGCAGTGCGCGCTCCACACTCTGCACACACAATTGCTATGCGTCAAAATCTTGTGTAGCATACAGTTTACAGCCTACGGTTTATAAACTGAGGAGACAGATTGCAAAACCGTGTTTATAGTACACCGAAGGTAGTGGGATGGAGTGTCTGTTGTGAGTTTAGAGGGCACGTCAGCCAGAGATGTGTGTGTGTGTGTGTGTGTGTGTGTGTGTGTGAGTGAGTGAGACCGACTACTGCCTGCTGAACAGAGGGTCGCCGGAAGAAGGATCTGAAGTGCCGGTGTTTCGGCTACAAAAACCCGCCGAACTGATCCGAAACCAGCCCAATGTTTATCCACCCGCCCAAACCCATTTTTTGCCCGCAAAATAGCTGGCAAAACCGCCCAATATGCGTGGCTTAATGTCGCAGCAAGGGAAATGCTATATTCAAGCATTGTTGGATAGGTATCGCTATTGCAAAAAGAAGAGGGCTTAAAGGGCAACCCTGTCTTGTGCCCCTTAATATTGGAAAAAATTGTGAACGTATTTTGTTTGTTATAACAGATAATTTAGGGTTAGAATACAGCAATTGGACCCAGGATATAAATTTAGGGCCAAAACCAAACTTTTCCAATACTGCGAATAGATATCTCCACTCCACTCTATCAAATGCCTTCTCTGCATCCAGGGATACCACCACTTCTGGGACCTCCCTGGATGCAGGAGAATACAAAATACCAAGAAGCCTCCTTAAGTTGGTAAATGAGTGACGACCCCTAATAAAGCCTGTCTGATCTGGGGATATTATTTCTGGTATAACAGTATCTATTCTAGAGGCCAACAATTTGGCAAGAATTTTAACATCAACATTTAGCAAAGAGATTGGCCTGTAGGAGTTGCACTCTAGTGGATCTTTTCCAGGCTTCAGAATGAGTGTAAGAAATGCTTCTGTGAGAGACTTTGGCAATTCCGTATTGTTTAAAGAATTCTCAAACATTTTCAGGAGAAGCGGGGCTAATTTGGGAGCAAAAGCTTTATAAAATTCGACAGGATAACCGTCGGGGCCAGGGGTTTTGCCATTTTGCATTGCATTAATAGAATCTAAAATCTCTTGTAGCTCAATTGGCTGTTCTAATCTTCCTTTATGATCTGGATTAATTGTCTGGATATTCAGGTCATTCAAAAAGGTTGACATACCTGATATATCCCCACAGAATTCTGAAGTATATAAATTTGAGTAAAATTTTTTAAAAGTTTCATTAATTTCTTTAGGATCCACTGTCAATTGTTGCGATGTGTTGCGAATCTGTGGAATTAACCTGGAAGCTGATTGACACTTTATCTGATGTGATAATAAACGGCCCGCTTTTTTTATATACGGACTACTGCCTGCTGAACAGAGGGTCGCCGGAAGAAGGATCTGAAGTGCCGGTGTTTCGGCTACAAAAACCCGCCGAACTGATCCGAAACCAGCCCAATGTTTATCCACCCGCCCAAACCCATTTTTTGCCCGCAAAATAGATGGCAAAACCGCCCAATATGCGTGGCTTAATGTCGCAGCAAGGGAAATGCTATATTCAAGCATTGTTGGATAGGTATCGGATCATATTTTTTCTCCCCTCCGATCTCCGATCTAGAGTTCTGGGCCAGTATCGGCACGATACCGATGCTGAAAATCTCCACGGATCCAGAGATCCCGTTTGTGCCATGAAAGTAGAGAGAGCTTGGGACATTTTAGACTGGAGTGTGGTTTTCGGATTCGAACGATCTAGAATTGGGTTAATAACACAATTCAGATCCCCACCAAAAATTAATCGGTGTGAGTTTAAGTTGGGTAAAAGTGAAATAATTTTATAAATGAAATTAACATCGTCCCAATTGGGGGCGTAAACGCATACCAGGGCAACAGGGGTGTGAAACAAATGACCTGTCACAATAACAAAACATCCCTGGGGATCTGAAACACATGTGGAAGTATAAAACTGTACTTTCTTATGAATTAGAATTGCTGTTCCTCTTGCTTTACTGTTGAAGTGGGAATGAAAGATTTGACCAATCCAGGGTTTTTTGAGTCTCATATGGTCTGCTAACTGTAAATGCGTTTCTTGCAGAAATGCTATTTCAGTATTTAATTTTTTAAGATGAGCAAAGATACGAGCTCTTTTATTTGGCCCATTCATACCTTTAACGTTCCAGCTGGTGAACCGAATGGTAGACCCTCCTGTACTATTTGAATTACACATTAATCAATCGATAGGTTATAAAATAATAATAAGACGACCACGTCTCCAATGCATGACCAGCAAGTAAAGAGAAAGGCAAAAAACACAAAAAAAACAAAACAAAAACATTTGGCGGTTACCCTCCAAACCCTGAAAAAACTGAACTTTTCCTATATTTGCCTCAAGAACAGAGACAAATTGCAGGCCCCCATTATCAAACCCCCAGTAATCCCTCAACTGACTTCAAACCGTTCTAACCTCTAGGGAGCAACCCAACCTTTAACCCTATTAAACATTATCAGTGCGTTAAAACGCTTTTGTAAGTAAAGTCTTTTAAGTGGGTTAGTATCAGTCTATGTCACAGAGCCATCAGCTTGTTTGAGTTAAGTTTAGAACAACAAACTATTGCAGACATATAGGTATAATAATAATAACAAGAAATCAAATAAATAAAATAACTGGTCGGAAAGTGTTTATACCTTTTTCAAATGATCCGTCTCAAAAAAAAAAAAAGAAAAACCCAAAAGGAAGACCTTGCGCTTAAAACAATTAAATAAATAATCCAGGAAATCCTAAACATTTATACGTTGATCGTAGAACTGTTTCGCCTCCTCCGGTGTATTGAATATGAAAGTTTCATCATTAAGAGTCACTCTCAGACGGGCCGGGTAGAGCAATTGGAATCGAATGTTCTTCTGGTAGAGTGATTGCTTGATGGCATTGTAAGACGCGCGTTTCTTTGAAAGAATAGTGCTGAGATCTGGGTAAATTCTGACTGGATTCCCCTTGTATTTCGCCTCATGCCGCCTTGCCCATCGCAGTAATTGCTCCTTTTCTTGGAACCTGTGAAAGCACACCACAAATGGACGTGGTTTACGGCCGTCAGCTGGCTTTTGACCGGGTGATCGATGCGCTCTCTCAAGTGCTGGTGGCTTGTCGAAAACCTCTGTGCCCGTCATCTCTAGCAACATCTCGGCAATGAACGTAACGGGATCATGACCGTTTTCACTCCCTTCCGGAACATTCACAATCCTCAGGTTAGCCCTTCGCGATCTATTCTCCAAATCTTCAATGCGGTCAAGGAGAGATGTGTTCTGCGTTTGCAAAGTTTTTATAATATTTTCAGCCACTGTCAGCTTTTCAAAATTCTCCCCAACAAGGGATTCTGTCGCGGCCAAACGGCTTTGAAAGCCATCAACAGTCTCTCTCAGTGCATTGATTTTCTTCGAAATCAGACATAGTGACTACTTTTTCAGGTTGTGGTCTGATCTGTCTGACCCCAGCGCAACTTAAGGATGATCTGATCACCTTTCTGATATTATTGATTTTCTCAGAGAAGAAAGAAGCAAACTTGCTGTCTGAGAGCATTTCACTGGGACTCTGGCTTGGGGGGTTTGTCAGTCTCTCTACAGTAGCAAAAAGAGTGCGTGTGTTGTTTATGTTGCTGTTTATAATATTTGAGAAGAAAGTCTGTCTAGCTTTGCCTAGTTCCTTATTGAAAGCATGGATGCTTTCTTTGTAGATGTTATAATGGACTACAAGTTTTGTCTTCCGCCACATGCGCTCTGCTTTTTTGCATTGTCTTTTCATATTTTGCACTGCTGTTGAGTTTCTCCAAGGTGCTTTTTGTCTGCCACTCTTCTTCCTGACTTTCACAGGAGCAATATCATCAATTACACTCTTAACTTTTGAGTTAAAAGAATCAAGGAGAAAATCAACAGAGTCAGCAGATATGCTTGGTGTTAAAGATATAGCCTTCATAAATAGTACACTAGTGTTCTCATTTAAGCATCTCGTCTTGACAGACACAGATCTAGCTTCAGTGGCAGGAGAGATCAATATATCAAAGAAAATAATAAAAAGATTAGACAGTGCTACATCCTTAACAATCGATTAAATATTTAGACCCTTACTGATAAGTAAATCTAGAGTGTGTCCACGATTATGTGTGGATCCATGTACATGCTGAGTCAGATCAAAAGTTTTTAAAACCGTTTTGATTTCTTTTGCCATATTGGTTTCTGCATTATCTATGTGAATGTTAAAATCTCCAGCAATGACAAAACAAATCAAACTCAGAGGCAATTGTTGATAACAGTTCTGTAAAGTCCTCAGCAAAGGCTGGAGAGTATTTTGGAGGCCTGTAAACAATGATAAGTAAAATGCGTGGAGCACCTTTAACACAATACCCAGATATTCGAAAGATGGGTAATTCCCAAATGATATTTGCTTGCATTGATAGACATCTTTAAAAAGATAAGTTAAACCTCCACCTCTTCTAACAGCTCTGCAGACACTCAAAAAAGTAAAGTTAGGAGGGGCTGTTTCATTGGGGACTGTTGCACTGCAGCTGTCTTCTAGCCAAGTTTCATTTAGAAACATAAAATCCAGGTTGTATGTGGTTATTATTATGAGACACTACTCGGTTTAAAGTACATTATGAGATGTTGCAACTGTAAAGACGTTAAACCGAGGTCCTGACTCTCTGTGGTCATTAAAAATCCCAGGATGTCTTTCGAAAGAGTAGGGGTGTAACCCCGGCATCCTGGCCAAATTTGCCCAGTGGACTAATTTGTCCATCAAGGCCTCCTAATCATCCCCATATATATATATATATATATATATATATATATATATAATATATAAAAAAAATATATTAGCTTCATCGCTCTGTCTCCTCTCCATCAGTAAGTTGGTGTGTGGTGGCTGCCGTCGCATCATCCAGGTGGATGCTGCACATTGGTGGTGGTTGAGGAGATTCCCCCTTCTATGTAAGCGCTTTGAGTGCAGAGAAAAGCGCTATATAAATGTAATGAATTATTATAACAGTGCATACATTAGCCGAGCTCTAGCGTGAATGACTGATGTAACATAAACTTTGCTAAAACAAATCTTGCTCCATGCTTAATCTTTCCTCAAAGTAGTGAGAATGACAATCTGCATTAATAGACTGTTAATAGTGGCCCACAACTGATTAGCAGAAGTATTTCAGTAAGACAGTAATAATGTGAGTTAACCAGTTAGCAGGAGACCTACACAATCTAAAACACAAAACTAAGTATTTTGAACACCATCTTTCAAGAGCAAGCGGTTTTTACTGCTGTGGTATCATGGTAAACATGAATTTTAACCATTGATTCTTCACATGCTCGTCCTTGGGCAGTCTTTATCTTCACATTGTAGAGCACAGCATCTTCTCGACATGATGCTATCCAGTATCCACAGGAATCAGATGCCGGTTTGAGGGCGTTCAAGTTTTCCCTGGTGTCTGCACGCGCAATAAATGGGCGGGCAATATGCTAATGTTTCGTCTTGACGTCACAGCGAAACGGCTTATGACTCGTTTGAAAAACAAATAATTTCATTGGGTCGACTCACATTTGAAAGACAATAACTTTATATACGGTGCACTTTCAGATTTAAAACTTTGCAGGATGTTTTCATTCACTTAGAGCCATGTTACACACTACATGAAAGGTAATTTTCAAAAATCCATAATAGGGCCACTTTAAGAAAACAAAAGAGATTTTACAATAGTACTGATTTACTGTATTTTTGATCAAATAAATGCAGCCTTGGTAAGCATATAATAAAGTTCTTTCAAAAACTTACCGACTCCCTCCCCAAACTTTTTGAACTGTGTATATTTATTGAATCATTTAAATTATCAAAGGGTTGAAACCAATTGATAGTCTGCACAGTCAGTTTTGACAAGCAAAACAGCTGTTATGGAGTTGCTGTAGTAATTTATTGAACGACATCCTGCTTTAGACCCCCTCATGCATCAGTTCATTCAAATCCAGTCTAACATATTAAGACTGACATGAAAAGCTTTTCACTCTCACAATGTATGATTACAGCAAAATCATTGTTAACTTCTTTATATCCTTGTTCATTTAATTCTCTTTTTTTTCATTAAGTTAATCTAACACAAAAACATTAGAGTTGCTTCTCCATAACGACCTGCTGCCCAGGGCCGTGCACAGACATTTTGGGGGGCAGTTGCTCCAGTCAAAAAAAGGGCAACAGAATCGTTCAGACCGGCTAATTCATTCATGAAAGATGCAAGTGTCCGCTGACTTTATAAATGTGTCATTAGAATCATTGACTCACCCGATTCGTTAAAAAACGGTGAATCATTCAAGAATGAAACCACTGTTGCTGGGAGACGCAACTATTCTTCTTTGTTTGGAACTGTTTTCGTTGGCAAAATGGAGCAAAAACAGTCAATTCATGTAATGAACCTATTGTTTATTTGAATATTACGTTTGCAATCATGTTGATATTCGAGAAAATTGCCCTCTTGCTCATGTGATATAGCCTAACTTAAACACAAAATACAAGAACTCATACAAGGGCAAATCATATCCTGAATTTTGGGGTCATTTTTATTAATTTTGGTAGCATTTCCAACTTTCCGCTGTCATCAATGAAGGCAAGACCAGGAGACGTGGATGTGCAGGGAGGGGCTTGTGCGGTCTCACAGAATTATTAAGAATAACTTGTCTGGCAGACACTTAATTAAGAATTTATGCCACAGGCCAAATTTAAACAAAAACTAAAATAATATAAAATAAAAATGTCTTGCAAAAAAGAGCACTTATATAGTCAGAGCACTTATCTAGGCAGAGGCCAAAAGGACAGGTGCTTAAGCACCACTTGGGGTCTGTCTGTCCATGTGCTTGCTGCTGCCTATGGTAATTCCTCTTATTAGTATAGAGGACACACAGACTCTCTCCCTGTGATTCCAGTTGCTTTTCTCTGTGCATTGGGATGTGTTGCTTCGGAATGCTAATGAGCTCAAGTAGGACATGAGGACATTACTCAGCAACCAGCACTGATGTGTGTGTGTACGCCTGTTTGCAGCACCAGCAGGGATTGGGAACGTACTGAATTGGTTAGCATGCTTCTTTGCTTGGTTGCATCCTTTTGAGCCTTTTGTAAATCACTTGAGAAAGTAGCCAAATATACATAAGCCATATCACATGAGGAAGAGTGCCGTTGTGCTGAATATAAATTTTTGAGCTTAGGGTTGAGGTCAAAGAAGCCAAAGCACCAAACTGGTTAGGAGATTGTGAGTGGAGCATCTGTGACTTCCTGATGTTTTAAAGAGCGAGTGAGTTCTGAAAGTGAGTCTGCAGTGTCGGGACTTTCTCCAGATGAAGTGACAGAGGAAGACCTTGAAGCAGCTGGTGTCCAGCGAAGTACCTCCCCCAACAGATTACAGCACACCTTTGATAGCCAGAACATTTGTCAGGGCCACCTACTGCACTGCCCTCTCTGCACTTACTGCTGCATCCCACATGCATGCTCCTCACTGCGAGAACACACACACAGTAATCAAAATCATATGTTGTCCTCTGTTTTAATACAGTTGCTGTGGGGTTTGGAATAGAGTTTGATTGCTCAATGATAAGATCTGTTCACTTGGTTTGTCTAGTCTTTAGACGATGATCTGGCAAAATACCACATAAAACACCATTCACAAATTAGTGGTCGACCGATATATCGCCACGCCCGATATATTGGCCGATATTTGGCTTTTTTAAAATATCGGCATCGGCCGATAAATTTTTTGATTGGCCGATGTGTTGGAAGCGGGACTTTTATTTTGATGGCGCTGCAGACTTTTATTTTGACGGGCGGCGCTGAGAACACCAGCACCTGAGAAGAGAATGGCAGCGCCTGAATCTGATCACACAGCGCTCACTCACATTCTCCGTCTCTCTGTCAGTCATATCTAATACTTTGTTAGACAGAACCGGTGGCTACAGAACTGGTAATCAAAGAAAGTAAATGGTATGCGAAAAAGTAATACGTTTGCTTTTATATTATTTGTAACCGAAAAGGCAAACAATCAGGCTAAAATACTTTCTCATTTACCGTCAACATTCAGCAAATGCGCATCTACATAATTTAAACAAATCTCTGAATATCTAATAAACATTTAATTTCACAAACCTTGCAGATTTAATCGAATCCAGCTGTGATATCTTGTGAAGTGTGCATTTGTAGCCTGCATAAACGTGTTACTGCGAGTGACGGTCGGTCCGTGCGCAGTGAGTGAATGCGAATAGAAGATCAGCTTCACAGGAGACGCGATCGAAAAACTTTAAATCCTTCATTTTAAAATATGCTGTGCTATATCCAGTTGCCCACTGTGTCATATTCATGTCGTTTTCACTGTGTGCTGTATGTAAAATTAGCCTTACCTTGTTAAAAGTCAAAGTAAAAAAAATATGATTATCAGTGCGCATGAAATTACCAGATTACTGAGTGCCCTGTTACAGTGTTTACTTCCTTTTTATTCACATATTCATATATTTTTAAACAATTACTTTATTTGTGAAAAATATTGTAATAGGATTGCAGATTCAAGAAGTTGCCATCTAAAGTATAGGGCCTAAGCATGTTTATTTGAAATATTTTGAAATATTTATTAAATGTATCTAATTTATTAAATATTGATTTATATAAATATAAAGTGTGTGTGTATGTATATGTGTATATATATATATATATATATATATATATATATATATATATATATATATATATATATATATATATATATATATATATATATATATACAGGTCCTTCTCAAAAAATTAGCATATTGTGATAAAGTTCATTATTTTCCATAATGTAATGATAAAAGTTAAACTTTCATATATTTTAGATTCATTGCACACCAACTGAAATATTTCAGGTCTTTTATTGTTTTAATACTGATGATTTTGGCATACAGCTCATGAAAACCCAAAATTCCTATCTCAAAAAATTAGCATATTTCATCCGACCAATACAAGAAGTGTTTTTAATACAAAAAAAAGTCAACCTTCAAATAATTATGTTCAGTTCTGCACTCAATACTTGGTCGGGAATCCTTTTGCAGAAATGACTGCTTCAATGCGGCGTGGCATGGAGGCAATCAGCCTGTGGCACTGCTGAGGTGTTATGGAGGCCCAGGATGCTTCGATAGCAGCCTTAAGCTCATCCAGAGTGTTGGGTCTTGCGTCTCTCAACTTTCTCTTCACAATATCCCACAGATTCTCTATGGGGTTCAGGTCAGGAGAGTTGGCAGGCCAATTGAGCACAGTAATACCATGGTCAGTAAACCATTTACCAGTGGTTTTGGCACTGTGAGCAGGTGCCAGGTCGTACTGAAAAATGAAATCAGATGGAAGCATGAAGTGCTCCAAAATCTCCTGATAGCTAGCTGCATTGACCCTGCCCTTGATAAAACACAGTGGACCAACACCAGCAGCTGACATGGCACCCCAGACCATCACTGACTGTGGGTACTTGACACTGGACTTCAGGCATTTTGGCATTTCCTTCTCCCCAGTCTTCCTCCAGACTCTGGCACCTTGATTTCCGAATGACATGCAAAACTGAGCAACAGTCCAGTGCTGCTTCTCTGTAGCCCAGGTCAGGCGCTTCTGCCGCTGTTTCTGGTTCAAAAGTGGCTTGACCTGGGGAATGCGGCACCTGTAGCCCATTTCCTGCACACGCCTGTGCACGGTGGCTCTGGATGTTTCTACTCCAGACTCAGTCCACTGGTTCCGCAGGTCCCCCAAGGTCTGGAATCGGTCCTTCTCCATAATCGTCCTCAGGGTCCGGTCACCTCTTCTCGTTGTGCAGCGTTTTTTGCCACACTTTTTCCTTCCCACAGACTTCCCACTGAGGTGCCTTGATACAGCACTCTGGGAACAGCCTATTTGTTCAGAAATTTCTTTTTGTGTCTTAACCTCTTGCTTGAGGGTGTCAATGATGGCCTTCTGGACAGCAGTCAGGTCGGCAGTCTTACCCATGATTGCGGTTTTGAGTAATGAAACAGGCTGGGAGTTTTTAAAAGCCTCAGGAATCTTTTGCAGGTGTTTACAGTTAATTAGTTGATTCAGATGATTAGGGTAATAGCTCGTTTAGAGAACCTTTTCATGATATGCTAATTTTTTGAGATAGGAATTTGGGGTTTTCATGAGCTGTATGCCAAAATCATCAGTATTAAAACAATGAAAGACCTGAAATATTTCAGTTGGTGTGCAATGTTGGTGTAATCTAAAATATATGAAAGTTTAATTTTTATCATTACATTATGGAAAATAATGAACTTTATCACAATATGCAAATTTCTTGAGAAGGACCTGTATATATATATATATATATATATATATATATATATATATATATATATATATATATATATGTATATGTGTGTGTGTGTGTGTATATATATATATATATATATATATATATATATATATATATATATATATATATATATATATATATATATATATGTGTGTATATTTGTGTGTGTGTGTGTGTGTGTGTGTGTATATATATATATATATATATATATATATATATATATATATATATATATATATATATATATATATGATATATAAATATAAATATCGGCTTTATATCGGCCACCGACCACCCTGCTCTCTAAGATACCGGCATCGGCCATCAAAAAACCCATATCGGTCGACCACTATCACAAATGCAGTTCTGTGTGAAAAATAAACTTTTGAATGGTAGTGTATTTTTTTTGTTTTAAAGAACATAATACTTTTGATAAATTGAATACGCCCTTGGTGAATAAAAGTGACAGTAAACATTTTTACACTGTTACAAAAAAAGCAAAAAGCAACACAACCGGTTTCAACAATAATAATGAGAAATGTTTCTTGAGCACCAAATCAGCATATTAGAATGATTTGTGATGAATCATGTGACACTGAAGTAAATGTAGCTTCGCCATCACAGGAATTTATTTTACATTTTTAAATATATTAAAATAGAAGACAGTTGTTTTAAATTGTAATAATATTTCACAATATTACTATTTTTATTGCATTTTTGATCAACTAAAGGCAGCCTTGGTGAACTTCTTTCACAAACATCTTTAAAAAAGAAATCTTACTGACCCCTTGGCACTTAAAAGTCCGAAAATCTATTATAAACCTTGTTTATATCAGGAGAGAAGTTTGAGTCGTTATTTTTATTTGTGTATTGCTTTTTCGCTTGATTTTCTGTGATCCATTTGACAGCAGCAGATGCAAAGAAAGTTTTTGATTGAAGATTATGGAAAAACTTTTGAAAAACATGCACTGATGAATAATACAAAATAAAGCCTGAGACTTTACGTATAAGGAAATAGGGTACATTTGTATTATGTTGTCTTTTAATCACATTCACATGGCAATAATGAAAACTTTCGCAGTTTAAATGAGGGAGAAACCTCCTCAACTCTGTCTGCCCCATCTCTCTCACTATAAGCAAGCCTCAGACTGATTAATAATGCAATTGTTTCTTAGATGTGTGCATGTGTGTGTATGTGTTCGTCAGAGCAATGGTGCTTGGGCTCCAGTGATGATAGTATTTTGCCTATTTTGTTCTGCTGAATTTATGCAGTTTCCTCAGAGCGAGAGAGTGAGCTCTTCTCCCCACACCCTCTTTCTATTTCTTCTCCTTTAATTCTCTCTGTCACTTCCTCCCCTATTCTGCAGCAGCTTGGGTTATCTTTTATAGTTTTATTCTCATATCTGTAAACGTATGCTGCTGGAATGCCTATCTGTTGCCCAGAGCTACTTCAGACACAACTTTTTTTTCTTGAATTCAGCACATCTACAGACTTTTGTCAGAGAAGGTTGCCTTTTCTCTGATGATGGGTAAACTGAGGACACAAACAAAAGGAGGCTGAAAGACCACGTATAGTGTCTGTAATTGCTACTGCATGTTTTTGTAGATGTGTCACAAGTTGCAGCAGCAAAGTACTTTGAACATTGCCCTACAATCTATGAGAACAGTGTCATATCAGAAACTGAAATTAAGAGTTGAGAGTGCAACTGAGCACTATTGAAGATTTACCTGAGCTCTAAATCTGATGCAGATTTAGAAAATATCTAGATTAGCGGCACCCTGCATGGGATAGATTTGAGCCACTGAATGAAAAATTATAATAAGTTCATTTGAATATCTTGAATTCTGTAATGGAGTGATATCTAATATGTATGCATGAATTAGTGTAACAAACCGACTCCTTTTAGAAACTATTCAGTATGTTTATTTATTCTGTTTTAGAGAAGTTGCAGTCATTAGCATTTGCAAATCCTGTCATGCTAAAAATGTTGAGATCCCAGTGTCTTAATCTGGCTTCCAACAAGAGCTGCTGCATAAAATAAAAAAATAAAAAAGTGCAAAGAGCAAGGCTACAAGAGAGGGACCAGCAACACCAAAGTAACCCACCTCAGAATCATTTAATTGGTAAATAATTCATTGTTCCATGCTTTTTTTGTAATTTGAGCTAAAGAAAAAAATCTGATTTTGTTGATTTGAAACATGTTATTGGAACATCTTGAAGGACATTCCAATTTAAAAGTACATATGAAATTAGGGCTGGGACGGTTACCGCATTATCGCATTACCGCGGTCACGTGACTCCAACCGCGGGTCTGACCTTGTCACCGTCATCACCGCAAAAAAAAATAAAAATAACCTTGGCCTGCACATGTGTGCACGTTGTGTCTAATGACATGTATTCATTGATTCTAATGACATTGATTATGTCTAATGATATTGTGGCTTACATGGATTCAAGGTTTTCTAAACAAAACTTATCATCAAAAGATGGAGCAAATCCGACCTTTCGCGAGTTGAGGAGCGCAATGTTCCATGACGCATAATAACATTCCATTCGTATTAGAGATGCGCGGATGGGCTATTATTATTTCATCCGCAACCGCATCACAAAACTCATCATCTGTCATCTGTCCGCCATCCACCCGCACCAACGTTTTTTGATCAATTTTCGAAACCGCATCCGCGGCGCTGACTGTTTTAAGGTCTATGAGCAATGCGAGGCGCTGCTGCGGCGAGGCTAGAAAGCTCTTGGCTGTTCTAGAAAGAACACTGATCCAATGCAGCAAAGATATTTAAAGGCTAAAGTCCCTAGTATATTGGCTGTGTTGTTTTCCCAGAATATCAGCAGTGAACTCCGTCTCTGATCGGCGCCCAGGGATAAATATGAATAAGTAAATAGCCTATAACGCACATCGGCAAACCTGACCTTACCTGACTAGGCTACTGTAGACTAAAATGTTATCATTTCGTTTTGAATTTTGTTTAAAAGTAGACATTTAGGCCCAGCCTACGCCGAGTTTCGGTTCATTTATGAGACGAGCTCCAGTTCACGCGCAAGAGATCGCACCCGCGCTTCCACGTCCTCCTGATTATATGTCTGCTATTTGCTTCTTATTTCTTAATTCCAGGCAATTCGTTAATGAAACAGTGATTAAAATTAAGGTACAATTTATACAAAACGAAATTTAATTTAAAGAAAGGCTTTCTACAAAACAAAACTTAATAAAGTGGTCAAAATCGTGTCTGACCCATCTTATGATCCTATCTTACTCATGCTGTTCACTCTTCATATAATCGACATAGATTAAATAAAAAATAACACTATATTATGTAAACATAAATATGGAGTATAATATTTGTAATTAAGAAATGTTGCAATAGGTGTTCTTTCATTTCCAATGTGAACATCATAATGTATTCTCCTGAAAATGATGAATTCAATGCGAATGTAGGCTATCTGAGAATATTCTTAAATAAGGATTGGTGGTTGGGGGCTGGCTATTTAAAGCGGTTTACCACCATACCGCGGGAAAATCTTGCTTTTCAACCGCGGTTAGAAAAAATCCATACCGCCCCAGCCCTATATGAAATTCACCCATAATTGCATGTTATTTATCTTATTGTGAATGATTTTTCCATGTATGTGTAATGATTGAAGTCCACGGGAGGCAAGTAGTAGTGAGAACCCAAATGCAATTTATTCAAAACATGATCAAACATAAAACAAACGCATGACGAGACATAAAACTCAAAACAAGAACATAAACTTACTGGAAACATTCAATACTCAACCAAGACATAGAACACACGAGGGCTTAAATACACAGACTAATTACAAGACAAGGAGGAACACCTGTGAACAATGATAAGACGATTAACCAATGACAAGACACATGGCAGGATCACATGACAAACAGGGAATCACATGACATGAGAAATAGAAACATGACAACGAGACAAGAACCAAAACCAAATCATGACAGTATGTTTTTTTTTTTTGTTTGTTTTATGTAGTTTTTTTTTTATCAACAACAGGTGACATGACATATTTTATCTTTTCTCTGGTGACATATGACAGACTTGCCAATAATTTAGTCCGCTAAAATCCACCCCTTTATTTAGGGATGGGCATTTCAAGCAAAAATAATTTTCGAAGATCGCTGGATATTATTATTCGAAAATCGCACCCCTCTATCACATGCACGCACACATGCATGTATAGGCTACACACCAGAGCATGTGAGCAAAGCGGAGCGGTGTGACGTTTAAATATAAGTTAAAAAAAAACTAAAACATACGTTTTATATTTATGTTTCATAATATAATGTTTTTTTTATTTCATCTATGTTGATTATATGAAAAGGGAACTGCATGAGATGAGTCAGATAGGATCATAAGATGCCCAGTAGAAAGCCTTTCTTTAAAGGGGAACTCAAGAACTCTAGCTATTTCTTCGCTGATTTTCACTTTTGTTGTCGCATGTTTTCTCAGCGAGCTCCCCCTACAGGTGTGGGGCGTATATTTCACAACAATGTCGTAAAAAAACTCACTTGCAGCACCCTCCTCCCCCTTTCTACCGCTGCTCATGTTCATTTGTTATTATCGGAGCCGGCTAACTGGAGCTATGTCTACCGAGGTGGGTACACATCATACACATTGAGGGCGCGAGTGTGTTTATGTCGAATTGCCGTAAAGCAGTTTGTGTTTCTCGCTCGTTCTCGCTTCTCACGAGACTTCCTATTTCCGACTTACCAGGACGTTAGTCCCGATGTTGCAAGGTTGGTTTTCCGCCTGGGAACGTTGGGGGGAGCAGGGAAAGTCACCATTCTCACCAGAACTGGTTATTAAACCATCCAAATGATTTCTAAATGGTTTTATTAAGTTGAAATAGTTGCCGAATTCCCCTTTAAAGTGAATTTCGTTTAGTATAAATCGTATCTTCATTTTAATCAATGTTTCATCAACAAATGCCTGGATTCATAAATAAGAAGCAAATATAGTAGACAATATAATCAGGACATGATAAACAATTCAAATGTTTCATGCATAATCATTACTTTTGCAGTTTTTTTGTGGCAAGCTTTATGCGTGCGTTGAGATGCGGAATAGGCAGTATACCTGACCAAACCTGCCGAAATTAAAAATGAATAAATAAACAAATAAATATGCGAATAAATGTAAAAATAAATAAATTACTCTTTATACTTTTATTTCCTTATTTATGTATAATTATATATTTTTTCCACATTTATTTATTTATTTTCAATTTTATTTATTTTCACATTTATGTACATATGTATTTATTTATAAATTATTTATACATTTATTTATTTTAAATTTTATTTATTTTCACATTTATTTATGTATATATGTATTTATTTATACATTATTTATTTATACATTTATTTATACATGTATCGCTCTGTATGCTAATGAGAGGGGCGTGTTTTACCTAAGACATAGCAATCGATCTCAGAGTGGCAGTGCTGAAGCATTGAGGCCACAGTGACACCTTGTGGTGTGACCAAACAATACGCAAGATGTTTGTGGACGTGACTTTACAGGTCACGCAGGAAATAAATGACTTGGAGATGGGCAATATGGCCAAAGTCTTATATCACGGTTTATGTCCTATAATATGCCCTAACTGTATAGGTTTACCATACATAGGCCTACTCTTTATTCCGGACATGGCCATAAAACATCAGCAGGTCGGGATTTCTAAAATGGCTGGGCACACATGAACAGAATCCGCAGATAACAGACACTTTGACATGGAAGCGCGTCAAATTATCCACTATTAACCACATTTTATGACATGCATTGTAGATCCGTACACAGAAGCTAACTGCATTTTTAATGTAGCCTATCTTCCAAAAACAATGTTGACAGCAACAAACTTTTCCATAAAGGGGTGAAATTTTACCGCCGGCGGCGGTAAAATTCAGGGTGTATTTGCTGCCTTTAACCACTAAGAGGCGCTACAATCACAGACTTTGAAAAGTGTCAGTTTATTCTCTCTGTTGCGTAATCTGCCGCTGCGCCGCGGCTCATTCAGAGCGATTGAAAGCTGGTAGCAGATGAATTCAAGTGAAATGTAGTTAAAATAATTCATCAAAATACTGAAATTAAATTGAATAAATAATGAAAACATTTCCACATAAAACATTGCAATAGAAACATATTAGGCTACATCAATGAGGCTTTGCAAGAGCATAAGACGTTGATGAAACAGCGTTCAGGCGGTAGCTCTGTGGTTAACGCATCGACATGAGGCTCGTAGAGCTTCAAGAGACCCGCGATCTAATCTCATTGTAACATGATGTTGGCCGACAGCATTAATCTTTAACCGTTCTTGATGCTTAAATGGGTAACTGTTTATTTGCGAGTTTATTAACTGTTTATTTATTTAAAGTCAAGCGTTTTGTTTAATTATCAATGGCACATTACACATTGCAACATTCCTGTAGAGCCGCTGAACCGACGACAAAACTGTTGAAGGAAGATTGTTAGCCGATTGCGTCAGAAAATGAAAAGGAAGAAGCTCGTCTTTAGTCTGCTAAATTATTGTGTAATGTAAAAAACACTAAAAATACTTAAATTTGGAACCCCATCGAACAATTCAAGGTTTAAATAAAGTGGCGGCACAGTTTTTTTTTTATTTAAAACAGGGTTGCGTTTAGACTATTTCCATGCAAAAAAGAAACGCAGAATCTTATTCTTGCGACATTTTAAATTTGTTTTGCCAAAGAAATTGCAGCTAAATTAAACGAAACGGTAGGCTACAAATTGAAAATAGTCCAAAGCAACATAAATTAAAAACATGAGTTTTGCCTCTCTCGCGCTGGATCTCAGCAAGTTTATTTAGTCCCCCTTGCTCAAACATTCTTAAACTCTACAAAACCAGTTGAAACAACTGGATTGAACACTTCAATTTAAATTTGTGTGTGAAAAAACTTTAAATAGGCTACAATAAATAAACTACAATATTTATAATTTAATAAAATACACATCGAGAGATTTATCCTTAAAATAATTTTGCCTTTGCCTGCTCATCAGGCTGGCTATCCGACACTCTCCATATGAAAGAGGAACATTAACACCTATTGTCCTGCGGCACGCTGAACTGTCCCTCCAAACCCCCCACAGGCTCTCTGAGTCTGAGACTGACTTAAAATAAAGAGAAGTCGCAATTCACACTTAAATCGCTCTTCTATACATTAGCATTAGGCTATTAAAGTGTTGATAATGAAGGAATTAAATGATTTAAGCTACATGTAGTGATATTTCTGTCATAAAAGTTTTTTACTAAATATTTCATTATTTAAATAATTTAAGAAATAAAACTGGTTTGGGCCAGCTTTTTCCAAGCAAAACTAAATATAATCTTCAAACGCATGTTCATTTTGTTGTCATGAACAAAATGCTCAACTCAATATTAAATTCTACAGGGATCTTTGGATCCAACAGGCATGCAAATTGTGAATTAGTTCTTTTTTAAATTATTATTCAAATAAATCTCGGTGCTTCGTGGTACTGCTGATAAACTAAATAACATTTAGATAATAATTATGAACTTTAAATGAAACAATATAGCAACACTTCGACAAATAAATGATTTGATCTGTTTTTACATTTTAATTCAGGGCAATTTATTCTCTACATTTAATTAGAGCGAGATTTTCACCTTGTCATTTTCTCATTGGGAGGCGCTCACATCATAAACATATTTGAGCAGATTCTCTGTACCTCTCGTTTTCATATGGATTACATAATCAGATAACATTTATTAGCCTAAATATTTGGACATTTAAAGGCTTTAGACATAGCCGATTTCTTATCGTGACTGAGCTGAGGCAAGTGGCTATCGGTTCATATTTGTGATGCGCAGTTCCCGGAGACCGAGACGACAGATAAACTTTTGTCGTTAGCCTAAAAAAAGTTTACAGTTTTGAACGATTTAGGCTACTCTACTCTTATCTGTATGACCAAAAAAATCACGTATAGCCTATTAAGTTATTTTAGCTGTTATGAGAAAAATAAATCAAATGAACGCGCCGCCTCGTTTGTCGAAAACTTCACTTAAAACCATGTTTTTAAAAACTCTATGTAGGCTATAGGTAATAAAACAAAGTTGTACTGATACATCTTCTGATGCACCAGGGCACATCATCAGTGATGTATCCTGAGGTCATCGGGTGTTTCGGGTCTCTCGAACATTAGACACCCTCACTCAGGCGACCCAGCTGAGGTTGATCAAGCCTCAGCTTGTGCCCAGGCAGCTCAACCACGGTTCCGCTCTCTTAATCCAGAGCCACCTAGAGGCTTTCTCCGCTGCCTCTGTGCTGCTACAGATGGCTCTTCTCCTCCTTTCGCCTGTGATGCCAAGTGCAGTATATGCCCTGCAGAGGGACTGTCCAGCAAAGCCTCTGCACCCTACCTCTACAGGGAAGCACCTTGCCTTCCAGCCTTGTTCGTGGCAGTTGCTGACTAAGTCCTGATATTTCCCCTTTTTCCGCTCAAAGGCCTCCTCCATTCGCTCCTCCCATGGCACGGTGAGCTCCAGCATGACAACATTTTTTGTAGCATCAGATACCAGGATGATGTCAGGTCTGAGTGAGGTCTTAACTACATGCTGGGGGAACTTGAGCTGCTTGCCCAGGTCTACTGACAGCTGCCAGTCCTGTGCTGTTTGGAGAAGCCCTGATGTTCCTTTCTTTGTTTCTGGCTTTTCTCCGGCTCTAATGAAGTTGACGGTTAGCTTCCTAGGTCTGGACTTTCGGCAGATGGAGACAGCACTAGAGATGCTCTCTGCGATAGTCTTGAGCACCTGATCATGATGCCAGCGGTATCGGCCTTCCCCTAGAGCTTTTGGGCAACAACTCAATACGTGCTCAAGGGTCCCCTTGTTCTTCTGGCAGAGGGGGCATGCTGGTGATTCGGCCAAGCCCCAGCAGTGCAGGTTTGATGGGCTGGGAAGAACCGCCTGGATCAGGAACTAGATGCGGTGTGGTTCTGCCCTCCACAGGTCAGTCCACGAGATCTTCCTCCCCACAACTTGCTCCCATCTAGTCCATGCGCCTCGCTGTCTCATCCCCACCGCTCTGCTGTTCCTCTCCTCCTCCACAGCTGCTCTGACTTCCTCCTGAACCAGTTGCCGCCGCTCCTTCCCCCGCGCTTTGTCATAACGGGGGGCTGCAACAGCTCCTAGTCCAGCCCTTCCTCTGGCCACAGTTCCCACAAGGACTCCATGGCGCAAACGGGACTCTGCCTGCTCCACTGCCACCTCTGCTCTCCACTTCCTGCCAGTCTTGACTACCACCCCTGCCCCAGAGACTTTTGGGTCTGTTGATTCCCGGAACTGCAGCACCTCTCTTGCACGCAAAACCTTAAACTCCTCCTCAATAGATTTCAGAGGTAGTGTCAGTTTGCAGCTGTTACCATAGAGTGCAATGTTGCTTAAGCTCCGTGGTAGACCTAACCATCTCCTCAGATAGCTGCTGACTCTCCTCTCCAGGTCTGTAATGGTGGAGATCGGGAATTCATAGAGAAGCAGTGGCCACAGTATCCTCGGCAGAATCCCGTGCTGGTATATCCATGCCTTGAATTTGCCGGGTAGGCCTGTTTTGTCGACGCTCTTCAGCCATTTCTCCAACTCCTTACAGGTGTTCTTTATTAAAGCTGTATCCCTGAGGCTGCTGTCAAAGTACCTCCCCAGGCTTTTCACAGGCTTCTCGGAGATGGTAGGCATCGGTGTTCCTGCGATCGAAAACCGGAACTTGTCGACCACTCTGCCCTTCTTCAGGACCAAGGATCTTGATTTTGCTGTCTTAAAAGACATCCTGGCCCATCCCAACAGCCTCTCTAGGCCTCTCAAGATCCATCTGGCTCCAGGCACTGACTCAGTGGTTATTGTCAAGTCATCCATGAACGCACGGATTGGTGGTTGGCGGATCCCGGACCTGGACTTGGGGCCTCTACACTCTGGTTCAGCAGATTTTACCAACATGTTCATTGCTAGTGCGAACAGGATCACAGAGATGGTGCAGCCTGTGATAATTCCAACCTCCAATCTGTGCCACTCCGACGTTACTGACCCTGCTGAGACTCTCAGACTGAACTCGCTGTAATAATCCAGAATGAGGTCTCTGACTGTAGCTGGAACATGGTGCCTCTCCAGTGTTTCCCACACCAACTTGTGGGGCATAGAGCCATAGGCATTGGCCAGATCTAACCATAGTACCACCAGCTCTCCCTTCTTCTCCCTTGCTTCTCTAAGGAGCTGTGTGACCACGCCTGTGTGTTCTAAACACCCCGGTACACCAGAAATGCCGCCTTTCTGCACTTAGGTGACGATGTACCCGTTCTTCTGGAAGAAGTCAGTCAGCCTCCTCGCCACAATGCTGAAGAAGATCTTTCCCTCAACACTGAGTAGTGAGATGATTCTGAACTGGCTTATCTCTTTGGCGTCCTCCTCTTTAGGGATCCACACACCCTCAGCAAACCGCCACTGCTGCGCTTGAGGCCACTTGATCCTTCTCTTCTCCGATGGCCTGCTTGGAGGGACTGGCGGCACCACTTGGAGGCCCTGGGCTCTGTGGGGTGCTTCCGGGCCCTGCTCCTCCTCTGTCTCAACAGGCACTAGTCCTGAGCATTGTGGTGGTTCCAGTCCCTCCTTACATTTCATCTTTGTTTGGTGAATCTTCAGGCCTCTGTCATTTTTGCAGATCTTTCCACAAACACACTCGCTTCTCATCAACGTTTGTCCATTGCTGTTGTTCGTTAACCTTGTGTCTGTCCGGCTAGGGTGCTCATTCTCCCCCCCTCTCGGGCTCCCCTGGGGGTATATCTCATATGTTTGTTCCGTAGCTTCTTTGGGTCCTCCTTCACAGGAGGTGCGGTTAGGGTTGCTGACCCGCGCCGCCCCGGTTGCCGTCTTTCCGGGCTGTCGTCTGTCTCTCCAGCTGTCACCAGCCTGTTCCTGGTTGTCAACCAGCCTGTTCCTGGTCGTCACTGGTCTTTCCAGTCTAACAGTATATATATATATATATATATATGCTAGGCCTATATATAAATTTTTTTTTTTACAAAACTGCTTTTGAACGATTGGTATTATTATAGCTACAGATGTAAAGTCGTTCTGTTGGATACTATTTGTTCCTTAGTGTAAAATGGAAATGCATGGTAATTTTATTTGATAAATATAAGCAAAAAACTATATGGTGTAACAGAGTTTTAGAACTAAACAAATCTGCATTAATAGTCTAAAAATAAAATTTTGTTACAGTAGTCCATGTTTGTTCGGGATTTGAACCCATGTCTTCTGATTGATCGAACCGTCAGTTCTACCACTCGGCCATGTCGTAGCTCACTGAGAAATGCCCAAACGTTTGTTTCTCCAGTGTGTGTTCGCTCAAATGAGTGAGAAAATGTTTTGTTGTTAGCCTATTGTGAGTGTAGCCTACTTTACATGAGTAAATGTAGATCTTTTACAGTTTTAAAATATGATATCCTATCTGTATGACCAAAAATTACAAAGTAGGCTATAGCCTATTAAGTTATTTTAGCAGAAAAATAAATTCAAGTGAACACGCCGCTGCGTTTGTCGAACTCTAATTCAATGCCAGAATAAAACCCCATTTTAGAATACGCACTCGTGGTGTGTCAAAATACTTTATTATAAACTTCAATATTTCGTTCAAAACCACCTCAAAACGCTTTGTGACATTTTAAAAAGCCGTGAATGTATTAAGGCCACTGGAACCAGGATCGTAACTGAAATGCGCTGCATGTTATCTCTCAATACAGGAGCAGAAGCCCTGGTTCAGATTTTATTGTTTGTTGTTTAAACGTGCGTGTTGTATATTTAAATATATATATATATATATATATATATTTGATATGGTATATTTAGACTCTGGGTAGGCCTATAGCATTGATTCGCTACTGTGGAGGGGGGAAATCACCCACCGGCAAATCGCACCTTGCTTAGCAACCATGTTTTTCTTTCTGCATATATGGAACCCTGTGAATTTTTTTTTTTTAGTTTTTTTTTTAACAGAACTGTTTTTGAAGACGTAAATTCAGTCAATCTGTTGGATGAGATTTGTTCCTTAGTGTAAAATGGAAATGCATGGTAATTATATAAAAACCATGTTTATTCGGATTTCGAACCCGTGTCTTTATACTGCTTAAACCTTCAGTTCTACCACTCGACCACAAGTTCGATTGTTCACTAGTCAGTGTGCGCGCACACGAGAGAAGCACTCTTCAATCTTCTCATTCCTCAATAGTTTAGCGTCATTGATTGCACCTAATTTATTTTCACTGACTGCGAGATAGGGCTCTTTTTAAATTTTGATTCATAAAATGTTCTGCTCTAAAAGTTTGCTATATTCTATTTAAAATGTAGGCTACTTTTACGTACGTTTTGCTTTCGCTAAATGTCCCTGTGCGCCACCTGGCGGTCATTTCATGAATGACTTTGAAATGTGACAGATTTTTTTTTGCCGCGGCGGTAATAGGCATTCTGGTTGGCAACCTACTGTATTTATTTATTCATTTTTAATTTCTGCAGGTTTGGTCCTCCATATTAGTATACATAACTTCAGTCGTGCACGGGCAGCCCTACTTATTTCACATATTATCTAACCAGCGCGTCACTGCGGGTGTTCTGAGCGAGCTGCGCGTAATCTTCAGAAATGCGCTTTCGCTCTGGAGGAAATATTACCACTCCGCTCACATGCTCTGGTGTGAGACAATGTGTATCTTCTTCTCTTGTCTGAGAGTTGATTGACAGCTTTTAGATGCATTATTGGCATCGCCACCCTCTGGTTACATGAACATGTCACCGCATCAGAACCGAAAACCTGGGGATTTTTTATAGACAAAAATCGCACAACCTATTTGATATTCTATAATAAAATCAATAATCGAATATTCGAAAATCGTGACTCATCCCTATCTTTATTACAATCGACGGTAATCTCACATTCTGTTAAATGTCTGTTAAATCAGTGACTGACTGTGCAGCATGTCAGCTGCTTCTCAATTAGATGACTGCATCCTATGGGCCTGTTTACACTTGGTATTAAGATGGGTTTTAGTCGATTGGATCACAAGTGCATGAGATGTAAACGAGATCGTAGTGTAGATGTGGTCGAATGTGTTTGAACAGCCGCAAAAGAGGTTTATTAAGGGCATATTATGGGAAGCGCACCAGCCACATGGGATTTAAACTTGGGCTGATGACCCAAGTTTGGTTTGAAGACAAAAAAAGTACCAAGCACAATGTTCTCCCACCATTCCTGATTTCTATCACACACTCTGATAGAAGTGAGTGGTCAGCATGGTCTGTAAATTGCACAAGCTTATTTTGTTCATTACATTGAAAGATCTGAAAAAGGCAAAAGCCCATAGATTTACCCATCCATAGACCCTCCCCTCGAAGAAATGAGGACAGAAGTGGTTGAATGTGGACAAAAGAGACAGGATAAAACCCCAAGTGTAAAGGGGTATGTGTCTCCCTCGTCTACATGTGATGCAATTGACCAAAATGCATTTTAATTCCAGGTGTAAACAGGGCCCTAATGAGGCTGCGTCATTCCTAGGCCAGTCCTGAGGCTTATAGACTAGAGTCCTCCTCAGCATTAAATAGGATGAGAAGGAGACTAGTAAGTGTGCATAGCTCTGTCATAAAGGTTTCCACCCCCACGGTCACAGCACAAAAATACTATTAAAATTAATTGTGGAAAAATATTAAAGATTTTTATATTAAATGACTTTCTATTAATGTAGTAGAGTGAATGACAACTGTCTGGTCTCCCAATGGTTTACATTATGAGCTAGCATTGAGTGATTTACAACAAAAAAGCAAAATAAAACATAATGCCTTTCTCTCAGATTTGTTTTATTTTTATTGCAGTACATAATGAAATTGGACAATCTCAATGCAGATTCATTTTCATCTAATTCTGTATTTGTAAGTTGGAATGTGCACAAAGGATGTGAATGATACACTTGATGCATCCTTCAAAATAATCCAAACGAAGGACACAAAGCAAAGACTGCCTTACATGAGTCCGTCAAATCGAGACGGAGCTTGATGATGTGGCAGCCTAGATAAGCAGCCTTACTAGGCCGCAGCCTCCGAATTGAGAAGCACCCACAGTCTGGTGGCTTTTTAAAGCCTAGTCTCCAGTGCAGCTGTTAGGAATTGGTTGTAATAAAGACATTCTAATTCGTCCATGAGGCAAAGTGTACAAAGCACAACTACAGAGTGATCAGTTCCTTCATTGTCCAGAACACACACAAATCAATTGTACAAAAATTGGTATTGTACAAAATCAGTTAAGTTTTTCTTTCTAGCGTTTGCCTAATGTATAACCTAGAATCAAAAAAGTTGTGCTATTTAGTGAAGAAGGTTTCTTACTGTTTCTTTAGCTCTTTATTACTTTTTCTCCTCTACCTGTATCTGGCTGCAACTAATATGGGAATTTTAAGCCCTTCACTTGTTCACTTATCTTCTGCAAAGCACATGGTATTGAAGTTTTAAGTTAACTTTGTGAAAATGTATTTTTATTTTTTGGTGCTTTGCATTGGATTGCCATTAAAAATGCATATTTCGTCACATAAAAAATCATATGAAGGTTTTTATCTGTTGCTCTAAAACCGCTCCAGTCTGTTTAAAATCCGTTCTGGGAGTGAAAAGCAGATCCCATAGAGACATGTCATGACCTTGTGCTTGCTCTGTGTTTTAATATGTGACGCATGCTGAAATAATTAAAGTGACAGAAACAACATGTCTTCATGAATAATTAATGTGGCACATTTTCATGATAGTGCACTTAGGGATGGCTCGATACCAAAATTTTGGCTTCGGTACGATACCAGAACCTAATACCTCGGTATCGATACTAAATCGATACCACAGGTAAAAAAAAAAAAAAAAAAACAGTCTCAAAATTTAAGTGACACTTAAAAAACACTGCTTGAAACTCTCCACTACCAAATGTGCTAAGAAAGGGTATCAAAATGTAAAATACAATAATAATAATTCAGTCAGGGAACATACAGTAGGTTAATTGATTTTGAAAAAAAAAATAAAACTGAAATTATACAATTAAAATAGGTTAATATCTATAATAATAATAATAATAATAGAATAATGAAATGACATGTAAACCATTTGCTGTCATGCATCAACTGAGAATTATGAACATTTATTGCATTTATTCATCTTGGTTTGGTTACTGTTTGGGTTCATAATATTAGTTTAATGCATTGCTAAACATGTATTAGCATATTTAATTTTCTAGGTCATTTAATTACTGATTGATATAGATTAATACATGCTATAATACTGTTAGGTCAGGTTACCTAATGAATGTTGACAAATGTAGCTTAATTATTAGTAATATTTAAATTACTACTATTACTCTCTCTCTCTCTCGGCTTATTCCTCTAGGGGTCGCCACAGCGGCACTAATATGCCATTCATTTTACTATCACTAATACTAAAATTAATATTATTAAAATTTTTATTCTTTATTCATTCAAATTCAATGAATATATGTTTGTTTGAAAATGTAAAAATGATGAGACCTAAACTGAATTGGTTCTAGCGTGTCATGCAAGCAGATTTGAGCTTTCGTGTTTACCGTATCATATAATCGATAAGCTCTTACGTATATGCGCTGTTCAGTGTTCAATAAAAGCCTAAATTAAATCAGTTGAATGATGAACTAACCTGTCGATCTCTGAACTCTTTGAACAAGTCAGGATGAGCAACTGACGAGTCAAGTGCTTAGGCAGATTTGATGTGTTGCCTCCCCGTTTGCAGAGTGGTGCATTGAGATCTGTTTCTTTACTTTTCTCATTACTTTTGTAGGCAAAGTAATGCCTTATTTCACTCATACTGCTCTCTCTATTTATTAATTTCAGGCGTGTAGAAATTCGAATGAGCTTCGTTTGATCCATCGTGTTCCTCTGTTGTCACCGTTTGCCGGTTTCGCATGACCCGCGTCAGTTTAGGTAGCGCACTGCCGCCTAGCGGTGAACTTCGAAACAGCAGCGCATCAAATACCGAATTGAACAAAATTATGATATTGTACCGTTTGAAATATAATATATACCGGTATTTATGCAGTACCGGTATACCGCGCATCCCTAAGTGCACTGTTTTTTCCCTAAAGTACATCTATAATAGCTGTCCAGTGGTTTCAATTCAGCTTCTATCATATTCAAATTAATTTGTGCCTAGTGATGAAAGTGTATGTAATGTGTATAATAAAGTGCTTAAATATAACAATATTAAAATCTTTATTTTTGTCTAGATGAAGTCAACAGAGGTGGATCAAGGCCTTTTCACAGACAGTTACTGCAAAGTGTGCAGCGCTCAGC
The DNA here is from genome assembly GCA_026230005.1 of Gila orcuttii. NCBI lineage: Eukaryota > Metazoa > Chordata > Actinopteri > Cypriniformes > Leuciscidae > Gila > Gila orcuttii. The sequence continues at coordinate 19,937,184 of JAPDVR010000004.1, forward strand.
TCATCTCAGAGTCTCAGAGAGTGGCACATTACGAGGTGAGACCAGGTTTCTGTCTACATCCTGTCTGCTTGTATATAGAAATCTCTCTCTGCCTTTTTGTTTGTTTTATGTTAGTCATTTTAGATGCTTTTATCCAAAGTGTACTTATCATAGGGACAATCCCTCTGGAGCCACCAGAGGTTAAGTGCCTTATTCAAGGACACAATGACAGTAGTAACAACTAGTAAATACAGCTCCCACACTGTTAGCCTGCTTTCTGGACATTTTCTGTGGTTGCTCATAGAAGGTTCTGTGTGCATGTCCTCTGATCTGTGTTGTGAGGAATAGCAGCTTAGCTGTATTGCAGAGTGTTTCCCTGTGGTCACTGAACTGTGAGTTATATGGCCACTCGTCAACAGAGCTGTAACCTGAACTGGCCCGGACGGGAACATAATGTATTTGCCCAGACAGGCATGGAGTACGACAAGAAGATAGTTTGCTGGTCAGTGTAAAATATTCATTCTGGTTTTGTTTTGTGTGAGCATGTAATTCAGTTAGATTGTCTCATGAGGACTGATCGATCTCTGAAACTGTTTACTCTGATGCGTTTTGACTGTTTTAGAGTTCACACAGTGTGAATGCACTTCATCGCCAAAAATGGTAGAGTAGCAATGTGTAAAAATTTTTCGGCTGAAATATTGAGAGGCATGCTCATTGCTGAAGAATTTTACCACTACTTGTTAATCAACTGTGAACACACCCTGGAAAGTTAAATTACCCAGAATGTAATTACAGAAATTTTATTTTCAGTTTCCATTTTCGGCTAAATGAATACTGCAATTTCGGTTTCTGTTATTTTTGTAAAAAATTAATTTCGCTGCATTACTAAATTATTATCCTGGTGGAAAAAGGGTGTCCATAGTGCATCTGAGACAGCTGAGTAAATGCTAAAAAGCTAAAATCTTTTTGATGATTTTGGCTTAAATTTTGCAAACCTCCACAGGCATTACATGAAAAATGCTGTCATGCTCCTAATGTGGAAAGACATGCAGTAGGAATTGTAATTTTTTGTGGAGACCCAGATTTGTAGGGTTTTTTTTTTTTTTTTTTGTCTCTCTTGCTGTCTCACTTCAGACAAACTCCAAAGTGTATCGAATGTGAGCTCAGGTATCCACGTTTATTAGAGAAAACATTTGTATTTAAAGGAACACTCCACCGTTTTTTGAAATTGGGGTTATTCACCATCTCCCCTACATTTAGATAGGTGGGCAAATGCATTTTTGTCTTAGTCTGGCAGCGCCGCCACTAGCTTAGCATAATGAATGGAATCCTTTGTTGCCGGATAGCATGTCGTGAGTAAAGGTGATAAAAAAAAAACAAAAAAAAAAAAAGAATTACTTCTTGTGGCCTGCTTATTCACAACGAGTACAAATAGCAATGCAGATTAAGACTAGGTGGCAGATATTGACTATATGGGGGGGGGCACAGGCGAAGCACTGCTTTTTTTTTTTTTTTTTGGATCACTTTTACTCACGACATGCTATCAGGCAACAAAGGATTCCATTCATTATGCTAAGCTAGCGGTGGCGCTGCCAGACTAAGACAATGCATGCACTGGGACAAAAATGCATTTGCCCACCTATCTAAATGTAGGGGAGACGGTGAATAACCCAAATTTCAAAAAACGGTGGAGTGTTCCTTTAACCGCCACTTTAGAGAGCCACTTGTCTGACTTATTAATTAAGCATTTTATTAGAGTCTTTATAAGAGGCTTTGAAAAGTGCTTGGGAACATACAGAAGAAGTGTGTGTTTATTTACAGCCCAGCAAATATCACCCTTTTTTATGATGCTACATTGTATCATGATTTTCATAGATGCAGAAAGGAGTACCAGCATGTAGGGATGCATGATATATCGGCCACCATATCGGTATCGGCCAATAAATGTTAATGTTTAATGTTATTGTTATCGGCCCCCAAAAAAATGTGGCCGATATATTAAAGGCAATAAAAAATTGATTATTACCTTCAGCTGAGACACTTCAGGTGCGCACTGTTTGCCATGATGGTTTTAAATTGTTTGAAATATGAAATGTGCAAAAAAAGGAAAAATAAAGTTCAGTGCAACATGTGCAGTGCTAATCTGTCATATAAGCTACATGAAATTATAATGAACATTATAATTTGTAGCCTGGGACTTGACTTGACTTTTATCTGCCTCGCCACCCACCAAAATGTCCATCATTCTCACCACTTGTTATTCAATAAACACCCTGTTTATCACCCATCATCCTCTCCATCTGCATTAAGTAACAATTACAAATGTCACAAACTTTCATTCATTTACATGGTTCATTTACTAAATTCATATTTGAAGTATGTCTACTCAAGCCTTTCTGTCATTTAAAAGAAACTTACAGACATTTTCCCTGGACTAATAATGTGCAAAAAACATTGGCATTAGATTTTATATAGAAAACATTAAGTTTCCATTGAAATTGCCCTGGAGCTCATTTAATTGGATCTGAACTATAGAGTCGAAACATCTACAGAGGCTTTAGCGCTCAGGTCATGGTTTTAGAAATTATGCTGAGGCACAATTTTTTTTTCTTTGCGATGAGCTTTTAATCCTCACCCCTGAAACATCAAAGACTGAAAGAACGAAAGAGAGCCAACGAGAGTGAGTGAGTGAGTGAGTGAGTGACAAATTAACATCAGCTGTATTAAAAGGGACATTAATAATGCAGAAAGACAATCATTGACAGGAACAGCCCTTCCAGAATTGGATTCCATTTTAGAGCCCTCAAGGCACCGGTAGGTTCCTTTATGTGCTAAATGCTATTCCATACCTTTTCATGTGTATTACCAAAGACTGAGAATGTCACAAGTACAGGTGTGATAGAAATGATATAAATATTGCTGAGCTCCAGGAAAACATCTTCTTAATGTTAAATTCAAGCATTTGGTATAAAAGGAAATTAAAGATTCCTTTTTTCTACATATCCACTACTGGCAATAGGTATGCAATGCCTAAAGCAAACAAAAGTTATCTGGCGTCTTTTAAGCAGTAAGCGAGGTCTGTGGCCTGTGTCTCCCATTGGGTGTAAATGTGGTGCGCTATGCTATTTGATTTCTTTTTGTTGTCTCTCTCTCTCTTACTGTCTGTTTGTGTGCCCTTGGCTTATGTGTTTCCTCCATGCAATTCCAATCAGATTTCTTTAATCTTACATATGTATGAACTGCATTACGGAGAGTGGGAAGACTGCAGGCCTTACTTATGCTTGGTCATGGCGATATTATCAGTGTTCAAGCCAAGGACAAACTGCCCTCTCGTTGTCCTGGACCCTACTCTACAAGATTGGAATGGTATATGAGTTTGTTTCTGATGAGACCCCTGATTCACACTTTGGACTAAAGAACAATAACCACAGGTGAATTGTTCTTGCTGTATGTAACTATTAACGTGCATAGATCGACACAGGAATCAGTCACAACTATGTATTGGTTGGAAACTAGTTGATTTGTTTTCCTCTAACCTGACACAAATCAAGACCTATGCGGATGGTCAAAACACATTCTACAGAATTAATGTAAAATTTCCTCTCAAATTAGGATAGAAAAAATACAATGACTTACCATTTAGAATTAAACCTCATCTATAAATGCTATAAATGATGGTCAACCAAGTTTTATGTTCCAGCATTTTTCTGTGATCTTTCTGAATATTGTGTGTGTGTGTGTGTGTGTGTGTGTGTGTGTGTGTGTGTGTGTGTACATGTGTACGTGTGTACATTTTCAAAAGATTTTGTTTTGAAAGAAATTAATATTTGTATTGAGCAAAGATGCATTAAATTGATCATAAGTGACAGTAAAGACATTTGTAATGTTAGTAAAGATTTCTATATCAAATGAATGCTGTTCTTTTGAACTGTTCATCAAAGAAACCTAAAAAAAAAAATTATCATGGTTTTCAAAAAAAATAAAAGAACAAATTGAGGACAAGTGTTTTAAAAAAAAAATCAGCATATTATAATGAACCATTACCGAAGACTGTAATGGCTGCTGAAAATTCAGCTTTGCCATTACAGGAATAAATTACTTTAAATATATATTTAAGTTATTTATATTATAATACATATTTAGTAAATAATATTTGACAATATTACAGTTTTTTTGATCATATTCAATGTAGCCTTGGTGAGCATAAGAGTCTGCTTTCAAATCTTTAATAAATCTTTCCGACCCCAAACTTTTGAACAATAGTTTATATATTCATTGTGTGTATAAATAAGCCGGCTTCTGCCGCAAATGTAAAAAACATTTATATCACAAAATGTGACTATATATGATGTAAATGTGACTTATATATGTGACTTTATTTCTTATTTTAAACAATCTTTTTGCCATTTTTAATTTTAAGGTGGAAAATGTCTTCCACAAAAGTACAGTGTGTGATCCAAAACATTCACAATCAGTCCAACATCCAAAATCAGTAAGGAAATATGTCATAGGTTAAATGCCCTCATGTTATAAGATATAGGCTGCCTTAGAAATGTATTTTTTGAGAGGTCTGACTTTGATTCAGCACAACTCTATTAAACACATCTACTCTGTTATTATCTAAGTGAGGATCAGCAAAGTCTTTAAATTTGACTAAATTTAGCTGCCTCAATTAGCTTCTGTGCAGTTAGCTAAATCAGGATGTTCTTGTTGGCCTAATAACCGCTAGAATCGTATAAAGAGAAGAAATAATTTCTCTGTGAGGGGCTTCTTCAGATAGTGGTAATTAGAACAAGAATAAAATTACACAAGGCTAACCATTCAACTTGATTTTTTTTTTTTTTTTTTTTTTACATCCCAGTGTCTTTCAAATTCAACTTTTTTTTTTCCTATGAAAAAGGCACCAGTCAATTTGTGGGCGAAGTAGCTAATATTGCACTTTTACAGTATAATGAATCCATTGTAAGCTGATATGACTATTTTTCCCCCCCTTTCAGTGCTGAGAACAAAGGCAGCTATATAAAGCATGTTTGTCAAGCCAACCTGATAACCTTTTATTTTTATTTATTTACTCCAGAAAGGATAAATGCACCACACATGCAGGGCCACATTAACTATGGGGCTAGGCAGGGCTGAAGCCTCAGGACCCGAGTAAGCAGGGGGCCCGTACTTGTCTGTGGAGTAGATTGACATGGCCATTGGGAGCACCTGAACTTTTCCTGCTGGGCCGATTGCCATAAACCACACCCCCACATATTAAGCTCTGTTATTATAGCACGCCTGGGAAACAAAGACCAAAAGCCAAGCGATGAAACTGCTACCTGATTAAACTGCGTGCGCATCCAGCAGTCGCAGCGTGTGTGCAGCTGGACCGTCTCCCGCACAGCGCTGACAAACTTGTTTTGCCACTCTATTTGAGAGATAATCAACGCAAGTCGCTTGACTCATTTGAATTCGACACAACCACAACACATGTGAACATTAAAGGCTCTGTGGTGATCCTGAAACCAGATCGAATAGCTCCGCGTAAACTCTACACAACGGTTATTACAAGCTTTTCAAAACGCACAGCACCACCACTATAAAAATGACCATGCAGTTAGGCTACTAAAGCTGTAGAAATATGACATTCTAATATTCATTATTAATGTTACTATTATTATCCTTAGCCTACATTAAATATTAGGTAATATAAGGGCAAACATGTCATTTTTATAGAGGTTGTTTTATAGGCTTTTCATTACAAATAACATAGTTTATTATTGTTATGTTTTAAATTTTAATGCATTTGGCAGATGCTTTTATCCAAAGCTACTTGCATCAAAATGGCGTTGCCATCAGTAGAGTCAAACACTCTACTGTTTGAGCTACAGAAAAGCTTATTAGTAATATTAAAAATTAATTTGCCTCAGATGGGCTAGACATGTCACCTGCATACCCCACGCAATTCTGCACGGTGTGCTCAAAGAGGGTGCCCTCACTGCTAGTTGACCCAAACAGGTATAAAGGAAAAAAAAAGAGATCTGATAGATTTCAACATGCCAATTAACTCCTGGACCCAGGCAGCGCAAGACCAAGCTAAATGGAGGGCTGATCTATACAGAGGAAAGGCCTATACCATGCCAACAACCTCCAGCGGCTAAAAGAACATCTCCGGGAATCCAACCAACAAACGTGAACTAGGCTAACCACTATATCTCTGTATCCTATTGTCACCTGCATTGTCGCTCGCGACAGAAGCATGCCAAAACAGCAAGAACTATGGTAACTTTTCAGGACAAAGCTTTTTTCTTCTATGTTGCAATATTAATATTGTTAAATACATTTGCAGTTTCATCAAAAATATCTATTATTATTTGTTTCTCTCCTTTAAAATGGAATAAATAAAATAATAAATAAAGGACTTAGCCCACCAAAACAATGGGGAAATGTGTGGGCCGGATGGGATGAATTTTAGCCTCAGTCCAGGACCGATGATTCTCCTCTTCTAAGGGACAGAAAGAGACCCTATAATGATAAAACGACTCGGTTACTAACGTAACCTCGGTTCCCTGAGAAGAGGGAACGAGTATTGTGTAAGTAGCTTACGCTATGGGAAAAACTACTTTTCTCGAGAATATTGAAGCCAAATTTTTAAAACCTATGGCGAGGTGGCTCAGGCGCGCAAACCAATAAGGCCGCTTCGCGCTCCTGCGCGTCAGAGCCCGCCAGAATGGGCGTGGCTTATAGCTATATTAGCCCCCATTTCTGCCATAAAATCAGGTTTAAATCGACTGAAGCGATCCCCTGACTTAAGCACAGTAGCACTGCGGGTTACGCAATACGCGTTCCCTCTTCTCAGGGAACCGAGGTTACGTTAGTAACCGAGTCGTTCCCTTTCGAGAGGTCTCTCGTATTGCGTAAGTAGCCTATGCTATGGGAACCCCTTTCAGAACGCTGTGTGTGCTTAAAACTTTGCCCCATACTATAGCCTAGGGCAGAGCGCCCGAGGGCCATAGAAGAGTAAAGATATGAATCCTAAAAGTCCCTTATTTATTATAAAAAGAACCTTAGTTCGAGTTCAACCAGGACAAGATAAGCATCGGGCCTTATAGTTATGGTGAATTGTGCTTAACACTTATTATATTGAAAGAACCTCCGCTTGCAAAGCAGGAACTTCCAGGTTATAAAAACTCATAAATGTGGACGGTGAGGCCCAGCCGGCCACCGCACAGATATCTTCAATAGGTATTCCACTCGACCATGCCCATGACGAGGCCATTAGAGATGCGCGGATGGGCTATTATTTCATCCGCAACCGCATCATAAAACTCATCATCCATCCGCCATCCATCCGCACCAAAATTTTTGACCAATTTTCAAAACCACACCCGCCCGCCATCCGCTGATTGGGCGATACAAGGCGCTGCTGATGACAGCCGCGATACTAGAAAGCTCTCAGAATATCAGCAGTGAACTCCGTCTCCGATCGGCGCGCAGGGACAAAAATACATAAAATAGCCTCAATTAAACGCACTTCGGCAAACCTGACCTTATCTGATCAATACTGTACAATGTACAATATTGTATAATGTAATATATCTGTACAATATTTTCATTGTAGCCTAATAGAAAACGCATTTTGGCACATAATTTCAACATGCTGCTATTGTATGGGGCGCCGTTTGTAAAGCGGCTCACGCTGAAAATAACAGCAACATTTTGTCACATTCAGCTTCAAACAATGTTTAAAAAAACTGGTATGAATTTTTGGCGGTCACTTTTTAGCACATTTACAACAATATTTGTTAATAGTTAAATCTAAATATTAAATGTTACACGTAAATCTTAAATGTTAAATCTAAATGTTAAATCTAAATGTTAAATCTAAATCTAAATGTTACATCTAAATGTTAAATCTAAATGTTAAATCTAATGTTAATTCTAAATGTTAAATCTAAATGTTAAATCTAGATGTTAAATCTAAATGTAAATGTTGAATCTAAATGTTAAATCTAAATGTAAATGTTGAATCTAAACGTTAAATCTACATCTAAATGTTGAATCTAAATGTTTCGGGTGAAACTTAACTTTAGCTTATTTTAAACTATTTAGCCTACTACTAACGAATAACTATTTCACTTTATTTTTTAGCAAATAGATAGAAAGCTCGAATAAAATAACAAGTAATTTACATTGTAGGCTAATTATCTCTACGCACTGTCATGTCACGGTGACGACGACTATAGAACGAGCCTGTTCTGAAGACTCCTGTTAATTTTGAATGCACGGGAAGAGAGCGGAGAGCGCGTCATTTTCAGGCACAGTGCAATTCATTTTATACCATCAACAGGCCTAGCAATCATAATAAACTATAGAGCCTCGATATTAAAGAAACACCGACTCTATTCATTCCGAAATTCGATGAAATTCCACCGCACAACAGTGCATGTTCATATTTGTAATTGTCGAATCGGAATTCGGAAACAACACCAATTCTGTGACACATATATCTATTTATTGATATCTCTATCAGACAATGCCTTTTATATATGCCAAAAGAAACAACAGTCAGTGAAAAATGATTAAAATAAATAGATAAAAATCCCAAATGTAGTAGGCATAGGCTATAGCCGCATGTTTTGGAAAACAGTTGAAAAATAATTATAAAAAACGGCATATCGTAGCTAAGCCTTATAGGCTCATTCACCCCCACAAACTTAAATTAGAAAAATAAATATGCCATCCCTCTTTGAACGAACATAAAGTCTGACCAGTTTGTCACGTACCTCCTTCGCCGGCGTTGCCATCTCTGATAATAACAAGCAGTCTCTGCATAGACTCGACTAGCTGCCTGATGAAAATTTGACTATTTCAAAGCGTGCTCGATTATTTTTTTTTTTTGGATGCAGGTATAGTCAGATAACAATATTTAACAATGTATACATATATTTTTCATTTGATTGGTTCAACCGCCCACCATCCGCCCGAATTTTATTAAAATATTTTTTCGTCACGTCATCCGCCCGATCCGCGGTTTAGTCCGCAGCTGTAACCGCCAACCGCGCATCTCTAGAGGCCATGCCTCTCGTGGAATGAGCCCTGACGCCTATAGGTACGAGGGTGCCAGATCGTCCCATTCGCCTGCGGGGCCGGCGTGGGCTCACCTGTTTTTGAATGCTCATTAATACTCTAACCCCGCCGTTGTGAAACGGGAGGGCAGGGGGGGCGGGGTCGCTTTCTGTACGTAAGGAAGCTGGCCGTGAGCGCAGTGAAGAGAGCAGCATGTCCTTGCAGTGAGAACAGACGTTGTAACTGTGAGTGAATGCAGTTTCAGCGTGGCTGGATCCTCAGGCACGAAAACGCATTCATTGGGTCCGTCTCAGTTCATGTAGTCAGTTCTTACATGACGCGCAAAACAGACTTTAAAATGTGCTGTACACATCTGGGTTCATGGCTGCTATAAATTTCACCTGCTGTCAGAGCCGGGATTCAAACACTGGTCTCTGGCGCGAAAGCCTTAGATTCCACCACTGAGCCACATGGGGGGGGACAGCCACATAAGACAGTTAGCGCAAGCATAGAAGGGAGCGGCATGATAGCAAGACAGCGGTCGTGAGTGCCGCAGTTTTAGCGTGGCTGGATCCCAGGCATGGAAACTCACTCATAGTGTCCGTCTGGGTCATGCAAAGAGCTCAAGAGGGCTCTGCATAACGCGCAAAACGTGGGTGCGAGGGGGGGGGGGGTAGCTCTTTTGAACGTAGAGAGAGCTAGCCACAGGCGCGAGGGGACAAACGTGGAGAGTGCAGCTTCTGTATGGCTGGTCCCAGGCACGAAGCACACTCGCTGTGTAACATATTCTTACGAACAGTGAGTCACAGCAGTGAACACACTTTATACTTTAAAGGATATAACGTGCCAGATGGCACAGCAGAACGGTGGGATCAGGAAAACCAGGAATCCGGCGGGCGTACTAAGACTGCTTCGCAGGTCGCTCGTTCCGCTGAAAGGCTTTTCGACAGCGGCGAAGAAGGCCTCTCAATCCAGAGGTCAGCGAAGTGGAGAGTTCGCTGAAGGATATTAAATCTGATTTTATGGCAGAAATGGGGGCTAATATAGCTATAAGCCACGCCCATTCTGGCGGGCTCTGACGTACCTGGGCGCGAAGCGGCCTGATTGGTTCGCACGCCTGAGCCACCTCGCCATAGGTTTGTGCAGTTGCTGTGTGTCTGCTGTGCAGTTGCACTGCGTTTTAAAAATTTGGCTTCAATATTCTCGAGAAAAGGAGTTTTTCCCATAGCGTAAGCTACTTACTCAATACGAGAGACCTCTCGAAAGGGAACTGTTTGCTTTGACCTCATATCTGCATTTATGCTTCTAATGTGTTGTAGCCCAGAATATATTTATTTTGTATAGATGTGTTAAAGATATGATTTTTTTAAAATACTAATTTCTACGGTAGAAAACGCTGTGGCACCAAGATGAAGGGGGGCCCTTGGGTTTGTCCCAGGACCCTATGTGTTCTTAATGCATGCATGTTTTTCTGTTTATTCTCATTGTCAGAGCAGTGACTTCACAGGTTTGTTTCTGTCACTGATTAGCATTAGAGGCCAAACTAGCCATAAAAGTGGGAGATTTACTGTTTGCAGTGTGAAATGGTTTTTGGTCATATATTTAGATTAAGAGCAAAAACAGTCCGTAAACCCCCCAATTTTTTTTAAATCTATTTCGGATGATGTTTAATTTTTTTTTAATGAATATTAGGGCTGTCACTATTCCTTGATTTAAAAAAATCCTCGATTTGTCTGTGTCGATTAACTGTCAAAATACCCGAAGTGGCACATTCCACAAATGAGAATCCATGAACCGCATTATTAGACGGTTTTCAAAGGCTGCATGATTTTTTTAAATCATAATATAGCATAGTGCTGTTTTGAAAATTTGTACAAGTGTTTCTCAGAGCTAGTCCATTCACAGTAAATGTAGCTCCACACAAACTCAGCCTCTCCATCTACTGTTTGTTTGGGTTTACAATAACGTGCATTTGGGAACCCTTAAAGTCTGATGCGCTTTGTGTTTCATGCAATGTTTTGGACTATAATTATTTAAATCTCAGCAGCTCGGCTGACAGATTCTATCTCTCTCTGCATATGCTGCGAGTTTGATTTTCTTACAACGTTCATCTAGGTAAAAGTGCGCTATTTCACCAGATTTGTAAAGTAAATCATTTATAAATCTAAGCCAACACATGAGAATGCATTGATATGTTTCTAAATATGCAAACTGTTGATCATCGTGATTTCAAAATAAAAGTTTAAAACCTCACTCAAGTTGTTTTGATGTCCACATGTTCTTGTTCAAAAAAATACAGTGGCTGTAGCATTTCTAACATAAATAAGTGGCCAAATAATATTAAACATTAAGCGGACATTTGAATTAAAAATGTTGTTTGGCCAATATAGAGTGGTGCAGGGATGACATCACTTTGTAGGCCAAAACGCGGAAGCGAGTTAGCATTTTAGCACTTCTGGTTCCATCGTCCCAAAGTCCATGGTTTTTTGAATGGGATTTTGTTTAAATGCCTGAAGTAAGGTCTGTGTTGAACACAAGTTAAAGACCCTTGCACGTTTTATCGTTTTATTCTATGACATAAAATACATCAGTTTTACCCCACTCGTGATTTTTTTAGGCTGTTACAGTATGTGTCTTGAAAAAGGAGGTTGCTAACAAGTGGTTAAATGGGACTACAGTGGCTGTCGAGGAGTCTAAACGCTAATCCAAAAGCCTATAGAAAAATCCTATTGGGTTTTAGTCAAGGGAAACAGTGTGATGCTAACTGCCTGTTGGCCTACAAAGTGATGTTCTACCTGCACCACTCTATTAAACAAGCATTTGATCATGCTGCATGTGTAACAACAACAATCACCAGCCCATTGGAGCCCTCTGCAGGCATTTGTTATAATACATAATGTACTTAAGTTGATTGTTTATATTATGTATTTTAACAGTGTTCAATAAAACCATATGATTACTTGCTTTTAATACTTTATTTGAACCAAATATTATTGCCTCATTGCTATTATACCTATGTATTTTAAGTCATTTTAATAGTTATTGTTCACTTAGTTCTATTTTTATTACTCCAATAAAATCTGATTACTTGATTAATCGTCAGAATAATCGACTGATTACTCTATTACCAAAATAATTGTTAGTGAGTGACAGCCCTAATACATATAGAGATTTGTTTTTTAACTGGCATGAAATTAACATTGTATTGTGAAAGCACAATACATCCATTCAGGAAAGCAGATGCTTTTTAATTCTTCATGCACTCTTAAGCAGTGGGTTGTTATTCTTTGAGTATCTTGCAGATTATCTGGCAAAACTAAAGCCATAGCAAAATTCTTCATCGTCTTTACTGATTCTTTCTCTTAGAAGGAGGGAGGAGCGGCAAACAAATTGGAAGATGAAAGTGTTAATGGACAGAACAAAGGCTTGTAAAACTCTGATGAAATATTGATGAGGGCCTGTCAGAAAAACATGAACACATATCATGTGAAGAGTCCTTGGGTCTAACAGAAAGTCTTTCATACCCAAGACAAAAACTGTTTGTTAATGAACTCACTTTTCCACACTTTAATCCCTGATTAGATTCACCATGCACAATGTTTTCAGAATGTCAAGTTATGTCTTACTGTTTGATGCTTTGGATTTTTACTACCAGTAAAGAAGTATTTGGCTTGTCTTGTATTTATGCTAATGACATTTTGTCTGTTCATTATTTCGAGGCTGTTTTTCCTCCAGTAGTACTTAGTTCATTCACATTCAGGTTATGTTTTTCTTTCAATAATAACAAGATTCATGTTTTTTTTTTCTATAAATACTTTGCTGGAAGGGTGTTCATGTTAAAATTTGTCTGAAGGTTTGTTTGAAATGTTTTCATAAAATAATGTTACAAGAAGAACAATAAGAAGCAACAAAAGCCTGTCCTAGTTTTTTTTTTTTCGTTGTAATCTACGGAGGTGCTGTGACAACACCACCAGAGGTGTTGTCTAGGTGTTGTGCCTGTGCAAGGTAGATTTGGCTTGAATCTGAAATCCCACTCCTGGCATTCTGTCTTCCTGCTCCCCAAACTCTAGGTCTGAACATGGTATAATGACTAAGCAACTGGAGGCCAAATAGGGAAGATGTGTATAGTGCTTTGGAATAGAATATGCAGTGTATCTGTGGCATGTTGTCAACCCAGTTTATTTGATGTAGATGACTAATTTAAATTTATAGCTGTACATTTATTTTTCAGCACCATCTGTTGGATTTTTTAACTTAACGCATTTTTTATATCTTGGTATACCTTTAGAAGTGGTGCTGGAAGATGGTGTAACTTTATTGGTATTTTTAGGTCTGGATTTACCTCATGCTGAGGCATAGGCAAAATATTTTTTTTGCCCCAAAAAATTTGGTACCAAAAAATGCTACTTTTTAGGAAATGTAAAAACATAATTTAAACACTATGTTTTCAAAGTTTATATTGTGGTATTATATTTGATCATATTCTTGCATGTGTCATTGTATAATTAACATTTTACCAAAATCAACCTCATGAAGTTACAAAGGTTTTGACTTGCGAATGTCAGACATATACAGTGCTTTTTTTCTGTCATTAGAATGACCTGAGGCAGTAAGTTTTTTTTTCCCCTCAACTTATTGGTTTATGAAGTTTTTGTAGTTGTGTGTATGATTAGTTTTTTCTGTCATTTGATTTGTCCAAAACCTCATGTTATAAAAGATGAAGTGCTATGCACATGCTGTTTAAAGGGGCATTCGGCAACTATTTCAGCTTAATAAAACCATTTAGAAATCATTTGGATGGTTTAATAACCTGTTCTGGTGAGAATGGTGACTTTCCCCGCTCCCCACAACGTTCCTAGGCGGAAAACCAACCTTGCAACATGAGGATTTACGTCCCGGTAAGTTGGAAATAGGAAGTCTCGTGAGAAGCGAGAACGAGCGAGAAACACAAACTGCTTTACGGCAATTCGACATAAACACACGCCGATAACACTCCGATAATATCAAATGCACATGAGCAGCGGTAGAAAGGGGGAGGAGGGTGCCGCAAGTGAGTTTTTTTATGACATTGTTGTGAAATATACGCCTCACAGCTGTAGGGGGAGCTCGCTGAGAAAACATGCGACAACAAAAGTGAAAATCAGCGAAGAAATAGCTAGGGTTGCCGAATGCCCCTTTAAGACTGTACTGGCTATGACGCTACAGAAAATGCTAGACTAAGACACTCTTCATCCACTCCTCAAATACATGATTCATTAGCCTTTGGGTCCAATTCTCACTGTTAATTAGTTGCACTTGCTTATTAGCATGCATGTCACTAGGATATGGCTGTTTATTAATACTTATAAACCACATATTAATGCCTTATTCTATATATATATTTATATATATATATATATATATATTTATATATTTATTTATGTAATTATTACCATGACTATATAATGTGTGTGTGTGTTTCTTTAGTAAAGAAAACATTCTTATTCAAACAAACAGCTCTTTATTTACCCTTTCAAACAAGCAGAGACGGTCCAAACTGCATGCGGAACTCTATTCAAGATTAAGGCAGGGTGGAGTTATGAGGTTTGCCTGTCAGTTTGAGGAGCCAATGAAGTTACAAGGTTTAGTCGCAAGATCTTTAAAATACTTTTCATTAGTTAAATATTTACAAAACTGACAGACGTAAATGGTGACCAATAGTAATGATTTATGGAGAAAAAACAGTTATAAAGGAGATACAAGGTTCCTGCCCGACAGCGACCAATATTTTACATTTTATTAATATATAAAGTAATTATCTTACAGAGTTTTAGCATTAGAGTGAAATAATATTAATTTTAACAAAAAAGAAAATCCTTGGTGCAATCGCCCCGGACATGCGAGCATAGGCACATGCCTAGAATGCCTATGCATAAATCCTGGCCCATTTTTTTTTTTTTTTTTTTACTATACAGTGTAATCACCATGAGAACATCTCAGAGTAAAACTGGGAGTTGTGAAAAATATGATACACCGGTGTTTTGCCAGATGAGAAGTTTATCATCTTTTTACTCTAATTCATTTTATAACTGTATCATATATCTATTTTAATTTCTTTTATAACTGTTTTAATTTTCCTTGCTTTTATTTTGTGATTATTTTAATTCCTTTCTGTAAAGCACTTTGAATTGCCATAGTGTATGAAATGTGCTATATAAATAAACTTGCCTTGCCCATATTTTGAACTATATATTTTTTAGTTTGTGCATAAACATTACCCCTTTGGTAATGGCATAATTCTGTCTTTCTTCTAGGAGTCAAAACTCTACCAAGCTAGCTTGCCATGCAGTAAATCAGTATTGACAAAACCCCAGAACAACTTAAGAACAGTTCGCAGCATGAGCAGGATTTAATGTGTTGAATAAATTAGTATTTGCCTTATGAACCATTTTCCCTTTGAATTACATTGTCAGATTAAAAAAATCTACAAGACAAAATCAACTCAGTGCTCGGTTGCCATCGTGGGTTCTTCTAAAATGTGTCTCAGCATGGAAGTGTCTATGTGCCACCAAACAGTCTTTGACTGCCTTTAATTTGTGTGTCCTTATGGCATGCAGACTGTTGTTATTTCTGAAGTTGCATCTGCTTTTCCCTTGATGAATCCATTTAAAAAAAGCCCCCTTGGAAAATGAGAATATTCTCCAACAACTACACTGCTTGTTTAAAAAGGTAAATTAGTGAGTATTAGAAACTGCAGCATCATCATATTTGAGGTAAGAAATATATGATGTTTTAGGTAAAACAGAGTCCGATTCAAGTGAATAAACTTGGATGCGGTGCATGTAACAGCCCTCAGTATTGATTGGGTCATCTACTCTTTAACTCACTTTTGATATGAAAACATAAAGCAAACCCTGAAGGAGACGCGTCTCAGCCAACAGTCCTTTACCAGTGAAGTGTGGGTCCTTTTACAGTAATGAATCTTGAAAGCTTTCTCTATTTGCCATTCCCCCCCCCTTGTGCTTACCCATGAGTAGATCTTGATGTTTTCCTCTGGCCAAATGACAGTGGGGTTTGGAACATCATGTGCTTTTTGTGCTTAGAGCTAAATTGTGGCTCTCTTAATCTATTGCTGTGACAGTTCAACCCCAATCTGAGTTTACTTCACTCTTCGAGACTAGTTTAGTCTACCTCCATCATGTAATAACCTTACCCAAGACTCAAAAGAGAATCAAAAGTACTTAACAGTATACTTTGGGTCATATTAGTCCACAAGTGTCATTTCTTCAAATGCAACCCCACTATTTTTTGCTGAGGAGTGTGGCTGTAAAGTGGTTAATCTCAAACTACTACTACTACTTAATTACTTCTTTGAAGAAAAAGGAAGACAAATTTTGCAAGCGAATGCAAAATAACTCAATTATATTTCTTCCTCCCATCTATTTTTTTCCCCCCATCACCATGTCACTTTAGGGGCTCTGTTGAAATCAGTGTTGCCTTTCAGGATTCTCTGATAAATAAAAAGTTCAAAAGAAAAGTGTTTATGATGTCACAAAAATTATATTTAAAATAAATGTTTTTACTGTCGCTTTTGATCAATACAACACATCAATGCTGAATAAAAGAAAACAGAACAAAAATATATATATTTTGTAACATGATTTTTTATTTTATTTTTTTAATCAATTGATAGCTCCTGACTATTAAACACTGACAGGAAAAAGTGTATACAGATACATTTGCATATTTAGTGTTTGCTGGTGTAATGGGAAATGAAAGGAAATTATGGATAGAATTGTTGTCGAAGAGGTTGAAGAGAAATATGTATGTTTGTATTTGCACACTCTCCAGGTGCTGCATCATTCTCAATAATTCTCAGTTCCATCTGTCTCTTTCTATCTCTCCATGTCTTTTTTCACATTTACTCTCTTGAGGGGAGAAATAGTAGGACTGGGCTAATAAGATTCTCTCAGGCAATCTTCAAACACAAGGTGACATATCATATTTTTAACCACATTAATCTGATTCATCAGATCGGTTTCATCCTGGTCCATGTGTCATTTTTTTTATAAGTCTAAGAAAAGCAGAAAGGAAATCTTTTACTTCTTTAAGAGGAAATGACTGGTTTTCAATGCAGAATTTGTCAGTGCCACTTTGTCCTTCATTTGCACACTTTGCCTCTTGCCTTTGTGTTGAGGATGAAGTTCAATTACCCTCTTGTCAAACAACATCATTTTCAGGTAAACTGAGCCTGTGAATTGATTTGGGCCACACTCTGAAAGCTGGGCTGTCAAAGCAAAGTAATTGATGGGTTTGTGACTTGTGGCTCCACACTCACTTAACGCCAACCACAGTAATTATTTATTGGCCTGTGCATATGATGGGCGCTGCCAATCGCTTCACTCAGTCTGCTCCAGTGCTCTCTTCTATGGTAATTTTTTTACTTATCAGTTTTTCTTCACAATTCATAAATGTTCTAGTCTGTCCAAGGATTGTAAACTCAGATAGGTGAACCATGAAATATAAAACTTTATAAGGCTAATAAAGGCACAGATCTTTCACTTTGATTTAATACAGCCATCTTATTCTCTTACAATACTGTGATTGCAGAACAAAGTGATTGTGCACTAAATTAATAAACCCACTCTTCTCTTTCAGAGCCGGAAACATGCAAACAAAGTACGTCTATATTACATGTTGCATCCAGTAGATGGGGGATGTCCAGCTAAGAAGCTCAGAACAGATGATGTGAGTATTTTTTTTAAAATGACACCCCAATTATGTGTTCATAAATGACTGCACTTGCTTTTTTTTTTATCCCAGCATATATTCACATTCTAGCCGTAGTCATACCTCTTGCCCTGAACCATTCTTTGAAATGATCAGGGTGGTGAACATTTTCTTTTAATGAGCTTTCTAGCCATTGCTCTCCACAGCTAACCTTTTTTCACAGTAATGTGCTTCATGAACCCCAGCCATTAAAACACTTCATTTTGTTCACACATCCAAACATTTAATTAAATAGACTCGAGTTTTCTTGTGTAGTCAAGATGCAAATATCACAAAAATCGTACTCGGTTACTAACGTAACCTCGGTTCTCTCTAGAGAGGGAACGAGTACTGCGTAATATCTTACGCTATGGGGAAAACCTCTTTTCCACGAGATATTGAAGCAAAAAATTATCCTTAATTTTGAATTAATGTAAAACGCTGTGCAGCAGCATGCAGATATAGGCAGGACGGCTCGCGCGCCTATTGGCTGCCCTGCGGCAAACAGCAGCAGCCTATCGAGAGAGGTGCTGCGTGACATAATCCTATGGGGGCATTTCGCGCCCATTTCGTCACGTCCCGCCAGAAAAGGGCGCAATTTCGCCCTATAAATATAGCTCGATAAGGCTGGTACACTGGTTTTCATCGCCGAAGCGAACCAGAGCTGTGTATGCACGGCAAGATACGCAGTACTCGTTCCCTCTCTAGAGAGAACCGAGGTTACGTTAGTAACCGAGTACGTTCTCTTACGAGAGTATCTCTCGTACTGCGTAATATCTTACGCTATGGGGAACACAATGCAAAACGCCGTGCGTACTGGGATCCGACACCAAAGTCCCAAGGGCAGTAGCCCGGGGCTCATGTAGTGCATAATCACCATAGACTCACAGAGAGTCGGAGAAGAGAGGCTGCAAGCATCATTCCCCATGAAATAGCATCCTATAGGGGCTAGTTATGTTAATAGTGTTTCACACAGACAGGGTGAACGTGTTCAGCCTGAACTGGTTAAGATTACGGGTTATTCAACACCCATCGAGCCGTGTTATTGCTCAGTGAGCGATGCACAAGCAAAACTCAGCATCTGGGCCGGCACAGCGGGGCAGATAACACTGAATTCTATACCGACAGAAGCTTGGCTTGTAAGTCGGGAACCTCTAGGTTATAAAACCTTATAAATGTAGACGGCGAGGCCCAGCCCGCAGCCGTACAGATATCTTGCAAGGTAACGCCACTATACCATGCCCACGACGAGGCCACGCCTCTCGTGGAGTGCGCTCTGACACCCACAGGACACTGCAGGCCCTTAGAAGTGTAAGCCAGTGCTATGGCATCGACTATCCATCTGGATAGGCTCTGTTTTGATGCGGCCAGTCCCTTGGAACGTCCGCCAAACAAAACGAAGAGCCGCTCGGTCTGCCTGAAGGCAGACGAGCGGGACACATAAGCTCTCAGTGCCCTGACAGGGCAAAGGAGACTCGCATCCTCCTCATCTTGAACCGAGAGAGCGCACAGGGAAATCACCTGGGCACTTCATGTCTGACAAATGGATTGGCTCGAACGGGGCACCTTTCATGGCTTCCAAAACCGTAGAAAGGTCCCACACCGGGACTGAAGGAGGTCTAGGAGGGTTCAACCTCCGAGCTCCCTTGAGGAATCGCACGACTAGGTCGTTCTTCCCCAGTGACTGGCCAGACACAGGTTTTGTAAACGCTGCTATAGCTGCCACGTACACTTTGAGCGTGGATCGGGTTCTGCCCTTATCCAGCAGCTCTTGAAGGAAGGAAAGCACTTCCGTGACCCCGCAGTCTATGGGTGAAAAGCCCTGAGCTTGACACCAGGCAGAGAACACAGACCATTTCTAGGAGTAGAGCCGTCTTGTAGACGGGGCCCTTGCCTGCGTGATCGTGTTTAGCACTCCCTCCGGGAGGATAGCGGGTACCCATTGATGGCCCATGCGTGCAGGGACCATAGCTGGGGGCGAGGATGCCAAATCGAGCCCTTGGCCTGGGAGAGGAGGTCTCTCCTCAATGGTATTGGCCACGGGGCAGTGCTGGTCAGCTGCATCAGGACTGGAAACCAAGCCTGGTTTGTCCAGAGCGGAGCCACAAGCAGCACTGGGCATCCATTTTCCCTGATCCGTTCCAGCACTTGAGGCAGGAGCGAGATGGGGGGGAAAGCATAGAGGGGACAGCGGGGCCAAACGTAGGCCAGCGCGTCCTTGCTATTGGAGAAATATTTCGGACAGTGAGCGTTCTCGTTGGACGCGAACAGGTCCACCTGCGCTCTGCCGAATGTCTCCCACAGCAGTTGGATCGTCTGCGGGTGCAGCGACCATTCCCCTGCTGGGACATTGTCTCTGGACAGCCTGTCTGGTCCCAGATTCAGGTGACCAGGCACGTGCGCTGCTCTCAGTGAAAGCAGGTTGTGCTGAGCCCAGACCAGGAGGCACTCCGTCAGCCTGTAAAGGTTTCGGGACTTAATGCCGCCCTGACGATTTATGTACGCCACCACTGACATGTTGTCCGACCGGACCAAGACGTGGTGACCCCTTATCTGGGGACAGAAGCGCCGCAGCGCGTTGTCGACTGCCATCATTTCCAGACAGTTTATATGTAGGAGCTTTTCCCGTTCTGACCACTGGCCAAAGAACGATCTGCCCTCGAGCAGCGCTCCCCATCCCGAGGTGGAGGCGTCCATGGACACCACCTTCACGCTTGAGGGAGTCCCCAGACTCACACCTGACTGGTACCAGTTGGTTTTCTTCCAAGGCTCCAAAGCTGAGACGCATTTCAGACCGACCCGGAGGCGAAACCGACCAGCGGTCCATGCCCTGGGCGGAACCCGCGCTTTCAGCCATAGCTGCAGTGGGCGCATGCGAAGCAGCCCCAACTGGAGCACTGAAGCTGCTGAGGCCATGAGACCCAGCATTTTCTGAAACCTTTTGAGCTGGACAGTTGAGCCGCGGCGAAAAGATTTCGCGGCGCGCTGAATGTCCTGTGCGCGCTCTGGCGACAGATGCGCTGTCATAGATAGCGAGTTCAGCACTGTTCCCAGAAAAGATATTTTCTGGCTGGGAGACAGCGAGCTCTTCGCCCAATTGACTGTGAGACCCAGATTCTCGAGATGTTTGAGTAATGTGGCCCTGTGTTCTATGAGCTCTGATTGTGATCGAGCTAGAATCAGCCAATCGTCCAAGTAGTTCAAAATTCGCATGCCCTGAAGTCTCAGGGGTGCCAGGGACAGGCCGAACGGCAGGACTTTGTATTGGTATGCCTGGCCCTCGAAGGCGAATCTCAAGAATTGCTTGTGACGTAACGCTATTTGTATTTGAAAATAAGCGTCCTTTAGATCTATCGACATGAACCAGTCTCCTTGGCGCACTTGCGCAAGGATTTTCCTGGTTGTAATCATTCTGAACTGACGCTTCGTGAGCGTTCTGTTCAGCCGTCGCAGATCTAGAATGGGTCTGAGACCCCCGTCTTTTTTCGGTACCAGAAAATACCTGCTGGATAGACCCCCTTCGCTCTGAGCCTGAGATAAAGGTTCTATAGCCCCTTTGCTCAGTAGTTTCGCTATCTCGGCTCGAAGTAGGTGAGATACTTCATTTTTTACCGTCGTTTCGACTCGCGCCGCGCAACGGCGGGGGTGTCGAGCGAACTGCAACGAATAGCCTCTTTTATAGTGTTCAGCACCCATTCTGATACCCCGGGAAGCTTTGCCCACGCATCTGCATGAAAAGCTAGAGGTAGAATGAAATCTGGGCTCTGGCCGTGATAAAGCGGCGGCCGGAGAGCTCCGGTGTGCTGAGAAATAGACACTGTGTTTATAGTGTGCGAGGCGGGGGCTGCGCTGATCACAGCGGGCAGCATGGCCGCGCTCGGCTTCTCTCTGACGGGATGTGGAGAGAAGGCGAGCGGGGCGAGCCCCGTGGGGTTCGGCATGTCTGTGAGGGAATGTGGGCGCGGGATAGCGGGCACACTCGCTGCACTGAGAACACTGTCGGCTCGCGCCAACTGAAAATTTGTTGGTTTCGTTTTTACAGAAACCGTGGGACATGCTTCATGTAGTGTTTGTGGGCACTGTGTTGTGGGCACGTACACTACATTTATTGCACAATCGACATGAGTCGATTTTTTTTTTTTTTTGCTAGCCCTGTATTGTGGCGGGCTGTGTCTGCGTGTGGGAATGGGCACATTCTCTTTTTGGGATTTATCTGGGTCGCCTTAAAGCTGGCGTTTGTGTGCAGGCAAGCGGGCTGTGGTACTAGCTTGTTTACTGCAAAATACACTGGAACAGTCACATTGTTTGGAACTGAACGAGCGAGAAGTTTCGGTAGAGTCTGGCCGTGGCGAGACTTAAACACCGTGGGCCTTAGCTGACTGTATGTGTGTGGGTTTCTTTTACAGAAAACGTGGCACATGCAGTGTGTAGTGTTTGTGGGCACTGGGTTGTGGGCACATTCACTATAATTAATGCACAATTGACATGAGTCGAACTCATTTGTGCGAGCCCTGCACTTTGGCGGGCTGTGTTTGTGTGTAGAAATGAACACTGGGCTGTGGCATTTTTAATACACTCATAACACCATCGGCTGTGGCCGGAATACCAGAAAATACACTGCTTACATGATTTTTCTGGGTCGCCGTGGAAACGGCATTTGTGTGCAGACAAGCGGGCCATGTTACCGGCTTGTTTACTGCAAAATACACTGGAACAGTCGCATTTTCTCGGAACTGAACGAGTGAAAAGTTTGGGTGAAAGTCTGGCTGCGGCGAGACTAAATTTTTATCCACTGCGAGAGCTGGGCTCGAACACGGGTCTCCCGTGCGAAGGCTTTGGGTTTCGCCACTGAGCCACAGGGGGAAACGACAAAAGCTTAAAATAGCCCGAGCGGATAAAGAGCGTCATCACAGTTTTGTGTGCGTCGGCGTTTGTTTGCAGGCGTGCGTGTAATACAACAGGCTCATTGCTGCAATATTGACATTTTCAGCCGCTCAAACCAAGAGGAGCTGAGAAATGTAGAGAATTGGCCCGGCCTCGGCGGGACTAAAAACACACTCTTTCCTAATTTCGCCGGTGACGCATGCCCACGGGGGGCGGGGTAGCTTTCTTGTAAAGTAAAGAAAGCTAGCCGCGGTTTTGAAGCTGGCCTTCTCTACAGATGCAGCTATCTCGTCGTCATTAATGGCGGAAGCGGCGGCGCGCGGCGGCCGTTGTCCGTCAGCGAGTGACTCGAGTGAAGCTGGCGGGCGAACCGGCGAGCTATCACGGGCTGGAGAAGGCTCGCGGCTATTTCGTCGACCTCAATGGAGGAAGCGGCGGAAGACGGCGGCCGCTGTCCGTCGGTGAGGGACTCGAGCGATGCTGGCGGGCGAACCGTCGAGTTTTGGCGGGCAGGCGAAGGCTCAGGAGCGCGCTGAGCACGGCGCTTTTTACGGCGCGGCGCTACAGCGGGCTGAAGTGCAGGCTCTGAGAAGGATGCCAGGCGAGTCCTCAGAGTCACCATAGGCAGTAGCTCACAGTGAGGGCATCCGCCGTCGACGAGAGCGAGAGCCGCATGATCCTCACCCAGGCAGGAAACGCAGATAACATGACGGTCCCCGTCGCTGAGTGTGGCTCGGCACGAGCCATAGGATCTTTGCATCTTGAAAAAGACGCAGCTCTTTTAGCAGAGAGAGACAGAATGTGAAAAAATGTGTGTCGCAGCGGCGAACACACACACACACAGTTTGAAAAGGATATAACGCCGGAAAGCGTAGCGGGTACGGCGGCTAAAGGCGGCGATGCCAGCGACGTCAGACTCAATGGCTCGTCCCGCTGTGTATTTTTTCTCAGACGGCGTGGCTTCTCACTCCGGATCCAGCGATGCGTGATGCTTCGCTGAAGAGAGGAAAATCAGTGTACCAGCCTTATCGAGCTATATTTATAGGGCGAAATTGGAGTGATATTAGTGAATGAGATGTGTGTATATATATATATATATATATATATATATATA
Source organism: Gila orcuttii (assembly GCA_026230005.1). NCBI lineage: Eukaryota > Metazoa > Chordata > Actinopteri > Cypriniformes > Leuciscidae > Gila > Gila orcuttii. The sequence continues at coordinate 19,960,960 of JAPDVR010000004.1, forward strand.
TATTTATTTATTTATATATTTATTATTATTATTATTATTATTATTATTATTATTTATGAAGGCATTGTTTATGTAGGATGTTCTTTCATTTAAAAACGGCAAGATGGAGCACAACTGAATAAAAATGAGCCATTGACGCATACTGTATCTACTCAACCAATTAAAAATAGAACACCTTAAAAAGAAAACCAAAAGTTATTTTATTTCATGTATATGTTTATAGCTGGGATTATTTGATTGTTTATGGGTGAAATCATAGCTAGTTTCCCTAAAATCAAGTGTATTTGTCTTTATAGGAGATTAGCCCTATAGGAGAGCAACCCTGCTCTACAGTTTGCTTGTCTGTGAGTTCTTATAGTGACTGGTGGTGCCCTGTTTATGTATAAATATAGTGGTGTGGTGACTCAAGAGTTGTAGCACGTCAGTCCATCTTGTCATCATAAGGAGACAACAGCTTGGCAAGTGTGAAATATGTTTTGTTCCATCTGGTTTTGTGTTGCATTGTCACTGAGTTAAAAGATGTTGCTTAGATTTTGAATGAAGGCAAGTTAAATTCAAGAAACAAATAAACAAGAAAGTTTCCTTCAAGTCTAACTAAGCTCTCAACTTCAGCCATCCTCTGAGATGAGTCTCGCTGAGATGATAGTCAGTCTGCAGTTCTTCTCTCAGTAGGATAAAGCAAGTTTCTGCTTTATTGCAGTGTAATAGGGCTATTCACACAACACGAGGGGTTCACAAGCATAAGGTTGTGTGAATGTTGCTGGGATCAGCCTTTTTGCACTCTATGATGTGCAGAGAATGTATATAATGCCTGTGGTTTTTGCAGATGTTACGTTATTTAGACTGCCTCCAAACAGACCAACAAAGCTCTCACCACAGGAGGCCAAATGCACATCTAAATGTTTATGTGAGAGTCAGAGAATGCAAAATCTTAGCCATCGGCTATGGGATGCAGTTAGAATTAAATGATATTGAACGATGTATACTGTATGTTTCATTGATATTCCATATGGTCACAGTAATTGAATACATCATTAGATAAGGTATTGAGGTGAGGACACTGGCAGAGAACTGCACTTACTCGCAGCAGTAATGAAGGTGATTAATATACGATTATTGTGTAGGGAACATCCACCTTCAATGGCCAGATTTCAAAAGACTATGTGCTGCTTTATCGACTGAACTTTAACACTTAGTTTGTATCAGATCGATAGTAACAGCGAACAGACATTAAAATAGTCATCGATCTCCATGTCGTGTGTCAATAGGCTGCAGACAAACTAGACTTTGTGCAAGTTGGACAGCAAATTTTAATGAGCCATTACTCACTGAAGCTGATGTTAATGAAGTAGAAATACAGACATGTCTTGTCAATGAATACAAATCATAGGCCAAAACCTAGCATTTTTTTCTGGAAAAAAGATTACATTTATGAGACCAAGTTAGGGTGTTTTCAGACCTGTAAATTACATTTTAAGATGAAGAGGTGCTCTTTGGTTTTGAACTGCGATAATTAATGTGCTCACCCACAGAATTAGACATTTCTGCTTTTTACATAATGCATTTTACATTACAAATGATTATATAGTTTGGTTTGTTGGTTCATTAGGTTGGATTGCACTCCAGAGGTTGTTTTTAATCAGAGCAAGATGACCTCCTTCAGCTGATCTTGTACATAATATTTTGGTGTGAATCCAAGCATGATTGCCTTATTTATATATGCCCAAACGAAACCGAGCTAAGAAAGAAAATCCGCCAGGTTACAAAACAATTGCTCCAAATGAGCAAGGTGTGAAAACCTTTCAGGGTTGTTTTCAAACAATCATATGACTCCAGAAGACTTGGAATATGCTGTAGCACGTGAATATAAACCCCTTTTATGATACTTTTACAAAAAAAAAAAAAAAAAATTATATATATATATATATATTTATTTATTTGTGGAGAGAGTGAACTGTTAAATTACGTTTTAGTTTGAGTTAATTAATTTACCCTAAACTTTCAAAATTTTCCCACTTAAATATGGAGTTAATCCTCTTACGCTCTCTTATCACTTATCAGTTATGTACTTCTGAAAATCAATATAAAAAAAAATGCAAGATGTGGAATTTTTTGTGATTACCTTTTCGTTGTCATTAACCTCAAAACGTGAAAACTCAGGAGTCGGAAGGCGTTCAGTCAAAATCAGCACTTTTCACAGTGGGACTGAGGGAGTAGAGTTGAACTGAAAGCAATTATTTTTCCACTACATTGCCCTTTCTGATATTTATAGATCAATGAACTTTACAAGGCTACTGTTGTGTGTATGCTGCTCTCAGATATTGTTGTAATGTTTTTGAGACTGCAGCAAGAAAAAGAAAAAAACACCTGAAAGTTTAGTGCCAGCAGTTTTACTTGTTTGGAAAAATCTTAGATCTGATGATTTTCTTGATCTCATCAATCACTTTTTTCTTGATCTCATCAATCACCCACAGCCATTCTTAAAAAAAAACACCCAAGAACTTTTCTACAGTTTAAATGTTAAGGGTAATGTTGAAATGTCAATAATTAACTTACTCACTTAATTTAATTATATTGTCAACCTGTCCAACTGTACCTGTCAGTCAGTACTACACACAAAGTGCTGCCTGCATTTTCTTTAGGTTTCTTTTTTTTCCCCTTCTCCCCTCTCTTTTCTCAGAGCATAGGATTGTGTAAGAGTAAACTGGCCCTTGACCAGTGTGTAGAAGCAAAATCCACCTGCATTAAAAGTCATTGAGCAGCCAAGTTCTAACAAGCTGTCCTTTGCTCTCTCAACGCCTAATAAAGCAGCAGCAGATCGTACAGGAGATCACTGACCACATCCATCTGCTTAACACAAATCAGCTGTCGGCAGCAGCTACTAATAGCTACATGGTCCCCTAAGGACACTCTAAAAATCTCTCCCCAAGTCTCTAGCGCTGTAACTCTATGCAAGGGCTGCGGTGGAGGATACAGTTAGCAGCCTGGGACAACTTCTGCACTGATCGAATAGCCCATTGGGTACTTACTCCTATTTAATTAGCCGTGATTTAAATCAACCCCTGCTGGGGCTCCAGTTTCCAGGGGAGAGGAGGCAGGCGGAGAGCTTGTGGAGGACCAGAAAGAAAGTAGAGAGTAGAAAGTGAGCTGGAACTCGAGCCTCGATCTACAGCTTTTGTTCTAGTCTCTGTTTTACTCAGTTAATGACAGATCAGTGATTGTGTGTGGAATGTCCGGACAGCATGGGACTGATATAGCAGTTTAGTGTCCTATTTACATTTACATTTGAGTTTACGTTTCATTCGTATGCTGTTTGTGTATTAGCAGAACTAATTTAATAAATAGGCAATCAGGGTTCCACTTGCATCAATAATCACATTGTGTATTTTAAAGTGTTTTTGTCTGCAGGAAATGACTTAATGGGGTGTGTGCACAGATAAAGAATAAACTTGGCTTTGTTTAGACCTGCTGCATTCATACATTTATATTTGTAGTAAATTATGTAAAGGTTTTATCATTTCTGATCAGTGTTATTTTAGTATTATTTATGTACTATAATTTATTAATGTTTTGAGTTATCTTTAGTTGTGTATTTTCAGTTTTCATTTGAGTTTTTATTGTTTTAGTAATTTTGTGATGTGCTTTTGTCATTTTTAGTAATTTTATTTAACATTTCTGTTTAGCTTTAATTTAATTGTAGTACTTCAAATTAAAGTTATTTCTGAGTTGCCAGGGATAATGTCTAATTTTCATTTAAGTTTGCATCTAATATTTTATATTTTATTTAAAAAATATATATTTTTAATAATTTTAGTTAACAATAAAAATACGCTTTGATTTGACTCACTTGTCATATAGTTTTAGTAGTTTTGTTGACAATCCAGAAATGTTAATTTTTGACTATTTTATTTTGAGAAACAATGCTCTATCCACTTGCTGCGTCGAGACGCATCGAATACCATTTCATTTTCATATTCATTTAAAGCACAACTTTAAGCTAAACTTTTAAAAACTTGAAGTGTACACTACAGTCTCTGGGCTTACTGTGTTTTTTATATATATACATACATTTTTTTCCCCTCCAATATTTTAATGATTAAGATTAAAAAGATAAGTCACTGTCTGGCCAACTGAGATTTCTCTATGGAGGGAAAGGTGAGGATCATAATTTTTCAGTACTACAGCACACCGTCTTACAAATGAAATTTGATTGTGAACTGTATAATTGATAATGAAGAAAGTTTTAAGTAAAAGATTTGGGGTTTAAAACAACATAATCCAATACAATTATGATTTCACAGAGTATTGTTTTATTTTGTAAACTATGCAAAGATACACAAATATAAAGTTAAAATTGCTACAAATGTAACATCAATATAAGAACAAAATGTATGCAAGTTATGCAACTTAAATTGGATACACAGGAGTAGAATAGTCAAAAATGCATGTTAAACTCGCATTATATGCAGTGATAAAGCTCACAGCATTTACTGTGAACGGCACCGCTCTGAGACGCGAATTATGAGCTTCAACCAGCCGTGTGATAAGTGCATGCTATATCATGATTCTGTTTTCTGTTCGATAGATGCTTTGACAAAGCAATGGCGCAAAACACAATGTTATTTTTTTTTTTTTTTAGGTTTGTTTAGGTTTACAAAACTGTTGTGGGACAGGTTAAAATATTGCAAGTCATCATTGTAATTAAATCAGAATAGACATTTGACATAGAGGATAATCAATCAATTCAAATTGATTAATTATCAGGCAGGAATTTTGTAAAGTCTATTATTCACCTGTATGTACTTGAAGTCTTCAATGCAGACAGAGACAGAGTTTTAATCTTTGGTTTGCATAAATTACAAAAGTGTAACCTTTACTAGTCGATTTATGTGAAATAACAAACTACTTCTGTATGTCCTTAACATAATCATCAGACAATCTTTTCTGAGTCAACTGTAATGCTGCAAGATGCGTGATATAACAATAGATGGCAGTAATGCACATTTAGGTTGTGATCTAATAAGATGACGATGCTGCGACGCTTCAATGCATTGCTGGTTCATCAAAACGCAAAACGGAATGTAGCTTTTGGTTGTGCTACACTGCTACTTGCTGGAAAAAGTAGTTGGCTACTTGAAAAGCTACACTGTTTTAAAAGCAATTGAGCTACTAAAAAAAATATAAGTTAGTAGCGTCACTACTTGTACCTAGCGACCCTAACACTGGTAAATTGTCCATCAGTTTTCTAGTATCTTGGTATAGTATTTAAACTTTAACTGGTCCGAGACGCTGATGTATGGGACACAAGTTTGAACGTAAACCTTAAGGGATAAATTTGTAAGAACTAAATATATTTATGGCCTGCAAGATAAGTCTCAAATACGGGGATGGTTTTATACAGTGATTTTAAGTATCTGCTGGCTGATACGATGTGAACTGACAGCACTGTGCTTGTCATGGTTGGCATGGCATCCTGTTCTCATGGAGACGCAGACCAGACTGAGTCATGGGATCTCTGACCTTTTTTTGTGTGTGTGTGTTCTGTCTGAAATTGAACACTGTCCCATTCTTGCTGGAAGAAACGTGTAGTAAACAATAAGAAATGTAAGTGAATAACCATTGTGAATATTTTTGCTCCAGTTAAAAGCACATTGGTCTTGTGACATTGGTTTTGAGGATTCTGATACCATGAAGGAATAGCAATGCTTCACAACTGTAGAATAATATATATTGTGTAAACAGAATTAAACCTCAAAAGGTTTTTACACTAAAGCAATCTCTGCAAAGCCCCCAGAGCACTTTCACTAGCAACTACCGCCTGCAAGCCTCAGTCACACTGCTGAACTGAGGTCTTTCATTGTTCACAATTTTTTTTTTTCTTAGAGGCACACAGGCCTCAGTATCAGATCTAAAACCTAAAAAAACACAGAGAAAATAGCATAGAATGTTACTTTTGAAAGAAAGGTGCGAAGGGTAAAAGCATTTTTGCATTTTGTTTGGAGGTGTATTGTAGTATGGAGGACCAACTCTACCATATTTAAAAATAAATACAGAAATAAATAAATGCTCAATAATTAAATAAGTATACAATTAATTGCCCCAAAAAATACAATAAAAAAATAAATGTAGCTAGAAATTAAATTATACAGTGAGACATAAATGTATATATCTCTCAGGGCTTAAAGTGAAAAAAATGTCATTCTCTGCCATCCAACGACGAACTGTTGTTTCGCTGACTCCAAAAATCCTTGCAATGGCACCAACAGGCAAACCCGCATGTAAAAGTCCTTCCACGGCGTCCACAGGCAGCATATAAGCAGGGCGACCAGCTATCCCAGGTGTGTGATTAACGTTAGCGACCGAGTTAAGAAGATGGGCCGCTTCCTCCAGATTCTGAAAAACTACATTGTCGACATCTGTGTCCATGTGTACCGCTAACTGAAACACACATTCTGTCAGAGCGTCCAAACGAAAAATAATAAAATCAATACAAACGTTAGCATTGTTTTCAAAAACAGTTGCTAAATGCCTCAGCTCACTGACAACTTCATCGTAGGTAGCCATATTTGTTGTGACTGTGGCCGGTGGCATGTAGATTCGACCGATGCAGTAAAATGCTAACCAACCAATGGGCAGAAGTTGACCCCTTAAGACACAGCCCCTCCTCATTTGCATAATGAGGCAGAAATGCATACAGAAATGTAAAAACGACAGGCAGAAATAAATAGCATTGTAGAAATAAATAGGGTAAAAAAAATACAAAGGAAGAATAAAACAGACAAAAAGATTATAACATGCACATAAATAAATACTTAAAAAAAAAAGTAATTAATAAATAAAGTTGAAGATTATAACGGACAATAAATAAATAAGGTAATTATTACAAAGGTGAATAAATGAAGCTAATTAAAAGAGATATATACATTTATGTCTCACTGTATAATTTAATTTCTACCTACATTTATTTGTTTATTGTATTTTTGGGGCAATTAATTGTATGCTTATTTAATTATTGAGCATTTATTTATTTCTGTATTTATTTTTAAATATGGTAGTTGGTCCTCCATAGTGTTGCTCTTATGGTGGCACTATGTATATTCAAGATATGATGCAATGTGTATTTTGTCATGCATTTTTTACATTGTTACCAATACATCATTGCCCTTGTGGCAGTTTTTTATTTTTAAATATATATATACATATACAGGGGCGTAGCACAAGATCCCGGGCCCTATGTATAGTCAGTCCTGATGGGCCCCTATGTTCCAAATAAAATACTTTTTGGATTGTTGACGGGGGGGGGTTGGATTGCGCACGCGCTATGTATGTTATGCGCACAGATGTTCTGTCTCGCATTCGCCTTCTAGATTCCGGGAGATTTTAACTAATTTGCGGGCATCAGGGAGACGCTATCAAACTTCCGGGAGAATTGGGATGTCTGTATTCCAGACTTTTCAAGGGCCCTTCATCCCCTTGGGGCCCTGGTAATCAGTACTGGTTTTACCCCCAGTCCGACGCCCCTGTACATATACATAGGAAGGCCTATATATATATATATATATATATATATATATATATATATATATATATATATATATATATATATATATATATATATATATATATATATATATATATATATATATATATATATATATATATATATATATATATATATGCACAGATTAAATGTTTTTATTTGTTTGTATTACTTGTGACAGTTTCATTTATGTGTATGTAATATTTGTTCTGTACGGTTGTTCATTTTAATTTTAATTATTTATTATTTGTGGCAGTTTCATTTTATGTGTATGTAATATTTGTTATGTACGATTGTTCATTTTAATTTTAATTATTTATTATTTGTGGCAGTTTTATATTCAGCCAGTTGTATATATACTGTTTATGTCATTTTTGTACATTCAAATATAAAGTAACACACAGTTTGTATCTTTAGTTTATATTTGTATATATACAATATATACAACCCAATATATCCTTTTCTTCAGGGACTCACTGATCCTCTGTGTACATTGTCATATCTCCTTCTCTCTTCTTGGTATTTGGACAACTATTACAAATTCAGCATCTTTTTCCCCACAGGCTGGTTCTGCTGTTCCAATCAGATGGTTATCAGCTTCCTGATTATTCCATCACAGCCCTGATGAACCCTGTCAGACTCTTAACAGTTCTGTCTCTGCTTAGTTGGGCAATAGGCAGTCATTTGTCACTTTGAATTGACTTTATACGCTACTTTAGAGATATGCAAAATGCAGGGCTATTGCACAAATTAAGCACTAAAATATGAAACAAACTGATTTCCGCATTCAAACTCTAAACTCAGTTTGAGTTATATGATCTCAATATGATCCTTGACACAGTAAGTTGGACATGCTGTAGCATGTGGGCAACCGCAAAATGAACATAATGGAAAGTGTTTACCAAGATCTGCACAGGGTATTTGGTGCACAGAGTTGATGTCTTAAATGTTAAAGGGATAGTTCACCTAAAAATGAAATTACCCCATGATTTACTCCAACTCAGGCCTTCCTAAGTGTATATGACTTTCTTCTTTCAAACAAATACAATCAGAGATGTATATAAAAAGTGTCCTGGCTCTTCCAAGCTTTATATTGACAGTGAATGGAGGATGATATTTTGAAGCCCAAAAAAAGTGCATCCATCCATCATAAAAGTAATCCATTCTGCTCCATAGGGTTTAATAAAGGCCTTCTGAAGCGAAGCGATGCGTTTGTGTAAGAAAAATATCCATATTTATAACTTTATCAACTAAAATAACTAGCTTCTAGCAGATGGCCTACACAAGTCGACTTACAACAGAAGAGTAACACTTGATGTATGACGTAGGATGTAGAAATAGCGTAAGCTTCGACGCCTCTCGCGGTTCAAACAAATAGGGCTGGGCAACAAACTGAAACTCCTTCGACCTTTCTCCTAAAAAAATTCTAATTTTAGACTTCTAATTCGTGACCGGTGTTTTGTTTTGCTCTATTTTCTGCTCTTATGTGTTCGTCAATGCGTCAGGTCAGGGGTTACTCTTTTGATGCGTACGGCTGTCTGCCGGAAGCTAGTTATTTTAGTTGATTAAAGTTTTAAATATGGATATTTTTCTTTAAAAATATGCATTGTTTCCCTTCAGAAGGCCTTTACTAACCCCCCGGAGCCATGTGGAGTACTTTTATGAAGGATATCGGGTGCACTTTTTTGGCCTTCAAAATCATATCCTCCATTCACTGCCATTATAAAGCTTGTAAACATTTTTTAATTTAACTCTGATTGTATTCGTCTGAAAGAAGAAAGTCATATACACCTAGGATGGCTTGAGGGTGAGTAAATCATAGGGTAATTTTCATTTTTGGGTGAACCCTCTGGTCCTCTTCATTTAGGGGTCACACTTGGCTCCGTCACAGTCAAAAGTGACCGAAGTCTTGAAAATTTGAAATGTAACTTCTTTATTTTTTTTCAGGAAAACCAATGTAATATATTTTTGTTCAATAATATTTTTTGATTATTATTTAGAATTTTGAAGGGACTTTGATACTATGCAATATTTATAAAAAAAAATTTAGCTATTTTTTCCATTAGAATTATTTAACACCAATATTATTTAACATTTAATTATTTAACATATATATATTCATTGTTCATTGTTGTGTAAATGGACTGCATTAGAAAACAAGCATTCACCAAGCATTAATCTTGAGTAGAAAAATAATGATAGAGAGCGTTCTGTCTACCCAGGTCATAGTTGCAGTTCTTTGACATGCAGTTTTCCCTTTCGAGAACGGTCACTTCGTATTGCGTAGCTATACGCAGTGGGAAAACTCCTTTTCTCGAGAATATTGAAGCCATTATTTTAAAACGCAGTGCAGCTGCACAGCGAGCACAGAGCAGAGCGTCTAGCTCGCTCATTGGCTGTGCTGCAGCAACTTTACGAACCTATGGCGAGGCGGCTGAGACGCGTGAACCAATCAGTTCGCTTCGCGCCCAGGGCGCGTCAGAACCCGCCAGAATGGGCGTGGCTGATGCCTATATAAGCAGACCATTTTGCCATAGAGTCAGATTTAATCTCCTTCAGGGAACACCTTCGCTGATCTCTGAGCCTTCGCCGTCGATGAGCCCCTGCAGCGGAACGAGCGACCTGATCAATGGATGCGGCACCTTCAACTCGGCACCTCCTTCCCCTGAATCGCCGTTAACCTGAAAGAGAAGCCTGTATATCCTTTTCGGCTACTTCTATGTGTTCGCCGTTGCGACACTCTAGAAGCTGAAAGAGCAAATTTTCCAACGCCGTTATTGCAAATGCCGAGTTCCGGATGCTCTTCATGCAGAGCCTCTCTGCATGAAACTGAAGGATACAGCGAGTGCGCCCCATGCCTGGGCCTCGCCCACGCGGAGACTGCACTCAACAACAGCGGCTGCTCCGCGTCCTCACGAAAGCTGTCAAGGGCCTCGACAGGGTCTATGTCCAGGAGCCCACTAGAAGTCGCCTCGACGGGAGGGCGTCAGCAGACCCCTCGTCAAAGACCAGCACCCTGCTTCTCCGAGGTACATGACGAGCTGACCAAATCATGGCACGCCCCTTACTCTGCGCGCTTGGAAACTTCAACCTCCGCAAAGCTCTCGACTATCGACGGCACTGAGGAAAAGGGCTACAACACGTTGCCCCCCCAGAGGAAGCTGTGGCCGGGCCAGCCCTGCCCAGCGGCTGAAGTTCACAGACGCCTAAAGCCTGCAAAGCACTACCAGTTCCCTGCGCGTCCGGGCCCCCGACCCAAGCTTGTGTTGGACCCTGAGCCTCGGAAGCCCTCCTAGTCGAATGGGAAAAAAGAGGTCTCGCCGCAGCCGGACCTCCCTCGAAGAAAGCTTGTGCACGTCTCTCAGTCCACTCTTCAGTTCAGGTGACTGGAAATGTTTTAACTGTAGTAAATGGGCCTGTTGCAAAGCACGCGCCCCTACAAATAAACGCAGTTTTAACAGCAACCCAATTAAAGCACAAAAAGAACACTTTTCTGTTAACCCCCCAGATAACTCCAGTCAATGGGCCCGCTGTAAGGTGCACACCGTCGCAGAAAAACGCTGTTCTTACAGCAGCTCAAACAGAGCAAGAACTGAGTGTTTCCCTAACAGCCCCTCTCACAGTTCGGCCGGCTGATAATGTTCAAAAATCAGTCACCAGGCCTGTTACAGAGCACGGGTCAATGATAACAAAAGCTGCCTTTTTATAGCAAACCCAAACACACTAGAAAATAATATTTTTCCCACATGGGTCAAGCCCTGGCAGGTCATCCCCGGGGTATCAGACTGGGTAATGAAAACAATAATGCGAGGCTACTCGCTCCAGTTCGCTCGCAGACCCCCGCGCTTTCGCGCAGTAGTCGAGACATCGGTGGGAAACAACGCAGCTCGCGTCGTTCGCACCGAAGTGTCAAACCTACTAATGAAAAGAGCTGTCGAGACAGTTCCCCCATCAAGCGAGTCGGGCTTTTACAGTCACTACTTCCTCATTCCGAAGAAGGACGGCGACTTCAGGCCAATTCTAGATCTCTGACACCTGAACAAGGCCCTTATGAAACAGCCATTCAGAATGCTTACAACCAAACAAATCCTCGCGCAAATTCGCCCAGGGGATTGGTTCTTCTCAGTGGATCTGAAAGATGCTTACTTTTATATCCAAATAGCCCACCACCACAGGCCATTCTTGAGATTCGCCTTTGAGAAGCGGGCTTATCAAGATATGGTCCTACAGTTCGGTCTGTCTCTGGCACCCCGTATATTCACGAAATGCATGGATGCTGCACTTATATTATTATTTTATATCGGGGAATGCGCATCCTGAACTACCTCAACAATTGGCTCGTTCTCGCCCAAATCGGAGAGCGAGTTGCTAACACACAGATCCTGTCTCCTCAGCCAAGAATGCCTGGGTCTCAGGATCAATCTTGCAAAGATCACACTGTCTCCCAGCCAGCATACAGTCCTGGGAACAGTTATAGACTCGAGACAAATGAAAGCGCGGCTCTCGCCAGACCGCACCCTTACTATTCAGCAGCTAGAGACGTTGCTTAAAGCAGGCTTTCACAGGCCGCTCCGAACGTTTTAAAGGGTTTTGGGCCTTATGGCCTCCGCGTCGTCAGTACTCCAACTAGGCCTGCTGCACATGCATCCCCTACAGCGATGGCTGAAATGCCGAGTGCCAGCTCATGTGTGGCACTCCGGTCACTTACGCATCAGAGTGGATCACGGCTGTGTCAAAGCCCTGATCCCTTGGAAGAGCACCGACTGGTACCAGTCAGGTGTAGACATGGGATTGGTCTAGAGAAGGAAAGTGGTTTCAACAGATGCCTCCAACCTGGGTTGGGGAGCTCTGTGCGAGGGCAGGCCAATCTCCCGCCTCTGGTCGAGCCCGGAGTAGTGCCTACATATCAACTACCTCGAAATTAGAGCGGTTCATTTAGCCCTGAAAACCTTTCTCCCAGATCTGGCAGGACACCACGTCCTGGTCCGCACGGACAACATGTCAGTGGTGTCCTACATAAATCGTCAGGGCGGCCTCAGATTGGCCAGCCTGGACACGATGGCCAGACTTCTCCTCATCTGGGCACATGGATAGTAGACACTGTCTCTCTAGCCTACACCTCCATGGGCCTTCAATGCCCCATAGGTGTTAGAGCTCATTCCACTAGAGGCAAGGCCTCCTCATGGGCTATGTCCAGTGGTGTACCAATCGAAGATATCTGTGCGGTGGCAGGCTGGTCCTCACCATCCACATTTGTGAGATTTTATAACCTAGAGGTCCCTGCTCTGCAGGCACGGGTATTTTCTATCTAAAGGCCTCGGCCCCGAGCCTCAGCAACATTATACCTTAATAAAGGGCCTAGGACCTTTGTCTGGTCCTAGGGCGAATTGTGACTTTCAAACTTTACTATTGACCTCGGGCTACTTAGCCTCAGGTAATGGTTCAGGGCGAAGTTGCTTGCTAATAGCACGGCATTTTAAAATGGGTTCCCACTGCGTATAGCTACGCAATACAAAGTGAACGTTCTCAAAAGGGAACGTACTTGTTTACTAACGTAACCTCGGTTCACTGAGTGTAGAGAACGAGTATTGCGTAGCCTATCGTGCTATTACGCTTGGCTCAGGTGCTGTCGCTTCAGTCGATTTAACCTGACTCTATGGTGAAATGGTCTGCTTATATAGGCATAATACACGCCCATTCTGGCGTGAAGCGACCCGATTGGTTCGCGCGTGCGTCTCAGCTGCCTCGCCATAGGTTCGTGCAGTTGCTGCAGCACAGCCAATGAGCGAGCTAGACACTCTGCTTTGTGCTCGCTGTGCATCTGCACTGCGTTTTAAAATAAAAATATTTCAATATTCTCAAGAAAAAGGTGTTTTCCCACTGCGTATAGCTACTCAAAAGTCGTTCCCTACTCTCAGGGAAGCGAGGTTACGTTAGTAACCGAGTACGTTTGTTTATTCTCAGTTAGTGATGTGTGTAATATAAAATATTCTCTCCTCTCCCACTGTAATATGTAGGGACAACAATAAGTAAGACATTTGCTTGTTGCCTCCTCTGAAGAGTGCTCTGTTGATGAATCAGCCCAGTTTTGTCTGAACAATGGTGAATCTGGTGGCATTAAAAAATTACACATTATACCCTAAATCTGTAACATTGAGATTTTGTAGTGTTAAAAAAGTTTACTTTACTTTCGTTGCTAATGACATAGCAAATTTACAGTTTTACAGAATTTTACAAATCTACTAAAAATTCACAAAGAAGGGAAAGTAGCTTCTTCTAAACAGTCTTCTGAAGATGCAAACCTTTTATTCCCTGATTGTTTTCAGCAATCAAAGTTGCTATAATGTTATTATTGTAAAGCTCTGTGGAAGACACTATGTTTTGTGTTGACAGAAAAAATGAATTTACTGCTTTCACATAAAAAAAAAGATATTTTATTGCATGAATGAAAAAGACAAAAATCCGTTTTGCTGGGGAGCAATGCGTCTTTCTAAGTGACAGGCTGTGAATTGCTGTGTAGACGTATATTCAGATGTGTAATTATCTTCAGCTTTGCACATGGCTTTAGAATAAGTGAGCCGCACATATCTGACAAATCACATTGGAGATTAAATCTGGAGGGATACAGCTGAGTCAGGGGTTTTGTGTTGCGTTTTCTTATAGAAGATTCCTGGATGTCAGTTTTCTGTTCAACATACTATCAATATTGTTCATGCTCATTTGTGAATTTTTGCCTTTGACTCTGGATTTGATTCTTGGATATAAGCATTTATTTATTTTTCAAGTCAATATTTTTTTAACCCTTACCACTTATTCATTTTTTTTAAATTAGACATCAACCACCTTTAGTATTCCTCAATCAATTCATTATAAACAATATGACAAGTAAAAAAATAATGCAATTATAAAATAATGCCTGTTTCCCATTTATTTATTTTTTTTTAAAATTTGTATAGGGTTGCTAATGACCTGAGGTGTGTAACAGTGTAAGTATGTTTTTTCGGCACAACAATAATTGAATCTTTAATGACTGAATAAGTCCAATTCACCTTTATTCAACAAGGTGGCAAGGTGGACAAAGGGTTAACATGATACAGTTTGCTTTCATAGTTTGATGTATTTCCAAGTGAAACAGAACAGCCAACATGAAAATATGTAATACAAGGCCTTCAATGCCAAAGTTTCTTTAAAAGAAGAAAATGTTAATTTTTTTTGATTGTTTGTTAATAAAACCATGAATAGGCTTTAAGAAAGTATCTTGACGCATGAATTTGGTGGACCATCTTTCCACTTGCTAAAATTAACCTTTTTAAAATAAAAATAAATGTGCTTAAGTAAAAGTCACTTTCATAAAGTCTTTATTTAGCAGTTTTTAATTGCATATTAAAGGTGAAGTAAGTTATTTTTGAAGAATGCTGTTGAAAGTGGATCAGACCAAACACCACAACACAGATCTAGTCTATCAGCAGTAGGGGGTGTATCCACTCATGATGGGGGAGGAGAGAGAGTGAGCAAGAGGGAGATTTGAAGAAGGACTGTAGAAAGAGAGATAGCTGAGAGACATTACAAAAGAGAAAAGGTCAGAGGAATATCACTGGAAAAAAAAGGGTTATGATCAGGCAAGAGCTTTTAGGACCCGCATTAATATTAGAAAAGCTTTCCAGCGCTGGAGAGACCAAAGTGGGAAGGCCTAAAAACAGACGCAGAGGTTGTATTGTATCTGCTCCATACATGAATAACATTGGCTTTGAGTGTCGTTGTTTGTCTGGAGCTTGTGTGCTGCTGGCGACTAACAATGAACTCTTGCGTTTGTATACTCTTGTGTACTGTATGTTCATTTTTTGTTCTTGACGTTCATTCGTCATGTTTGCTTTATTTTTCGCAAACGATTATTTTGCATCGCTTCTGCTATGATAAAGAGACATCCACTCTTGCATTGTGTATTCATGCTTTTAGGGGCGGAGCAATGAAGGGAAGGTGTGTTTGTTTGGGTTGATTTCAAATATCAACTGTGTTCAACAATGTTTCTCAGAAATCACTTACTGCACCTTTAATTTTAGCTTAAATTCAAACTTAATATTTTTCCAATATCTAAAATTGTTTTAGCAATTAAAATGCTCTTATGTAAATTTGCTATGCAAGGGTAATTTGCACCATTGTGCGTATCAAAGTCATACTTTCATAATGTCTAAAACAATCATACACAGTAATTTAACAATTAAACTACAGTACTTTGAGCCATTGCAAATTTGCAACATGGTGACTTTCCAACACCTTTGCAGATGACAGTCATTAACACCCATATTCTTTATCAAATTTGCTTTTAATGGAAAGTCATTATGTTTTGATTTTGCTAATGATTTCATTTTGCTGTATTATATAGTGAATGTTGCTGTAACACAAAGACTGAATGCACTGTACGAGGACTCGTTTGGGAGATTCTGCTTTTCAGAGCAGCTGAGGTATATATGGATAAATGGATAAACTTGAATGTACAGTGCACATACCGGAGCACAGAGCAAGGTCATTTGGAGAAGTGCTGATTTTGTGTGTGCTGCCTTTCAGCTCCCTCCATTAGCACCGAGGGTGCTTGGTCCATGATACTTACAAACTGAGAAGATAATGCTTTTCTACAGACCAATCTCATGTCTAAATGCGTAGTTCCCTGCTACACAGTGTGCAAAAGCAGTATATTAAATTAAGTAAACAATACTGAATTCAGAGGCAAAATGCAGTGGCTATATCTACATTAGAATGGAGAAAAATAGCTTCAAAGTTTTTTTATTGATGATAAGCCTGTGAGCCTGAAGGCTCTTTTTTAAGTGCAAGTGCTATAGGAACCAAGAAAGTTGTTCCTTATGGTTAAATTATTTTCATGGGTTTTTAATGCGTCATAAGTCAAAGAATATACTTTGGACAACACCAACATTGCAGATGTAGTATGTTTTGTAATGTGTGTCCAGTATATCTGCATGCGTATAGAAAATACTTCTGATCTTCTTCCTGTTTCACTCTCTTTTCTAGTACTTCAGATTGTCATGCACACAGTTCTAAATGCAGTCTCTTCATCTCTGCAATTTAGGAAGATGCGTTTCCTGCTCAGACAGAGTGAGTGTGTGTGTTTACATGCTTGTGTAAGAATGCCTCCAGGCACAACCTAGGACTGTTTTCACTACACTTGTGTCACACCACTTTACCCTTCCTATAGTCCAAGGCTCCGTGGCAATGGAACAAAATTGCTGGAAAATTTATGTAAATAAGCTCCTTATTTTATTCATAGAGCTGGAAACTGAGCTGTAGGGCAACCATTGTTTTTGATTACCATCAATATAAAGTCTCTCCCTGTAATTACAGTTAACAGCTACAACGCCTGTAAGAAACATCCAACAAGGCCAAAGACTAACAAAGTTCACAGTGGAAGCTTTACAAAATTACAATGTTTTAGGGAAAGGAAGAGAAGAGTAGACCTCTGAGTTGGCATGACAAACAAAACAAGAAAGACATCACATCAGGTTTGGTGTCTTAATTCTATTCTGGGGATGTTGGAGCCATTTCAGTAGGTTTATCCAAGGTACTAGTTAGTATATCCATCAGGGGTGAAGGGTATAAGTTAATTTGTAAAGTGATTAGGGATGCACAATATATTGGTAGCGTATCAGTTATCATCTGATAATATAAATGTGTATAAATAAGATTTTTTTGTTTCACATTTGAAAGAAGTCTCATATGCTTACCAAGGCTGCATTTATTTAATCACAAATTCGTAGAAACAGTAATATTGTGATATATTATTAAATTTTGAATATATTTTAAAATGTAATTTATTCATATGATGGCAAAGCAGAATTTTCAGCAGCCATTACTCCAGTGTTCAGTGTCCTTATTCTCCAGAAATCATTCTTATTTGGTGATCTGTTTATTATTGCTGCTTGATATTTGTGTGGGACCTGAGATACTTTTTTTTTTGATGAATAGAAAGTTCAGAAGAACAGCATTTATTTGAAATAGAAATATTTGGTAACATTTATAAATGTCTTTACGGTCACTTTTAAACAATTTAATGCAATTAATCGCTTAATAATAATAATTATTATTATTATTATTATTATTAGTGGTGCTTGCAAAGCAACACTATTGTTCTTCTCCATACTTATTAGTGGTGCTTGCCAAAGGCAAGGCAACACTAGTGTTATCTTGCAAAAATTATTCCACACAAAGTTTGGCGCGTAACTCGTCCCACACCGTTTATCACAGACCTCTGAGTGAGGCGTCAAATCGACCGGCTCATTGAGGAGAGGTGTGCTATGACTTTTCTAAGCGGACGGGTGTACGATGTTCGCACAGCGGACGAAAAAGCGGCCAAAAAAATCCCATTGACTTAACATTGCGGAATGTTCAGAAATTCAAATCCCAACTGTCACTTTCACATACACCCACATACACCCCCTCTCTCTCTCCCTCAGAGGATTTATTTTATCAAGCAGCCAATAAGTAATGGCCTAAAATCTTCATAGCCACACCATAGCAACCAGTTAAAGCACGGCCTCGTGCCATACTAAATAACTCTATAAAAACTGTATAAAAACTCCTTTTAAAAACTCCATAGTAATCATCTGTTAAAAAATACACGCCGACATCACAGACCCCTGATTGAGGCGTCAAATTGTGCGGATTATTGAGGAGAGGTGTGCTGTGACTTTTCTTACCGATCGGGGGTACGGTGTTTGCCCCAGGGGCAAATCATTGGGTAAAAAAAATCCCACAGACTTAACATTGCCACAAACTTTGACGACTCGTAGCACTGACCAATGATTTCTCAGAAACTTGTAATTTACCACATTTGAAGAGGCTGGCAGGCTCTGTAAGAACATACCTCACAATGGGGTAAAAGTTGCACCCCTGGGGGGCAGGAGCTGCTCAAATTTGCCCCATTGACTTACTATGGTGTAGGACGGCCCATGAAATGGGCCGTCCTACACATTGCATAGGGATTTTGTATTGAACATAGCTCTGGATCACAGTGTCATAGAGACAAGGGGACGGGCTCATTTTACTCAGATGACCAATCAGTCTCTCAGGATCATTGTGAAGCTATTAAGCCACGCCCTAGCAACCATTTAGAGCACCTTAGCAACAAGTCCCATAGACTTCCATTGAAAGAGGTCAAAAGAATATCTCCGGATAGAAGTGTCATAGAAACACAAGGGTGGTCTCGTTTGACTCGGGGCAGCACACAGCCAATCATGAATTTCCTCAAAACTTCCTAGCCCCTCCCTAGCAACCATTGTGGAGCACCTTAGCAACTAAAATCTATAGAGGGATATCTTCCATTCTGAATGTCACAGAGGCATGGGAGCTGGTTTATATCATTCATACTGACAAGCAACCTTTGGACTTTGATGACTGGCAGCTGCCAAGCCATTCCCTAGCAACCAAACAGAGTACCCTAGCAACCATTTTGCAAGACCTATATCTCTGCATCAGAACATCGTATAGAGATGTGGTTTGGCTCTTTTGACTCATGCTAGTAAACAGGGCTTCCAACATGCTACACATAATAGCTGTGAATAGCTACATGCTAATAGCGATTAGGTATGTGCTGAATAATGCAAAGAAAGTGTTAAAAACTCCAATAGTAACCATCTGTGACAACTACCAACCACCTAGTAACACCATAGCAACCACCCAGAATACCTTAGCAACCACCTAGCAACGTCCTAGCAACCCCCCAGAATACCCTAGCAACCACCTAGCAACACCATAGCAACCACCCAGAACACCCTAGCAACCGCCTAGCAACGCCCTAGCAACCACCAAGAATACCCTAGCAACTGCCTAGCAACGCCCTAGCAACCACCCAGAATACCCTAGCAACCGCCTAGCAACACCATAGCAACCACCCAGAATACCCTAGCAACCGCCTAGCAACCACCCAGAACACCCTAGCAACGCCCTAGCAACCACCCAGAATACCCTAGCAACCACCTAGCAACACCATAGCAACCACCCAGAACACCCTAGCAACCGCCTAGCAACGCCCTAGCAACCACCAAGAATACCTTAGCAACGCCCTAGCAACCACCAAGAATACCCTAGCAACTGCCTAGCAACGCCCTAGCAACCACCCAGAATACCCTAGCAACCGCCTAGCAACACCATAGCAACCACCCAGAATACCCTAGCAACCGCCTAGCAACCACCCAGAACACCCTAGCAACCGCCTAGCAACGCCCTAGCAACCACCCAGAATACCCTAGCAACCACCTAGCAACACCATAGCAACCACCCAGAACACCCTAGCAACCGCCTAGCAACGCCCTAGCAACCACCAAGAATACCTTAGCAACTGCCTAGCAATGCCCTAGCAACCACCCAGAATACCCTAGCAACCAACCAGAACACCCTAGCAACCACCCAAAACACCCTAGCAACCAACTGAACAGCATGAATAAGCCATATCTCAGCACCAGAACATCGTACAGACATGTTTGTTGGCTCGTATGCAATCATGTACCACACCCTAGCAACCGAGTGGCGAGTTTTGCCACTGCAAGCACCACTTCACATTTTCTTCTGGAAATGTACATTCTAGTTATTATTATTATTATTATTATTATTATTATTATTATTATTATTTTAAAACCTACTTACCCCAAAATATGAAATAGTAGTGTATCATTTAAATTTAATCAAAGCTTAATTTTCAGTAGTCATTACTGTGATCATTGTATGCTGATTTGGTGCTCAAGAAACATGTATTCTTCTTATATTAGTGTCATCTTTAACCAATCTCAAAATGAGTATCCATTTTTCATACTGTACTTTATGTTGGGATGCCTTTTTATTTATTTTTATTTTTGTAGAGAAAATCGTATAGAGGTTTAAAATCTACCATATTTAGTTGCTGGCTTTTTGGTATAGGCCAGAAATCATGCAACCCTAAAAGTGAATTCTATTGGATCTCCAGCCCAAACATATACTGATCAATGTACCGCTGAGAAAATGAACTCAGTCATGAAATGGCTTCACAGATTTCACATCGTCTATTTGGTATAAAATGTGTAATAGATCTTACTGCAGGCAGTGGGTGAGGTCTTCAAAATTCTGGCCCTATTACTGTAAAATCACCTCCATTTGCATCCCACCAGGCAGGGGCGTAGCACAAGATCCCGGGCCCTATGTATAGTCAGTCCTGATGGGCCCCTATGTTCCAAATAAGATACTTTTTGGATTGTTGACGGGGGGGGGGGGGGGGGGGGGGGAGTTGGATTGCGCACGCGCTATGTATGTTATGCGCACAGATGTTCTGTCTCGCATTCGCCTTCTAGATTCCGGGAGATTTTAACTAATTTGCGGGCATCAGGGGGACGCTATCAAACTTCCGGGAGAATTGGGATGTCTGTATTCCAGACTTTTCAAGGGCCCTTCATCCCCTTGGGGCCCTGGTAATCAGTACTGGTTTTACCCCCAGTCCGACGCCCCTGCCACCAGGAACCACATAAGCAATCCCAAAGTAGCGAGACATTTTCTCCCCTCCTGCTTTCATTCTTCACTTTGTTATATTTGCTGCACATTTACCCTCAAGCGTTGCTGAAGGGGTTTGACTTCAGAGGTTAAAAGAAAAAACTGCTGTGAGAAAAAATGTTCTAGGATCTTGATTTACTCTTTCAACCACATGCCCTTGCTCTTTCTGACCTTCTGACCGTTATAAATGTGTCTGATGTGTTGCAGGGCAGTGAGGAGGGAGATGTGGATAAGAACAAGTGCTGTACGCTGTGTAACATGTCCTTTACTTCAGCTGTGGTAGCGCAGTCTCATTACCAAGGCAAGATCCATGCTAAAAGGCTCAAACTTCTGCTGGGCGAACAGCCTGCCATAACAGCCAAAGGTAAGCGTAGCACACTCACAGACACATTGCCCTAAAAAGTTCTCTGGGAGGGTGCTTATATATGAAGAGATCAATCGGAGAAGACTGTGTGTTGCTGGAGGATCAGGGCAGGCGTTTGAAAGAGCCGGACACTCTCAGCCTTGCACTGCACATCAGTGCTCACCGCCTACTTTCCTACAGGGGTAATTGACCTAAAAATAAGGAGGAAGAAGGTCTATGTGTCTGTCTGCGGCTTTATAAAAGGAGCTTTATGGAAGCCGGCAATTGAAAGCAGTGTGTTTGAGAATACTGTCGTCACACTGTCTGCATATTTGTGTTTATGTCTGTGTTAATTCTTGCATTTTGCTTCTACCATGCAGTGCTTTGCTGTGCATGTTAGGTTTCTGACCTGTTTACAGCACAATAGCGGTGTGAGATTGTGCTGAGAATGAGCAGGCAACACTCAGGGATCAGTGGGCTCTCGGAAATCATCTGCCTGTAGCAGGACACACAAAGGAAATACAGTACAGTAGAGAGGAGCTTCGTGTGTCATTTCGATTTCAGCCAATGGAGAGAGAGACTACACTGGCTCTCAGTTCTGTTCAGCATCCATTACTCACCAGCTTTCCTACTGGCTGTGCCGCCAAATGCCCAATGTGTTTATTAATTACACTCTTCAATGGACAGCTGCGCCACATATGGCATAGTTAGGAGGCTTACCACATCACATCCAGTGTTTAGGATCAATTACACAATTGTAACGCTTGAGATGGAGTCACAGTCTGTCCACTCTGTGTATCAAACTGATGTAATCTAATGGGCGTACAAGGCAGACTGGTGGATGAAAATCACTGTGAGGTACTTGATTCTGATTGGTCCATGCTGTTTTCCATAGCAACACAACATAACTGACCATTCATCTGGGAAATCTTTGCACTGAATAAAACTTTGCACTCTGCACTCCTGTGGTCTCAGAAATGTCATGCCCATTTACTGGCTGTGCAGTTAGTGGAATAATTAGTATTATTATTTAGGGGTATTTTTATTATTAAATTAATTTGATTATTTTAATTATTTTAATAATTATAATAAAATACATTCAAATAAAAAAAAATAATTATTATTAATTATAGTGTATAATCATTTTAATAATAATTTTAAATAATTAAAATTGTATTCAAAATAAACCCACTGACCTGATCACCACTGAATGGGATCATTTTGCTATAATGACAGACTGATTGCATATTTATTCTTTATTATCAACCCTAATGGTGGGTATTATTGTTTAATGGTCTTGTGTGCCATGTTAATTTAAAATTCAGTGGTTCAGTTTTTCCACAGTCTGATTTTGAATACAAGGCTATGTAGCATGTCTGGCTTAAAATGAATTGCTACTGTAGTCTTGATTTTTCCTTTGCTCTCTCTCTCTCTCTCTCTCTCTCTGCTTGTTCCTCCCATGTTTCCTGTCACTGACTGATGCCATCATTAGCTCTGCCATCTGCGTCTGATGGCTCGAGACAGACGAGGCTTGTGTCCCACTCTGAGGGGATTGAGGCAGACCATCAATCCCTCTGACATGTGGCATACTGAGACAGACGAGCTCAGGCCCAGCTTAACTGAGCTGAGAGGAGTTCTCTTTAAACTCAGTAAGCTTTTCAGTGCCCTGACAATCTGGGGACAAACTGTAAACATGTTGCAGTGTTTCCTCAAAATTTGTTCACAGTAGCCAAAAACTGCTGTCATCAAAGTGTTTTTAGAGAAGGACATTAAGTAGGTGATGTTTAAATGTGTGGTTTGTTGATTTTTAGATTTTTAGGAAATGTTGACAAGAACTTCCTCAAAGTATGTTCCTGGTCAATAACAAATGATGATGTCTTGAAAAGGATATATATATATATATATATATATATATATATATATATAGCTCGAAAGAAAGTGTGACATTCTTAGAAATGTTATTTTTGTATTCATGTTGTTCTAATTTCTGAAAAATGTTTAGACCATTTTCAATTTTGATTTAATTACTCTAAAAAAAATTGAGTAATATAACTGTCAAGTATAAAGTAATAAAATATTTTCCAGTACGCATCTTAATCATTACATTTCAGAATGTCTTCAAACCTACTTTTCAAATGACATTATTACTCATTTTATCTGAACTAACATGGCCTTTTTATAAAAAGACAAAGTATGCCAAAGGTTTTTATCCTTTTTTTATTTATTTATTTTTATTTATTTTATCACCATCTCTGGTCACCACTTAGACATTGAGACTTGGCAACAATTTTAGAAATTAAAAACATCATGTTCGTCATAGATGTGTATTCAAGTCATTGTCTTTATCAATTACATTATAATGTATTTTTGAATAATCGAATAGATCAATTAAAAAAAAATGTGCACACAATTAATTAATGTTTAATGAAGATAGTTTTATGAAGTAAACGGGTATTGTGTGATGGGTTTGGATCTCAGTGGCTCTACCATATTGTTGAAATAAAACCAGGTCGTTCACAGGCAACCCTTATTGATTTCTGCATAACATAAAGTAACACGGCTGAGTGAAGCCACTGACCCTGCGCCAAGCTCATCTCCTGGGAAACACTGTTGTTTTAGCCGGATATCAGCCAATAACACAAAACAATCTGTCTCTTTCTCCCCCTCCTCTTCTGAATTCATTAAGACAAACGAGAAACCACTGGAAGGCCTCATGTATTATTGACCTGCATGTACATCTCTTTATCCATGACATTTGAGGCTACTACATCCATCTTATCAAGTTACTCAGCAGGGTGTTTTGCCATCAGGTCTGATTGTCTAATGCTTCCTGTTACTGAATGTTTTTGCCTCTTGTAAATATGGGAAAATTCATTTTTGTTCATGCATATGTGTGTCTAGAATAGATATACAGCAGTGTATTGTGATTTCTACCTAATTATAATATGTAATATTATTTACAATTTCCTTTTAAGTCTTCCAGTGTCTTCAAGAAGCTTTCAATTTTCTTTATTTTTAAGACCTTTTCACATTGTAAAATATTCCAAATATGTGGTCAAAAATTCTTGTCTTCTATAATGCAGGGAACAGGATGAGATTCTGCAGTGAGAAAATTGTACAGAAACTCCAGTAAGGACTTTTTCAGAGAGGATAGCAGATAACTGCAAGGATTTAAAAAGAAAAAGAAAAGAAGCCTTTGATCCTGTTCTGGTTGATCCAGAAATGGAATCTCTCAAGCTGTATACCTTCATTGCATTAGGATAAGATTGCATGTGAAATGCACATTCGGTGGTTCATGCCATTTTCTGCACGCTAAAGCTGTTTTCAAGGCTGTTGCTCGAGTTGTGTATTTGGGTGAAAGTAAATAAGACATTTACAAAAATTTAGCTTTACTGTACACACAATGGAATGTTGGCGTTTCATGATGTTTTGTCAGTTAAAAATATACAATATACATCAATTGGTGTCTGATATACGTATTTGTATTTACAATATTGACTTGGAAATTACGACTTGTATATGTGCAACCTCTGAGTCAGTACAAATTTATGTTAATTCAAGTAACACATGAAGGCAGCATAAACTTCATATCTAGGCCTTTATGGAATCTACTACTGTAAAGTTCAATGACAAAAGATCATTCACATAGTTGTACACACATCCCCTGCTCCTTGCATGTTCGTTTATTCAATATATCGGATAATTTGCATGTTTTCCCCCACAGCTGAATGTGATAAAAGTGTGCAGACGTGTGGGTGCAACAATTGTCGCCTAGAAATCAACCTTACAAAGTTTTGTGCATATGACTTGTGCAGGTCTTATGCTTGGATGAATGATCTCTCAGAATGTCCCTCTCCATCTTTGTCACCCAAATCTTGCAGCTGTCTTTGTGCCTGCAGTAAATCTCCTGATAGATGACTCTCCCCTTATTGCCTAAACTGTCACCTGGAATTACCTGAAGTTTCTCTGTCATTCAGTTCCTCCCACATAATCTCATTAATGTTTCAAATCTCCTGCCTGCTGGTGTCAGAGTATTGTTTGTTATAAAGAAGACAGAAACGCATTGCCGATGAATTTTTTTACAGCTGCAGTGGCCCTGAAATGAATTTTTGGAATCTAAGAAACTTGAAGTGATTTTAATCACTGCATTATGAATTCATAATGCAGTGATTGAAACCTTAAGATTTTCTTAAGCACAAAGGTTTTCACTGTTCTTGACCCGCTATCCCCTCCTCTGTCCCTAATTACATTCCTGTTATATATAGCCTATCCTTAGCCAGGGATACTCAGGGGCCTTCTAAGTGATTTTAAAGTGTTTTTATGCTGCAGAAGGCAAAGGGCAGCAAATAAATGGAAGAATGGAGGTATATCTGACTTTTGGGGTTCAGACATGCTCATCGCTCCTTCCTGAGCTTGGCAATGAGCGGCACAGTGGGGGGAGTGAATGGTAAGGTGCTAATGATACACTAAAATAATGTAAAAGAGCTGGTTTCATGCCAAAAACAGAGCGAGGAATAGCGTTTAAGAACAAGGTTGAGGCCACCCGTAGTGACCAAGAGAACATTAAGTAAAACGGAGATAGCAGTAATGAATGTCTTTAGTGTCACAGGCCTGTGGCACAAAATTTAATTTAGGCAATACAGACGGACTGTTAAGGCAGAAGTCGGGTTGCCGTAATTACATTGGGCGAGACACTGCTGTCTGCATTGGGAGACTGATGGTGGGTGATGGTGTTCTTGGAGACTTTCCCTGGGAATATATTAATTTATCCTTTATCACTTTTGTGGGGGCTCATCTAATATGCTTAAATATGCCCAGCGTGTCAGACTTCACGACAGACTTCACACCACCAACTTCATCCTCATGAACAGTAGTATACAGTGTATACTGATATGCTACGGTTTAACAGTTTTGGGTCAGTACATTTTTTTGAAATACTTTTATTCAGCAGGGATGCATTCAATTGATCAAAAGTGACAGTAAAGACTTCCTATAAGTGCTGTTCTATTTCTCAAAGAATCCTGAAAAACAATGTATCATGTAATTTCCACAAAAATATTAAGCACCACAGCGTTGATAATAATTAGAAACATTTCTTGAGTACCAAATAAGCTTATTAGCATGATTTCTAAAGTGTCGTGACACTTTGAGAAGGAGTAATGATGCTGAAAATTCAGCTTTGCCATCACAGGAATAAAAATACATTTTAAATTGTAATAATATTTCACAATATTTCTTCAAATAAGTATACTGTCACACAAGTAAGGCTATGCATTGCTCAAATGCCACGCAAGCAATGTTTTATAATGAGGATCTGTGCAGAATATGGCATTTTGAGTACACGCATATAACAATGAATCAAGACATTCAGCTCCACATATTCTATTCCACACACAAAACAAAGTGAAAGTGACACTTAACACAACACTATAAACTATAAGTTTCACTACGTGACACATGACTCAAAGGGAACAATGAACACAACAGTACAAGTGCAAGTAATTTAGTAAATAATGTCAAAAAGCTTGCTGACCCTGTATAAAAAGCCATAAAAAAACATACTAGAGACACATCTGGTAAAATTAAACCGGGTTATCTTGTACTGGGATGCTCTTGTGTTTGTTTCCTGGAAACTAGAAACTTTCCTGTTTTTTCCTTTTGATGGATGTCATTCTGTAAAATCCTGAGCTTGTAAATCAATACTCCAATGTTTCAGTGCCGGATTCTGCTAATATCCATAGTGTTATACTGCAAGATTCTGTCAGATACTCCAACAACTGCAGCCAGGGCTTAAGGGAGTTTTGCACATTGTGTGCATTATTTTCGTGTCACTTTTTATATTAAATTTGTATTTGCCTGTTGCACTTTTAACATTTGGTTTGTCAAGGCAACGTTTGTTCTTCATAAACAGCTTAGTCTTGCCACACATAAAAATGCTTGTTTGTTTATCTAAATATTCTATAGGAAGAGGTGCGGACACCCTTCAGACAGGACTAATTAATTTAATGGCTTTAATGCAAATGCTTTTTGTTTTTAAAGTGACATGAACTGATAGGCCCTGCAACATTTCTTAACAGAGAATCACAGTCAGTTAAAAATAAACTAAATTAAGCTTTATTGAAATTAAGTTGCTTGCTCATGTACTGTCGCCTCTCTTGTGGCAGCTCATTTATCTTCATTAAATTTTCATCTCATATAGCTTTTTAATTTACAGTATCAAATTTCAGTTTTGCAGCAGTGGTTGTTAATTGCCTAAATTAAATTTTGTGACCCAACTAAAGCGTGCATTATACTTTTATCAACCCAGCTCGAAAGAGAGTGAAAGAAGAGTGAAAACCCGACTGAAGGACTAATAGACACATTTTGGCAGCACATAAATGTCCTGTCTTGAGCTACAGGGTGATACGGCTGCTGGCTGAAAAACAGAGTTCGATTTACTCCACCATAATTTGTAACTTAACTAGTAAGTGACTTACTTACTAGTACTTACTTTACTCCCTTTAAGTTCTAAGTATGTCTATGTTGAATTGTTGAAACTCTGGAAAAGATACTGGCTCAGATCACTGTCAAATGACACCTATGATATGAACACTGACAAACTGAGACACAAAGTGGTCTATTCTCTCCAATTGTCTCCTCTGCTGAATAATAGGATGTGATGTCAATGGTGAACAGAGCTTTTGTAAACATTGTCTATGGCAGAGTGGACACCCACTGAGGTGTTAAAACTGATGATGGTGACATTCATGCATAGGAATGCATAAAAGTATACAGCAAAATGAGCAAAGAAGCTTGGCTTTGTGTGTGGTGTTGTGGGTCAAACAATGCAAAGCTTCACCATCCTGTTAAAGTCAATGACAACAGCTTGTTAGTTGTATAGCAGAATACACATGTAAACAGAAGGACAGATAAAATCTCAGTAATTTGTGTTGTTGCTGTCAAGATCAGAAATAACTTTTGATTCTAGTAGTCTCCAACTAGTCAGTGGTGAACTAGAATAAAACACAAATAGTTTGTTTCATTGGGTTATCCAAGCAGTAAAACGTACTTAAACAGCTGGGAATAATTTATGCGAGTTTCTCTTTTGCTTTCTGAGCTTGTACTTATGGAGACAGAGGTTCAAAAATCCTCAAGCTATCTGGATTGCGACCAGGGTCCAAAATCACATTCTTCAAGTGCCAATTGAGTGTAAGACTTGGCTTTGGCAAGTAAATAAAACAGTTCAGTGCCAGTGGGTAATTGTATAAGAAATGGCAACATTACATGCTTTAAGACAGATAGTCTGCCTCTCATGATGTAAGTGATGTGCGCTATTCAAAACAAAGAAGTACAAACAGTAAAACATTCTCTTACCCTCACTTCTTTTAAGAACTTTTTGTTTATATAGGGTGCCTAAAGGCTTTTTTTCTCCAGAAGTCTGTTGCAACAAATGTGTAGAATATTATTACATTAAGTCTCCAAAATAACAAGAAAGACAAAATCACAATTTGTCTGGCATGTGCAGTTGAACGACAGAGACAGTAATGTTGCAAATGATATCCTGTGATGTTTGTCCAAAATATGAATGGAAAAATGGCTAATATAATAAAATAATATTTACACTCCTTTTCATAGGTTTGGGGTTGGTAAAGATTTTTAAATGATTTTGAAAGAAGTCTCTTGAGCTCACAAAGACTTTATTTGATCAAAAGTACATAAAAACAGTAATATATTTAAAATATTATTACAACTTAAAACTGATATATATATATATAGATGTGTGTGTGTAATTTATTCCTGGGATGACAAAGCTGCAACCATTCTTTAGAAATCATTCTATTTGCACTGCTTAATATTTTTTTTAACCACAATACATTTTTTCAGGATTTTTTGATAAATAGGAAGTTTAAAACAACATCATTTATTTGAAATATAAATCTTTTGTAACAATGAAAAGTGTTTACTGACATGTGTGATGATTTTAAAGCATCCTTGCTGAATAAAAGTATTAATTAAAAAAAAATCTTACTGACCCCAAACATTTGAATGGCACTGCATACATCTTAAAAATAAAAATAATTCAAAGTACAGGTTCATGGCCAAGAAATATTATTGACCAGTATTTTTTCTCAATTTGTCCGACATAAATCTTGATGTACAGAGAGTGTAATGAAAATGTGGAGAAAAAAGTTGTCTCCTGCAACCTGCAGTGAATCTCTTCTCTAATATTTAGGGGTGTGTCACGCAGAGCACGGACTCTCTGCCACTGACTAAAGTTTTATATAGCAATATACAGAATTTACCATCTTGTCCTTGGTTGCCAAACCTCTGCAGACTTACTAAACGCACCTTCCCCCAGCATATTTTGCTATTGCGCTCAAATCTGAAGTCTTAATACACCAAATATAAAATAAATAATATTAAATGACTATTCCATTGTAAGCCTTGTTCTGTTTTGTTTCTTCAGAGGTGCCACCTAGTCCAGTGAAAACACCCTCCTCAGAAACTTCACCGGTGAGCTCGACCCGTCAGCACCGGGATTCTGATCGCTATTGTCAGCTGTGTAATGCTTGGTTCAACAACCCTGGAATGGCACAGCAACACTACGATGGCAAAAAGCACAAGAAGAACGCAGCACGTGCAGACCTGCTGG
This sequence comes from Gila orcuttii, assembly GCA_026230005.1. Lineage (NCBI taxonomy): Eukaryota > Metazoa > Chordata > Actinopteri > Cypriniformes > Leuciscidae > Gila > Gila orcuttii. The sequence continues at coordinate 19,990,999 of JAPDVR010000004.1, forward strand.
AACAACTAGGGAAGACTTTAGACATGGGAGAGATGAAAGGTACTGACTTTTACACCCTGTCTTAATTGCTGTTAATAGCTGCATGATTACTTTTGCTGTTAGTTCATTACAGGCTGAGGCACTGAATTGAATGATAAAAGATACGTATTGCTTTACTGTCCTGTGAATGAAAATGTTGATGATAATGGGCAGTGCAGCTGACTGGAAAATGTATTGGTGATGTGAAATTACATACTGTGTCATATAATTAGGCTTGAAATGACTAGGTACGTTGCCGTCATATGGTGATTGATGTTAATGGAGAAATGGGTTGGATGCAAATATTTGTGGTTTTCGTGAACTCTTTCTTAGTGTGTTTTTTACATTGCTGATTGTAACGAGGTTCGTTGTTATGGGAAGGAGGAGGCGGGAACCAGAGAACATTCCAAACTTTAATAAATAAATAAACAAATACAAAACGAAAGTAAAAGACACCAGCCCCTCTCGGATGACTGCTGTCACATATAATAAAACAAAACATTAAATAAAATCCAGGCCTGGCCTCTCTCGATCTCCACTGTCGTCACTCCTTTTATGCTTCCGCTCCTCCGTGAGATATACGAGACTGATGAGCTCCACCTGCGCGACGCACCAGCAATCATGCCACCGGCCTCGCGCCATTCTCTCACGGCCCTCGGCCCCGTCCTGCTCGCCACACTGATTTACATTTATATTTCATTGAAATAACCCTCCCCAGAAATATAGATCATCTGATCGATGTCACAAATGTACTATTTTGAATAGCGACCTAGAAGTAGTGCATAAGCTGAAGTATTTCATAATAATTTTTACATGTTTTCTGTTTCGGTATTATTTTAAGACTTGTCTGTCATGCAGCACAGAAATGTCACAAATGTCAGCTCATTTTCCTTTGATGCTGTGATGTCTTTAAAAGTAACTGTATTTCTCTTGAAGAAGGAATTCAGAGTTGTGTGACTTTTTATATGACCTCTTTGTTACTCAAAGAATGAGAGCTCAATGCCAAATTGTGAGGTCACACACCTCTGTTGCTCATGTTATATCACTTTGTTTTTTATTGAAGGCTATTCCCAGCTCAGAGCGATAGTTGGTGCCGTGGGGCTCACTTCCTTGATAGATTAATGAAACCGCTCATATAATACAATAAAACTTCCTCTCAATGTGTCTTTTACTTCCCTTGCCTCATCTCTAGCTTGGGCTCCAAGAGAATAAAAGCAATAGTTTTGTGCGTCCGAAGACTCCGATACAGGCTATTAATTTCTGCGGGATGAAGAGTGTGATCTGCCATTGTCTCATGGCTCACATTATGTCAATAACAATTACAAATAAATGTTCTCTCTGCTGAGCGAGAGAGTCCAGGCCAGCGGCCACTGCTGCAAGGGATTCCACTGCCTAGCAGAACTGTTAACATGGGATGTTTCCACTCATTAGAGCTACAGGACTCACTCCGGTACAGCTCAAAGCTTTGGTGAGATTGCCGCTGTGAGACTGAGCTGATGTTGGGTTTAGTTTGTTTGGAATGAAGGTTATCCCCAGCTTAGAGTGATGGATGGTGGATTCAGAGCTTCCTTGTTAATGGAAGACACACTGGAGACGTGGCCAGGCTCAGTGACTATTACTTTGACTCTGTCAGCACAAGATTAAAAATAGAAAAACAATTAGGTTGAGTGCTGAATGAGAAAATAAACTAGATATTTTATAGTTTATTCTATTCTATTTATTCTAGTTATTCACACTTTCCAAGATCATATAATGAACAGGTTTTATATTTTATTTTATACCCTTTTAATACTTTACAGTGGGGGAGGGGATGTTTGTAACACTTTTCACTTCATCTGTAAGTAAGCTTTGCTCTATTTATATCAAACTTTAATATAATTTCCCCACGTTTATCCACCCCATTTCATTTAAAAAATATATTAAAGAAACATTTAGGGAATGTTTTATTCTAAATCAGCAAAGAGGTTGGAAAAATCATAACAGATAGTGTGTGCGTTTATTCACTTTAACAGTTGTATCAAATGTCGGCTTACACTGTCCCATTTCGCAAGTGACATTTGTGGGTCCAGTTAAAGTAAATGGGGAAAGTAGCATTACTTTAACTTCTTCTGAGACCTGATTTTTCTTTTTTCTTTTTTTTTTACACTACCATTCAAAAGTTTGAGTTCAGTGAGTTTTTTAACAATACTTTTATTCAGCAGATATGCATTCAATTGATCAAAAGTTACAGTAAAGACATTTATATTGTTATAAAAGATTTTTATTTCAAATAAATCAACTTTCTATTCATCAAAGGATGACGTGACACTAAAGACTGAAATAATGGCTGCTGAAAATTCAGCTTTGCCATCACAGGAATAACTGCATTTTTAAACGCATCAATATAGAAAACAGTTCTGCAATAATAGTTCACAAAAATACAGTAAAAATAGTAATACTGATCAAATCAATGCAGCCTTGGTGATCATATGAGACTTCTTGCAAAAGCATTAAAATTTTACTGACCCCAACATTTTGAACGGTAGCTGGAAGTTTGAGTAAATGTTAAAATGTCAAATGAAACAAGACAATCTGCTGATTCAGATGATATCAGTTCTGTCATTTACCATTAACCTGATCGCAAGTGAACATTTCACCTAGAATAGCTTTTCTTCTGCCTCAATTTTGCATTTGTACTCTGTGACTTACAGCTACTTTCAGTTGAAATTGGTTTAAACTGATGGTGTTACAACCATTCCCAGCCTTCCCTATTCATCTGTTTGTCTTTCAGTTATTGCTTCTGATGCTTTCAGTTAGCATTCACTGTCACACACTTTCATATGTGTATCAGGCAGGCCTGGACCAAAATGGACCTGTAGAAATATCCAGTCTGTATACTGCACCACAACTGTCTTTCATACACATTTCCTTTTCACTGGGTTAAGGAGCGAAAAATGGATGGGCCAACCATCTCTGCAATTTTCCCCTCGGCTGCTTGTTCTCACTGTCTGCCCTGCAAGGTCTCCCACTAATGTCACCTAGTCATTACTCCAGCCAGGAAATGTCAGCGCAGACACCGCACCGTTTGGGAGTACGCCTCTGATGGCTTCTCTCCAACGTGATTATCAATTAGTAATGATGTGGCAAATCACCCTAACGGCCAGAGAGAGAGTGTTATTTGGCAGAGAGGGAAATGTTGCAGGAGAACTTGCAGCCTAATTCATCGGGCTGGTAGCTGCTGGTGGCAGGCTCATCTTTCACATAAAGCGTTAACGCCTACAACACTTGCCTCTGTCTCTCTTTCAGTATCCATCCCATGCTTTTTTCTCCTTCTGTCTGTTTGCCTTAGACTTTTCTTCCTTTTCCTCTCTTTGCATTTATCTGTCCCGGGCATCCTTTGAGTGTTGTCTGCTGTTCAGAACATCAGAGAGGGAGGCAGCAGTCACACTTTGAAGACCGCAACATCATGAAATATTCATAGATTTTCTGTTGAGCACTATGTCTGCGTGGTACTCATCTGTGTGTGTGTGTGTGTGTGTATCTGTGAGTGCAATGCACATTTTCTCTTCATGCGGCTTTGAATTGCAGCACCTCTCTATTTAAAGTACACAAAGGGAGGGCTACCCGTTACCTCTGTGTTCTGCAGTTTTTAAGAAGGGTAAACATCAAGAGGTTCTCCTGCACTGTAGAAAAGGGGCCAGTATGCAGGTGGTGTACTCCATCAGGGTGCCAGTTGAACTTTATAACAAATACATAACGTTTTTTACAACTAGGAACCCCTTTACAACTATGATATTGGTGCAGTTATACAGTTTATGATGCACTGACAAAAAATTTTGGGGTCATTGCTTCTTTGTAACTAGCAAGCATGATGTACTGATCAAAATATGTTTATAAATAAGGAAAATAAATGAATAGAAGTAATTTAATACATATGACTAAAATAAGATGGGTTAAAATAAGTTGATTGGAGTATAGATAAATAAATAAATAAATTATAATATATACAGGGCATTCATGAGATAATATAATTGACAGGCCTTTTTGGAGGTCATCTCTTCTTCATGATGTACTGATCAGAAGTTATATTTAAATATATAAGGACAAAAATACAACAATATGCAATAACTTTATACATGATATTTGAAAATGATAATTTGTAGCGGTTAGCTATCGATTTATTTACATGTGTATTTATAACTTATCTATATATTTAATATTTTTTGCTGTTACTGTGCAGGTGTTTTTCCTCCCTTTTATCTCCTCCTTTTATGTTTTATTTTAATTTAATCCTTGTTGGATTTTTAGGACCCAATTTTGTTTGTACCGACATATTCAATGCACAGAAATGTTTCCTGCTCTGGGACTAGACTACATCAGTACAGTGAGGTGTTTGTGGTGTGCAGTAATAGGTGTCTAAAGCCTGTCACATTAGTTTTTCTGCAGTGAACTGAAGAGCAGATTTTCTGTCTCTTCCTCTTTTGCTCTTCACTCCGAGTCGTTTTCCTCATATATGAGTGTGTAGTTGCTATTTTCACACTCGCATTCATCCAACACGTCCTTTTAACACTTAACACTGAACAAAAACCCAACTCATTAGAGGGCCAATCCATAGTCATTTTGAAGTAGAGGCAGCAAATGGGGATTATTTTCCTCTTTCACAACACTCTGATAGAGAGTGGAGGAAACCCTTGTGATTTGAGCCGTCATTGCAATGTGTTGGAATTATGCATAGTGGCCTCTTTTTTCAGATGTATCAGTCTCACAAAGCTATCATGTTGCAGTTTTCATGCTGACAACATTTTATGTTTTCAAAATATAAATTACTGCAAAAAATATATCCATATTCTCAATGAAAGTATAATGCTTGCAATGCAACACTGCAAAGCATTAACATTGCCACAAACCATTGAATATGTAACATCAAACTGAGGTTTTCACCACATTTTTAACAAAACAGCATGGTAACTTGCTTTTCGTCATGTTTTTAGATAGTTATTTTATTATTGCCATATATTTAGCAACACAATGACTGGAATAAATGTTGAAAACTGGACTTTGGTTAATCCTTTGGTTTGCCTTTGAGGAAAAGAGCTTTAGTTTCACACACTTTATCAATCAAGTCTGCTTAGCTGTCCTCATTATAACGAAGAATGCTGATATAATGCAAAATTATCTCATTTCAGAAGTGATTATGGCTATTTTCTCTGAGTTTCTTTTAGTGTCATCAACAAGCTACTGTAATCAGGCAGTGCCTGTGACAAGTTCCATATATCCTAACACTGTCCTGCTGGTTAATTGGAAAGACAAGATTGGAGATATAATTTGGCTCGTCTGGTAATGAGCATCTTCACTCCGAAGGACTGTGCAATTACATTCTTCCTGCCTAGTGCTTCAAGTCTATGATTGGCCTCACGTGTCACTCTGAAACCGATCGAGGAGCGTTGGATAATGCGTTTTCATGCTAAGGTGACATGTTAGCTGTATTCTCTTGTCTTGGTTGAAATTATACTTTCAGGTTTTGGTAAGAAGTTAGCTGTTGTGTCTTAAATGATTTTTGTAAATCTTACTCTTAAAAAAGCAATACATTATTTTTCTAGCTGTCTATTCGAAAATATATTTTTTAAGACAAATTAATATTTGTGGCAAAAGCCAACAATACATTGTATGGGTCAATATTATCGATTTTTCTTTTATGCCAAAAATCATTAGGATATTAAGTAAAGATCATGTTTTTATTTTATTAATTTTTTTATGAGGCATTTATATAGCGCTTTCATATGTACTACTGTACACCCAAAGTGCTTTACAATCATATCAGGGGATCTCTCCTCAACCACCACCAGTGTGCAGCATCCACTTGGAAATGTTCCATGAAGATAATTTGTAAATTTTCTACGGTAAATATATAAAACATATATAAAACAATTTTTGTGAGTGAATGCCTCACAATCGCGAACATAAATGGACAACTTTAAAGGCGATTTTCTCAATGTTTAGATTTTTTTTTGCACCCTCAGATTCCAGATTTTCAAATAGGTGTATCTCAGCCAAATATTTTCCTATCATAACAAACATACATCAATGGAGAGCTTATTTAATCAGCTTTCATATATATAAATCTCAGTTTAAAAAAATGGACCCATGTGACTGGTTTTGTGGTCCAGGGTCACATATGTATCTCTAGGTTACTTATGTGAATCCTTCAGGGGCCAATTTGTTTTCTGCAGAAAAGAGAAAGTCATACAGGTAAATGATGACTCAATTTTATATTTTGTGTAAACTATATAAGGTGCTTATACCACATAATATTTGCACTGTATTTATTAGTAGCCTATTTGAGTATAATCAGGTAAGATACTAATTAAATTGTGTTGTATTATATTTGCACTGCTAAATATGGGAACTAGCCGCGGGCTTTTTCAATTCGATATGGTTGATGTGTTTTTTCTGCAGCAGAAATGAATCAACGTTTGCTGAATTACCCACCACTTAGATGCCATCTGCCTGTCGCTGTACAAATATGGGCAAATTTTTCTCATTTATTGTTGTTCAGGATATTTTTGCCCATATTTAAATCCACACAGCAGAGCTAATGATGTAATCACATGGAACTTTGTGGCATAAACATTGTTCATTCACAATAAAAACATGCTGTTTCAAGCATGTCTGACAGGTTAGTGCTCGATAATCATAGTGCTGATCATTATGGGTTGTTTTGAATTTGACCTTATGCTCATGCATGAATCACTGCCCATGTACAATTATGTAAGAATAATCTTAAAAATCTTTCTGTTCTCATTTCTCCCTTCAATCATATTGGGTCATCTGGCCCAGTGAGAAAGTCAAAGCGAGGTCTGTACTGTACCATCAGGCAGGCAGATGCCTGGAGGTAAAAATAGATGAACTAGTGTTGCCTTAAAGCTCATAAATGTCCAACTTGCCAGAGAGCTTGTCCTGTACTGCATTACCAGATATGTAGAGGCAAGAGTGGAGAGAGCATGTGGAAGAGGTAAAATAGTAATTAAAATATATATGTGTGTGCGTCTGTGTGTGTGGTGGTTAGTGACTAATAGTCTAACTATTATTCAAAGTAGTTTAAGTTCGATAAACTATAGGATCGACAGATGGGGATCTCAGTATGTATGTCCCAGTTCAGTAGTGTTATGATCTCTGTCCTGACGAGACGAGAAGCCTGAGGTGATAATATCCCTGAAGGCATCATTAAACTTTATTGTGCCCCAGGAATTCTGCAAGCTGTTGGTTCCATTCCATCTTATTCACATTTTCATTCTGAATATCATTCTCAGCCAAATGGTCAAAATGTAATGTACAAAAATCCATTCCTTTCTACATTTCTATTTAAGGGAGTGTAAGTTTGTGTATTGCGTTTATAACCAGCTGTAAACTGGGAGAGCAAAGAGGCCACATTCAATTTCAGGTAATTTATTCCACTTGTGGTTCCTCTATTCCCACTTGGAAGATGTTCTGTGCTAACAGTAATAAATCTGAAAGAATGGCGACAAAGATGAGAGAGACTTCATAGGAGTTACGCACTGGTCGACTCTTCATTGCTCATGTGTTCCATGGGCAGCGCGACAAGCGGAACTGATGGCCAACATTGATGGATTCCTGGGCGCTGCTCCATTATTTCACCTTTTCAAAAAGCATGTGTGAGGCGGCCTGTCAAAAGGCCAGCTGGGAGTCACCACAAGATACACGGTTCCGCCACATTCTCTCAATGTCAGTACCCGTGTGGGTGGGTGTGTGTGTATGGGTGGGTGGAGAATAAGGAGGGGTTTATTTATCTCACCAATAAAATACACTGACTGCAGTTGTGAATATGGTCGTCAGCAGACCAGACTCTATCGGTACCCACAAAACTCAGCGGAAAGACACTTTTCACAGAATTCTGCAGAACCCCAAAATCTGCAGATTCTTTATGGGCCATCCGTCTGAGACAAACCATAGGCACATTGTACAAATGTTAAACTGCTGAAGTCAAAAAATATTTTGTTTATGACAGTGTATCTAGATGCATTAAAAAGTTGTGGAGGGATAGGACATGTTTTGCTGTGCTTTTCAGTTTCACTGTTGCTGATATGATTAGCAACTTTTAAAAACTCCTGCTGGCTGCCCAGTGGCAGAAATAATCAGACTCTTGGGCATAACAGAGACAGGCACAAGGAAGGCTTTGTTCCCGGTCTGTCAGTGTCAGGTTTTTTTTTCGGGGGGGAGGGGGGGTTAACCTGCACAAGTGCATATTACAGCAAGTGCATATCAACAGAACACTCAAGATGTATGAGAATGAGTCAAATTAAGCATGATGGTGAATCAACAGTAAGACACACATTTCTGCATGCCCTTTTCCTCCAAACGTTGTTTATGGGTTTAACTCAATTTGGTGGAGGAGATTGCAAAAGCCATTTTTCAGCTACAATATCATTAGTGCAACATGACAGCAATTACACGGGACGCTTAATCCATAACGGGGGGCGCAGGCAGGAAACGCCACTGATGGAGGGTGTGTGCCAAAGTGCTTCTGTGTCATGTTAGTCACAAGCTTTTTCCTGTCCAAAGTCAACACAAACCGGGTAGACTGCAGGGGAGTAACAAACTATAAGTAGTGATGCTACTTACTCAACCACATTTTTAGTAGTGACCATTTGTGTCCAACAAGTATAACTGTGATGTGACAGAATGCTATATTATTGTATTTTTGCCATGTTTTATTGTATAGCAGAGTGAGCTGCAATAATCAAACTTGCTCTGTCCTCTGTCATATATACTGTATATATGTATGTGTGTGTGTGTGTGTGTGTATATATATATATATATATATATATATATATATATATATATGCATGTATATGTTTTGTAAGTAAATAGTGGATAACTTTTCACAGTTTATGTAAATAAATACAATTCACTGATTCACAATAAAAAAAAATTATACATTTATTAAAAAAAAAAATCTATTCACTGATATATTTTATGCCCTGAATATTTTTTTTCATCCACACATTCAGGGTTGTTTTTTGAAGCAAAATATTTTGTAATGCCGTTTAGAGTATTTGACTTATTAGTACTAAATTAGCTTTCTTACAGTAGTTGTACTTTTCTTCAAGTTTATTTCAATTTAATGCTGTCATTCTAATTTAGATGTTTTAAACCTAATAAGTGCTGTAATTGTTAAATTTAATGTCATCTATCGGTTTATGAACTATACTTACAATTATGAGCAGCTTTAAAGTTTCAAAGTGGCTTCCCCAACACTGAAAAATAATATGAGGTATTGTTTCATTTCAGCCAAGTTTCACTCTTCTCATATTCCTTCATAGCTGCATTAGAGCGAACCGGTTCCTGGCTTCCCCTCTCTCGCCCTTACATGTGCGACGACATCAGTATCCCAAATTGCATTACAAGCCACATGGTATTCTCAATTATTTATAATGTCACTTGACACAGACTCACACACAAGAGAACACAGGAGCCTCCTCTCCTCAAAATGTCCCCCCTCCCTCGACATTGATCTCTTTTCATGGAGAGACCTTCCATTGTAATTGCATAGTAGTTCTTAAAAACTCAAATAAATAAATAAAAAAGGCTTGGCATTTCTAAATGTATGTCTCTTTAATTGATTCTCTCCACACACACACACACACACACACACACACACACACACACACATTCCCTCAGGGTACGGTAATCAGGAGAGTTGATCAGGCAGAACTGTGAAACACAGCTGAGCAGTGACCCGTGTGAGCCTCTGCTGACTGAGAGAGATAGAGACCAGTGTTATCTCATTCCACAGTTAGTCCTTCTGTTCTCGGAATGACATGATAAGGGTTTATTGACCACTCTGCTTTTAGCTTAGCATGGTGGAGAGGCCGTGGACAAAAATAGAGTGCTTGTTTTTTTTTAATGCCACAACCTAAATATAACAAAATAAAATATTATATTTTGTCCTCTAAATGTTATAAAGATAATGTCATAGAAAGACAGACGTGATGAGATTTCACAGCTTCTTGGTTGCCATGTTAGGTTATGTACATTTTAATTTTTTTACTTGCTAATAACACAAAGTTGTTTGTGCCTGTTTTCTGTGTAGGTCTAAAACGCTGCTACACATGTGATGTCTGCAGTGTCACACTGAATTCAGTGGCACAGTATCATGCACACCTGCAGGGCTCCAAGCACCAAAATAAGTAAGTGCAAATGTGCAATGTGTTCTCTTAAGTGAAAGTGAAATGGAAAGTGACATGTCAAGGCCAAGTAAGGTAAACCATACTTGGAATTTGCCTTATGCATTTAACCCATCCAATTTAGTGCACACACATTATTAGCAGTGAGTAGTGAACACACACACTGCAAAACGTGGACACACACAACCGGAGCAGTGGGCAGCTATTTTTGCTGTGGCAATCGGGGAGCGATTGTGGGTTAGGAGCCTTGCTTAAGGGCACCTCAGTCATTTCTGCCGGTATTGAGAATCAAACCTTTGGGTTACCAGTCTGACTTACTAACCATTAGGCAGCCACTGCCCATTCATTTGCTTTATTAAAATCAACATGTTGCAAATTGTAACTGAGTGGATGTGTGACTCAGTCGCTTCCACAGCTAGCCTCATTGCCACTGCAAATTCTGGTCCAGAGCAGTGTGTGGAAATTGTGAGAAAAATTTAGCACAAAATTTAACCTTGAGGAAATGTCACAACAAGACAAAGGAATACTGCTACAATCCGCACATAGTATTTAAAGCTGGACCTTAAAAATAAAACCTTTTATTTTAATATAATTAACTAAAATGGTATGTTTATTATAGTTAAAAACATATATGCATCATATTATAATATAATTTGTTGTTATCAACAGTTAATTGAAATATGAAAATTTGCTACTACCACAGTTTGCTTTGGGGGAGAATATTATATTTGTTTTTAGCAGATCTACATAGGCAGTACTCTCTGCGTATAGAGTCCATTGTGTTTGTGTTTGTTTTCCGTTCGATGTCTATCAATGAAAGTGAGATATAATTGTCACAGTCACAGACTAAACGTTACACTTCATTTCGAATGTCCATCTTTATTTAACTAACTATAAGTAACTTTGTAACTACCTGTCAACTAATTCTAATTAATTTGCAACTAAATGTCAACTAACTCTCATTAGAGTATTAGTAGACTGTTAGGTTAGGGTAGATTAAGTTGACATGTACTTGAAAAGTTACTAATAGTCAGTAGAATGTCTGTTGGGGGACCATTAAAATAAAGTGATAGCAGATATTAAACAGACAGACTACTAATACTCAATTGACTGCTAGTTGACATGTAGTTGCAAAGTTATTTATAGTTAGTAGAATGTCTAAGGTGGAGTATTTAGTGTACTAAATAGATTTCCTGGAAGTGGTGATAGGTTCCAGGGCATTTTGGATTGCTCTTGAATTTATTTATCCTTAGAGTGGAGGTTTTGTTCCCATTGATATACCCATGAATGAGGCCTGCTTTAAATCTACTGTTTTCTTGTCTTTATGAGTCTTGTGCTTTCAGTACTTTGAATTGGCAGTTAATCTTTTAGTTTGGAGCTTCCCCCTTCTTTCAACGCTCTGCTCCAAGCGTATTTGAACGAATTACTCCATAGTTTTGGTGCTGACCCCAGTTCCTCTGTTTACACACACATGCGGGTCATTAGCTGTGCAAACATTAGGAGCTCATCCAAATTTGAAAATTTAGTTAGCATTAAGACTACACTCTCAGTCAGCTCTACAGTACATCACTAAGAAAAATCCTTAAATTTTTCTCCTCAGTACAAAAAAAAAATTGCCATTTTATATCTTAAAGTCCTTTTAAAATCTTACATTTTTTTTTAAATCCTTTAAAAAGTCCAGCTTGACTCCATCTACATAGCTGTCAGATGTCCAGCCTTTTCATCATCATATTGGATGTCTTCCCTATCCTGTGGTCCAGTAGCATATGTTTTGGGGGTGTTCTGTTCTCTGTCTGCTGATCTGTATTCAGGTGTTTTTTTTTAAGTGGACCACCTCAACTAGTTGACATTTTGACACACAAATACATATTGACACACAAAAATGTATAACCAAACAAACAGAACTGGACATTGGCGTGTTGCACATATTGTCTGCCCTGTAATGCGGAAGGAATTTCGGAATCCAGTTGATATTTTACTGTATAACACAGAAGGACTTTTCACACTGCGCTGTGAAAGTATCCGTAACGATACTGATACTATACCCCCGCGTAAAGTAAAGTTTTACACTTGTAATTTAGAATCGGGGTTAGCTCCGATTTTTACCCAGGGTTATGAAACCCTGCTCTGGAGCAGGGTTGGCACAGCCTTTGCAGTGTTAACCCCTCATTGCGGTGCCAAACTTGTACAGGGTGAAATGATGTGGGGTTTGAAAAATGGTAAAGCTAGACACTTAGAAACAGACAACCAATTGAGTACATTTTTGCGTGCTTTGCACAGTCACGGAAACACTGCACATACAATAGTAAACAGTAAATTCAGTGTCTGAGAGGAAAAATGTCAAATGCTGACAGAAAACGCGACAATTTGAGTGAAGAAGAGACCATTTAATTCTTACCTTTATAGTCCCAAGTATCCATTCAGTATAAACTTGATAGTACAGTCAGCAATAGGAATGTACAATGTGAAACGTCAGTTTATGAATACCCAGGATTAATTGTTAACCCCCGAATAAATTATGTGCAGTGTGAAACGTGAAGCAAGATAACCCAAGATTCAGTTTACCCGGGGTTTAGAATGACCCAGGGTTAACTATTTGAAGTGTGAAAAGCCCTAGAATGTTACAGAATTTGGCAATATTTGGATGAATGAAAGTAGAACAGAATCTAATCACAATATTGACTAGTGTCTGTGAATATTAAACTGCAGAAAAATTGTCTCTGTGGGAAGGAGCGACAGTTTCGTTGTGACATTCATGGTGTTTTTAGCATCTGCCGTCTCACTATATGAAGACACTCTACATGAACTTCATCTCCTGAGCTGCTTTGAGAGTCACTTTACCAGCATTTCACCATTTCATTTCATAAAACTGTCAGATGCAAACAAAAACTCAGTTTATCTACAACCCACCTAAATATATGTTCGGTTTAACTTAAAGAAATTGACAGAAATATATTACTATTGTGCAGTAGAATGTACTCAAACTAATAACAATAATTATAATACAGTTAATTAACATTATTTTAAACGAATATCAACATTTTTAATTAATTTAATTGCATTTATTTAAAACTAAAAACATCTGTTGTGTAACAATCTGCTTGCCACAAAATTAAAGGAATTTTTCAAATTTCATTTGATTACTTTTTAAAAGATAAATTAAATTGTTTTATAGTTTTATGCATTCATTTGATAACCACAGTTTTTAATATTAAATTTGTGTTGAATCATAAAACAGAATGTGAAAAACTAAAAACAGACAACACAAAATTCTGAGGGGAAAAAACACAAATATTGTTAATTTTAGTAAATAATAAATTGTTAAAATTTCAGGAATTCAATTGATTATCCATTATTTTTTTATTTTTAATTAAACCATTAAAATGAAATTACATGGATTTCATAGGGCCCTACCGTACATATCAATACACATTCCCACATGTGTATTTATTTTAAAATATCTTCTTTCTTGATCCACATAAGAAAGTTATTCATACAGATTTGGAGCAACATGAGGGTGAGAATTTAAATTTTTGGAACAGACAAAATTTGGCTAGGTCAAGGTCATTTTTATTTATACACCTTAAAATAACATGAAAGCTGACCAAGGTTCTTCAAAATAAACAATAAAGAGATAACAAATAATCATAACTACAATGGTTAAAAAGAAATAGATTAAACATATTAATCTGTAGACAGGTGAATGTTTAAAATGAAACCCCACAAATAGCCAATGGTATTAATCAATAAAACAAGACCTGAAAAAAGCTAACACAGCCGAGTTATGAATAGGCCTGAGAAAAGAGACCCGTTTTCAAGCATGATTTGAATGCAGGTAGTGAAGTGGAAAATCTAACAGATTGAGGTAGTGAGTTCCACAGCTTTAGGGCTAATACAGAAAAGGCACACACCTTTGGATTTCAAGCGAGAAACGGAACAGATAATAACTTATCAGAAGAAGATCTAAGAGATCTCCTGGTGGGGTAGGGACAAATAAGATCTGTAATGTAAACTGGAGCCAGGCAATGCAAGGCTTTAAATACAAAAGTTAAAACCTTATAATCAATTCTAAATTTTACCGGTAGCTAGTGTACATGTGCTAAGACGGGTGATATGCTCCCTCTTTTTTCCCCGTCAAGAATCTAGCTGCAGCGATTTGAACGAGTTGCAAACGTGAAAGGGAAAACTGGTTGATACCATGCATGTTGGGCATTACAACAATCAAGCCTTATTGAAATGAAGACATAAAATATTGTCTCTAGGTCATTAAAAAATTTAAAAAGCAATATATTTGCTTGTTGATTTTTTTAAGTCAGAATCAAAACTTGAGTAGCATATTGAAACTAAGTAGTATATTTTTTCCTGTGGCCAATAACTTGTTGAAAATGATTTCCATAAACCACTGATCCTTGCAGTGGCTGACAGGAAAAAAAGACCAAAGCTATTTGCACACAGGAAACTGTATCAGATCTTTGGTCATGACCTGAGCTGAACACAGAGGTCTATTTCAGTGCTATATGGTACTCAAAATAAGTGTGTGTGTGTGTGTGTGTGTGTGTGTGTGTGTGTGTGTGTGTGTGTGTGTGTGTGTGTGTGTGTGTGTGTGTGTGTGTGTGTGTGTGTGTGTGTGTGTGTGTGTGTGTGTGTGTGTGTGTGTGAGATAAGAATAATGATAAGCCTACTGATCAATAGACACACACTGCATGTCCTCCAACAGACTAAATGAACCCCCCTGCCCTCTTCCTTTCTCCATTCAATCAAACACACTCTTAGCCAACAAACCAAATACAGAATGTTTCTCCTGCCAAATTGAGAACAACCTTATATTGAGTAATTCAGTTCAGCTCTGTAATACAATTTAATACAATTGCATCTGCACAATTGCACTAATACATCTGCATGATGTGATCATGTCAATATGGACCTCATCTCAGACCTCATCTGAGATTCCTCACATGAATCTCAGAGGAATGTTTCCAATAACTTGTTGAATGCCACAAAGAATTAAGGCAGTTCTGAAGGAACTAGCAAGGTGTACCTAAAGTGGCTGGTGTGTGTATATACATAATACACACACACACACACGATCTAAAGGCTAATGAACTCCACCGAAGGTTCAGAGTACACTAATTATTGTTTCTGATACAGATCTCTGTACGTTTCTTTAAGATACAAACATTTTAGTGTGGTTACACACACACATAAGCAAGTGGCCAATGACACCAGGGTTCTATGTAGGCCTACATGTGATTTTCTAATTAACACAGAGAAGACGATGATAAAAAAGGACATAGAGGCTATAGGATACGGACAGATTAAGAAATCCAGTATCCAGTATCAATAGGTCAAGCCCAGCCGACAGGCTCATTACCATGACATCACTACACTCCTGTCGCACCATCCATCAGTGTCCCACCATCAAAGCATGTTCACAGGAACAGCATGCTTCCTACATACAAAATCACACCTACCTCCAATTCCCATCATCAACAAACACTCTTTCTCTTATGCAGTGTACAGCACTTCTGATTGGTGTTTTGACAGGTTTCACTAAAAATTGATAACTGGTAACTGCAACTGTTGTTTTCCCACAGTGTGTCATAAATGTCCTTTCCCATTGTTTTCCCATGTCCTTTGTCATAAAATATGTCTAAGAACTAACAACATTCTTATTAGGGGTGGGACGATACAGGTACCTCACGATTCAATTCTGTGGCGATATGTGGTCCACGATATGATAATATCACGATTCGCGATATCTACGATATTCAATATTTGGAAGAAATTTCATCAACGATATATCACGATATATGTGACTGAAAAGAAAAAGAAGGAATAAGGAAATAAGGAAATTTTATGCATTTATTAAAGCCAACATTTCCAACATTGTGCAAAGAAATATGCATTTGCATAATAACTCACTGCCTCCTTGTCTTAAATGTAAACACTGTACATCTAGACAGATAAAAGTGCATGAACATTACAAAACAACATGAACATTAACATGTGTAAACCATAATACTGAAACGTCAGTAACTTTATCCAGTGCCTTTCCGTCGACTGTCTCGTAAAACCCGAAGTGTCTCCACACTTTAGAGTAGAAACTAGCGGGTGGGTCTTTGATTAGTTTTTTATTGTTTTCCTCCATTCTTCTCGCTTCTCTTTTTTTCTGCAATTCTCTGTTGTTGTTAGTTAACTTGTGTTCTTCACCGGCCGCTGTTTGCGCCACTTTACCCCTATTTACTCGAACAGCGCCCCCCGCAAACAGAATGGTAGATATTGGTTAGTGACAGTGACACTGACAACGGGTAAATTAATCATTTTGTGTTGTAATAAAATATCGATATTGGGCGTTAGTGTATCGATTATTTATTGCGACAGAGAGCACAACAATATATTGCAATATCGATTTTTTTTCCCTCCCCTGATTCTTATAGAAAATACTTTTTGTTCTACAGTGAAAAATGACTTAATATCACCATAATGATGTCCATTCTTTGTAATCCTTTCCACCAGTATTCATTTTTTAATTAGTCTGTAGTTTGTATGTGGTGTATTTTTACAGCTTTTTGTCACATTTGTTACCAGTGTTGTCATGGTTCCAGAATTGCAGTAGTTGGTACCAATAGACAAAATTCACGATTATCAATTCTATACCACAGCAAAAACTAATTTGAACACACACATTTTATTTAACTTAAAATAATAGTTAAATATTAATGTGAATTAATATTTCTAAATAATAAATAAAACAAATGCATGTAGTATTTTTTTTATTTTGTATATTTTGTATATTTTATATATTTTATATTTATATTAATGACAAAATGGACAGCTGAACATCTTTTAGGTTGCATTTAAATTGTTAGACCTAATAATACAGATTTAATGAGTCTATCAGAAAGCAGCAGCCTTCCTTGTGTGTGTATATGTATATATATATATATATATATATATATACTGAGGAGCACAAACAAACAGCAGCCACCATTTATAGTTCCTCCTGGACCAAAACAATGGATCTCATTCACTAAGCATGCGTACGCACAAATGTGTGCGTGAAATGTGCATCCGAACGTTTTTAAGAACAAATCACGATTCACCAGAAATAGTAATAAATTTAGTAGTAAAATTAATTCTAATTTTACGAAAAAATATAACTAAATCCACACGTACGCAAAAAGCACTTACTCTGTACTGCCTTATAATCGTGTTAAGAAGTTATATTTCATCCTAACACAACTATATTTATATTTAAGTGTTTCATTAACTGTATTATATAACCCATATATATATTTATATAATAAAATGATTAAATAATACAATTTCATTTCATTTAAATGCATTCCATTATATACATACAGTTAAAGCGTAGGAAAACTGCATTATATGTTCAGCTGCAAGGTTTTTCTGAATAACGCAGATATACGCATGTGTACAGCTGGCTAATGAGAGGTCTGTAATCTGGGTCTGTATAAAAGGTCTTTATTGTGAAAACTGGTGAGAATGGCACATTTAACACTGTTCGAGGATCGGGCGAGAGCGAGTCTGCAAACAGCAGCAAGTTTGACGAGAGTGACGAAAGGCAGTGAGGAAAGTGTGTGCGGAAAGCCCTTAAATGGAGATGGTTTGGGCGTGTTTTATGCACTAACCTCCCAAATCCTTCTTGTCAGTTATTGGCTGGAACAGTTTGTTATGTTTCGTGGTGCGGGTTAGCCCAGTTTGTTTTTGTTGCCGTTTGTGGAGCCTGGGGTGTCTGCAGAGACCGCATTTTTTTTTACAGTGTGTTCAAGGGACAGGGAGCTTGCAGATAGTGAGGAGATGTTTGCTGTATGTGACAAAAAAATGTTTTGGCCTAAAAAACGCGTGACATCGCTTAGAGCACCTTTAAGAACAAATTCATATGTGTACGAACGTGTTGTGAATTAGGTGGAGATTTTTTGTGAGAAGTTCTCCTGTGCGTACAAATATAAAATAATCCATGCAATGAGCGTATGCCTTCATGCCATGTTTAAGAGATGGCAACCCGTGACATTCTACTCAGAGCTGTTAATGTTCTCTGACTCGCAATTATGTGCAATTTTTATGGAAATGAATCGGCAGCAGTCAGGTGGTACAAGTCAGAGCTCTTTAAGTTGTTTACGATCATTATTATTGTAATGCTATATGTGCTTTGATCTTATGCTTTCAAAGCTAGCTTGCTGTTGCTAGCCTGTCCAAAAATTGCCTACCCTACCTTTAAATAAAAAGACTCCCACACATGGCGAATACAAATCTCAATTTACTAGCTAACGCAAACGACAACTTTAACGTTATGAAAGTCCCTATAAAATGTATTAGGAATATCATCTGTCCCCATTGTTTTTCAGCTGTCATTAAATTTATTAAAAGTGATGTTCAATACATTAAACTGAACAGTATACAATAAAATGCCTCCCTTATGAACTTCTCATCAATGTTCCTCTACCCCAACCGCCGCTTTTAACCCTGCTGGTTAATGAAATCCTTTCACCCTGGTCCCTCTCCTGTCCGTCATCTCATTCCCCCTACAATTCTCCTGCTCAGCAACCTTATAGCCAGGAAGATATGTCTCTGTGCGCTCAGCCACCTGACAGCTTTTTGATTTCAGTCTCATCCTGTCTGCAATAAGCTATTTGCCTTCAATCTTGCTTGCCCCATTTTCCAAACACCCTATCTTGGCTGATTTGTTTGTCTCACACAAGAAGTAAGCTCCCTAGGGTAATCTTGATTTTTCTGTGTAAAATAAACATGTCTACACTCCAAGCAGCGATTCAAAACATGAAGTATTGATTTTGTTACAGTCTGAACAAATAGCCTAAGACAGTCTTCAAACAAAATTGTTTGCTTTTGGCTTCATATTGTGATGAGATAAGATGAGGACTTATTATGTGTGACAGAGGATAAAAACAGAGACAGAAGCAGTGTGTTTTTTTTTTTTTATTGCACTGCGCTTAAGTCCAATTAATCCCAAAATTATATCACAGTAAAAAGTTATTTTTGCTTAAATTAACATAAGTTTGTATCCCAGTTGCTTTGACTTGATTTATCATGTCAAATGAGTATCGTCTTTTGAGAGATTGAAATTAATTTGATACATTTAAAACTAATTTTCTTCTCCACTTAACTAAGATATGCTACTTGTCTTGACAAATTACAATGT
This sequence comes from Gila orcuttii, assembly GCA_026230005.1. Classification (NCBI taxonomy): domain Eukaryota; kingdom Metazoa; phylum Chordata; class Actinopteri; order Cypriniformes; family Leuciscidae; genus Gila; species Gila orcuttii. The sequence goes on from JAPDVR010000004.1 coordinate 20,010,382, forward strand.
GGAGAAGACAAATGTTTAATAGTGACTACTACTCTCCTGGGATAGTATAGCATTTACTTGCCCTCATGTTGTTCATTACTTCTGTGGAACACAAAAGAAGGTATTTTGAAGAAATAAAATGAAAGTCCGAAACCTCATTAGCCCACGTTGACTTTCATTATGTGGAGAGAAAAAAAAATCAAAATAGCATCTTTTTTCACAGAAGTAAGCAAGCCATACAGGTTAGAACAACATGACAGTGAGTAAATAATGACAGATTTTCCATTTTTGCTCTCATCCAATCCATTCAACTGCTTGTCCCGTTGTGAAAATTGTGTTGTCAATTATTTAAATGGTTTTTTCACGCTAAGAAAAAAAGGTTATTTTCACTGAATGATTCTTTAGGGAACAAAAATGGCATTGCTGATTTTGTCCTGGTAACCACTAAAACAATGGAACAGTTCTATCAAAAAGACTCGGGAGGATTCTCGTATGAAATGGATTTATTTTATAAAATTATTTTGCAGACAAAAATAAAAGTAAACCCTCAACGAGCTCCGTCTCAAAGTTCTTTGGCGTAGGCCCCGTCCTCCGTCCAGGTTTGGAAGTTAACTGGTAGGTCCTGCCTGATGATAGAGGCAGGGGCGGAGCCTACCCCCGAACAAGTGCACGGGAGCCATCCTGGTGGTGGTGGGGAGGATGGAGGGGAACTTCGCTACGACACCTACAGGCAACAAAATAGGAGGGAAAGATTAGTCTTTTTATATTTGATGTCAAGCTGTGATTGGCTGCGCGAAATTATGAATTAATGACGTGGCAGGGGAGTATTTCTGATAGAACTTACGCTTACGCTTTCATTTCCATGAATGTTCTTCATGGAAACATTATGCCAAAAAGTTTATCTTTTGTTTATTATTTATTGTTCATATTAAACTGTTACATGTTTGTCTGTAGATTGCCATCTTGGATTTTAGACTGGACAGATCCTAGATAAGCATCCAGGTCTGTCAAAACAAGCCCAAACAGCCTCTTCATTTAACAAAAAGCTGAATTTCTATTAAAACAAAGTTCTGTCATGAAACTCTAGTTGGCGCAGGCTGATAGGTCCTTTACTCAATCTGCTTGGAATCACATCATTCCTTTATAGGGCACAGCTAATTGGTTCCTGCTGTATCAGTAGCCAATGTGCTCGCTGCTCAACCTTCAAATACTCGGTCAGCATTTGCTGTAGCAGTTGCAGCGTGCTTTCAGAAACCCTCCACCTTCCCCAGCTCCACCAGTATAGATCTGCTATGGGGCAATTCATATATGTTATATTGTACAGCAGCAGCATGTTTGTCATGCTCACAGCAGCGTGTCGTGTATGTATTGGCAATAGCAAGTCCTGTACTTGCTCTGCAGCAGCAGCAGTAACCAACAATAGCAGCGTAGCAGATCTAACATATCAACATTGTCATATCAATTATCGTGTCAAACACTCAGATTTGCCATGACAGAAATTGACTCAATGAATCCTTAATTTTTGGGGAAAAAAATCAGTATTGACTACTTTTTTTTATGTACTGTACATGACTGTAAAATTCTAAAATATCACTACAGTGGGCAGATCCATTCCGAGGACCCTATGCATGAAGAACAGCATTTAGCATACAAAATCCCACAACGTCAATGCAAATTGTATGCCCCAAGTGCTTCCTCCATTTTGCATCACAGCTGCGATTGCATTCAGACCATGACTCTTTGATGCTTCTATCCTGAGACACCCACCCTCCACTCAGAAGCTTAATAGGGAAGCTGCTTGAGCATTGCCTGAGGAGAAGAATGAATCACCACAACTGCAACACATTTACTTTCAGGGTCCTGCTACCCGAGTCCTGCTCATACAGAGGTCTGTGTTATTGAAATCACACATGAATGACCCTGTGTCAGTCCATGGAATTGTAAGGGTCAAAACCAGGATCAAAACTACAATGTCACTGTGAAATTTTATGAAATGTTTATTTCATTTAACACTTTATTTTCTTCACAAAACTAAAATATTAAATTATTAAATGTATTTGTTCAGAACCTCAATTACTCTGCAAGGTAGAACCATAAAACACTGCACTGGTGTAATTCGGACCATTACGTTGTACTTAAGCTCAGCACTTGAAAATAACACTGGAGGGAGGAAAGAAGGGAAGGTAGGAGGGAGAAGGTGGATGGAGGTCAGCGTTGGTTTGGCAACAGCAATTTAGCTTGAACGTGGGACCTAAAGCTGTGAAGATTATTATGTAATAATTTGCTCCAGGCTACCTTGTTTTGCTTAATTTGGGATGTGAGAACTGTAAATTATTAACTACGGATGGCATGTTTTGTACAGCTATTTTAAGTGGAAAGGCAACAAGTTCAAATGCTGTATGAAAACATCATGATGAAGGTAGGCCTACAGTTTGTCTTCTGTAGAACAAATTTCAGCTTGTGAGCTTGACCTGTTAAGTAATCAGAAACATCTTGGAAATAGGATAAAGCTTACTTTTGTCATAAAAGAGTTAAAAAAATAAATAATGCAAAATTAATGCATTTCTGTGCTTGGATTATTTTTGGCCGCTGATAGCACCTCCCAATAAAGACAATACAAAAATACATGTTTTGTGTTATGACAAAAAAATGATTTTTTGTTGTTGTTGTATGATATCTAATGACCCATTACCCATTCAATGTTTTTGCTTTGTTCTGCATTAAAGGTGTATTACAGATATTTTTTTTTTAGGTAAAATGTACTACTGGCAGTTTATGCTACTTGCTCAGGCATCATTTTATGCATCCATATATGACTGTAGGACTTTCTTCTTAATGTCAGTGGGTCTTGGTGTAGAATGACAGATCTGCTTTTATATGGTAATCACAGGCAACCATGCGTATACCTTAAACCATCAGATTCATTTGTGCAGAAGAAGAAAAAAATGAAAAAAAATGTTTCAATCACAGATGGGAATAGAAAGGCCAAGGTTCTGTTGTGCACCTTTAAAAATGATGCATGTGATGCATATACTAATGTAACTCTCCAAAGTTGTGTATTGTTCATTTAAATGCATAGAATACTAAAAATAGTAAAATATAAAGATATGCTTTAATACTTAATGCATAAATTAATTCTGTTTTATTGTGAAAGAAAAGTTATGAGGAAATAACAAACAAAATTATAATTGAATGCCACCAAATGTACAGTATGTAAAACAACCGTTTTACTGCATTCAAGCAATTATGAAACAATAAGCCACTCAAGTGATGGTCAAAGAGAGAGTCTTGATTGAAGGCTTTTCATTTACTTTAGACAACTGGGGGTGGGGGTCTTCCTAGATTTTGCTGGGCTGTTTTATAAAGATTGTGTGCTACAGAATTTATGTGTATAATCCTCTGAGGCCTGGCATTTGGAAATGAAGGATGGTTTTAGTGCTGAGGCCTGGAATGCAAATTGCCCTTTGAAGAGGCATCTGGGGTATTTCATTACTATGGCAAAGATAAACAGTCCTCTCCCTCTCACTGTATCAAGTGACCTGAACCTCAGCAGAGTCCTTCGAAATGTCACATGAAGTGGTGTTTTCGCAGAGTTTTTGTTTCCGTTCTTTGGCTCATGTTGGTTGTAACAATAGTGGAGTGTGTCAAAGATTAGGGCTGCATTTAGTGCTCTCGCTGTTGCTGTTATTGCAATCAGTTATAGCGTTACTCCTAATTGTGTGCTTAATTCAGCATAATGAGCCATGATCTACATGTTATTTCTGCTTTGGTTTTTGGTTACAAATCACATACGGTGCACTATAAATCAGAACTTTTATTGAGTCTCTCATTTCTCCTTCTTGATACTCTCATTTCAAAGAACTGAAAATTCATTGATGTTTTAAAGTGGTTACTTTCACATTCAGTCACTTAGCAAATGCTTTTGTCCAAAGCAAGAACAGTTTATTGTGTTTTCAAATACAGATTTACATACAGTATTAGTTGGATTGACATCAGACTATTGTAGCATTTTCTTGAGCCATTCCAGTGTTAATCTGATCTAATGTTTAAGGTCGTTGTCCTGCAAGCTTGAATTTATGATAAGGGTTTTTCACCATCCATTCCTCTTAAGCTAAGGTTTAGTGGGCTGTTGATCATTTAATCAGTTTTATCCCTCACATTGCAGCTCTGACACAGTCAGTATCTTTTCACATGGTTCTTTCTGAGTAATAGCTTCACCATCACCTCCATTCAGGAGTGTTCTGCAGAGCTCTTGATATAGTCTACTGGTGCACATTAATTTCAGTCCTAATAGCTCTTACAACTCATTTCCGCTTTTCCATGGCTTCCCTACCAAGTCTTTATCTTGCTTGTGTGGAGAGTTTTGAATGACTAGGGCTACCTGTTTCTAAGCAACATCTGGGTTTACAGCTTCTCCTTCTTGATAACTGAATCTTGAATCAAAAACAAATCTGAAACTTTATAGAATGTTCTTAAGCCTTCAGCTTTTCTTGAGATAGCGTAACTCTTGGATAATGATCCCTTATAACTGTGGTGTTATCCAGAAAAAAATATAGGATATATTATTGGCACAAGTTATTTGAAACTTGCAAGATTCGACAAATTCTACTCAGTTTATAAGCAACTTGTACTAAATGACAACATTTAATGGCTATGGCTTGATCCTTGAATTGCTACCGTGTAAAACCGTCGGAACAATAGAATATTTTTTGACAACTAGAAGACAAATATCACCACTTTTCCACCGTTTTACTGTTACTTTTTAAGATTTGTCCTTTTCAAGGGTAAAAGCCACTTATCAATATTTCATTGTAAATATTTAATGAGGCGTGAACATGGTTTACAGGATATAGAAATGATTCTGCTGGCAAATTACAGACCTCAAGCAAAATTTCCCCCTTATATTTCACTGCAAAATCTATTTTTTCTCTCTCCCTATAGCTGCATTGGTGTAAAGCATTAGAGTTCGGGTTATGGTAATGTGTAATGACATAACACCCTCATGTTTTTACACAGCACATTATTATCTTTTGTTCCAGTTAAATTTTTACAGATTTTTCCAGCCCTGTCATTACAGCGAGATATGGATGGGTACTTTTGTTTTGAGTGCGGGGTACATGTACTGTGTTTTGACGTTAGCTTTTAAACCTGTCTGATAGAGACACGGGATTGAACACCAACCACTCCCAGCCCTAAAGCGGAGATCTGAAATGTTGTCCTTGAGCTTTCTGATTAGATTACAGGGTTGGATAGGTGAACATTCCAAGGTTTCTACAGTGGTTCTCTGTATTGAGAATTATAAGGTATCATCTGACCTTCTGAACTTTCTTTTTCTCTTTTTAGCCTAAAAAATCAGCTGTGTGTCCAGTGAGCCAGTGGGAAAAACTAGATGATTGGATTGATGTCAGACAAGCTGTGATCAGCTTGTCCGGGATTTTCTGCCTCTATTCTGTCCTCCTTTTCTCTCTCTCTCTCTCTCTCTCTCTCTCTCTCTCTCTCTCTCTCTCTCTCTCTCTCTCTCTCTCTCTCTCTCTCTCTCTCTCTCTCTCTCTCACTCTCTCTCTCTCTCTCTCTCTCTCTCATTCTTTTACTCTGTTGTCTTACTCTCAACTTGACTGCAAAAGAAGATTAAAGATCCTCTTAAAGTCAGCCTTTAGTCATCCCGAACCCTTTCTCTACCTCCCAGCCTCCTCTACAGCAGCTCTCCTCCTCATGACTCAAACACAGACATCAGGCTCTGAATCTCTGGAGGAGATGTGACTTCATCCAGTGACACCCATCTGGTACTTATTCTGTTAATGCGCCAGAAGTTTATATAGCTAAACTCAGTCAGTTGTTGTGTGCATGACTGAATACCGTACTTGTGGTCACTTTCTCAGCTAAGCAATATCCATTCAAAAATCTGCCAAATTAATCGTTAAAATCATAACAAAAATTAACGTAAAAAGAGAATGCACTCTATAGAAACTGTTGTCCACATTTTACTTTTATGTCTCATTTTTATGCACTATTTGTTGTTTGTGTCCAAACAATACACGTTATACAAATATCTATGTGTTTTTGGCCTAAAAATATGGGCATTCGGGGCAGGGTTCTACTGAAACAAAATTACTAGATGTGTTTGTTGTATGTGTATGTGAAATCTGTAGATAGCTGTTTGATGAATGGGCATTTGAGAATATTTGTAAGCTAATGTGAGTATTTAGATTTCTGGTCTGGTTTTTAATACGTTTTTGAAGTTTTGGACAAAATGAAGTTATAAGTCTTCAAAAGAAGATCAGAAAACACAGATCAAGCAGCTAATCCTTCATTATCCATCACTTATGTTACATATCTGTTTCCTTTTACATGCCACTGTGAAAACAGGTTAGAAGATGTGTACAAACATGCTGTAATAATTGGTTTCTAATAATATTCTAATAATACTTGAAAATTATTGTTATTATTAAAAACGTATTTTAAAAGATATTAAATATAATTATTCAATGATCATTATTAATTTGCACTTTCTGCATTTCTATTCTTTGTTTTTTTAAGAGTAAAAATGGCATTTTTACTTTAAAAATTAATTTATGATTCTCTGGAATACTTGATTCTGATTGGTGAATTGTTGCATTCAACTGTCAAATATTTCTCCATAACGGCAGTTTTGGAATCCAGGAATCCTTTACTCTGTTTCTCTATTGTCTCTGCAATTGAGCTAATAGAATTATTTCAACCAATATCAACTAAAAAAAAAAGTGTATGTTAATGTACAGTTACATGGTCATTATCCCGAAATAAACTCCTTTAGGTTGATAAAGGACACCCGGCGCTTTTTTTTTTTTGTGATATTGTTTCACTGTCTGTACATTATTCCTTCATTATTTTACTCTTTATAGAAAGATGTTTATCCCTTTATACAATCAGGTAAAAGCTAAATATATTTGACATGACATAACACTTTATCAAAGCCAGATCTCTTGAGCAAAACATAACATATTATTTAGCCAAGTGTGGTCAGAAGTAATCTGTCATAATGTATATAATAAAGATTTTATTATTAACCAAGAACAATTCAGTGCACAAATAATCACTGCTCTGTGGAAGAATTAATTTATGCATTGTTTCATTGGAACTAATGTGTGTTCCCTTTAAAGAGAGCAACCTCCTGTTCTCTCCCTCTTTGTGCTCTGGGTCATGTGATCTACTGTGTCTAAACAAATAAAAGACACTTAAAATCACTTCTGATACAGTGTTTTGATTTTCACCTTCATTCATTAAGACATTTACAGTAGATATGCTTTTTTTATATGCTCAGTGGGTTATTTCTCTTTGAGACATCATTATTTCCCAATTTGAGGTGCAATGAATGACACAGGTTCATAATTCACTCTGCAGTGAGCACAGGCCTTCATCAAATGTAATTAACATTCAGACGTCCCATTTCCGACACTAATTAAGCTGCAGCATGACATGAAATTCCCTGGCAGAATCCCACTATGATTCTAATACTTTACCTTAGATATAAAAAAAAAAATCAGCTGTTGTGTTTTTTGTCCTCCTTTCCCTCTCAAAGGACAGATATTCAGACAACCATGTTCATTCCAAGCACCTCTGTACCTTCAGTCTCTCTGCGAGTCAAAGCCATTTATTTGATAATGAACTTTTCTAATGAAACGTTCCATTGCTGTCCTCCCCTTTCATGCATCCTGACCCGTAGAGATAGATTATTCGAATTAAGTGATGCCCGCAACAGCGGCACCTCATAAGAAGGCCTGAGTCATTAATTCTGCTCATGAGGAAATTTAAATAATGGAATGTAAATGGGGAATGCTCCCAAAAGGGATCTGTCTGTGGGGTGATGTTAATGTGAGCAAATGACAGTGTGTAATAGCAGCTCTGTCCATCCCAACAGAGTCCAGGGACTGGCCTGAAAGAAAAAAAAAGATATATAACTCATCCCTAAGTTCAATGTGAAAGCTTTGATGTGCTTTCAGTTTCACTCAAGTTTGCTTAAAGGATGGCAGAGCCATCTACGTCCTTCTGATTGTTATTTTTGGTATACAGGTAAGTGCCTTTTAGGCCCCATAAACCGCAGCTCACCAGAGCCATAAATAATCTAATCCTCCAAGCCCCTGTTCTGTGTCGTTGCACTGAAAAAGCAGATCCATTGGAGGCCTGAAACGATCAGGGGTATTTCCACATTTGTGTTTTCTAAGAACATCCACTTAGTGAAGAGATCAAATGTTTTTGAAGATGTACATGAGATCAACAATCTTCCAAAGCCATAACATGGTTCTCTTACGAGAGTTTCTCTCGTACTGCGTAATATCTTACGCTATGGGGAAAACCTCTTTTCCACGAGATATTGAAGCCAAAAATTATCCTTAATTTTGAAATAATGTAAAACGCGTTGCGGCAGCATGCAGACATAGGCAAGGCGGCTTGCGTGCCTATTGGCTGAGCTGCGGCAACAGCAGCAGCCTATCGAGAGAGGCCCTGCGTGACGCCATATCCAATGGGGGCGCTTCGCGCCACTACGTCATGTCCCACCGAAATAGGCGTCGCCTTGACCTATAAATATAGCTCGACAGGCTGATACAAACTGATTTTCATCTCTTCAGCGAAGCTCACGCATCGCTGGATCCAGAGTGAGAAGCCGCGCCGTTGAGAACAAGCCTTCTGCGGGATGAGCCTTGAACCTGAAGTCGCTGGCCTTCACCTCGCCGCCTTCAGTCGCCGTACCTGCTATGCTTTCCGGCGTCTATATCCTTTTACCTCTGCTGAGAGTGTGTTCGCCGCCGCGACTCACACTCTCTCTCTCTCTCTTATCTAAAAGAGCAAGCGTCTTTTTAAAGATGCCTCATTCCTGTGGCTCGTGCCGAGCCGCACTCAGCGACGGGGACCGCCATGTCATCTGCGTTTCCTGCCTGGGTGAGGATCATGCAACTCTCGTGCTCGCTGACGGCGGCTGCCATCATTGCGAGCTATTGCCATGGCGACTCTGAGGACTCGCCTGGCATTTTTTCTCCGAGTCTGCACTTCCACCCGCTATAGTGCCGCGCCATATAAAGCGGCGTACTCAACGGGTCCCCGAGCCTTCTCCAGCCTGCGAAAGCTCGCCAGTTCGCCCGCCAGCTTCGCCAGCTTCACTAGAGTCGCTCACCGACGGACAGCGGCCGCCGTCCGCCGCCGCTTTCGCCATTGGTGACGACGAGATAGCTGCTTCTGTGGAGGAGGACAGCTGCTCTATCCTGGCGTCGGACAGTGAGGATTGGGCGAGCTCTGAGCCCTCTGCCCGCGAGTCGTCAGGGAAACGGGCCAGCATCGAATCCGAGCTGATACAGCCGCTCTTACAGGCCGCGGCAAGCCTCGGCCTTGAGTGGAAGGCGCCCGCGCAGCCCGCTCTCGCGCGCTCTCGCTCTGCCGGACGCCGCCCCCCTCCGCGTGGGCCCCGGCCGAAGACTGAGATAAAGCCCAAGGCCTCAAAGTCTTCCTAGCCCTCCTAGGTAAGTCTCGCAGAAAATGCGACTGATCCAGAGTATTCTGCAGTAAACAAGCCGGTACCACGGCCTGCTTGCCTGCACACAAAAGCCGTTTTACGGCGACCCAGATAAATCACATGAAGAATGTAATTTCTGGTATCCCGGCCATGGCCGATGGTGTAATGAGTGTAATAAAAAAATGCACCGAAAAATTTTTGCTCGTTCAGTTCCAGAAAATGCGACTGTTCCAGTGTATTCTGCAGTAAACAAGCCGGTACCACAGCCCGCTTGCCTGCACACTAAAGCCGTTTTCACGGCGACCCAGATAAATCACATGAAGTGTATTTTCTGTATTCCGGCCACGGCCGATGGTGTCAATTGTGCATTACATGAATGTGCCCACAACTCAATGTATGTCCCACAGTTTCTGTAAAAACGAAACCAACACACATTCAGTCAGCTCAGGCTGACGGTGTTTTTCTGTGCAGTAAATGTGCCCGCTGTCCTGCGCCCACGTTCTCTCACAGACACGTTGAACCCCACGGGGTTTTGTCCCGCTCGCTCTCTCTACGCAAACTGCCATTGAGACACCGAGCACGGCCAGCGACTCATGTCGATTGTGCATTACATGTAGTGTATGTGCCCACATCTCAGTGCCCACAAACACTACATAATGCATGTCCCACGTTTTCTGTGAAAACAAAACCAACACACACATTCAGTCAGCTCAGGCCGACAGTGTTTTCAGTGCAGTAAATGTGCCCGGTGTCCCGCGCCCACATTACCTCACAGACATGTTGAACCCCACGGGGTTTTGTCCCGCTCGCTCTCTCTCCGCAAACTGCCTTAGAGAAATCGAGCGCGGCCAGCGACTCATTTCGATTGTGCATTACATGTAGTGAATGTGCCCACAACCCAGTGCCCACAAACACTACACTATGCATGTCCCGCGGTTTCTGTAAAAACGAAACCAACATACATCCAGTCAGCTCAGGCAGACGGTGTTTTGAGTGTAGCAAATGTGCCCGCTGTCACGCGCCCACATTCACTCACAGACATGTTAAAACTCACGGTTTTCACCCCGCTCATTTCCTCTTCGCAAACTGCCATAGAGAAATCGAGCGCGGCCAGACCGCCCGCTGTGATCAGCGCGCTCCCCGCCTCAGATGCTGCAAGCACAGTGTTCACTTTACAGCACACCAGAGCTCTCCGGTCGCCACTACGTTGCAGCCAGAGCCCAGATTTCATTCTACCTCTAGCTATTCATACAAATGCGTGGGCAAAGCTTCCCGGGGTGTCAGAATGGGTGCTGAACACTATAAAAAGAGACTATTCGCTGCAGTTCGCTCGACGTCCCCGCCGTCCCACGGCGCGAGTCGAAACTACAGTAAAGAACGAGGTAGCTCATCTACTTCGAGCTGAAATAGCGAAACTACTGAGCAAAGGTGCCATAGAACCTTTATCTCAGAGCGAAGGGGGTCTATACAGCAGATATCTTCTGGTACCGAAAAAAGACGGGGGTCTCAGACCCATTCTAGATCTGTGACAGCTGAACAGAGTGTTTGTGAAACGCCAGTTCAGAATGCTTACAACCAGGAAAATCCTCGCGCAAGTTTGCCAAGAGGACTGGTTTGTCAATAGATCTGAAAGACGCTTATTTCCAAACACAAATAGCGTCACGTCACAGGCGATTATTGAGATACGCCTTCGAGGGCCAGGCATATCAATACACAGTCCTGCCGTTCGGCCTGTCCCTGGCACCCCGTACATTTACAATGTGCATGGACGTGGCTCTCGCACCCCTGAGATTTCGGGGCATGCGAGTTTTGAACTACTTGGACGATTGGCTGATTCTAGCTCGATCACGCTCAGAGCTCATAGAACACAGGACCATATTACTCGAGCATCTCGAGAACCTGGGTCTAACAGTCAATTGGGCGAAAAGTTCGCTGTCTCCCAGTTAGAAAATTTTCTTTTCTGGGCACAGTACTGGACTCGCTGTCTATTACAGTGTGCCTGTCGCCGGAGCGCGGACCGCGAAATCCTTCCGCTGCGGCACTATAGTCCCGCTCAAAAGGTTTCAGAAAATGCTGGGCCTTATGGCCTCAGCATCTTCAGTACTCCAGCTGGGTCTGCTTCGCATGCGCCCACTGCAGTCATGGCTGAAAGCGCGAGTTCCACCTCGGGCATGGGCCTCCGGTCTGTTTCGCCTCAAGGTCGATCTGAAATGTGTCTCAGCTCTGGAACCTTGGAAGGCGATCGACGGTATCAGTCAGGCGTGAGTCTGTGGAACCTTGGAAGGCGATCGACTGGTACCAGTCAGGCGTGAGTCTGGGGACTTCCTCGAGTGTGAAGGTGGTGTCCACGGACGCCTCCACCTCGGGATGGGGAGCGCTGCTCGAGGGCAGACCGTTCTTTGGCCATTGGTCAGAACGGGAAAAGCTTCTACACATAAACTGTCTGAAAATGATGGCAGTCGACAACACGCTGAGGCGTTTTTGTCCCCGAATAAAAGGTCACCACGTCCTTGTCCGATCGGACAACATGTCAGTGGTGGCCTATATAAATCACCAGGGTTGCGTCAGGTGTTCGTTGAAAGCAGCACATGTGCCTGGTCACCTGAATCTGGGACCAGACAGACTGTCCAGAAACAATGTTCCAGCAGTAGAATGGTCGCTGCACCCGCTGACGATCAGACTGCTGTGGGAGACATTCGGCAGAGCGCAGGTGGACCTGTTCGCGTCCCAGGAAAACGCTCACTGTCCGAAGTTTTTCTCCAAAAGCAGGGATGCGCTGGCCCACGTCTGGCCCCGCTGCCCTCTTTATGCTTTTCCCCCCATCTCGCTCCTGCCTCAGGTGTTGGAACGAATCAGGGAAAACGTATGCTCAGTGCTGATTGTGGCTCCGCTCTGGACGAACCAGGCTTGGTTCCCAGTCCTGATGCAGCTGACCAGCATTGCCCCGTGGCCAATACCGATGAGGAAAGACCTCCTCTCTCAGGCCAAGGGCTCGATCTGGCATCCTCGCCCGGAGCTATGGTCCCTGCATGCATGGGCCATCATCGGGTACCCGCTAGCCTCCCGGAGGGAGTGTTAAACACGATCACACAGGCTAGAGCCCCGTTTACTAGACGGCTCTATTCCTCAAATGGTCTGTGTTCTCTGGCTGGTGTCAAGCTCAGGGCTTTTCACCCCTAGACTGCGGGGTTACGGAAGTTCTTTCCTTCCTTCAAGAGCTACTGGATAAGGGCAGAACCCCATCCACGCTCAAAGTTTATGTGGCGGCCATTGCAGTGTTTACTAAACCGGCGTCTGGCCAGTCACTGGGGAGAAACGATCTGGTTGTACGATTCCTCAAAGGAGCTAGGAGGCTGAGCCCTCCCAGACCTCCTTCAGTCCCCATGTGGGACCTTTCTACGGTTTTGGAAGCCATGAAAGGTGCCCCATCCGAGACAATCCATTTGTCAGACATGAAACATTTGTCTTTCAAAACAGTGTTTCTTGTGGCTCTCGTTTCGGTGAAGCGCATTGGGGATTTACAAGCGCTCTGGGTGAGCGCGACATGTATGGAATTCGGGCCTAATGACTCGAAAGTCATACTCAAACCAAGGCACGGGTACGTGCCCAAATCCCTCATCACACTGTTTAGGGCCCAGGTGACTTCCCTGTCCGCCCTTCCGATTCTTGATGAGGAGGAGGATACGAGTCTCCTATGCCCTGTCAGGGTGCTGAGAACTTATGTGTCCCGCTCGTCTGCTTTCAGACAGACTGAGCAGCTCTTTGTTTTGTTTGGCGGGCGTTCTAAGGGACTAGCCGCATCAAAACAGAGCCTATCCAGATGGATAGTTAAGGCCATAGCGCTGGCTTACACTTCTAAGGGCCTGCAGTGTCCTTTGGGTGTCAGAGCGCACTCCACGAGAGGTGTGGCCTCTTCGTGGGCGTGGTCTAGCGGGATTACCTTGCAAGATATCTGTACAGCGGCAGGCTGGGCCTCGCCGTCTACATTTATAAGGTTTTATAACCTAGAGGTTCCCGCCTTACAGGCTAAGCTTCTGTCGGTCTAGTAATCAGCTCTGTCTGCCCCGTTGCTCCGGCTCAGAAGGCTGAATTTTGCTTGTGCATCGTTCACTCTCCCTTTATTTGTGGTATCTATACCACAAATAAAATTTGTGGTATAGATACGCACTTTCGACAAGCTATTGTTGGATTAAAGATTGTTGAACATTCGCCGGTTCCCGCCTCCTTCTTCCCTGAACACAAACCGTCTCCGGTTACTATCGTAACCTCCGTTCCCTGAAAGGCGGGAACGAGACATTACGTCAGCTGTGACGTATATGGGAACTCCTCCCTTCTCCACTTTCACTGAAATCTCATGGGCTAACGCCAGCTGGCCAATTGACGCGGAGCATGCAAATACTGACAGGTATGCGGGCAGTATAAATTGCATGGGCGCGACAATTACGTCAGAATCACGACGGCTCAGAAGGCTGAATTTTGCTTGTGCATCGTTCACTGATCGATAGAACAGCTCCATGGGTGTTGAAAGACCCGTACTGCAACCCAGTTCATGCTGAACGCTGTTCACCCTGACTGTGTGGTACACTGTTAACATGATTAGCTCCTGTAGGATGCTATTTATGGGGAATGATGCTTACAGCCTCTCTTCTCCGACTCTCTGTGAGTCTATGGTGATTATGCACTATATGAGCCCCGGGTTACTGCCCTTGGGACTTTGGTGTCGGATCCCAGTACGCACGGCGTTTTACACTGTGTTCCCCATAGCGTAAGATATTACGCAGTACGAGAGAAACTCTCGTAAGAGAACGTACTCGGTTACTAACGTAACCTCGGTTCTCTCTAGAGAGGGAACGAGTACTGCGTATCTTGCCGTGCTTAGATTCGCTTGCTCTGGTTCGCTTCGGCGATGAAAACCAGTTTGTATCAGCCTGTCGAGCTATATTTGTAGGTCAAGGCCACGCCTATTTCGGCGGGACGTGACGTAGTGGCGCGAAGCGCCCCCATTGGATATGGCATCACGCAGGGCCTCTCTCGATAGGCTGCTGCTGTTGCCGCATGTCAGCCAATAGGCACGCAAGCCGCCTTGCCTATGTCTGCATGCTGCCGCAACGCGTTTTACATTAATTCAAAATTAAGGATAATTTTTGGCTTCAATATCTCGTGGAAAAGAGGTTTTCCCCATAGCGTAAGATATTACGCAGTACTCGTTCCCTCTCTAGAGAGAACCGAGGTTACGTTAGTAACCGAGTACGTTTTCACTACTAAATAACTGCATGTGAAGATGTAGTATATATGAAAACGTGATGAAAAATGTCTATTGCTAGTGCACGGCTCATTATAATGATGGCCTGCTGGCCCAGGCCAGGTTGATGGAAACAGGTGTTTATGAATTCATGGAGTTGCTTATAGCTTTATATACTTCCCAGGTTTGTAAAGAAAAAAAAGAATATGTTTAATGGAAGTTATAAATATTTTTAGCAAATAATAAAAATGCATTGCCAGAAATAAACACATATCATTCTTTTGTTGATACAAGGCAAGTAAAAAACTGGCTATCAGGGAAAATAAACTATTGTTGAACCTTGTAGTCTCCACTGTAAATGAAATTTAATTTAAAACTTTAATGCTATTATAATTCCTCATTTTTGCAAATAGATTTTGGGCATTACAATAAAAATCGATAAAAGGCATGAGAAGAAAAATGAATCCCAATTAACGATGCATTAATACATTATTTTCCTTTATGCATAATTTCTGGAATTTATAAATACATAACAGATTAAAGGCAGGGTTTGTAAGAGAACTGCTCAACACAATCTCATGAAAGTGTGTATCTATACCACAAATTTTATTTCTCGTGCCATTTATATGCCATTTATATTTTATATTTTTGCGTGCATATGCTACACACTGAAAACCCCTTGGGTAGGATTAGGGGTGGGGAGTGCATGCGTATTACACACCATAAAGTACGTATCATATGCACGTGAAAACTGCGTATCATATGCACGCAAAAACAATTTTTGGCGTATAAATGGCACGAAAAATAACATTCGTGGTATAGATACGCACTTTCGACAAGCTATTGTTGGATTAAAGATTGTTGAACATTCGCCGGTTCCCGCCTCCTTCTTCCCTGAACACAAACCGTCTCCGGTTACTATCGTAACCTCCGTTCCCTGAAAGGCGGGAACGAGACATTACGTCAGCTGTGACGTATATGGGAACTCCTCCCTTCTCCACTTTCACTGAAATCTCATGGGCTAACGCCAGCTGGCCAATTGACGCGGAGCATGCAAATACTGACAGGTATGCGGGCAGTATAAATTGCATGGGCGCGACAATTACGTCAGAATCACGACTGAACACTAGTACAGCTGATCAAACAGCGCCCATGGCGGCTAACGTAATTTCTCGTTCCCACCTTTCAGGGAAACGTGGTTACGATATTAACCGGAGACGTTCCCTTTCAAGGCGGTAACTCAACATTACGTACTGTCTTTGAAGTTGGTCTTTGTCTTTGAAGTTGGAAGTTGTCTTTGAAGTTGGAAAGTGGGCTTTGCAGTCGAATCGTTTAAACGAAACTTTGCAGCAAAACTTAACTTGGAATCGAGACTCTCAACGGAAAAGAAAATAAAGCTAAGAAACAGAAAGAAAAGTGAGACGAGAGTAGTTATAGATGGCTTGAATGAAGCTATTTAACCCATGTTCTTCTGATCTTGATTTGGGTTCTTTTGTCTGCTCGTCTACATGGTTACTCGTCTGTCCGGTTACCAGTCATGGCTTCTCCATGACTTCTGTAAATCTGCTCTAGTGAACAAATTCAACTCAACCAAACCTCCATTCAATTCAACTAAAAAAAGAAACTTTTTCGGGTCCTAAGATTTTAAACTCAGCTGTTGTCCAGCCTCTTGGATGAGTTCTGACCAATTAGGCACTGTCTTTATTTTAGAGGTGGCATTCTCTTCACCTCTCATCGTAAGTCATGCATTATCTGTGATCTCTTTACTCTCCGGCTTTAGCAGAGTGCAAAAGTATACAGTTTAGACATGATTCCTATTATAAGAACACAAAACATTTTACACAGATTTCAATCAAGCCAACTTCTGAATTAAGAACATATGATCGTATTGATAGTAATCAAGACACACTTTCATTCAAACATCTAATAGTTATAACAATTACATGACTTGTATGTGATCTAAGCATAATAGATGCATACAGAGGTTGTAGATACAATATAGGATTATGTAGTTGAACAATAATTGATTAGAAGTCCGTCAATAATTGTTTTGGGATGATTTTATGTATTTTATATGTAAAGTCTCAGTCTCTGTGGTTTTAAGAGATTTCCACCCTGGGGTCGTCAAAAGATCCTTAAAAAGGAGGAGGTCTGTTTTAAATAATTTGTCATGGGTTCAAACAACCTCTGCCGTTATCTTGGTGGGTTCTGTGCCGTGCCATCTCTGAACCAATCAGTCTTTTCCAAACTATCTAACGTTGACGACGTTCTCCTTTAGTTGGGCACATCTCTTTGAAGCTTTAGAACTGGCTGGAGCCCACTCCATTTATGGCCCTAGATTAGACTGGTGTTTTGGGGGTCTGGAATGTTCAGTTTTGTGTGGAATTATGTTTGAACGAATCACCTGGAAGATTCATTTGTGTTTGGTTCGCCCTCAAATCCTTCACAGCTGCATCAATCTTATTAACCATAACACAGAGTTAGCAGCTATGGTAACTACTGCGTAGCTGGTTGTAACAGTTCACAATCACATTTCTGTTTACTAGAAAGCTCAACTCACCGAAAGAACTTGTGATGCCACAGAGGGTATATCCAGCTTGTAAAACCTGGCGAATGTGTTCTGAGAAGACCAGCCAGCAGCAAGACACAAATCCTAGATAGACATACCTCTAGCCCAGGCCCATGAGGAAGCAATCGCCCTTGTAGAATGAGCTCTGATGTTAAGGGGACAATCTTTCCACAATCCAGTGAGAAAGTCTCTGTTTTGAAACAGCACGTCCCTTATCACATCCACCAAAGCACACGAACAGCTGGTCCGACTGACAGAAGGCGGCCGAGCGATCCACGTACATCCGCAAAGCCCTGACCGTGCATACAGCGCTCTGAGTGTTGGCGTCACGCAGATAATGCGGGCAGTGAAACAACCTGTGCTCTAAACGGTCTGTTGAGTGACTTCAGAATGTAGCCTGGTCTTGGTCAGAGAGTGACATTGCAGTTGCCTGGTCCGAAACAGATGCAGTCGTCGTTCACCGAGAACGCGTGTAAGTCTCCAATGCGCTTCGCTGAGGCGAGAGCAAGAAGCAAAGCCGCTTTCAGGGAAAGCTCCTTAACCGCAATCGAAGCTAGGGGCTCGAGCGGTGGTAGAGATAGAGCCCTCAAAACTAGAGCTAGATCCCATGGCGGCACGGAGGGCGGCCGAGAAGGACACAATCTCCTCGCTCCCCTGAGAAATCTGATCACCAGAGCGTGCTTACCAATCGATTGCCCGTCAACCGGGGAACGAAAAGCAGCAATAGCAGCCACATACACCTTCAGCGTGGATGGCAAACTCCTGCTATCCATTCTGTGCTGTAGAAAGTGCAAAACATCCGACACAGAACAGGTCCCCGGGACAATATCTATGTCTTGGCACCATTTTGCAAACACTCCCCACTTCAGAGTGTAGAGGCGCCTTGTAGAAGACACGCGCGCCTCCGTGAGTGTGCTGTTTATTTAGGGTCCCCGCAGCGGCCGCACATGAAGGTTCCACAGCTCGGGGCTGGGGTGCCATATCGTGCCTTTCGCCTGAGACAGCAGGTCCTTCCTGAGGGGGATTTGCCATGGGGGAGCCACCATTAACTCTCTCAGGTCCGCGAACCAGGGCTGATTCGGCCAGTTCGGGGCCACGAGGATCACTGATGCTCTCTCCCTCATTTTAGCACAAGACCATAGGCAAAATCTTTACCGGAGGGAACACGTAAAGCCTGGCTTCCGGCCAACGCGACGTCAGAGCATCTCCCGTCAGCTGGGAGTGAGATAGCGTGAAGAACGTCTGACAGTGCGCGTTCTCGCTTGTGGCAAAAAGATCCACGTCTGCCTTCCCGAATC
Organism: Gila orcuttii; assembly: GCA_026230005.1. Lineage (NCBI taxonomy): Eukaryota > Metazoa > Chordata > Actinopteri > Cypriniformes > Leuciscidae > Gila > Gila orcuttii. The sequence goes on from JAPDVR010000004.1 coordinate 20,028,954, forward strand.
GATCCCAAATCATTTGGCCCGATCCGGGGTGAAGCCTCTACTCTAAAGCATGTCACGGTGCGCTGCGTCACTATTCCCAAGGGAACTCCTGGGCTGAACATATCCGGGTTGCTCCACGTTCTCAGAGTGCAGACGCAACTGTGAGTGACCGTAATACGCTTGTGGCCTGAAGACCACGCCCTCGGCGGAACTCGAGTTTTCAGCCAAAACTGCAGCGGCCACATATGCAGCAGGCCCAGATGGCACACTGAAGAAGCCGCCGCCATCAGTCCCAGAAGCCTCTGAAATTCCCTCAGTGAAACAGACCTGCCCAGTCTGAAACGGCGCTGAAACGGAGTCGATGAGATTGTCTCTATGCGCTCTTGAGAGAGGTGGGCTCGCATCGTCATCGAGTTCAAACATACTCCCAGATACGTTATAGTCTGACTCGGTATAAACACGCATTTCTGCGTGTTCACACGCAGTCCCAGCATATCCAGATGGTGAAGCAGCGTCTCCACGTGACCGATTAGCACATCTCTCGAGTGGGCTAAAATCAGCCAGTCGTCCAGATAATTCAGGATGCGCATTCCGCTCGATCTGAGGGGAGAAAGCACCGCGTCTACACACTTTGAAAAGGTGCGAGGGGCTAGGGCCAGTCCGGACGGGAGCACTGAGTACTGATGAGCCGTGCCTTCGAAAGCAAACCTGAGGAAGCGCCTGTGGCGTGTCGCTATTTGGATATGAAAGTACGTGTCCTTTAAATCCACCGAAGCGAAGCAGGGGTTCGTCCCCGGGACGAACCTGTGCCAGGATCTGCTTCAGTGTTGTCATTCTGAACGCGCGCTTGTGAAGCGCTCGGTTGATGGGTCTCAGGTCCAGTATCGGACGGAGTCCCCCATCCTTCTTTGGCACCACAAAGTAACGGCTGTAGAATCGGCTCTCCTGCTCACTCGAAGGGACGTGTTCTATCGTTCTATTCTTGCTTTCTCGAGCAAACTTAGAACTTCCTGTCTCAGAACGGGAGCGTTTTGGAGCAAAGTTAATGACGGGACCCCGCCGTGGAAGCGGGTTGGTCTGCGTCTGAACTGAAGAGAATAACCGTGCTGAATTATGCCCAGTACCCACGGCGAAATCCCCGCGATAGCCTTCCGCGCATCCAGGAAGTGACAGAGTGGGCGCGTTAGCTCTGCGGCCGTCACCGCTACCGGCGCAGTGTATACGCTGGAACCCCACCCCCGCCAGGCTTGCAGCACTGGTGGGAGGGCGGCTTGCGGAGGGCTGTGTGTGGTGTTGGCATTCTCGCGCCCACGAGATGCCATTATAGATATGGGCTGTGGCTCCGCGCTGCTCTGGGGCAGGGCGAGTGAGACAGAGTGAGGTGTAAGAGGAAGAAAAAGCCCTCTTTTCTTGCAGGTCGCCGAAGACGAGGAAGAGCGGGATCAAGACTTTGTTGGCGGCTTGCGCCGCGGCATCACGTAACTCATCGCCTTGGGAAGCGTCGCGTCCGTGAAGCTGACAGTGTCAAACTCCTTGTCCTTGGGCGTGGAAGGGCCCACCAGTGGCTCGCTGGTGGAAGTGGGCCCAATCCCCGCTGTTGCTCGAGCCATTTCCCTTCTAGCTCTGAGGGCGCGCGCTGGCAGATCAACGCAGTGGGTGCACGTACCATCCATCAATGCTGCCTCGGCGTGGGCGAGGCCCAAGCAGGCAACACAAAATTGATGGGAGTCGGGCGGTTCGAGAGAGCCTGAACAGATCCGGCAAGTAGAAGCCATCGGATGCTGAGAAGGTAAGAATCTTCTAATTGCACCTTCTACAATGACTAAAATAATTCCGTAGGTTGAGTTGTAGCACAACGATTTAAGCGTGAAGAAAGAGATTCTGACGTAATTGTCGCGCCCATGCAATTTATACTGCCCGCGTACCTGTCAGTATTTGCATGCTTCGTGTCAATTGGCCAGCTGTCCCCAGCTGGCGTTAGCCCATAAGATTTCAGCGAAAGTGGAGAAGGGAGGTGTTCCCATATACGTCACAGCTGACGTAATGTTGAGTTACCGCCTTGAAAGGGAACTTGTTACAATCTCTATATATGATAAGAAATGTCTTCGGTCCAATCAGATAAACTGCCACAAGGCACCTGAAACTTGCCCACACCCACCTTCCTATGTGTACTGCCCCCCATCCCCCCTCCCCCCAACCGAGGGGGGACCTCTGGCACTTTTTTTTCTCTTCAAGCACTGTTAACAACTAACCGTAATGCTCATACACAGTCACGAAAATAAATGGAATGATTCATATAGAGTAGGTTTGTGAATGAGGAGAGAGCAGAATAGATTAGCTGCTGTCTGTTCCAGTTAGCACCAGCATGGCTGAAGCCCAGGCTTTAGCCAGTGGGAGACATCCAGGTTGTCAAGGTACATCCATCCGGCCCGGCATAGGCATTCTAGGCACGTGTCTATCCTCGCACTTCCAGGGAGGCCCAATTACAATGAGGAAACACACACACACGCGCACATATATATATATATATTTTTTTATATATATATATATATATATATATATATATATATATATATATATATGTATATATATATATGTTTTTTTTTCTGTTTTTATTTAGTTTTTTATCTAACGGTAAAACACATTAAGACATTTACTATATAAATTAATACAATTTAAAATATCGTAAAACTGGTATCTCCATATTTCATCATTTTAGTTTATTTAGTTTAGATCAGTCAGATATTAGTATGCATGTCAGCTACCGGGGTTGGGATGGGGCCCAAAAATGTATTTTGCGTATGTCACAATATGAGGTAAATCCGGCCCTTGGCCCGTCCCCTACACTGCCATGTGCATTTATTCGCTGCGGCACTATAATGTTTTTTTTTTTTTTTTGAGTGCGTGTTTGTAAACAGCTCCACCTCTCTCTTGCTTGCTCTGACATTACTATGCTGTGGGCAGAGGGGGTGGAATGTCTGTCAGTGCATGTTAGTTCACCACCAGTCAAGGCCTGCACTCAGAGGCTAAATCGGAGCAATGTTTCTGCCGCACTTGTGCCAGTCAGCATCACAAAGCTCCAGAGAGCCAGAGCCGTATACCCTGGCACCCATATCCTCAGCTCGGGGCCACCTTCCTGGAAAGGCGACTTAATTTAACCCATTCCCCCAAGGTTTTTGTGACCGTCCGTGACTCCTACCCCCATCAACACTGCACTGTAATTTCCCGATGTGTGGAAGCACAGGGACCTAATTCATCCTCTGTGATAAGGATAATATGTGCTGTGGCTTTCTGACATGAATTAATAATCTTTTTAATGCTCCACCAGACCATATTCAGGATGAAATGCTCTGCATGACAATAATATGAAGCTAATTTAAATGTAATTATTAAATCGTGTAATTAAAGAACTGAGCATGTATTCACTTGTTTCTGATTGTGATGGAAAGCAGGAAAGCTTGTCTGAAAATTGTGCATACATAATCAAGATATAACTGTATAGAACAAGGTTTGCATTTCAAATTAGTTTTTGTATTAATACCGTATTTAAAATTATTGTACACAGTATAAATAAATTAGTTTCAGTCCCTGGAACCCCCTAACTATCTCTGCACAATTGACTAAATTGAGTCATCCATTCAACCGATTTGTTCAAATTAAATTATTCTGGAAAGAAACGTGACTGTGGCTACATCCGAAATAGCATGCTCTCTGAGTGGGTACATCTTTTAAATAAGTACGGTAATAACTATGTGACAGTTAAAAGTGTCCATATTGTTTTTTTTATGATTTTGGACACATACTGTTTTTTGTCTTCTACTGGGAAGTATGCATATTCGAATGAGTTGAGTAATGAATGAGTAATAATCATTAAATAATCTTTATGAATGAGTAATTGAATAATTTACTCAACAGATTTGTGCAAAACAATAGAACAAAACACCATGGTGTATTGTTAACTAACATGATGTTTATTTAGTTTATTATTATATATTTCAGTTCTTTTTACTTTGAATTAATTATAGTATTGCAGTTTATGAACATGTTTTTAAATCAATTCAACTTAGTCATCATGATTTCATCATTCATTAAAAAAAGTTTATATTACTGTGCAAACCCAACATTGGCAGTTCACAAAAGTTCCAACACTACCAACTAAATCATGTGTGCAAAACTCCCAACATTTTCCATTAGACTTCCTCTTACTGAATTCATATGCTGTACATTACTCACTCTTAATCACTGAGGAAAAAACATTCAGCTTGTACTATGAAACTTTTCTTCAAGCTTCAGAGAATAAATTCATCTATTCATCCATTATTCATTAGTTCAAAGGCCAGCAACTACTCCAGAGTGCAACCACTCTTCCTTCTCCTCATTCTCCTTTCCTTCATCTCTGCGGGATCAGTCTTACACAAACTCAAGCTGCAGTGGGTCTTCTGTATAACATATCCCAGTTCATTTCAGGTCTGATTGAAGAAGAGCACAAGACATTCACAAACTGCTATTGCAACAGCATAATAATGAGAGATCAGAGGAGTGGACCAGAGGCCTTCAAATCAAGGTCAAACTATCTGTCTAGTCAAGTATTCCATTCACAGCATTCAAGAACAGATTCACCTAAAAGGTAAATATAATCAAACATTTTTTTTTTTTAATTATGAGGGCAATAATCCTCTACTGTATAATTTGTGTGCAAATTACAGCTGTCAGATTGAGCTTGAGCAGATCGAGACACAATAAATCAGTCATTCTTTCAGGACAAAAATGAAGGTCTACTCGCATCAAAACGTAGTATGAACTTAGTGTGTGCATATTACATTGTATGTTGTAAAAATGTAAACCTCTCATGGACATCTATCATGAATATCATGCACGTCATGTGTCTAGATGTCTATCTATCTATCACACCCACATCTAGTTCTACTTTCATTCATCCTTAATGAAACGAATACATTAGAGTCAGCGCCATAACCACCACAGACATTAAGGGGGATAAGTAAATATTCAGATTAGCCTGTATGTGAAATCAGTGAATATTGATATTGCATGTGATTATTTTCATTTTATCATGTTATACCGCTGACTGACAGCTAGGACACTTACCCATTATGTTTCCATTAATCTGGCATGCTTACATGACATCTGTCACTGATAAAGATTAGTCAGTCTGTGTAAAAAAACAAAGTTGTATCCTGATTTTTTTTTCCCCGTATAGTTATTGCACTGTTCGCCTATAAGCTTATTGGGATGGATGGATGATATTACAGCTCATATAAAAAGGTTGGATGCAGGCAGCCCAAGGCAGAGCTATATGTAGGCATAGGATATTACACACATATATAATATAAAATATATAATGTAAAATGATCTCTGGCTTAGTGCTCTCTAGCGGGTCATTGACCCTTAATCACAGGTGAAATACATTTGCAGCACTGTAAAATCCTATAGCGTTCCTGACTCACATATATTAGTTAACTGTACTCAGTTATATAAAATACATACTTCTTACTAGGTTTTGTTGAGTTAGTCAATTGCTGGGTGAAAATAACAAGTTACTCAATAATTTGAGTGACGCTTACTTGAAACAAGCAAGTAGCAACAAAGGATGCAATGACGTTACTAAACCAGTGAGAGCCAGCAGTGCATTAAAGCGTGCCTAATGTGCAGAAAAAACAAAGAAGAAGAAGCGGCACTTGTGAGAGCATGCGCGATAGATTCTGTGTGTATTTCAGCGCCAATCTTGAAGATGTGGAAAGACGTTGACCGACTGCCTACATTTTTATCTGGAGCTTCGCTACGTTTTTGGAATAATAGTATGAGATAATAATAAGGTGAGTAATCAAGCATGCGACTTTTGTGTAAATGTTTTTTTTACTGTCTGTCGCTAATCTTTACTGATCTCCTTAATATTGATAGTTCCTAGTGGATGTTCGAGCATCTGTGCGCAAAAGTGTACCAAATAATTGTGATATTCAGAGCTTGAAGAATATGGCATAACAGTTCCTGGTGGGGGGTTGGGGGGCTGGCTATTTAAAGCGGTTTACCGCCATACCGCGGGAAAATCTTGCTTTTCAACCGCGGTTAGAAAAAATCCATACCGCCCCAGCCCTACACACGCCAATGTATTTCTCACGCTGAGGAGTAAGGGAACTTGTCCCGCTATACAATTAATGGACGAGGCGCAGGCAAACGGAGGGAAGTTCTCTGCTGAGTTCATAGCATCTGTCTCGAGTTATACAGAGTTAAATGCTAGCTACCAGCCAATCAGAAATTAGAATTAGTTGTTTCCGGGTAAATTATGTGTTCCCGCTCCAAGCACGTTCGTTACTAGACAACACGCGCACACACGGAGTGGAAGTTGAAAGAGCACGATCTGATGAATGCGGTTTGCGGACATCTTCATTTATTTTTTTATTTTTTAGCATTTTGATTTTACAATTCCTGGACGATTTCTCTTGCCTGTGATCAAAGACAGTGAGAGCTGATGTTGAGGAGTATAGCCAAATTCGTTCTAAATTATTTTTGATGCATTCAAAAACTCTCCAACTGCTTTTAAAGGGGTCATCGGATGCAAAATACACTTTTATATGGTATTTGCAAATAAATGTGTCTTTGCAGTGTGTGGACACAATCACCATGCAATGAAAAAAATCCATTCACTTTTTTTTAATCCTCAAAAAGTCAAAAAGTTGTTGCTCATTATCATTTAAAGAGACATGCACCGAAACGGGTCACTGTGAACAGAGCTGTTTTTGAAGAGGTAAAAAGGGTGTTGTTTTACACAAACATTGAGAAATTTTAACCAAAGTATGTTACAAACTTTACATGAAGACCCAAAAGAATCATACCAACTTGTGGAAAATGGGCATCCGATGACCCCTGTAAAGGTGACCGGTTTGGGTCTTGACATTCATGCTCAGGGCAAGTTGTTATGACACAATGTTATGTACATTGAGCACTGATGTTCAGTTGGCTTGTTTGGGGTCACATTTTTTTTTTAATTTGTATTTTTTAAATATAACTATTTATTTTATTTGGATGAGTTTGTCTTTTTATCAGATTTAACAATTGTTATAATTTCCATTTGTGCTGGTCAATTATGAACAATAGGCAAAATTGAACTGCTAGCAAAAATTGAAGCGAATTTGGTTGGGTCGAGGGACCGCTGCTGCAAATATTTGGGTAGCTCCTCCCCTAAAACTCACTCTAACGTTTGATAAAACTTGAGAGCCCTGGTAATGTTAACCTGCAGTTTATGCAGAGATGAAGTTTGTGATGATTTTTGACAGTATTTATGAATTCACAATAGCATTATACTTTTATTTTTAAATTGAGTACATTAAGAATGTAATGCAAGCACTGTAAAAGTGATTTTCTTTACTCAAACTCAACTGCTTTATCACTGCTGATAAAATTAGCCATCTTTTAACAAGATGAGAAACTTTGTAATGTTAAGTAATGTTACCCTAGTTGAACCTCTGATTGCATCAAAGATGGACCAGACCTTCTCAATGCGAAGACATGAGATTGTGGATGCAGATGGAGCAGTGGCCAGCTCTTTTTACAGAGAGACAAGTAAGAACTTATTCATATCCCTTTTTCCACCATGAGAAACCACATTCTGTTTAGGTTTGGCTTTAGAATTGGCCTGTAGGCCTGACCATGCATTGAAAAATTTCCACATTGTCCCATGCCTTTTTTTGTGTGCCTGTGTTGTAGGTGTTTGTAGAGTTTGACAGGATAGTCACCACAGATCTGCAGACTGCAGAGTAACTTTTATGGTGCTGTGGATCGCTACACACCACGTTTTGTCACAAGTCTTCAAGAAGCATTGGAGAGAAATTTGATGATCTTATGCAGCAAATTAATACAGGGGTGAGTTTACTGCAGCCTTAATTTTTTATTATTATTCTGATTTGATTATGGTTTTGCTTACAATCTATTTAGCTGTTGTCTAAAGTGTTGTGGGGTTTTGTTGATAAACCCTTTAACTGTGGACTGTTATCTTAATAGTCACTTCTCCACTTAAAGACAACGGTAATGACACTTTTTTTTTCATCTTCAGATCAAAAAATTCTGATACTTTTAATAAAATCCAAGTCCTTTCTGTTCCGCAATAGGCCTAGCGCCGCTCTCTCACGGCCCACGGCCTCGTCCTGCTCGCCACAAACTACATTCAACAATCTCTTCTCTTCCACGTCATTCTCCTACACTGTTGACGTAGTGTAAATGGCACAGTGCTTCTAGGTTCTATGTCAGAATGTAGGCTTATTATTGGCCAGCATCACACATGACCAGCGTCGGCCAATAATAAGCCTACGTTCTGATGTAGAACCCAGAAGCGCTGCGCTGTTTACACTACATCAACAGCGTAGGAGAATGACGTTGAAGAGAAGAGATTGTTGAATAATGTCGTTATTTGGTGGGGTTTTTACACAAATACTATTCTCGTCGCTTCATAACATTAAGGTTGAACTACTGTAGTCACATGGACTATTTTAACGGTGTCTTTACTACCTTTCTGGGCCTTAAAAGTCGCAATGACGTTAGTCTTTGGAGGGACAGAAAGCTCTCATATTTCATCAAAAAGATCTTCATTTCTGTTGCGAAGATTAACAAAGGTCTTACGGGTTTGGAACGGCATGAGGGTGAGTAATTACTGACAGAAATTTAATTTTTGGGTGAACTAACCCCTTAAGATGCTGTCAGCGTATTCATTTCTAATGTACATGTGTGTCAGAGACATTGCTTTTTCATTGTTTAGGCTAATGAATGTAGCCACTTTTTTTGCACTTCTATATACCAAGTTTGGTCTCCGAAGTGTTATTGATTAAAGTGAGTAATTGTTATTTATTGAATTGTTAAAGCTGTTTGTTGAGGATGTGTTAGAGTCAGGGTATGGTCTCAAATTTATTTTATTTTTTTATATTGTTGTACTGTAAAAGGTTTTTGGGAAACACTTAACAATAAGGTTAATTAGTTAACATTAGTTAACATGAACTAAGAATTAACAATACTTCTACAGCATTTATTAATCTTAGTTAATATTAATTTCAACATTTACTAAAACATTATTAAAATCAAAGGTTGTATTGGTTAACATTAGTTAATGCACTGTGAACTAACATGAACAAACAATGAACAGCTGTATTTTTATTAACTAACATTAACAAAGATTAATTAATACAATAGTAAATGTATTGCTCATCGTTAGTTCATGTTAGTTAATACACTACTAATGTTAACTAATGAACCTTATTATAAAGTGTTTCCGTTTTTGTTTTACATTTTTTTTAAAACCTAAATTGATTTACATAAATTGTATACCCCAATGCAAACTTGTGTGGACCACCCCTGTGTCAGTTTTTAAGAAAACAATACAATAAATTTACCTTTGAACTGTATCATTGCCTTACATTTATTTGTCCAGTTGTAAATGTTATCTTTGTAAAATTGTGAAACTATTCTCAATGATTTATAATGTAGTGTACACGTGTAAGTGTACACTACTAGACATGGACTTGTTAGTACTACATATTTTTCCTATTTCATTTTACTCAGTTTTTAGAGTGCAATCGGTTTGCATGCTTTTTTCAAGTAAGGTGTACTAATTGGATTTTACATCAGAGTTAACACAACTAGCATAAATGAGTACATCTAAAGTAAAAGATCAAGTATAGTATACAAATTATTTTAAGTTACTGGAACTCTCTTGTAAGTGTACACTACTATACATGCACTTGTTAGTACTACATATTATTCCTATTTCACTTTACTCAGTATTTTGAGTGGTTTGCATGCTTTTTTTAAGTAAGGTGTACTAATTGGATTTTACAGTGAGTTTGTTGTAAATGAGCTCTGCCGGACATTCACGGGGGTTAACATTTAATATGGATCTTATTTATAAATTATAGAACTAGGTTCAACATCAGATGCACCTGACCTACTGTAATATCACTCCCGGGATATAATATTCTATGAATAAAACTGTGCCTCATCACATATGGGCAAGCTTTACATCTGCGTCTCCTGTGAAAGAGGAAATTAACTTCATTAATATGAAATCAGCCTTTAATTTATAACCCTGCAGTGACGGATGCTCCATTTCTCCAAGATTTACCATGGTTCTTCTGTGGCAATCCTTCATTTATGCATTTAAATGATTCTCTCCAATACTCTGCAGATAATGTAAATTTATACAGTGACACAAAAATAAGTTATCAGGCTGTCATGATTGCAGGATGATTATGAATTTCACACAAATTGACTGAAAACTAAGAGAGATTTAATCATTAGTGTACAGTGTGTAGATGCCATATGCTCATGCTTCAGTTATTAAAAACAATTTAACTGATGCATAACAAATAATGTCTCCATTTACATGTTTTATACTGCGGGGCTGTTGACTGTTTGATTCTGATTAGTAGAAAAACGTTCTAAGGTGTGCAATTATTTTTCAGTAAATGCACAGCTAAAGTAGTTCCAGGCAGATCTTGACCGCATTACAGTTCCATATCACTTCACCAAATTATTACAGTTCTTTCAAAGGTCCTTACAGCATAAGAACCAAACACACACAAAGACATTGACAGTCTTAGCCACATTACCACCTCGGGTGTGCATTATTTTTCTAATAATACAACTGTATGTCGTCAATTATTCCTTACTTATATCAAACATAAATAAATATCCTCTAATTGCAATATGATGCATAAGAGAGGATCATAGCATTTGGCACAGATTACTCTTGAATGGTTATTATTTTCCACTCAACAGTGAGAGAGTACACTGTCTAAGTGCAATGTTGTGAACTAAATGGGTTTTTTTCAGTGGATCCAGCATCAGCAATAAAGGGGAGGACATGTGCCATTAAGGAGCCACATTATGAGATGACATGAAATACAGTTATGAGACACAGATATATATATATATATATATATATATATATATATATATATATATATATATGATATAACAGCGTGTTATTGTAATAGATTTAGGTCACATCCATTCACATTTACGTTTAGTCCTCCCTGCAACTTTCTTTTTTTTAGAATACTTTACATCAGCTGTCTTTTTTCCCTTGCCACAATATTTCAATGGTTAACCATTATGGGAAAGAAGATTATATCTGTTCAAATAACGGAGGCTATTATAATGGCTTGTTTCACTTACAGATGTGATTGATTCAATCTGTGGCTAGAATATTTTATAATTATGTTTCTGCTTAGTAAACATTAAAATAAAGCTATCACATTTCTAGAAAAATTACCAAATGTAATCAGGATGCTTATCAATGTCAGTTTTCTGCCCTTAGCTTAACCCATTTGTGCCCACATTTTTCTGAATGGTTTCATGCATATAGTCGTGTTAATAGTCCTATGTGAACATGTTCTGCATTTATTTTCCCAAGGTTTTTTTTTTGTTTGTTTTCTTGAAAATATTTGATTGTGCGGCAACTATAGTTGCCGGTGGGCAAATATGTTGTATGCACCCCCTCAATGTCAAATTTGAATAGGAGGAGAACATTTGGCATCTAACTCAAAATAACCGATTTCAACAGATCAAACTTTATTCATAAATAAATGTATTATGTATAAAAGTCAAAGAACATTCAATGCAAACCCAAAAGAGCTGTATCTAGCTAATAATCTCTTGAATATGAAAACACAACAGTTTATTTTTTTCAGTTCAAAAACTGCTAGACTTTGACAAAAAGTAACTTTTATTGTTATAATTGTGATTTCATAATATGTAGATATGAATCCAACTTGAAAAACTTGTGAAAAGATGTCTTTTAGTTAAATTAGTAAAATTATGAGTAAAATTATATTTGCTGAAAAAAAATAAAAAATTGTTGCCTGGGGTCTCTAGAGACTCCAAACAGCCCGACTGTAAACCGCAGGATTAAAGTGGTGGAACTTAGTGCAGAACAAAGTGCAGCCATAACAGGGCATTGTGTATCAAAAAGTTAAATGAAAATAAATAAATACAAATTAATAGAATGAAGAAAAAATTACATCTATATAAAAAAAATAACAGTACATACAGTCAATTTCTGTACAGTAGAGATGTCATTTAAAAGGTTAAGTTTTGTTTATGAACTAAAGACCAATTTATTAACCTATTAACACAGTATACCCTATTTCCCCATGATATATGTACTTACAAGGCATTTGTCCACCGGCAATGTTGCTGCTTGGACTTTTGACTTAAGTATACAGAAAAACATAGATCTCTTGTAAGATTTGTTTTGTTTGGATGATTCTAGAGACCTTTATGATTATGTATCATAATTCATGAACATGTCAATAAAAAATACTTATTAGTAACATGAAAATGACAACTATACACTGTGGCAACAATAGTTGCTTAAATGGGTTAATGCTTAATTAACATTTTATTTCATCTGTGGTTGGCAAAGTAACAATTCTCATTTTCATTTAAACTTAAACTGAAATAAAAAATTATGAAAACAATATAGACAACTGTTACTTATTTGCTCTTTTCAGAGGCATAGCCTAGATGAACAAGACACATCTCTGAAGTTACAGCTTGTTTTTTTCTAATAGAGATAGGTCATAACCTCTGTAAAATATAGGACAAAGGCCCCAGAGCCCAGTTCCTCTCATCACCAGTGCCGTGTTACTGTCCCCAGCAGTGATGTGGAAAGGACATGTTGACATGCTTTTAGCTGACCGGCTGGCATTGCTCTCACGTTGGATAGCTGATATGAGCTATCAGACCTTTTTAACAGACTGCGTCAAGTATCAGGTGGTCTTCAGATGTGAGAGGAGACAAGACATGCACTGACCCCTATTAACCTTGCTACGACATATGACTGCGCCCAGGTTCAGAACCTGTTGCTGGATCTGTTTGCAGTTGAAACAAAATATCAGATTCAGCTGAGTGGTCAGGCAATGTCAATGCCAATGCCAAGGATCCTTAAAGGGATAGTTCACCCAAAAATGAAAATTCGGTCCTCTTTTACTCATCCTCAAGTTGTTCCAAACTTGTATGAATTTATTTCTTCTGCTGAACATAAAAGAAGATATTTTGAAGGATTTCAGTAATCAAACAGTCAATGGGAAGTCAATGGGGCCCATCAACTGTTTTGGAGGCATGACCTTAGAGCAATGTGAGAAATATTTGAGTGTGATATTATAAATATGTTTTTTAAATAAACATCCATTAAACATCCATAAATTACACATTGTTTCTATTTTATAAAGATTGCACACCATACTGTTATATCTGCACAGAGCCAAATGCTGATGATTGATTTCAATAGTAGAGCCACAGGAACATGAGTAACTTCTTCTAAAGGAGAGGATTCTTCTGCTGGGAAAACTATGAATAATGATTCCGAACTATCAAAGTAACATCATGCTCCACTGTTTGATCTTCTTCTTTTCTTTTCTTTTTTGACTGTCAGTCTCTTTGTTTGTTTTGGTTCTTTTGCTGTAGGACATTTGAAAGAACTGTAATAATTTAGTGAAGTGATATGGAACTGCAATGTGGTCAAAATCTGCCTGGAACTACTTTAGCTGTGCATTTACTGGAAAATAATTGCACACTTTAGAACGTTTGTCAAATAATCAGTCTAAAAATATCTCACTGAAAGTAATTTGTCTTTAGTGAGTTGTATTAATTACCTTAAATGTAGGATTAAAAAAATGCCACTGACAACTACAGCAAAAGAAAGTCTGTTAAGACAACTTACACGCCAGTGCTTAAGTTATAATTCAGACATTTGTCTTTCCTATTGTTTTCCAAGAGAAAACAATTTCTGAAAGCCCAAATTTTCACTCAAAGTAAAAACTATTTCCTGTAGTATTCAGTATATACTGTATATATATTCGGTTGAATCTCAGATAGGGGAGATGGGGGAAGTCACACAGAAAAGCTGTCACGAAAGCTAAGTGCCCTATCATACACCCGGCGCATTGCAAGTTTTTTTTTTTTTTTTTCTAGTTTCAGCCCGACACAGTTATCATTTTCAAATCCTGCGCCTCGTTGTTTAAATAGCAAATGCATTTGCGCCCATTCGTGTGACCATGGGCGTACTGGTCTGAAAATTAGGTGTGTTCAGGCGCATTGTTGGCACGTTGCTATTTTGAGGCAACTGAACTAGACTGTGTTATTGACCAACTTAAACCTGGTCTAAAGTCTATGGCACAATATTTTTTTGTTATTTAAAGAGCGTGTTAGTAATATGCGCCTATAGGCGGGTCCACAACGCGTGTACACTTTGTCCTGTAGATGGTCTAAAAGATCCGTTTCCTCACTAGAGAACCGTTGTTTTTCCGCTTGTAAATTCCGCCATGTAAATAGCGAATCCGCCATGGGGTGAGCGCAACTGGCTTTTAAAAGGAATGGGAGATGTGAGACTGATTGTTTTATTGCACATTACGCCCAAAACACACCCATTACTCATTAAGAGAATAGGGACAACCATTTTAGACAATGCGCCGACCATTTTTCCCGTCGTTAAACTAGCAAAAGTGGATTCGGACTAAGTGTGCTTGCGCCGTGCACTTTAGACCATGACCTTAGGTCGTTAAAGTAGGGCCCTAAATCAAAATAACTATACGGTTTTGAGCCTAAAAACACAACTGCTCAAATGCTTGTTTTCTCTAGCCGCAGTTTCTGTATGTTGATTTGAAACACCAACCAACCAACCAATAAATGAATAAATCTGTAAAAAATTTATTATTAAATACAATTCTGGAATATTTCTCAGTTCCTTATCTTTGCTGCTCTCTTACCTCTCTCTCTTTTCCTAGCAATAAAAGTGCTGTTAAGGTTGGCCCTAGGATGTCGTTATGCAATAGGTTATAGCTGGTCAGGGCCACTCACCCAGCTCTATTTGACATGAAGGTTGTTTCAGTAATCGTTTTGAATGACATTTACGTCAGCCTTTCCTTTACTCAGCCCGTCAGGCAGCAGCTTTGTGTCAGGAAAAGATTTATAATGAGTTATGATGCCAGGAAGCTAGAATGTACCATTGTGGTGGTGATTTCACTTTGCTGGGTTTTCCCCCCTGACTGCAGTTTAAAAGACATGCCCGTAGAGGGGGTTGGGAAGTGAGGCTTTTTCTACGTGTGATGAGGCAGAGGTGAGGAGAGAGTCAAACATGGATTTTCACACACTTATAATGTCCCTCCTGCACATCACCAAAGAAATGTCAGCTTGACATGAAGATGAAAGTGTGTGTGTGAGAGAGAAAAAGAGAAATTCTGTCTTTTCAGTCATACTGATGTAAGCTTTTTTGTGATGCTGTCAATGGGCAATTGATAACATACATAAAATAAATTTTAAATAATGTCACTTTTCAGCACTACATAGGCCTGTTTACACCTGGTCACTTAGTGCGTTTTCTCAGATCGGATCGCTATCCGATCACGAAAAAAACAAGTGTAGCCTAAACAGGCCCCATAAGAGCCTACCAAATATCTAAACCAATAATTCTAAGCTTATGTACTTAAATGTTTTATTCTCCTGTGATTCCATGTTCTGAATCCACTCACATGCATAGAATTGCTACTGATCTCTGTGGACTTTTGCAGGCAGAAATTATGTAGCACTGATCATTTCTCTCTCTATCTCTCACACACAGACACACACACACAGACACACACAAACAAAAGGAAATACATACAAAATGACTAAATAAATAAATAAAGTGTGGCAACAAATTTGAATTCCTAGAGGGTTGTGTCATGCTAAATTGTAAGTGATCACTCCTACTTCATCAGAGTGCACTAATGCACTAAACTTTATTGCCAGTGATTAAGATAATGTTGTTTTTATGGATGCCACTGTGATGATTTTTATATGATACCATATTTTACTTAGTGATAGTATAATTGAAACCAATTAATTTTCAAGTAAATTTCTATTTAAAATGACTAATCTGGCCAAAGTACACACAAACTGATTTAAGAGTTCACAGGCACTGTTCTCTACTTCCGTCAGCTTAGAATAAGTAGTGCAGAGTGATAACAAATGATACAGAACCCAGGGAGACACTTTATTAGTAAGCAGACTATTCCATTAATCATATCTGAGATCAATCACAGTGCTGAGCACAGAGTCATCAGCTGAATGATTCAGCAATTACTGAATTATAAATTACCCTTTACACACATTATGAAATAAATTGGATGTTTTCTTTTTCCATATGTCACTGACTGACTGACTAGCCTGTGGCACAGCACAGGATACCACAAAAAGCAAATGTTGTCATAAATAATCAGACCTCTTTGTTTCTTACCTTTGCTTTTCAAAGTCTCAGTAACAGCGCAGTTCTGAGTGAAATAAAACTTGTTGAAGTTCTCTCAGGAGGCTTTATAGGGAGGGTTTTTGCTTCTGTCTGTAGGTTCATAGACATCATCTCGCTGTGGAATCACTTGACATTTGGGCTTTTAACCATTCCCTGCACCCCACTTCCTTCCTGCTGGCAGATAATTGCATCAAACATTCGTAATGACCTATACAAGCAGGCTGCATTGAGGGCATGGCTCAGCTGATCCACACACTTATACTCCACTCTGATCGAGCGGACACTGGGATGGATTAATATGGAGCATGCAGATCGCTCGTGCTGGAACCAGCGTGTCATGACTGAGACAAGAAAGACAGAGAGGGTCCAAGTGCAAGTTAAACAGTATTTATTAAAGGTGGTAAATAAACAGAAGTAGATGCTGGTCAGAGTAGAGGTAGGCAGTACACTAGTCCAACTCGGTGACGCAATGGGCAGACGGCAGGTGAAGTATGGCAAGCGATCCCAGAGGAAGCATGGGAAATAATCCACAGGGCTGCTGGAGAAGAATCCAGAGAACAGCACGGAACAGTGGCAAGCAACACTGGAGAGCCTCGACAACGATCTGACAAAGACAGGATGAGATCACAAACAATATATAGGACTACTCATTCAAAACAGCTGGCATTGATCAACTCATTAGCCGTGCTAACAAGCCGCGCTGATGAGTGACGCCCACACACACAAATACACGCACACACATAGCGAGTCAGTGAATCCATGAACGGTGAGAGTACCCCTCCCCTAGGAGTGCCTCCTGGCACTCCCAGGAGAACTTACCCGTTGATTGTAATAATCAATCAGGGAGTGATCCAGGATGTCCCTAGCAGGGACCCAACTTCTCTCCTCCGGACCGTAAGCTTCCCAGTCCACCAAGTGCTGAAAACCGCGTCCCCTCCGTCTCGCGTCCAGAATACGACGGACCGAATAGGCTGGTACCCCATCTATGAGACGCGGCGGGGGGGAAACCGGGGCGGGCGGATTAATGGGAGAACTAAATATGGGTTCTCCTGTTCTCCTGTACGCTGGAAGGAGTTTGAGGTCGGACTGCCACTGGGCTAAGAATCTTAGTGACCGTGAACGGGAGGATAAAATTGGGAGCCAGTTTATTACTAACGGAGCGGAGAGGAGTGTTCTTGGAGAAAAACCACACTTTTTGACCAACGACGTATACGGGAGGCTTCAGCAGGTGGCGATCGGCCTGAGCCTTGGTGCGTCTAACCACCTAGAGGAGAGTCTCATGGGCTCTTCTCCATGTGTGGCGACACCTCTGGTCGAAGGCGTGAGCAGAGGGGACTGTGACTTCGGCTTCCAGACTAGGAAAAATTGGTACATATGGTAACCCTCGTTCCCTGAGGGAAGGAACGGAGACGTAGGTCATGACTGACCAATAGGAATCTCGCTAGAGAGGCCAATCTACTTCGAGTGAAACTAAAACAAGCCAATACACATTGGCGTGCAATCATTTGCATCAGCTGCGCGGCCTCGCAGTGCGGGTATATAACGAGCAGCTCCTGCAATTGCACTTCAGTTTTTGCTGAGGAGCCAACCTGATAAGCTGGCTGCCCCGGCGGGTGGCAGCAGATGTGGCGACGGGACCTACGTTTCCGTTCCCTCCTTCAGGGAACGAGGGTTGCCATATGTAACCGAGACGTTCCCTATCGGTCAGTCACTACAACGTAGGTCATGACTGACCAATAGGAATCTCTACCAAAGCACCACAGCCACTGAACCCCATCCAGCGCCCCGTGCAAGCCTCTACACCTTCTTGCCTGGAAGGACGATAGGAGGAGGCTTACACAGAGTGAATCTGACACTGTTTTTCCGTGATAACCCATACAGTGAGATATTGGATAACACTGGGAAAGCGTGCCCTTTCTGTCTAGGAAGGAGAACGCTGCGGAAGCCACTTCTTTAAAGAGTTATGTGGAAAATACATATGGACTAACCCGAAGGTTGTACTGCATATGAAATAATGGGTGACTTAGCCCAAGGGAAAGACACGGGCTTCCGTCTTAGGAGCAGCCGTGGAGAATATACACATATGGGATCCCCGTAGGGTCACACATATGGAACCCAGCCCAGATCCGGCTCTCAAGGATTCAGCGGATAAAGGCCTGGCACCGGACGCTCCTCGGTCCGGGCCGAGGGTGTTGGAGGACTCGACAGGATTTTCACTCTGCAATAAGGGTGCATAGTAGGGTGCAGCAAGCCGACAGAGCCGGGTCTCTCGGTGCTTCTACCCGTTTAGGGTGAGAACACGAGAGGAGACCGGCTCTACACCTAGGCTATAATATCTAGCGAACGTGTTAGGTGTCGCCCAGCCCGCAGCTCTACAGATATCTGTTAGCGAGTAGTCATGTGCCAGCGCCCAGGAGGATGCAATGCCTCTCGTGTAGTGTGCATGCAACCTGAGTGGGCAGGGCACGCCTTGTGCTTGGTAAGCCAAGGCAATGGCATACACTATCCAGTGGGCTAGCCTCAACTAGGAAACAGCCTTTCCCTTCTGCTGGCCTCAGTAACAGACAAAGAGCTGGTCTGAGGTGCTGAGACTTTGCGTTCTGTCCACGTACAAACGCAGGGTGCGAACGGGACAGAGCAAAGTCAGGGCTGGGTCTGCCTCCTCCAAAGGCAGCACTTGCAGGTTCACTACCTGGTCCCTGAAGGGATTGGTAGGAACCTTGGGCACATAGCCAGGCCGAGGTCTTAATACCAGATGGTTGTCACCCGGCCCGAACTCTAGGCACGATTCGTCAACCGAAAATGCGTGCAAGTCTCCTACCCTCTTGACAGAGGCCAGTGCAACCAGCAGCAAAGTCTTCATGGAAAGAAGCTTTAAGTCTACTGATTGCGAAGGGAGCATCCTGAAGCGCTCGAAACACCAGGGAAAGGTCCCAAGAGGATATGGAGGGGGGTCGAGGAGGATTTAATCGTCTCGCCCCCCGTAAGAAACCTGACGACCAGGTCGTGCTTTCCAACTGTTTTGCCATCTATGTGGTCGTGATATGCTGAAATAGCTGCAGCATGTACTTTGAGGGACAGCCTTCGCTCCAACCCTTGCTGCACTATCGGACATTTCTGGGGGTCTTCTCGGCGAGAAGAACACCATTCGACGAACAGGTCCCACTTCAGGGCGTAAACACGTCTCGTGGATGGCGACCATGCTGAAGTGATGGAGTTAAGTACCTCTGGGGGTAAGTCACCTAAAACCTCCGCGTCCCGTCCAGGGACCAGACATGGGTCTCTGAGTCAGAAAATCCTTCCTCAGAGGAATGGGCCAGGGAGGGACTGTCACAAGGAGCATGAGTTCTGGGAACCAAGTCCGGGTGGGCCAAAAGGGAGCCACCAGAAGGACCTCCTGTTCCTCGAGTAGGCTCACTGGGGGAAATGCATATTTGCGGAGGCCCCGGGGCCAGCTGTGTGCCAGTGCGTCTGTGCCGAGTGTTCCCTCGGTCAGGGAGTAAAACAGCTGGCAGTGGGAGGTCTCTGAGGAGGCAAACAGGTCTACCTGAGCCTCCCCGAACTCTCTCCAGATCAGCTGAACCGCCTGGGGGTGGAGTCGCCATTCTCCAGGAAGCACAGCTCGTGATAGCTCGTTGGCCACACGGTTGAGCACGCCAGGGACATACATGGCTCGAATCGACTTCAAATGCTTCTGACTCCAGAGGAGGAGATGGCAGGCGAGTTGTGACATGCAACGGAAGCGTAGACCACCTTGTTGGTTGATGTGCGCAACGGTCGCAGTGTTGTCCGTACGGACCAGCACGTCCCTGCCCTGTAGCGGCCTTTTCAAGCGGTTCAGGGCGAGATGTACTGCTAGCAACTCGAGGCAATTGATGTGCAAATGCAGTTGGGGGTCCGTCCACACCCCTGACACTGCATGCCCGTTGTAAATGGTACCCCAGCCGGTGGCAGAGGCATCTGTGAATACCACAGCATTCCTGGATACCTGTTCCAAGGGGACACCTGCTCGCAGGACAGGGGATCTGACCACGGGCTGAAGGTCTGGCGGCACGCCGGTGTGATTGCCACCCCGGTGAGTGCCATGATGCCACGCCCATCTCGGGACTCGGCAGTGAAGCCAGCGCTGAAGCGGTCTCATATGAAGCAGGCCGAGTGGGGTTACCACCGCTGCTGCTGCTGCCATATGCCCCAGGAGCCTCTGAAAAAATTTCAGTGGGACCGCCGTCCTGCCTTTAAACGTGTTCAAGCAGTTCAGCACCGACTGAGCGCGCAGCTCTGTGAGGCACGCTATCTGAGCGACTGAATCCAACTCTATATCGAGAAAAGAGATCCTCTGCACAGGGGAGAGTTTGCTCTTTTCCCAGTTGACCTGAAGACCCAACTGGCTAAGGTGCCTGAGCACGAGGTCCCTGTGTTCGCATAGCTGATCTCGAGAGTGTGCTAGTATGAGCCAGTCGTCGAGATAGTTGAGGATGCAAACGCCCTGTTCTCTCATGGGAACAAGGGCCCCCTCCGTGACTTTCGTGAAGACACGGGGGGACAGGGACAGCCCGAAGGGTAGGACCTTGTACTGATATGCTCGACCCTCGAACGCAAAGCGCCGGAACAGCCTGTGTCGAGGAAGAATCGAGACATGAAAGTACACGTCCTTCAGGTCGATCGCTGCAAACCAATCTTGGGGACGGATGCATTCGAAAATGCATTTCTGCATGAGCATTTTGAACGGTAGCTTGTGGAGGCTCCGATTCAAAACTCGCAGGTCCAAGATTGGTCGTAACCCACCACCTTTCTTGGGTACAATGAAGTAGGGACAGTAGTGCCCTGATCTCATATCAGCTGGAGGGACCGGCTCTATCGCGTCCTTCGCCAGTAGGACTGCGATCTCCGCACGCAAGACATGGGCATTGGCTGCTCTCACTGTAGTGGAGTGGATGGCCTGAAACTTGGGGGGACACCGGGCGAACTGAATCTTATAGCCGAGCCTGATGGTTCGAATGAGCCAGCGAGACGGACTGGGGAACGCTAACCAGGCTCTCAGAGATCGTATAAGCGGGACCAAAGGGACCATAGGCGTACCCGGAGTGGGGCAGCGAGGTGGAACACAGGGACACGGCTCGGGAGGCTCTCTCTGGAAGGCGGTCCATAGCGGTGTCTGAGTGTGCTGTGCAGCACTTACCTGGTTCCACGGGGCAGGAGGTGCAGGAGGTGGCTCGGTGACGTTCTCGGACTGCACTCTGCTGCCCACTGGCGATAGAAGAGGTGGATGAGAGTGGAGAGGATTCTCATCCCCCACTGCTCTCTGGGCCCTCTTCAGACCCAGAGATAAGGAAACTGCTCTTTTATTGAAAATTTGGGTACCGCTAGTTTTGAGGCCAGCGGCGGAACACAAACAAAACGAAACAGAGGATTTTCCACCGGGCCCTCTTCCGGGGGACGGAGCGATGCAGTCATTGTCTCCTGGAGAGCAGCCCCTTCCATCTCTGGGATGCGCTCTACGGCGCCATTTAGGTGGAGGCTGCTGCTGCGGCGCAGGAGCAGGGGCAGAAGCAGTAGGACGCCCCCCGCGAGCGGGGCTTGTAGAGGCTTGTCTTCTCAGATTCACTCTTGAAAACAGCATCGAAGTGTTGGCTCGAAGCAAAAAACTGAAGTGCAATTGCTGCAGCTACTTGTTATACACCCGCACTGCGAGGCCGCGCAGCTGATGCAAATGATTGCACGCCAATGTGTATTGGTTTGTTTTAGTTTCACTCGAAGTAGATTGGCCTCTCTAGCGAGATTCCTATTGGTCAGTCATGACCTACGTTGTAGTGACTGACCGATAGGGAACCTAGACTACACTGAAACAGATAGAGGCCCGTAGACGAGACTGGTAACGAGTTGTGAGCGTACTCAACCCAAGAGATTAGCTGGCTCCAGGAGGAAGGGTTCTGAGGTACCAAACATCGTAAAACTCTTTCTAAAACTTGGTTGGCTCGCTCAGCTTGCCCGTTAGTCTGGGGATGGAATCCATACGAGAGACTGACACACGCCCCCAGTAACCAACAAAATTTGGAGCAACACTGGAGAGCCTTGACAACGATCTGACAAAGACAGGACAAGATCAAAAACAATATATAGGACTACTCATTCAAAACAGCTGGCACTGATCAACTCATCAGCTGCGCTAACGAGCCGCGCTGATGAGTGACGCCCACACACATAAATACACGCACACACATAGCGAGAGCGAGCATGAATCCATGAACCGTGACACAGCGAGCCTCTAGGGAGAGATTGACCCACTGATACTTTTGTTATTGATATCACACTAGGAGCCTGGGCCATAATGAAAACCTCAGAAACAAACTGCTTGCTGTTATATCTCAATAAATAAGGAATATTGGATATACACAAAACAAAAAGTATTGTTTAAGTATGTTAAAATAGCCAGCAAGACACATTTCTGAAATAGAAGCTTTACAATAAAAATGATTTAATGTACAGTATTTATTAGATCCTCTGTAGCAATTATAAATATATGAATATGATTTTCCTTTCACAACAAAAGTTGTATTTTTCTACATTTTTAATCTGCAAACTGTAAAAAAAATGTGGCTCACTGTCAGAATTATCAGGTTTTAGTGACATAATCTTGTCATGATTCTGCCCTCTTGTCATTTTCTTTCTCTAGTCTTGAGGCAGGATCATGACAGACCCATGTTTTGTGTGCAGGCACATGGCCTTGTGTTTGGGCTGTGTGCTTGTGTTGTCTCGTTCTCTTACCCCGCCCCCTTGTTATCCTCATCTTGTCTTCATTGCCTGATCGTGTGTCACCTGCTGTCGTTATCTGTTCTCCCTTTATTATCCCCTTGTGTTTGCTGTCCTGTGCTGGTTTATTGTGTATTCTTACATGGTTAACATATTCCTGTGAGTACCTTGTCTTGAGTTCTGTTTAAACAAAGAAGTTTTCTTGTTATAGTTATTTTGTTCCTGTGAAGTTTTATGTCTAAGTCTTAGTCTAGTGTTGTTAGTCTTTTGCTTTGCCTGTGCTGTTTTTTCCCCCCTCGTGGGGTTTTGTTTTCCCTTTTTGTTATCAATAAACCTTGTGTGTCAGCAAACTGTCTGCGATTGGGTTAGTTCCTTAAAAATCCGTAATAAATATCCGTCGCCAGGCAACAAAAGCACATCTGGAGTTATTCTCTTGATGTGGCCTCAATGCCAAATGTTGTGCTAATAAACCAGTGCCAGGGAGGCTCTTGTATTCGGTTGGAAACTGCAGAGGAAAGCAGTAATTACGACTCCTAAATTAGTGTGCAGGAATGAAATTGATTCACATTACTGTTTCTTTTCTGTGACAAAGGACCACTGGTGTGAATGTAATTTTGTCTGAGAACTGTGGGTAATGTTTGCTTGAATAACATGAACAAGTGATGTGAAGCAGGGGTTTGGTTACTGTGATCTGATCAAGAGCAAGTTTTTCTCTGTAAATTGTGGGCATTTTGGTGGGAGAAGAAGGTTTTAAAGTTTTGGTTGTTTACTTATTTGTTTGCTGTAGGGATCACAGAGAGCAACACATTGGAGATTGATTTAAAAATCATTTTGAAATTACAATAGTCATGCAGCAAAATCAGCTACATCTTTTACAGATAAGCTCTGAGCACATGCTCTCAAAATTGGACTCAATAGAAATATAAATGCATGTCTTCTTATAGAATGCAAGAACAAAGATGTCTCAGAGTACTGAAAATCCTCAGGGACTTCTTAACACGCTGGCGCTGACCTTTAAAAAGTCACGGCTGAAGAAGTCCAGTTAAAGTTCCATTACCTACAACCCCTCACTTCCTCAACCAGTTGCAGCCTTACACCTTAAAAGTTTTATTGTAAACAATGTTTATGCTTTACAACAGTCCTTTACGTAGACCAGGAAGGTTACACTACAACACCATTTACACACACACACACACACACACACACACACACACACATATAGTATATAGGTTAATTCATGGTTAATCATGATACAACTAATGCTAATTCATACTACTTGAAATGCTAAAACATGTAAAGTATGTATATGTATATGTAAAGATGAATACCAAAATGAATCAATGTAAAAGTATTGTTTATTGTCAGTTCATAATGCATTAACAAATGTGACCCTGGGCCACAAAACCAGTTACAGGTAGCAACAGCCAACAATTCATTGTATGGGTCAAAATTATCGATTTTTCTTTTATGCCAAAAATCATTAGGATATTAAGTAAAGATCATGTTCTTTGTGGTCCAGGGTCACAAATGTTAACAAATGGAACCTAACCGAACTGTAAAGTATTGCCATGTAACTACAATTTAGCTTTACCTTTTCAGAGACAACTGAGTTGATTTTCAAAGTTTTACAAAAAACAGGGAAGTTTAAATGTGAAATGCAAGAGATAAGTGTGTCCAACCTAAAATAAAAAAGCATAAGTTTAATTTAAATTTATTTGAAGAGCATTAAATACAAAGGCAAACAATATCCCCAGTAAAGCAAAGCAGAAACAATCAGCTTTTCTGTAAGAGATTGGATGTAAAGGCATATTCGGCTATGCTACAGTTAGTCATGGGTGACATTGAGTCTCAACGAACCCTGCAGTAGTGCTCCATTATTCTAGGCTGAGAAATTCTCTCATTTCTCTCTTTAGTGTGGGAGGATGGGGTGGGGTTTTTAAATTCTAACGGGATTGTGCTGATACCCACATATCTGAGCTGTCACTTCAAAGGCTGCAACTTAAAACACCTTTCCACTGATCTGAGGCCTAAGTAATTGAAATACAATTTTACGTGCTGAAGGCGAATTATAAAGGAAACAGCATTTAACCCTTGTGTTATGTTGCGGGTCAATTTGACCCGTTTCGATTTTCTAGTTGTTGGAAATACTGGTTAACCTTTGGTTTTTTTCTTGATATTTTGTGACTTTTTCTCATTTGTCATGATGAACATGCATGCAAAGTTTCAACATGCTGATGTATTTTGACATATACAAACAAAATTACTGTTACGTTCGTGATGTTCGCGGGTCAATTTGACCCATCATAGACAGCCATTCAAAAGCAACTGTACAGACACAAAATAAAAACATTTATTTTCTGTATGTCAGGGCACTTCAACTCCAGTTCTAACGTGCAGGTGCATCTAAAAGTGCTCTAAACCTAACCAAACACACTTGAAAAAGCTAAAATTACAGTGTTCAGAATTATTTGCAAATTACAGATGAAAATACGAAAAATATTATAATGAGAGCTTATTTTACTATCTGTGTCTGACAAAGATAGTAAAATAAGCTCTCATTTCAATATTCAAGATATCTTAAATACCTAGCTTTTAACCAAAACTTTTATGTAGGATTTTTTTTTTAATGTAGATCTTTTATGAAGGCAGCTTCACAGAGCCAAAAAATAAATAAAAAACATTTATTTGATGTATGTTTTTGTTTTGTTTGGTTTCTCACTTCCCAGTTAGTGAATAATGAAACTAGGAAAATAGGTCTTAGGAAACTAGGGAAAGTTAACTTAGGAAAATGAACAATTTTCATTATACAGCTATTTTCTTTTGTTCAGTTACAATGTTCAAAGCATAAAATGTAAAAAAAAAAAAAAAAAAAAATGTACACTCATAAAGGGATGGACATGGTCAGAAACAATGCTCAGGTAGGCCGTGGCATTTAAACGATGCCCAATTGGCACTAAGGGGCCTAAAGTGTGCCAAGAAAACATCCCCCACACCATTACACCACCACCACCACCAGCCTGCACAGTGGTAACAAGGCATGATAGATCCATGTTCTAATTCTGTTTACGCCAAATTCTGACTCTACCATCTGAATTTCTCAACAGAAATCGAGACTCATCAGACCAGGCAACATTTTTTCCAGTCTTCAACTGTCCAATTTTGGTGAGCTCTTGCAAATTGTAGCCTCTTTTTCCTATTTGTAGTGGAGATGAGTGGTACCCGGTGGGGTCTTCTGCTGTTGTAGCCCATCCGCCTCAAGGTTGTGCGTGTTGTGGCTTCACAAATGCTTTGCTGCATACCTCGGTTGTAACGAGTGGTTATTTCAGTCAAAGTTGCTCTTCTATCAGCTTGAATCAGTCGGCCCATTCTCCTCTGACCTCTAGCATCACCAAGGCATTTTCGCCCACAGGACTGCTGCATACTGGATGTTTTTCCCTTTTCACACCATTCTTTGTAAACCCTAGAAATGGTTGTGCGTGAAAATCCCAGTAACTGAGCAGATTGTGAAATACTCCGACCGGCCCGTCTGGCACCAACAACCATGCCACGCTCAAAATTGCTTAAATCACCTTTCTTTCCCATTCTGTCATTCAGTTTGGAGTTCAGGAGATTGTCTTGACCAGGACCACACCCCTAAATGCATTGAAGCAACTCCCATGTGATTGGTTGATTAGATAATTGCATTAATGAGAAATTGAACAGGTGTTCCTAATAATCCTGTAGGTGAGTGTATATGCAAAAAAAAGTCAGTATACTGTTTATTTTCCGATTTTGTCAAAACAAAACTGGTTTAAAAATGGTTTAAAAACATTTTCATAAATCATATTTTCAGATATAATGTTTTTGTTATGTTTGACAAATCTTGATATTAAAAGTTTACAGTTTGTATCTAAATCTTTGTTGTTTTTCATAGTGTGATTTTTGAGGAATTGTATTGAATCCAATTAGGGTCAATTTGACCCGGTCCATAAGGGGAGTACACAGAAATCAAACAGAACACAAGGGTTAAATTCACTCTCTAAGAACATGAAGGGAAAAGAGACCATTGACCCTGATGAAAAAAAGGTCAGTATTGGATGCTTTTGTGTGTCGTTGTCTCCACAAGGCTGTTTAATCAGCTTAACCAGCAAGACTTCCGTGGTCAACCAGCCTCACTGTGATGGAGTGATGCTATGACCAGCATTATAGCACACACCAGCCTGCTTACACTGGTCTAAGCTTGTCTTTTCAACAAGATAGTCAGAAGTAGTTCCTCAGATTTATAAAATGCTGTTTAAATATTAAAAATGATCTCCAGTTTTAAAAGTTAGATGAAACCACATGCGTCAGTAGAAAAAGGGGAAATATGCATCAACTAATGACATTAAGCCTTTAATATCCTTGGAAGTGAATTACAAACAGACATTAAAGAGACTGTTCAGTCTGGCCTACCTTTGATGCCAATAGCCCCCTGATTTTATATTCCTGAGGACATAAATCATGAGGAATATATTTAATGAGGACATATTTAATGAGGATCAGTCCAGTTTCCTTTCTTCCCTTTGTGTTTGATCACTAACTGGTCACATGCATTACGGAGTAGAGAAGAGAAACACCATTTTGTTTATTCATTTCATTTTTAATCAGCAAACTGTAAAAGAAATGTGGCTCACTGTCAGAATTCAGCATTTCATTTTATTCTAGTGTCCCCAAACTAGCACTTAACCAGCATAATGATTGGTTGGGAACTGGGGTTCTTTATCTACTCTGACTGTGAAATTAATAGCTGCAGTGAGAGAGAAGAAAAAAGGCAGAGCAATTGCAATGCAGATCAAGATGAGGAATGTTGTGTCACAAGCATCCTAATCATGTTTTGAAGATTCAGCATAATCTAGCAGCGAAGAGGAAATGCGTACTAAATGAGATGGCGGAGCAAAAACACAAGTGTTGGTCCACCACACTGGTTTTTTTTTTTTCGCCTTTGCTTGACTCATAGTTCTGGGAACAGTGATTTCTGCCTTTGATCGCATGGAAAACACATTCGCTTTTCAGATGGTTTTGTTTTGCACAGCACAATACCAGTCAGAATTAGCGATTTAAATGACCATGAGAGGGATTAAGTGCAGTTTGCCAGGCTATAAATGATGCAGACTCTGATGCAGGATCATTGATTTTGAAATCATTCATTAATAATGGTCCATGTACAACATCAGAGATTTAAAGGTGCACATACACACAATAACATACTAATGTAGTATCCATTCATTCCCTAAGGTGAGATTTGCAAAATATCTATATTTTTGTAAAAAAAAAAAAAAAAAACATATTTTAAAGATTTTAAAGTGCCCCAGTGGTGAAAATCAAGGTTTTAATATTATTTATACTGTATGTCTATGTGTTTCTTTCAATATGCCTTAAGACAAACCATGTGCAAATTCACAAGTCAACACCATTGCTGAGTATTTTCTCCTTAGTGAACCAAAGACAGTCTCAAAAACGCGGTTTGAAATCCAACTACCTTGTAACCAATCACGTCAATGTGTGATCCTCAACGAGTTGATCTGAGCTGGTTTGAGTGAGTGGAGTCGGGGCAAAATTGCATATTCATAGAACCACGTATACTAAATGAGGCAAGGGTGTAGAGTTACATTCAAGCTATTTCAAGGCATCAAAAATTTTCAAGGAAAAAATGCTTAAATATGTCATTTTGGTGATCAAAAATGAGTTTTAAGGGGAAAAAATGATTGGCTACACTTTAACATGCAAGGAAAGAGTTTCCTATCTATTTTGCTGCTGCAATGTAGCAAAACTCCTATCATGTTATACATCCTGCAAATAAATCTTGTTGAAACGTTAGACATCCAAAAGGATAAAAAGCATGTGTGGTGTGTTATAGCCTCTTCCCTCCCCCTACATAGAGACAATTGATTTGTGGCTTTTCAAAATTTAAATAATGGATGGATCTGGCAGTCAATAGTGCATGGCCATTAATCTTGATTTATGTGCTGTAGGGGCCCATCTGGCAGTTCCCCACTTTATTCTCAGTGGAACCCATTGAACAGAGCATTTTACACTAACTCCAAAAGTGCCAGCAGGGCCAGAAGCATCATGCCCATTCAAACTGAATTTTGAGCCAAGTAGATTTTAAATGCAACTTCTTAAAAAGATTTGCATCTTTCAAAGTTACGTTGCAGGATTATTGTATAGATTATTATACTACAAATATTTATTTATTATTATTATTATTATTATTATTATCATAATAAGAATTAAAGAAAAAAGTGTACATTTTGTCAGTCGTTTTACACAAAAAAATCTGTCATCATCTACCCCACCCTCAGGAATGCATTTTGATCACTGGTTGTCAAGTTTATTTGCAGTTTTGCTTGGATTATTAATTTTTATTTATTTTAAGAATGAATAAATGACACAAATGACATGCACTAAATTATCTATTTCTAACAACATTCTGAATTGACTATAATGCACTTCATCCTCTAGAATACAGATGTGGTTCACTGACTCATATCACAGCCACAATGAAAGTATTCTATGCAGTGACAAGGATAAAAACAATGACAAAGTATTGATCTTCTGTGAACACTTTTTGAAAAGGTCTGGTGTCAGTCAAAAGGTAAAAAAAACTCAAAAGAAGCACTGTTGACACTGCCATACTAACAAACTAAGGCTATTCATCAATTTCTGTTTAGCACAGAAAATTAAATTTAAGGTTCTGTGTCAAAAACCTGAAAGACAGGCACTGAGTTATTTTAACAACCTGTGCCACAGGATCTTCAGAGAATGCGATACTAAGGAGGAGCGAGCATATGCTTATTAATATGCTATTAAATGAAGTCTAGACTGTGCAAAAGGTCATCTTTATTAAAGTGAGACATATATGCTGAATTATTAACTGTTTCAGAGAAGCAAATCAGTTTAAGTTGCTATGATTATTTGCTCTATAAACAAAGTGCCTCATTATCAGAAACAAGATAAGAGACTAATAACTGATATCATGCTGAGGTACCAATCCATTTTGTCCCACTACAGCTATAATACCACACAAAACAAGCCATTTCTCAAGCAGACAGATCACAGAAAATAGATTGCACAAGGATCGCGGGTGCAATTCAACAACATGTCACACAGTTAGTGAAAGTAGTGTACAAGCAAAAGGTGATGATTTTAGACATTTAGAGTGCTCTGGACTGCCTGGAATTGTACTACAAACAGATACAAGAAGCACAAGCAAACAGTGTTTCCGTAATGATTTTGTCAATTCTTTGTTTGCTATTCATGGGACTATGATTTAGAAGTAATGCAGCTGCTCTGTCACAAGGATTTTGGAAATACACAGTGAGAATGTGAGAGACGAAAAGAATGAGAAGAAACCGCTACAGTTCTACACACTGCTATAGAAACTTTGCAGTGACCTGACATTTCTCCAGCTCTCAAAAATCCAATAGCCAATTGCTGACCTGTTTCTGAGGTTACAAGTAGATGCTATCTGAATTTGGACTTGTTTGGAGCAAACATACAAATCAAACATTCTCACAGTTTGGAGCAGGTTCAATTATTACCAGTAAACAGAAATTTGAGGCATGATTACCACAGGCTTAAGTCTAACCAGAGGCGGTCTTATTCTCAGTGTAAAAAAAATAAAAATAAAATAGGCTGTGTTAACACTGCAGAGAAAGAACTTGAGACATCCTTTCGATCTTATCCCAGTATTCTGCTTCTGAAACGAAATCCTCTTATTTTTATAATTAATCAACAGGAGACTAGATTATTATCTGAAACATTATCCCCAGCACTATGTGCAAACTGAAGAAAGTGTTCATCTGCCTGCTTGTGCAATGGTATTTTAATAAGCAGAATTGAAGATCTAGAGGGAAAATCAGAAAGTTAAGCTAATGGACAGATGAGTGAATGGATGAATTACTGTTATAATTAATCACCAGGAGACTAGATTATTATCCGAAACATTATCCCCAACACTACATGCAAATTCTTCTAACCGCCTACTAGACATTTTTTACCAGCAGAAGTGACAGAGAATTTCAAAAAGGAAAATCAGTAAGTTATGCTTTTGGACAGGTGACTGGATAAATAAACAGATGTATTAAACGCAGCCCATTTTACATTATCTGCATGTCCTTGTGTGAGGCTTAATTGAGTTTCATGTTTTTGTGAAATCTCTCCCCACAAAAAAAAAAAAAAAAAACTGCACTTACAGTATATGCATGCCATTTACTGCTGTGCCACTCTCAGATGCATGTATTCGACAAGCCAGGTGGTTTAAATTTATGCAAGCCGATGGTTAAAAGCTAATGGTCTCTGATAGTTATCGGGCCCTGAGGAATACATCAAGATTGTTGGCCTTGCTTCACTCGCAGAAAGGCTGCCCTTCATGGTGCAAAATGGCCAGTCCAGATGAAGTCTTTAGTTTGCATTAGTTTAAATCTTTTAGATCAGTGGCCTTCGACTCGTGATTGCAGCCCAAAACTTATCTGATCTGTTCTGACAGGAAAATTAAATTGTAATTGTAATAATAACAAAATAATAACTAAGTAAAAACAATATGAATGTTTTTACTTTATTTTTAAGCAAATAAATGCAGCCTGTGTGAGCATAAGTTTAGTCACGGTTGGTTTTGTTTTGTTTCGTGTCTTTTATTTTGTAGTTTGGTTCCTGTTTCCAAGTCATGTGTTTCCCTTGCCCTCATGTGATCTTGTCATGTGCTTCCCTTGGTTCATGTGTTGTGTTCTTATTGGTTTGTCTTGTCATGTGATACTCTGCTAAGTCATTGGTCTTTGTGCATATAGCCCTCATGTTACCAGTGTCTCTTGACTTGCTTTGTCCATGTAACCCATTGTTTGGTGAGTCAAGTCAAGTCTGTTTTTGTTCACGTTTTGGTTAATAAAACTGCAACTCACTGCAACTCAGTGGACTTTTGTTACATAGTTTTCATAAGTTATACAAGATTCAAGTATTTTTTTAAGTCAGCCTAATGTAACTTTAGTTGAAATGACTTGAACAGTTGATTAAACACGTTGATTGTAAATAAAAAGCAGCAACTTTTTTTTACAGTGTAATTTTTTTTATTGATTTAGAAAAAGAAGTCCCTTATGCTCACCAAGTAAACACATTA
The DNA here is from genome assembly GCA_026230005.1 of Gila orcuttii. NCBI lineage: Eukaryota > Metazoa > Chordata > Actinopteri > Cypriniformes > Leuciscidae > Gila > Gila orcuttii. Next base: position 20,061,101 of record JAPDVR010000004.1, read on the forward strand.
ATATTGTAAATTATTATTATTACAATAAAAAAAACATAACATTTCTTATTATAGTAGCATTTTCTTATTATTACCAGCATTTATTAGGAATATAAATCTTTTGTAAAGTTATGACTGTCTTTACTGCCACTTTTGATCAATTTAAATCGTCCTCGCTTGGTAAAAGTATTAATGTTATAAAAAAAAGCACACAATGACCTCAAACTTTAGAACGGTACTATATATATATATATATATATATATATACACTAACCATTCATAGTAAATATAAATGTACATGGGCATCAAAGGAGAAAAAAATGCCTCCTGTATCTTTTGTTGTTAACAAGATATTTGGCACAAATTCATCACTTTGTAGAAACTAGTTGACATCCTCTTTAAAATCAGAATCAGAATCAGAAAGAGCTTTATTGCCAAGTGTGCTTGCACACACAAGGAATTTGTTTTGGTACTGAGGCTTCCAGTGCACATATACAAATACAGATACAACAAGTAATAGTAATACAAATAGTAATACAAATTCTACGAATAAAATTATAAAAAAATATGAAAGTACTATAAAAATATATGGTCACAGTTGGGTTTTGTCAGAATAAACATTTACAGATAATGAACATATTTACAGTATTTTGTATAGTATGAATAAATATAAATATAAATATCACCTGAATTTTAAAGAAATTGCACTAAACAGTGGGAGTATTGCACTTCAGGCATATGCCTTGGGAGATATGTTAACTGTTCAGAAGGGAGATGGCCTGTGGGAAGAAACTGTTCCTGTGCCGAGATGTTCTTGTGGCCAGTGATCTGAGTCGCCGTCTTGACGGTAACAGATCAAACAGGAGGTGTCCAGGGTGAGTGGAGTCTGTGATGATTTTACCTGCTCTCTTCCTCACTCTGGAAGAGTACAGGTCCTGGAGGGTTGGCAGGGGGGCACCAATGATCCTCTCCGCAGTCCGGACTGTCCGTTGTAGTCTCCTGATGTCTGATTTGGTAGCTGAACCAAACCAGACAGTGATGGAAGTGCATAAAACAGACTCAATAACGGCTGAGTAGAACTGAATCAGCAGCTCTTGAGGCAAGTTGAACTTCCTCAGCTGGCGAAGGAAGTACAGTCTCTGCTGGGCCTTTTTCACAGTGGAGTCAATGTGATTGTCCCACTTCAGGTCCTGAGAGATGATAGTGCCCAGGAACCTGAATGACTCCACTGCTTCCACAGTGCTGTTCATGATGGTGAGTGGGGGGAGTGCTGGGCTGTTCCTCCTGAAGTCCACGATCATCTCCACTGTTTTGAGCGTGTTCAGCTCAAGGTTGTTATAACTGCACCAGACAGCCAGCTGTTCAACCTCCAGTCTGTAAGCAGACTCGTCACCGTTTTGGATGAGACCGATGACAGTGGTGTCGTCTGCAAATTTCAGGAGCTTGACAGTGGGGTCTTTAGAAGTGCAGTCATTTGTGTACAGGGAGAAGAGCAGTGGGGAGAGAACGCACCCTTGGGGGGCGCCAGTGCTGATTGTGAGTGTCTTGGATGTGTGTTTCCCCAGTCTCACTCGCTGCTGCCGGTCCGTCAGGAAGCTGGTGATCCACTGACAGATCGAGGATGGCATGGAGAGCTGGGTCAGTTTGGCTGTGAGAAGACCAGGCATGATGGTATTGAAGGCCGAACTGAAGTCCACAAAGAGGATCCTTGCATAAGTCCCTGGTCTGTCGAGATGTTGCAGGATATAATGCAGTCCCATGTTGACTGCATCATCCACAGACCTGTTTGCTCTGTAAGCAAACTGAAAGGGATCCAGCAGGGGTCCGGTGATGTCCTTCAGGTGGGCCAGCACCAGTCTTTCAAACGACTTCATGACCACAGACGTGAGAGCGACAGGTCTGTAGTCATTAAGTCCAGTGATTTTGGGTTTTTTGGGGACAGGAATGATAGTGGAGCGTTTGAAGCAGCAGGGAACTTCACACTGCTCCAATGATCTATTGAAGATCTGCGTGAAGACCGGGGCCAATTGGTCAGCGCAGGCTTTTAAACAAGCAGATGAGATGCCGTCTGGGCCTGAGGCTTTCCTAGTCTTCTGTTTTTTGAAGACTCTGCTCACGTCCTCCACACAGAACTTAAGCTCAGGTTGGATGGCAGGAGGGGGGGGGGGGGGGGTGGGAGTGCAGGAGGTGATGGTGAATGTGTGAAGTGCAGATCAGACCGGGTGTGTGGTGTGAATGAGGGCTTTTCAAACCGGCAGTAAAATGAATTTAAATCGTCAGCCAGGTGTTGATTGTCCACAGATCGAGGGGATGGTGACTTGTGGTTGGTGATGTTCCTCAGGCCATTCCAGACTGATGATGGGTCGTTGGATGAAAACTGGTTTTTCAGTTTATCAGAGTAGTTCCTTTTAGCAACTCTGATCTCCTTTGTCAATCTGTTTCTGGCCTGGTTATACAAGATTTTATCCCCACTTCTGTAAGCATCCTCTTTGGCATGACGAAGGTGTTTGAGTTTCCCAGTAAACCATGGTTTATCATTAGTGAATGATAAGAATGTCCTGGTAGGAATGCATGTATCCTCACAGAAACTTATATATGATGTTACAGTATCTGTGAGCTCATCCAGATCGTTGGTAGCAGCTTCAAAAACAGTCCAATCAGTGCAATCAAAGCAGGCCTGTAGATTCTGCTCTGCTTCATTAGTCCATCTTTTTACAGTCCTTATTACAGGTTTAGCTGATTTCAGTTTCTGCCTGTAGGTCGGTATGAGATGAACCAAACAGTGATCAGAGAGCCCCAAAGCTGCCCGTGGGACCGAGTGATACGCATTTCTTATTGTGGTGTAACAGTGGTCCAGTATATTACTGTCTCTGGTGGGACATGTAACGTGCTGTCTGTATTTTGGTAGTTCACGGGAAAGATTTGCTTTGTTAAAATCCCCAAGAATGATTAAAAGAGAGTCTGGGTACCTTTGTTCCGTTTCAGCTATTTGTTCAGCCAGCTGTTGTAGCGCCGCGCTCACGCACGCGTCTGGAGGGATGTAAACATTCACGAGAATGAAAGAGGAAAATTCCCGAGGCATGTAGAAGGGTTTACAGTTTAAGAAATGTGCCTCTAAATTAGGAGAGCACATCTTCTTCAGTGTTGTTACATCTGAACACCAACTTTCGTTAATGTAGAAACACAATCCACCACCTCTCTTTTTCCCTGTTAGCTCCGCGATGCGATCCGCTCGGAACAGCTGGAAGCCCGGCAGATGTATTGCGTTGTCCGGTATGGCTTCACTCAGCCAGGTTTCAGTGAAGCACAAAGCAGCAGAGTTTAAAAAATCCTTGTTAGTGTGGGTGAGGAGAAGTTCATCCGTTTTGTTAGGAAGGGATCGGAGATTCGCGAGATGAATACTGGGGAGTGCAGTGCGCAGGGCCGCGCTCGCGGAGTTAAACCAGCGCGCCGGCTCGCTTCCCGCGTTTGCGTCTGAACGCGCGTTTGAACAACAACGCTGCCCCTCCGACGAGAATGTCCTGCAAGACGTCCGAATAATCAAAAACTGTAGAAAAGGTTTCTGGTGTGTGTTTCCTAATGTCCAGTAGTTCGTCTTTGGTGAAACTGATTGGATAAGAATGACTAAACGCAGAACAAACGAACAAAAACAACACAATAGCTGGAGAGCTCCACACCGAGGCAGCCATCTGCGGCGCCATCTTGGATTATGTCCAAGTAAGGTAAAAGTAAAAGTAAGGTAAGAGAACATATAAAGACCCAGACTTTTAAATACAGGTTCACTTGCACAAGAATAAACATGGTTTGTCAACATAGGGTTGCCTAATGTACAATGGGTCCTCCTGAAGCAAAAACTGGTTTTAATTGTCTAACTGAGCCAAGAAGACAATTTGTGTTGTGCAAGACGCAAAAATTACCTATACAAATTATTTTACAAAAGCTAACCATTATAAGTCATAGAATAATTCTTATATTGCTGTCAAGTGGTTGATTGTTGTCATGTGGCCACTTACGCAGTCATGTCATCTCACTATAGTTTTGTGCAGAGAATGTAAGTGGAAGTGAGATGTGAAGATGTAGGAGGTTTTAGAGTGCTGCCCTGATTAGGTGACCCAAACCAGAGGGAGGATGTACAATTATGTCTCGTTGCTGAGGGCGAAATGAAGCTGAGATTAATGGTAGGAGACAGATGGACTGGGGGTTGAAGAGCTGCATTACTGCAGTGCTGGAAGTGAGCTAAGGTCAAACCGAAAGATGGATAAAAACTTCTGTTTATTTTACTGGGAATGTGTGGACTGGATTTTTGACATGAAATGTTCAGTAACCACTGACCTTCCTCATCTTGTTTTTCTGCCCTCAAATGTCTCGGGGCTTCACAGCATGTAAAGCACAGAGATGCAAACTGGGTAGGATGGTCCCAAATTCCAAGCACTACTCCAACATTGATATGTGGATGGATGCACATATTTGATCGAAACACTAGGTGCCGCTGTAATGAGGACAATTTGATTTTCACTCATAACTACCAACTCGACTCTCTTGGGAAGGCGGGTATAGTGAAAAGCATTCAAATTTCTCTGTTATTAACCTTTTAGATCAATCTCTATTAGATCAAACAGCTCTGACGTGGAAACCAGGAGAAACATTGTGCCAATGAATAGGCGTTAAGTCCACAAATCAGCAACATTAACCATCTCACAGTGATGTTATTACTTCTGTGGCAAATTCAAATGCATTCTTTACTGGACCTCTTAGCGCTGTGTAGTAACACTGTCGCTTGATCAAGATCGGTTCGCGCTGACAAAAGTCCAAACTGATGAACAGTTCTTTAAGCACAAACGAGTCGCGCAGTTTCGTTCCGTTTTCAATAGGCTACGTTTGTTATTTGATGTTGGGCAACTGCTAACAAAATGTTGGTCGCACCGGCAGGAAAAATGGTCCAACCACAATCCAGTCTCGTACCCAACGGTTCAATATGAATACGTGTATCGTTACACTATGCATATGGTTAATATGGATAGTTTCCATACAAAAACCCATTGATTCATTTCAGAAGGCATTTGAGTCATTCCACGAAACCGGTACGATTTGAGTCCCTCTGACCTTTTTAAGTGTATTTTACCTATTGGGTCACCAAAATCTATTATTAAAAGCTTTTTGTATCAATTGAAATGTCTCCTTTAATAGAGTTTAAAAATAATGACAAACATTTTATTTTTATATTAGAAATTATCTTGTTTTTTCAGTTGACACCACCTATTTTGTCATGTCCCTCATGGCCTTCTATGAAAGTGTACTTGGAATATGAATAATAAAATTAGAAAAAAGTCCATACATTTTGCCATTCCCATGAATATCTATCTGTGCTTTTTTGCTGGTAATGTTTTTTTTTTTTTTATATAAATTCATGATTATTAATTAAAATCACATTATTTAGTTCCGTACCTCAGTAATCCCTCAACCCCGTTACACACATCATTCTCCCCCCATAAAAATAATGAACAGATCCTTATGTGACATCAACAACAGGAAGTGACATCATAGAAGTCTTCTGAACAACATTGTGTGCAGACACAGGCAAGTTACCAACTACTTTTATAACTATTACTTATTTAGAATTGTGATATTGTGGTTGTCAAGCTCAACGACTCAACCCCGTTACATCAAATAAAGATAGAATTCTATTACTTGTGAAAATGATCTTTGTTATTTCAAAAGCATACATGATTTCTTAATATCATGCATTCCATGTGCTCTCCTGTTATTCACTACATATAGAGCAGTGGCCAATTTTAGCAAAAAATCACAACCCCGTCACACTCAACCCCGTTACTACTTTGCCACGAAGCATACGCACATGTAAAAAAAAAACACACAAACACGCTCACTCACACACACACACACCCACACATACATCAAAAAAGCACACAAGTTATAGGTTTTATTTTGATGACCTATTCAGTCATTTTATAATGTTCTAATGTATACTACGTTATTGTTGTTTTTCCTGCAGTCAGGACTCGGGTTAATAAAACTGAGTTGCAATTGCAATTTATATCTGTTGTTTTTCTTGGTAACATAATAAAATACAGTGCTTATAGAAAATCTTACAGTGAATTTGAGTAAAAAAAAAACAACTACTCATATGTTAAGCTGTATTTGTCTCTTCAACCCCGTTACCATCTTCAACCCCTAGTCTCAACCCCGTCACACCTACATTTTTATGATTTTTTTTTTACATTTATGAAAAGTAAATTATTGTTTGTTGAACTCAGTCTAAAATGTTCAGAGCAATCATAAGAATACTGATTTTAATTCAAATTCTGAAGTTAAGCCACATCTTTGATCAAAAATGATGAGGTTGCTGTCACAAAAAGTGCCCATTTCAGGCTTTAGTATAGCATAAGTGTGAAATAATATGTACATTTTACATTTGCAATTACTGAATTAGTGTGAGGGACATCTGACTAATAGGAAAATGTGGATTTCATTACAAATATATTTTATAATTATATTCAGAGAGCTCCCATATTGTCCATAACGGGGTTGAAGACTAATAGCGCCCATATCTTAAAATAATTACCAATAATAAAAAGTATTTAATGCCTGAGGTGGGAAAATATGTTTTTCTGGAAGTTAAATATGTCATTAATGTTGTGGAGTGTTCAGAAAAGAAATACATGTTGGTAAAAAATCCAAAAATGTGTAAGTCCAAATCGTACCGGTTTCGTGGAATGACTCATTTTTTAACCCACTTACGGATAACTTTTATGATGGATGAATGCGCTTTTATTCATTATTCACTGCTATTACAAAGTTGAGAAGAGTCCGGATATTTATATATATTTATATATTTTATTGATATTTATAACTCTGATTGTGTTTGGCTGAAGAAAGAAAGTCTTACACCCTGAGGATGGCTTGAGGGTGAGTAAATTATGGGATAATTTTCATTTTTGGGTGAACTATTCCTTTAAGTTTTGTGAAAAGGATTTTTAGCCAATTAAAATAAAACTAGTGCAGAAAGATTCTCTGGGGTCCCTTTAATTATCAAAAACATGTTGAATTTTTAATCACACATACCAGCAATTAAAAGTATTAGACATGGCATAATTTATTCAAGTGGTTGTAACTCCTGAAAGGAATGAACAATTTTTATTAAGTGTAGGACAAGTGTGTGTGTGTGTGTGTGTGTGTGTGTGTGTGTGTGTGTGTGTGTGTGTGTGTGTGTGTGTGTGTGTGTGTGTGTGTGTGTGTGTGTGTGTGTGTGTGTGTGTGTGTGAGAGAGTGTGTGAGTGTGTGAGTGTGTGTGTGTGTGTGTGTGTGTGTGTGTGTGTGTGTGTGTGTGTGTTTCTTTTGACTCTGAGGACACAAAAATGACATACTATAATGATGCTAAATATAAAAATGACTAGAACAGTACTGTTGGTATGATGGATTTGAAATGTTGTCTCTTTATTATTAGAATTTCTCTGTGGACGAAGACAAATACAAAGCGCACTGACTGCCATTTTAAAAAATATCTGTATATTTTGACAAAATAGAAACTTCATCTAACTGGACCAAGCCTACCAAACCTTGACCCCTTGACCTGACACAACGCTTGTGTATTTAACACTTCACCACAAGATGGTAGTATCACAAACATATTCAACACATGTATATCACATGCCTTCATATCACTTTTAGTCAGAAATGATCTTGTGAAATTGAAGCGTCATCTCTCATTCTGAATTTCATTTGTGAAAACGTTGTTTTTTGTTTGTTCCCCCCCCCCCCCCCCCAAAAAAAATTTTTTTTTTTTGAGTTATTCTACTCTATACAACAAGAGAGCTTCAAACAAGATGAGGAAGGAAAATACTACAATACTGGGTTTTTTTTTCTCTTTGTTTGTTTGTTTGTTTTAGAATTTGAAAGTGTACACAAATTCCAAATGGATAAATTGTTTTCATTCAGTTATACATATTGATGCAAAATACATATTGTTGGTGTGTTTCACTGTTATCCACTAGATGGCTCCCCTGACCCTTTCCCAAAAGGAATCAAAAAGCAACAAATGTGTTTTCGTTTATTTGCACAGAACGAGTAAGTTTGAGCAGAATAGAACAAAATAATGTTACAATGATCATCACTGACTAACAATAGCAAAAAAAAAAAAAAAAAAAAAAACCCGAGCATTCAAGACCAAGGATTCAGGCCAATTAGACGAAAGATCAGTCTTATTTTGGAATGCCTGCAAAATTAATTACTTCCCTCCTTTCTCTTCTGTTTTGTGTACACTCAGAAAAGACACATTCCTTTACAGGTCCACAAAAACAATTTTAGAAAGTGCATGCCTGACCTGAGCTAAGCATGCTTATTCTTTCATCCTCCACTACACACACACACACACACACACACACACACACACACACACACACACACACACACACACACACATATTCACACTCACTCACACTCAAACAAAGGAGATGCTCTTAGCAGACGCCACGTGCCTGGCTGGCCTTAGCTGAAGGAGAATCAGTCTACATAAACAAATAGGCAAGCTATACAACTGAATAGTCGATAAATAATCTTAAAACACTATTTTTGGCCCCTACTGGATCAGAGCCACATACTTGTGTTAAACAAACTATCTTTACACTCTCTCTAAAGGTCATGGAGTGATTTAGTACACAACTCAACTTTGTCCAGTTTAGCATTTTTTGTTGTTTTTCTATTGTCTAGTAAGGATCTTAAAAGTTCTGCGGAGCAACTTATGCTAAGATGTATATGATATAATTGCATCTTTGCTATTACCTCTCTGTCTGATGTATTCTTTCATGTGCAACACATCTGCAAAAATGTCCCCTTATAAATGTTCTAATACTTGTTTCCCATAACTAAATTCTACCTGAACCCATAATAAAATTAATACCTCATATAATCTCAGCATAAAGAGAGGTTGTTCAAAACCAGCTAATCAGGTTCCAGCAGGAATGCAGAGGTAAGGACGAGTGTTCAGGTGACCTAAAGCTTCAGTCATGAGCAGATTTCACTAGCCTAGAGGGCATGGGAAGAAACCTAAAAGCTGGACAGTCTCACAAATTGCATTTGCATAAATCCAAAATGTTTCTTATTTATTTGAGTTACACCAAACAAACCCACCAAAAGTATCAAAAAGCAACTGGTTTTGTGCTGCTGTATTTACCGCGCACATCGCAGCCCAGGTTGGGTGTGAAGTGGAGTTGACAGTGCACGGCTTGGAGAGCTGAGCTGCTTAATGGCTTTAGATACCAGGCGGCAGCATTAAACCCATGTGCTCTCTCTTCTACTCTTTCTGGACTGATCTGGCTGTGGTTAAGCTGAACAGGTTTGAGACCAGTTCTTTCACAGGCACAGAGCACCTGCATTCACTTATATTGCTGCTGCCACTAGAAAAACACAGCCAGATGTCTTGGATCTCGGATGGCTCCAAAAGTGTCATGGGGTGTGGGGCTGCGTCTATTGTTTTGACACTTGATCATTTCAGTGTGGTCTTTTCTGTTAATGTTATGTTATAATAGGAGTCAATGCAGGGCTTTGTTATGCTGGAACTCTTCCCAAGCACTGAACAAAAAGTAAATAAACCAAGGCACTGCAGACTTATGCAATCAGTAATGTTATTGTGAATGACAGGAGAGTTACGTTGTGTATATTTTTCATGGCCAAAATTGTTAAAGACATTTAGATAATTTAAGACGTGTGAAATCCTCAACTCCATTTTATACACTTAATGACTTTTAGTGCATGTGCTTATTTGTCAACTAAAACCATCCATTACAGTGTTGTTTTAGTATTATTTGTATACTGTTATAGTTTGTATTATTTTAAAATGTTATATTTATATTTTCAGTATTATTTTAAGCTTTTAAGTAACTAGTGTAAGTTTTAGTATTTTGTTATTTTTCTAAAGAGTTTAATTTTACTTTTATTTCAGTTTTGCTTTTATTTTTCAGTTAGTAATTTTAGTACTTATTTAGGCAACATTTCAAATTTTTGTTTAGTTTTTCATTAATTGTATTTTATTTTAGCTTTATTTCAATTAACAAAAATGTTTTGTAAAAGTTTTACTTATAGATAACAATAAAATTTACAATGCGGTGTAATTCAAAAGACGTGGAAAACAACTGCGCAAATTTAATATGGACAATTCCTTCATATTAGCACAATACATTAGGCCCTATTTTTACAGACTTTTCTTTGCAGAAGCTTTTATCCAAGGTGACTGACATTGAATTTTCAGTTTATGCTTTCCCCAGGAATTGAACCCATGACCTTGCCGTTGCTAGCACCATGCTTCTCTGTTTGAGCCACAGAAACAATTTCACATGTATATATTTGACAGTGGCTTGTAAACCAATGCAACTCAAACTGCAATTAAAAAGCATACATTTTTTCTTACATTCGATGGGAATTGAACCTATGACTTTGCTGTAGTACAATGCTCTACTGTTTGAGCTACAATGGAGAAATTAGATGCAAATGACCTTTTTAATCTGTCCTTTCTTTTTTCCAGAAGTCAACCTTCACAGTAATGTCGAAAAGTGAGTCTGTTTGGTTTGAAACTGTAATCTAACTAGACCTGTCTGAGATGCCTTCAAGATGTTCCATTTCAGTTACAAATACGAGGATTTAGTCAGCTGGTGTCTATTTAGGTCACATTGTGTTATCTGTGCCCCTGATGTGACCTGGCTCATTTGCCATTGGTTACCCATTCTAATCTTTCCCACTACAGTGGTCATACTCCCATCATGTGGCCTCCTTGTCCTGCCAGATACCTCACCATCATCACCCGACATACTACTTCATCCATCTCATCTTTTGCATTCTTACTGCTTTCTCTCTTCTCTCCTCACTATCTATTTGGACCAATTTTTCGATGTGAGAATAAATGCAGAAGCAGTGATAAAAAGCCCAGAATTACACCCCCCCCCCCCATACTGTTCCTTAAAATATCACAGGTTATATAAAAGACATAAAACTACATGCAAGAACAGGCAGAGGATTCTGGAAAGTGCATGACGGGAGTGAGAGTTTATAGAGATTCAGTATCAACACTGATTACATCTTTCTGCAGGACATACTGAGGAAACGGCAGAGCACTTCACAAAGGCAGGCTCACAATAGCAGACATAATTTATGATAGCTTTTCTTTGTGATTTTATCATAAACGCTTCACCTGAATCTATAACAATGAATCCTTCCAATGACTCGGTGCGATAACATTATGTATAGGAAGTTAAGAGCATTTGCAGGAGCTCAATGTGGCGAGAGACTGAACTGGAAAAAGGTGACAACGCCAGGCTCCTTTCACTTCCTGCCTAGTCATTGGCAGTGTTGTGCAAGTTACTTCCAAACTGTAATACATTATATATTACTTGTTCCCTTTCGAGAGGTCTCTCCTATTGCGTAAGTAGCTTACGCTATGGGAAAACTCCTTTTCTCGAGAATATTGAAGTCTTTATGTAAAACGCATTGCAGCTGCACAGCTGACAGCAATGAACGAAGGAACTCGGTCATTGGCTGTGCTGCGGCAACTTGCTTGAACCAATGACGGGGCGACTCTGAATGCGCGACCAATGAGTGCGCTTCGCGCCTGCGCGCGTCAGAGCCCGCCAAGATGGGCGTGGCCAAGCTATATATTGGGCGCCCCGTCATGAGAGTTCTTTAGATTTAATCTCCTTCAGCGAACACCTTCTTTGCTGGATCCTCCGGATTATTGGAAGCCTTCGCCGCCGTGGAAAAGCATACCAGCGGGATTGCTACGAGGACGTCGGCACCTTCAGCCGCCTTCAAGCACCTCCTACTGAGCCATCCGGCGCGCCATATACGCAAGTATTTTACATCTGTCCGCCCCGCGACATTTGTGAAAGAGCAAATTTCCATTAAGGCGTTGTTTCAAATGCCTTCCTGCGCGTCTTGCAGAGACCTTCTCCCGGACGGGGATCGTCACATCATCTGCGCTCGCTGCCTGGGCCGTGACCACGCAGAAGCTGCATTGACCAAGGGCGGATGCCCGGAATGTGATGACCTGGGTCTCTCCGCACTACAGGCTCGCCTCGCCGCTTTCGCCGTGAGCGAGCCCATCGCCACCCCTCTGTTTGAGCCGCGCACTAAGAAAAAGCGCCGCTCACAGAGGCTTCCTGAACCTGAGCTCAGTGACGTCACGCCGAGCCAGTCTCCGCGTGCTTCACCGCCGCTCTTGCCTTCCCCACCGCCGGTTCAGTTCACCCAGCCGGACCCACACCCCTCTGGCAGAGCGGTGGGCCTTGTGACTTTCGGCGCGTCCGAGGACGACGGGGGAATGGACGACAGCTTGTCCATCGACGCTGCATCGGACGACTGGCCGGGCTCCACTCTCGACCCCGCCCCGTCGACGCTACCTAGCACGAGCGGGGGCTCCACTATGGATACTGAGATTATCCGTGTCCTCTCTAAGGCCGTGGAAGACCTCGGGCTCGATTGGTCTTCTCCCGAAGAGCCAACCCGGAGCCGACTGGATGAGTGGTTTCTGCAGGGGCGCCAGCAGGCCCCTCGGCAAAGGCCTTCTCCCTTCTTCCCGGAAGTTCACGACGAACTCACCAAGTCGTGGAAAGCCCCCCACTCTGCGCGCCTAAAGCCTTCTTTTTCTTCTTCGCTCTCCTCAGTGGACGGCGCGAAGGAAAGAGGCTACGAGGGAACGCCGCCCCTCGAGGAGGCCGTGGCCAATCATCTCTGCCCGCCCTCCACCTCCGGATGGAAAGCCAAAGCTTCCCACCCCTCGAAACCCTGCCGCACTACCTCTGCTCTCGCCGGTCGCGCCTACGCCGCCGCCGGCCAAGCTGCATCAGCGCTTCACTCAATGGCGGTACTTCAAGTGTTCCAAGCCAAGCTTCTCCGCTCTATGGACGAGTCTGGCCCCGAACCCGAAGCCTTCAGGGACTTACGCAGCGCGACTGATATAGCTCTGCGAGCCACGAAGGCCACCGCCCAGTCCATCGGCCGTGCTATGGCTAATTTGACTGTTCTCGAGCGCCATCTGTGGCTGACTCTGACTGAAATGAAGGACGCGGATAAGGCGCCATTTCTCGATGCGCCTATCTCCACCAGCGGGCTGTTTGGACCGGCGGTTAAAGGTTTCGCCGAACGCTTCACTGAGGCCCAGAACGCTTCACAAGCTATGCGTCATTTCCTGCCAAAGCGCTCCAGCTCATCGCAGAGCAGACAGAGACCGCCGCAGCCGCACAGGCTAGAACAGCCCCCACCGCCTCTCAGCCCGCGCCTCAGGCTGACGCTCGACGCCGCTCGCGCTCTCACAACCGCAAGCCGCCTCCTGAGCGACGGGGTCCTCGGCCCAAGATTGTGCTGAACCCTGAGCCTCGAAAGCCGTCCTAGCCACAGAAATGAGAAGAGAGAGTACGTGTCTCGCAAAAGCCGGACCACTCTCTCCGCAAAAGCTCAAACATTACCCAGTCCCCTTACAGGCGGCTGGATATGTCTATACAGCAGTCAATGGGCCAGTCACAGAGCTCGCTCACCTGCAAACAAACGCCGTTTTTACGGCGACGCACAGAAAACACAAAAAGAGTCTTTTTCTGCCTGCATCACTAAGGGTTCACATGTCCACAAAGTGTGCATTCCCAGATACTGTCAAAACAGTGCCAAATTCATTCCCAGCTCAGGCTGCGCTTCCCATGAATGTAGATCACGTGCCTACGGTCATGTATGCACCACTACACACAAGCACTGTTCACACAGTTATAAATTCATCCCCAGTAAAAGCGGGAAACATTATAAAAGTGACGCGTGTGCCTACCACTGTTTATGCACCCCCACTTATAAACACTGCCCTTACAGTGTCAAACAAAACCTCAGCTCAGGCTGCGAGTTTTACAAACACAGCGCGCACTGTTGTAATCACACACGCGCCCATTCACTCAGCTGCTCAGCGCGCGCCCGCGCCCCTGAGAGCTATGAGCTCAGGCGATTCGCTAGCCGGGTCCCTACGTCACAGCGGCCCGCCCCTAGCCTGTATTCAGCCCATATCTGTACACGCAGCGGCATGGGAAAACATTCCAGATATGCCGAAATGGGTATTAAATATAGTAAAGCACGGATACTCGCTCCAGTTCGCTCGCAGGCCACCACGTTTTACGACTGTGGTCGAGACGAAAGTGAGAAAAGAGTGTTCACATGTTCTACGCACCGAGGTGCGCAAACTAATAGAAAAGGGCGCTGTGGAAACTGTTTCCCCCTCTCTGAGCGGGACAGGTTTTTACAGCCGCTATTTTCTCGTCCCGAAAAAGGATGGCGGTCTCCGCCCCATCCTAGATCTCAGACACCTGAACAAAGCACTAATGATTCGCTCGTTCAGAATGTTAACAACCAAGCATATCCTCGCGCAAGTGCGCCCAGGAGATTGGTTTCTCTCAGTGGATCTGAAAGATGCTTACTTTCACATTCCAATAGCGCCTCATCACAGGCCGTTTCTGAGATTCGCTTTCGAGGGACAGTCATACCAGTACACAGTACTCCCGTTCGGCCTGTCCCTGGCTCCCCGTACATTCACGAAATGTATGGATGCAGCACTTTCCCCCCTAAGACAAAGGGGAGTGCGAATACTGAATTATCTCGACGATTGGCTGGTTCTAGCACAATCAGAGAGTCAGCTAATAACACACAGATCTTGGATTATCAGCCATTTAGAATGCCTGGGTCTAAGAATCAATTTTGCAAAAAGCATACTATCTCCCAGCCAGAGAATTTCTTTCCTGGGAATAGTTCTAGACTCGATGCAAATGACAGCGCGTCTCTCATCGGAGCGCGCGCTCACCATCCGGCGCCTTGCAACATCATTCAGAGCGGGCGCGCGCGCCCCCGTCAAACGGTTTCAGAGGATGCTCGGTCTCATGGCCTCAGCATCGGCCGTACTCCAGCTAGGATTGTTGCATATGCGCCCTCTCCAACGCTGGCTCAAGAGCCGCGTCCCTACTCACGCGTGGCGTTCGGGCCACTTTTTAATCAGAGCGAACCACGGCTGTATAAAAGCCCTGACGCACTGGAAAGCCGCCGACTGGTACCAGTCAGGCGTGAGTCTGGGTGTGAACACAAGGAGAAAGATGATAACGACAGATGCCTCCAAAATAGGTTGGGGGGCCCTTTACGAGGGCAGGCCTGTCTCCGGCTTTTGGTCAAACCCGGAGAAGCGCCTACACATAAACTGTCTGGAAATGAAAGCGGTCGCTTTGGCTCTCAGAGCCCTGCTCCCACATCTAAAAAACGAACACGTCCTGGTCCGAACGGACAACATGACGGTAGTGTCGTACATAAATCGCCAGGGTGGACTCAGGTCGAGCTCCATGCATTCAATGGCCAGGAGACTCATTTTATGGTCCCAGCACAACTTGCGCTCGCTGAGAGCAGCGCATGTGCCAGGCGCCCTGAACCAGGGGGCAGACATGTTATCCAGAGACAAGATTCTCCCAGGAGAATGGGCTCTCAACCCTCTGACGATTCAGTGGTTATGGAAAACCTTTGGCAAAGCGGAGATCGACCTCGTCGCCTCCAAGGAGAACGCGCACTGCTCTCTTTTCTTCACGAAAAGCACGGACGCGCTCGCCCAGAGCTGGCCGAGCCGCCCCTTATATGCCTTTCCCCCGATCGCGATGCTGCCACAGGTCATCAGTCGGGTCAGAGAGGAGGGAAACGCAGTGCTGCTGATAGCCCCACTCTGGAAGAACCAAACATGGTTTCCAGATCTGATGCAAATGCAATCTGCACCACGGCCGATTCCACTGAGGCCAGACCTCCTCAGTCAGGCCAGCGGGATGATATTTCATCCCCGCCCCGATCTGTGGGCCCTTCATGCATGGCCCCTCAACGGGTTCCCAGGAACCTCGCGAGCGGAGCACTAAAAACCATCGCTGAGGCGCGGGCGCCCTCCACGAGACGCTTATATGCCCAGAAATGGAAAGTGTTCGGTGACTGGTGTAATACCAAGGGCCTGAACCCTGTAACATGCGAGATTACGAGTGTACTCGTTTTCCTACAAGGGCTTCTGGAGGCGGGCCGCACCCCCTCCACGCTCAAAGTATATGTGGCTGCCATCACAGCGTCACACGACCTTGTAATGGAACGTCCATTGGGAAGAAACGACCTAATTATTCGTTTCCTAAGGGGCGCCAGGAGGATGAACCCTTCACGCCCCCCCTCAGTGACGATCTGGGACCTAGCTACGGTCCTAGACGCTCTTAAAGGGCCCCCGTTCGAACCACTCCGAACCGTGCACCTTAAACAGCTCTCGCTCAAGACGGCGCTCTTGCTGGCACTCGCCTCGGTCAAGAGAGTGGGCGACCTGCACGCGCTTTCAACAAGCGCTGCCTGCCTAGAATTCGGACCTAACGACTGCAGGGTCGTCCTTAGACCGAAACATGGGTATATTCCTAAAGTGCTCACCACTCCCTTCAGAGCACAGGTTATCTCCCTAACTGCGCTTTCGTCTTCAGCAGACGAACACGACGCTAATCTACTCTGCCCCGTTAGGGCTCTCAGAGTGTATTTGGAGCGTTCTGCCCTATTCAGACAGACAGAACAACTGTTTGTATGCTTTGGCGGCCGTACGAAAGGTTCCGCCGTTTCAAAGCAGAGAATCTCTCACTGGATAGTCGAAGCTATAGCTCTGGCTTATGAAGCTAAGGGACTTCAATGCCCCTGGGGAGTCAAAGCACACTCCACCAGGAGTGTGGCTTCTTCCTGGGCATGGTCGAGCGGGATACCGATCAAGGATATTTGTGCGGCGGCAGGCTGGGCCTCACCGTCCACATTTATCAGATTCTACAACCTACAGGTCCCGACATTGCATTCCAATGTGCTATCAGCATAATGCTAGTTGAACTGCGAGTTCGTATCTAGATTATGTATGTGCTTGTGTCACACTGAGCGCCTTCTAGCCGCTCTGTATTTTTTCCCACATATAAAGCTCGCCTCTGCCGGCTAGTTGGATGATAACTTTGCTTTTTAGCTCAGGCACCTGCCTCTGGCTATCATAAGGCGAAGTTCAGCACGCACGGCGTTTTGCATGGTGTTCCCATAGCGTAAGCTACTTACGCAATAGGAGAGACCTCTCGAAAGGGAACGACTCGGTTACTAACGTAACCTCGGTTCTCTGAGAGGAGGGAACGAGTATTGCGTAAGCTGCCGTGCTTGTGCTTGGTTAGTTCGCTTCAGTCGTTTTAACCTAAAGAACTCTCATGACGGGGCGCCCAATATATAGCTTGGCCACGCCCATCTTGGCGGGCTCTGACGCGCGCAGGCGCGAAGCGCACTCATTGGTCGCGCATTCAGAGTCGCCCCGTCATTGGTTCAAGCAAGTTGCCGCAGCACAGCCAATGACCGAGTTCCTTCGTTCATTGCTGTCAGCTGTGCAGCTGCAATGCGTTTTACATAAAGACTTCAATATTCTCGAGAAAAGGAGTTTTCCCATAGCGTAAGCTACTTACGCAATACTCGTTCCCTCCTCTCAGGGAACCGAGGTTACGTTAGTAACCGAGTCGTTACTGTTATTTAAAAGTAATTCATTACCTTACAATATTACTGTCTCAGAATTGTAATGCGTTACATTACTCCTGTATAACTTTTGAGTTACTTTCACCAAAATAACTACAGAAGTAGAACTTAACATTCTAAAATGACTAGGGCTGTAACGATATGCGATATGAAACCGAAATCGCGACACTCAGATCCACGAACCTGCAGAATCGCGACACACTCCTTCCAACTCCCAGGGTTATCCATACCGTCCAGATCCAATGCTACCACATCTTTAAATTACTATTAGTATTATTTGAAGTTAACTTAACATTATAAAATACGTAGACCTACACCACAAAACTGGTTGAGGATAAATGATTTAAAATTTGGGAATTCCAGCGTTATGGACATGACATTTGCAGTCAAAACTTGAAATATAAATTCTCAGAAAATGCATTAATACCAAAATATTTAAACGTCTGTTTATCCATAGGCTCCTCCCTGAAAGGAGTCCAGACATTAGAAAAATATCAGTCTACACATGCGTTTTATATTTAATATTAGGGAAATAGACAGTCATGCGTGACAAAAAAAAAATCTTTAACTTTTAGGAGGCAACGTTTTTTTTTTTTTTGTAATTCTGTGAATTACACTGCGCAAATCGGATGAAGAAGGGTTGGCTCTCCACAGAACATAAAATATTCATTTTATTTTATTTTTCGTGTTGGCATTTATGAGGAAAAAACAATGTTACAGATGTGACAGTTCTCCATTACAGACGCGACTGCTCTGAAGCGGCACTAAAAGACTGCTTTAAAACTTTCACAGATACCTTACACAGAAGGCACAAAGCCTTTCTTTAAAGTGAATTTCGTTTTGTATTAATTGTATCTTAATTTTAATCAATGTTTCATCAACCAATTGCCTGGATTTAATAAATAAGAAGTAGGCTAAATATAGCAGACAATTATAGATAATCAAGACACGGAGGCGCCGGCACGTGAACTGGAGCGCATCTCATAAATGAACCGAAACTCCGCGTATGAGGTAGCCTCTTCACGGACCTGAAAAATATATCTATATTTAAATGTCTACTTGTAAACAGAACAATTCAAAACGAAAGAAAACAGACTGCTCTCTGCTTATGAAATGAAATGAAATGAAATGTGCATTTCTCTCTGGTGCATTCACTAGCCTACTGCGAAGATCGCGAGTCAGCATCGTCAACTTCATCTTGACTTTATTAATAAACAATTAAAATGTCTCCTTGCTATATTTGACATATTCATAATCATTGCTTTTGCCGGTTCTTTGTGACATCTTTTAGGTGCTTTATCGGCAGCGCCGCCGCCCTTACATGAACGCGTCACCACCGCATCAAAAACATGATTGCGTGATGGAAAACATAAAAAATACCACATAAACATAGCCTAACTGTTTAGAAAGAAAACACAGAACGAATAGCCTAATGCGCATACGTCCATCTCGCGAATGTATAGTCTTCTTCATGCCATCTTCACCATTAGCCGCTTTTCCATGGCCAGCGCGAGCACAAGAGGCCGAAATCATACCTCACGGCACTCCTGTAAAAAATAAATCGCTATACAAATATATCAGACGCTGCCATGTAGTCTTTATTTACAGACTTGGACACCACACGCGGCTATTGACTGACCACGAACAGGTAATTTAGCCTACTTGCATTTGTCATTCGTTAATGTCTCGCGGTCTTGCTGTTTTTTTTTTTTGTTTTTTTTTTTTACAATCAAAACTAAAAGTCTGTTGTAACGCAAGCCTTACTGAACATGTACCGAGTAAAATATTACTGAAAATTGATTAGTAATGCCTTACACTACTGCGTTACAGCAAAAAGTAATATGTTACTGTAATGCATTACTTTTGTAACGCGTTACTCCCAACACTGGTCATTGGTAGGTTCAAACCTTGTATATTAGGATCTTATCAGCATGCGTTTCTCTTATTAACCTCCTAAACTAAACAGAGCACAGCTGTGTAGTTCTACAGAAGTCGCACCTTTATTGATGAGAAAACTTTGTATTAGCCAAGATCTCCATTATGAAATACACAAATGTCAGTGTTACGCGCCGATATTCCTGAAGGCATAACATGGAAACACACCTGTACTGAAATTGTGTGAGAAATATATTTATGTGATGCCCTGTTCTCTCTATCTACAATTATCACAATAACGAGTATTTTTGTATGAGGATGAGGTGTTTTCCCTGAGTAAATAAAATAATTTTACAAAATCTTATTTTATTATTTTCTTTTACTTTTTTTTTATAAAGAGGCCTCTCGGGGGAAATACCTCACGCAAAATGACTCAGTCAGATAATGGCAGGTGAATTTCTGAAGAAGTGTTTTCAGACTTTGAGATGACTACAGACATGATGTACTATGAAATCATTTACTGTAGATAAATAAGTAGCACAGCATTTACCAGGTTCCCCAGACAACGCTCAATGAGTCATTGAACAAGTCACATAACAAGGGCCAAAGAACAGCCTCTCTGATAATGCTGATGACATCTGTGATTTAACCAGGATTCTAGTATTCTGTCTAACTAAGCCACTAGACACTGGCTGTCTGTCAATAGAAAATGTGTTTAGTGAAGACTCCAAGAGTTCGCACATCTATATATCTGACACACACACGATTGACACAGTTCACTTTGCCAACAACCACAAGATTAAAGCTTAAAAGTCTTTAAAAGATTAAGACAACATTCTGACGATGGATATCCTGTCATCAGTTTTGAAACAGGCTATTACCTCATTCGCCTTGATGAAACACTGAAATCTTTTGTGACGTGTCTATCTCTACACTCCTTCATGTCTAATACAGGTAGTGAATAATATTATCAAGAACTCTTACTGTACATCATGTGTGATTTCTTCAGTTTCATTTAATCATAAAATGTTAATTGAAACATGTCTTGGTATAAACCATTTTGACAAAGTTTTTTCAAAATTGAGTCAAGAGCCCTAGGGTTTTATATAGAATACAATTTAACCATTTTTTCTAAGAGTCTAGATCCCTACATGCTTCAAATGCTACAAAATATATAGTCATTTTGACAAATGTCATACAGATAAATGAATACATTTTTAATGTTAGATTTTGGTCCTCTAAATTAAATGTGCTGATGTATTTAAACACATGTATTATTTGTAGTTAGCCCACATTTTCTAAACAAATACATGTAATAATTGCTAGTTCACTATAATATATACTTTTTTTTTGCTCACTAGCAATTATTAAATGTATTTGTTTAACAAATGTGGACTTACTACAAATAATACATCTGTTTAAATACATCAGCACATTTTATTTAGAGGACCAATAGCTAACATTAAAAATTAATTCATTTATCTGTAGGCCTATGACATTTGTCAAAATGACACATATAACCACCAATATATTGTGCATTTCTAAGAAAAAGGCTCTAAATGGTTGCAATATATAACCAACTGTATATAAAAGTTGTTTGTCTCTCTATATTAAGTAAATATTCACCCATTATTATTAAATCACTTCTTCTGAGCACAATTAACAGCACTCCAAAAATACCCAGGAGAATAAATAAATAAGCAGAGAAATGGATATATAAATAGGAGGGCTGTTCTGCCATTGTGTGGTATTGAGAGGGCTTCCTTCTCAACACCTGCAGAGAAAAAGGAGGACATAGGGAGTGGGAGAGAGAGGTGGAGAGGGGAGCAGGACAAAGGAGAGGAGGGATAGAACAATGGCAAGGCCGGCAAGTGGAACAGCAACGAGACAGAGAGTCTGCGGGCCGAGACAGCCGCCCTGCCCGGGGCAGCCAGAAGAGCCACACAGGAAGAGGCTTCACTCCTCTGTCCAGAACACACACGACAGGGAGAGAACAATAGAGAGGAGATCCCCTCCAGAGAGAACGCATTTGATGACTGAGTCTATCCGAGGTCCTAGAGAAACACAAGGTTAAAGTGCAATATGGGACAGTGAATGTAGATTATTGCATGCTGCAAATGATTATTCTTTCAGATTTACCTGGAACATTGTTAGATGATTTAGTTCTATACTTAAAATGTAGAAATTTAAGTTTAAAAATACATTTTGTGCTTAAGCAAAATCTGAAAGAAATCATTTGCCATTTTTGTCACAGTAGTCCTTTTTAATTGAAATCATTTTTATAGTTCATATTGCTCCATAGAAAGAAAAAAAGCAAAGAGCATTTGAGGTTAAGAATACATTTTGATGTTACTCACAGATATTCTTTTCTCAGCCCAGATGTAACACAGAAAAACACTTAATACGATTAGAACGTCATAATAGAAGACTGGAGGAAAATGTTTCTTTAGTAAAATGTTCTCTCTCAAGAACTATCTTATTGTCGGAGGCAGTGTGACAAAGGGTCTCCTCAAAAACAATTCATAGAAAATAGTTTAAAAATAATAATAAAATGTGAGGTCCAATAGTGTGTAAAGCATTAATTTTTGAAAATAACACTTTCTAACATCAACAGTAGCAGATCCACAGTATTTTCAATTATATAAGACAATTATATAATAATATGACCCGGAAACTTTTGAATGGAATATGCATGGGATTTAAGATTGTGTCACTTAGTCATTTAGATTGGCTTAAACTGTTTGCTTCGTTCTCAAAAACATGGTCTTGTACACTTGTTTTTTTATTTTCTATGTTACATTTTGATTTATCGACAGCAAAAATCATCAAATCATCACTTTTGATGGACAGGAAATTGCAGAAATATGGCTGAAATGTCCCAAATATTTTGCTTGGGATGTGGAATTTGCGTCAACACAAGTCAGCAGAGCTGGTCTCGAGTGACGTCGGGGCTGTTGGGGTCAGATATAATATACTGCCCTGACGTACCACATATACGCACAAATGTAGACATACACATACAAACAAACACAAAGAATTGATTCATCCATTGGTAACAATGGGCTTTTCATCAACATTGTGGGCCATCTCTCACTCAGCGCCATCTAGACTTGAAGTGACTTACAGATAAAGTATGTGCTTTTAGGAAACAGAGAATGTCCGCATGTGTAGCGGAAAGCAGTCTGAACACACCACTCAATGCCTGCCCCCTTTGTAACCCATTCTTTCCTGTAAAACAACAATTTCTCATCCTGCTTGACGTCTGTTGGACAGCTGTGGTGTGGTGGATGTTTCCCTATCACCACTTTCATTATAGGTTCTTTGATGCCAATAGAGGAACCTGGTCACAATGAGCATTAAATGAGCATTCGTGTGTAGAGAAGCTAGTAGCCTATGTCAGCAGCTGAACTGGGCTGGTGACATGACAGAAACTAGACTTCTTACTCAGCTGAGGGTAAAATGTGTACAGAAGCGTCTGGGTGAAGCTGTCTGGTTCTGCTTTTGTGACAACCACATTTGTTAGCCAATGGCATGCCAACTTAAGAATGTATTTAAATGTTACACCCAGATATTAAATTCTCAGCCTAAAGGTACAGTATAAATGGAAAAACTCTTGCAATTGCAAACTGAAATTATGTGCACATGCAGAAATCCATTAAACCGCGGAGGACAATATATGTCTGCGATACTCTGTTCTCTCAGATCTAAATAATCCAAAGTACAAAAATCAAACCAGAGATATATTAAAAGATAACCACAAAATACAGATGAATATTCAAGTATTTTTAAACTCAGTAATTTTCAGTCAACAAAAACAAAACCCTGAATGGGTTAAACTGCTGGAAATGGACAGACCATTAATTAGACCATCACTATTTTAGATTGATTACCTCAGTAAAAAGGTGGACACTCTGCAACTTTCACTACACCTGGACTTACTGAGGATTTCTGAATAATATTTTAAAAAAATAGGTGACCATTAATACTTTTTTAAAAAATAAATAACGGCCAAACAACAGTTGCTAATTATAGATCCTTTTTTTTATATTGGTTATTATTTTTTTTTAAATATCCTAAAAACATATAAATTTGAGAATTTGATGTGACTTGGTATAGCCTGTCAGTGTACTGGTAGTGGTACACTTGCCGTGCTATTTTATTGACTTTTTCCCCCATCATATATTTTTTAGTAATCATATATTGGGTAATTCGAAAGCTTAAAGGGCCCCTATTATGGATTTTTGAAAATGACCTTTCATGTAGTGTGTAACAACTCTTTGTGAATGAAAACATCCTGCAAAGTTTTAATTCTGAAATTTCACCGTATATAAAGTTATTGTCTTTCAAAAGTAAGAGTCGACTCTGAGTCAATGAAATTAATCGTTTGTCAAACGAGTCATAAGCCGTTTCGTTGTGATGTCAAGACGAAACAATAGCATATTGCCCGCACACCTATTGTGCGTGAAGACACCAGGGAAAACTTGAACCTCAAACCGGCAGCTGATTCCTGTGGATACTGGATAGCATCATGTTGAGAAGATGCTGTGCTCTACAATGTGAAGGTAAGCCAGTTTTTTTTTCACTGCCTAAGGACGAGCATATTTTACTGACGACTGCTTCTCAAATCTCGGAGTTCAATGCAGGATTCGAAAACCGCTTGCTCTTGAAAGATGGTGTTCAAAATACTTAGTTTTGAGTTTTGTGTAGGTCTCCTGCTAACTGGTTAACTCAATTTATTAATACTTCTGCTAATCAGTTGTGTGCCACTATTACCTATAACTGTGTCTATTAATGCAGATTGTCTGTCGTTCTCACCACTTTGAGGAAAGATTAAGCATGGAGCAAGATTTGTTTTACCAACGTTTATGTTACACATAGCCTAAGTCATTCATGCTAGAGCTCGGCTAATGCTTACATTGCATACATGCACTGATATTGATACAGTTTCCACGTGTTCACTGCAATATATTAGAAAAATACTCTGTAAAGTTGTCCTTGCGATGTTTGGGTTGAATGAATAGTTAATTAATAGTGAATGTTTCATCATCGGACTCGCGCTCGCATTGATATGGTAAAATCGACGTCATTGTTCGTTACTGTCTTTAGTTTACGGTGTAGGAAGCCTCAGTACACGAAGAGCTGACGTTGTTATGGATGCGGGCGTTTTTGTTATCGACGCGCGCGCTGTACGGTAGTACGCAGTAAACCAATAACAGAATGAGCTGTCTGGCCAATCAGAGCAGAGTAGCTCACGGAAAGGAGGGATTTAGAGAAATTGATTCATCTGACGAGTCGTTTGAGAATCATTGAAAATGTGGTGATGTGCAAATGTATATTATGAGGAAAGAAACAGTTCCCTTTCAGTCGCTCACGTTCGACGTGACATTACGTCGTCATGTCGACATCACGTCTCCCGTTCCCTCCTTCAGGGAACGAGGGTTACATTAGTAACTGAGACGTTTATTTGACCATTGATGCATGTAAACCTGTTGTAAGAGACTCCAAAACAACATTAGGAAACTTTAAAATAGCATAATTGGGGCACTTTAAAGGAACACTATGTCATTTTTCGCCACTAGAGGTAATTTATTCAAAACAACAGCATAGCTTGATGACGCCTTGATTTCGCGGAATAATGGGAGTTGTTGTCTTCACCTCTACAACCGGTGGAGAATATGACGGGACTCAGGCAGAATTCATATTCATGGATTACCGGTAATGTATTAAAGATTTATTAACATTACAAAAGCCGTTGGAGCGGAACGAGGCAGCTGGAGCGATTGCTATAATGTGAGACAAGCACGACACACAGCTTGTGGTAATGCAGTTGGACGTTGCATTACCATGTTAATGGTACTTAAACCATTTAGTGGTTCAACTTCAAATTTGAAGCACAACTTGGTTAGACAAATGACTTTGATTTTCTTGCAACTTTAGAGCCCAAAATATTTAATAAATATATATTTTGTTTAAAATAAAAAATGTTTAGTTCAGTACATTTGCTTTACAGTAAACGTAAACTACTATAACTTTTCTACACCGCGTCTGCATCAGACACCAACCTTATGTCTGTATTCCAAAGCATTCATGAATTACAACCATTTAAGTTCAGATCTATGCTGAAAAAGTGGGGTGACAGTTAACTGGTTAAATAAATAATGCAAACATTAAAATATTCCACTTGCTATCTGGAAACCATGTTAACACCAAATGGACCTGGGACATTTATTTATACTGGAACTAAAAAACAAACTCAGAACAGAACAGTGGACTTTACTTTAAGTCCACAAAATGCCTATTTTTCTTGTTCACCTAAATTAACCTTTCTCTTTTCACTTTTCTGATGTAACACCACAAGCAGTTTTGGTTCCTTTATCACTTGTCAGTCTCTGAACCAGTTTGTACCGGAGAGGCCTGAGTCCGGTGTAAACTGATGAAAGCAGCTTTGCTGTCAGTTCTACCTTGCTCCTTCTGCCACTATAGAAACTTACACACACACATACACATATTGCTTTTACGCAGTCTATTCACTTCAAAGTTCCTTGTTCTGAACACAGTGAAAGACAGGAAATGGGTGGGAGAAAGAAGACAATCTTGTGTCAAGCATATCATACAGCACACAAGACAGAGGACAATTGGCTTAAATATTTAGCAGTAGTAGAACTAAACAAGCATGTTACCGTAAAAGGAAAAAAACAAGGAAATGAATGCTGACAGACAAATGTAAAAAAAAAAATTGTGGTTTGCTTAAACGGAAAGTTGGATGCTGCAAGCTGACAGCAAATAACTCAAACATTAAGCATATTGCATCTGCGTTCTAACAATGTCATGTGGAATGTCATTATTTTATTAAACTCCCACTGCTGCTCTAGTTCAAAATGTTTTAATAATAGCTCACACTTCACACGGCCTGTAACAATCAAATTTAAGTGTGTGTGTGTGTGTGTGTGTGTGTGTGTGTGTGTGTGTGTGTGTGTGTGTGTGTGTGTGTGTGTGTGTGTGTGTGTGTGTGTGTGTGTGTTCGTCTCCACCACATTCACCTTTGTCAGGTGAATGTTTACATAGGAAACTCCCTCTTGGCAGCAATGAAGCAAAGGTAGGGGGTTGTGCTCTCTGTCGTCTAGACCTTACACGACCGCAAGGTAGTCAGATGTCAGATGACGCATTCCCAGCCCATCAGAACTGGTTTGAGCCAGTATACGGCGACTGATCAGAGCATTAAGATTAACAGGCATCCACTGATCTTCCCCTCTTGCAGCCCTAATCCTAAACCATGCCAAAAGTCTGACAAGGCACCTGAATGTGCTAAACTACTTATCGCTACACTGTAAAAAATGACACAGAGTACATATCAAATTATCAAATAAACTGACACAGAGAAAGATCTAAAGAGATGAGCCCGTTCTTATCTACACACCACGGTAATGCAATACACCTTTAACAAACGGCTGAATGAACCAAAAACTGGTTCACGCTGGTCTGTAAGCTGCAAAGCAAAGAGACGAGCCTGAATGAAAATGAACCAGACCAAGTGATGAGTGACAGGTGTGACCGTCCGTCCTTATTTCAGCCTTATTTCACAAAAAGTGAAAGTAAAAAGAAAAGAGCTGTAAGACCCCTGAGATCTAATAAAAGTTGTATTGTTGATATTATCTTTTGTACTATAGCCTACAACTGAAATTGTGGGTTTGTGGGTTACGCTTTGCAGCTGTAGTTTTCAGATTTCACACATCAATGTGTCAAACTTGATTTTGTAGAGTAGATATGGGACCTTACCTGCAAACAAGGCTGTATCTATTAAAGTTAAAGTTGGGAACAAGGAGGACCCCCAATTTAAAAAAAAAAAATTAAAATAGAAAGTGCCTAAAACAAAGTACAATTAAGCAGCCAAAAGACCTGACTGTAAATCATCTAACTCCATTCCAGGCATTTTATAATAAAATGACCATGTCAGTCATTTTAAAACCAAATGTAAAGTCAAGAAATAGAAGAGTCACTGTTTAGTTAATAATTTATTATACAAATAATGAAAAACAATATTGTGAAAAATGCATTAGCTGGTGTTATTATAACATTGTGACAAATAAATAAGTGGCCACTGAGTGTTAAAACACGTATCACAATATCAAAGTTGCATAGAGACAAGGCATAATATTTATAGGCAGTTTTCAGGCAATATAACTTCTGTCTCTAATCACGGTTCTTGTGCTCCAACAAATACACCTATAAGGTGCAGTAGTACGTGAAAAGTCCATTTTTAAAATGCATAGTTCACGAGAAACATTTTCGCGCGTCTTCATATTATGATGCACGAGAGGACTCCTTCACACTGAGCTCCTCCACAGCTCCAGATACTGTGCGTCCCGTCCTTCAATGGGCTCGTGTCATTGACGAGGCTTTCCTTCATGTCCGTGTGGTCCTTTCTCGTCCACTCTGGACGTGTGCGTCATCGCCAGGTTGTAAATGACACCGGCGGTCTGAAATGAACGACCCTGCAGCCGCGAGTCACCGCGTGAAGACGCTCAACGCAGCTTCAGAAAGTGTCGCAGCATCCCCGCGATCCGCAGGAACTTGTCCTTCTTCCTCTGCTTGAGGGCCATCAGAGCTCTGGCCGTCTCTTCGGGGTCTTGCGCGAAGGAGAAGATGCTTCTCACTCTCTCCTCGGCTTTCATGTCTCCCGTTTTCTGGAAGAGTCTCATGAGCGCGTCCTGGTTGACGTTCTCGAAGATGTTCGCCACTGCCCGCTTGCGGCTCGCTGTGTCAAACTTGTTGCCGTGGATCGAAGGGCAGACCCGGCGAGATTCTGAGTACATGTCGGTCGACATCTTGCGGCTTTTGTGTTGTTTAGCAGCGCTGGAGTCGCCAACTCGACCGAGCTGAGCAGCTTTGATGGCTGTGAGTGTGACTGAGAAGAGTGAGGAGTTAGTAGTGACGGCTTGCTCTTTATAGAGAGACCGCTCATGTCCCGCTTACGGAGATGACATCATCCGCGCTGCCTCCCTGGAGAAACGCCTTCAACTGCTATTTCACCAACATGCCACTAGCTTTGGAAATGCTAATTATGGATGAGAATGCTGACGACATAAGTGCGCAAGGTTTATCTCTTAGAGTTGTTGTGTAATTGCAACCTAAAGAGTTTTTTTTTCTACCTGACCTGACCCTTAAGACATATTCCCACTGTGGTTTCACAGACAAGGCTTAAACTTCCCAGACTAAAATGCATGTTTGAGCTGTTTTAACTGAAAGCAACTTGCACTGACTTGCAAATCTCAAAATATATCAGTGTCGTTTTGTCTCAAGATGCACACCAGTAATGTTTTTTTATTAGGGCACTTTTATAAAAGCTACTTAAATGTCCTAATTGAACTAAACCCTAATCCTAGCTTAATCTAAGCCCAGTCTGTGAAACCAGGCCCTTATAAAATAACATAGACTATAAAATCAGTTAATTTAGATTTTACCACGGGAAGCACATTTTGTAGGGTTTAAACTGGGATTTTGGATGGGAACCTTAAAATCTGGAAGAAGAAAATCAGACCCCAAACTTTTGAACTAGAGCAATTACCCAAGTGTAATTATCCTTTAGTTATAGTACTAAAAATGTACATTTACATTTAATTATTTAGCAGACGCTTTTATCCTAAAGTGACAAATGAGAACAATAAAAGCAATCAACCCAACAAAAGGGCAACAATATGCCAATGCTGTGACTAGTCCCAGTTACAGTACACATAGCAAGTTTTTTTTATAAAAATAAAAAAACATATTTACAGAACAGAGTAGTATAGTGTTAGTATTAAATACATATACTAGGCCTGTATTTATCAAAACAAGGGTTCACATTTGGTTGCATTGTATTTTGTGTTTACTTGAATGCAAATAGAGATGGATATTGTAAATTTGAAAATACTGTTTACAGTGTTAGTGTGTTGTTATATGACCATTTGATACATAGTGTTCTTGTTGCGAACACTTTAAATTACTGTACTGTATTGTCGTGACAAAAACTCACTTGACTCTTGTCTTATAATTCTGAATAATTATAGTGTCATCGTCAAAATGGTGCTCTAATTCGGTGTCATTAAATATATTAACCTGTATAACAAATTCTTTTATAACTATGCCATGGATTAGGTAATATTCACATGATTGTTTAAAAGACTGATGTCATTAATATTATTACATTAATATTATGACATTGTCCATAGCATAGCCATCTGTCCAGTAAAACTCATCTTTGTGTCTGTTTTACTATGTAAAACTAAGATAAGTTTGTGAATTAAAAAAAAATCGAAAGGCTTTCCAGTAAAAACGATAACTATAAAATATCCGTTTTCAACATTTACTTTTCATAGCTGGAAAGGAATGATAATTGCTAAATCGCTGATGTTTTTTTAGATAACATTACTAGGAACTAATTTTTGCATTCTCTGAGTAAAACAAAACTCAACACACACATTCTCATGCACTCTGTTTCTCTTTCTGGTTTGCTGTTGAACCTTCATTGCAGTCTTGGTGGAAAACAAGCAAGTCAGACAAAGGGATTTCCAAAATACCAAGTTGTGTAGTGACATATTATTTGGCCACCAGAGACCCCCAAAAAAATGTGCCATTGTTGCATTAATCTTGTGGAATGCCTGTTACTTGGCATTCATTGTGAGTCTGGCGCGAAACAGGATACTTGTCTTTCACAGGCTGGCACAGTTATGACTGGAGTCAAGGAGGTTGGGAAATATGAAGAAGGAGACGCCAGGAACATGTCATAAAAATAAGCAGAGAGTTCTCCGGAGTCTTGCATATAGAGCGCAATATGACCTTTTGACATGGAAAAGGAAGCATTGGATTGAAAGCCTGGTCCTGCCCTCTTTAACACAAGCTTAGTGTACTTTATCAATCCTAACAATGGAAAAGTAAATTTATCCCAGGTCAAAAGGCGCGTCAGCTGGTCTGTCTGAAGGATAAAGAGTTCCCTCCCCTGCACACTCCTGGAGCCATAGCTGATTTAAAAGAGTAAACCCACTTAACACTGAGAACCCATACTGACACCGACATTACTGTACTCTTTTGAATTGGAGACAAATTTGTGACTAATTTGTGCTTGAGTATGTGGTTTTTACATAAAAAATATAAAAATTTACACAAGAAATTACATTTTAATTCAGTGTTTAAATGGACTACCTTCTTGTATTATTATGCAGTACATTCAATGTTTTAAATTCAAGAAATGGATCTGAAACATATAACATTTAAATTAATAAATAAAAAACAAACAAACTTCTAAAATATAATCGTCTCCATAGAGACCGACATCCATCACTTTCCGACTACACTGCCAGTCTGTTATTTGCTGTCCATTTTCAAGCCCATAAAACTTCAAAGCAGAGGAGAAGTAAGCAATAAAGTAAATGAAAATGAAGCCGTTTTACACATGAAGTCATTTCATTTACTGTGCTGTTTGCACTAACGTTATGCGATTTGCAGTCAAACACAATAAATGGAGATCAGGACTGCCATGTTAACAGATATTAACATTCATTGTGGCTAAACTGCACATATTTATCGTGTGTATAGAATCATCACTTCATTATTTAATATTTTATAAGCTTTCAGTTTTCATCTCTGTAGAGAATGACGTCATGCAACAAAACAAACAGTGACACAATGTAATGTAAGGATTATTGAATGGCAAAAAATCAAAGGAAGCAGCTGTGAAGATGTTTAAAAAAAAAGAAAAAAAAAGCATTTACCTCAGTGTGCTGTATGAAGTAAAGAATGGTGTGCTTTGTTTTCATCCCTTCCTGCATGCTTTGCTTAACTCAGCACTGTGGGCCCCAAGTCTTCAGCTTGTCGGCTATGACAACATTTTGTCCCTGGAGCAGATGACTTGATGTGCTGCAGCAGACCTACATAGCGCATTACCAAACTTCATTTAACTTTTATACTCTGACCATGAATTATTGATCAAATGTTGTAATGCAGTCATCATAGTTTTATTTTTGCCTATGAGAAAAGTCTGAAACAAGAAAATGCATCAAGACACTTCTTAAACAAAGAGACATACTGTAGCCTTTATATTTTATAGTGCATAATTCATTTCAGTCAACCCAATTCACTACAATAACTCAGATATGACATATCAGCCATTCACTGCAGAGTGTAAGTTAACTTGTTTGTTTTAGCCAAACGAGTGGAAAAAATGAACAATGATAGTGTAACTGAATATGCATGCATTTTAATGGTTTTGACAAATCTGTTTAGCCTATGTTAAAATGCATGTTTCATTGTTTATTTGCAAAACTGAGTTGTCATATTTTGTGAACTGAATAAACTCTAATATATAAAATGTAAACATGCATATTCAGCAGCAACACAAACCTTTGACACAATTCTCAGAAACATTAGCACTGTTGCTATAATAGTGGTTGTGTAATGACATCGGGGCACTGCAGTCAAATCTGGCCACAGGGGAACGTCTGTGGCAGGAGATTCCAGTTTAATTAAAGGACTTGTTTTTAATAGTATCATTCGCATCTGTGTGTAGAGATTCAGCATTTGAACATACTGTCCAAGTAGTCAGCAAGTCAGTATTTGTTTTATTTTTTACCACAAACTTTCATCAACGGTGACATTGAAACATTTCTAAACTTATTTAGATATAGTTATCAAAAATCTTAAGTGTTTTTTAAAAGTCAGATTTCAGGTCATACTATATGGAAATTGGAACTGAACTTACTGACCTTAACAACCACTCAAACCACAGGCCTCAGTCATTCCAAAACCACAACTATGCAGCTTAATGTAATACCTCGGCATTTGTTAGTTCACAGACTTACAAATTATGGCACCTTTTAATAATGTCTGCTGGAGCCCGTTTACAGGAAGATGTAAGGTTAACGGTAATCGTCTTTTATGACAGCCTGATTCCGGGACTCAAGTGCTGTGTTTTGCAATCCCAGTTTTGGCATTGTGCTTCATGGATCCAAATAAAAGACAGAGAGCTGGCATCTAACAGTTTTTTAAACAAACACGACTCATGTCTTGACCTAATCCATCATAAACAGCAAAACCATGATCAACACGGAAGGGCAACTTCTTAAGAAAAAGCAATTAAACAGGCATCTAACACCAAAGGAACTATTGGTAGTCCGCCAGTACTGCTAAATCTTGGCCCAAATACCATTCACATTCCCCTGTTGTCTTTGCTTGGCCAAAACGACTATGTAACCGGAAGGATCCTGACCATATTAAGAAAGAAAAGCCACTGGAGGTAATATTACTCAGACATGAACAATATAATTTTAAAGTGCTTCACATTCCCTATTTTGGACCCTCAAAATGCCTAAACCTCAAAGAAGGATGCCTGTTAACAAAAAGCTTATAGGATTGGCTATTTATAAACCAATCTCCTTTCAGAATTTGATATTTGTTGTTGTTGTTGTTTTTATTAATCTTAATGGTTAAAATAAATAAATAAAAAAGTAACCCCCAAATCACCAAACAGCTGATTTCTAAGAGAAACGAATGAAATCCCATTTCCCCCACATTAAAATCATGCTTTGTTAAATCATAATTGTGACTTTTTATCAATTATGAGATAAAAAGTCAGAATTATTATTTTAAAAAGTCAAAATTATAAGATAAAAAGACAAAATTGTTTGTCTTTTCATAATTTTGACATGTCATAATTACTGCTCTCTCATAATTTTGACTTTCTTAATGTCATAATAATTTTTTTTATCTCATTACTTTGATTTTTAGCTACTGGAAATTGATTGGATCATAAAAGGTTAATTATTATATAGATGCTTCTGTTTCAGAGGAAGAGCGAGTTATAACATTTTGACTGCACACTCTCAGGAAAAAAAGCTGTCACTGGGGCGGGACCTTTTAAAAAGATACTTTTGTTCCCTTTAGGTACTACAATGTACACTTTAGGTACAAAAGTGTACCTTTTGAAAAGGTACCACCCCAGTGACAGCTTTTGTAGCCTACCTTTTTTCCTGAGATTGCAGATATTTTCAAATAACATGCACTTAATAACTGATAACTGATTAATCCTCTTTTCCGAGAGTTTGCATAACCCACACATAACTACTAGAGAGGGTATATAATTGGTCAACAAGGGTAGAACACACTAGAGTGGCCACTGGCACAGTACCAAGAGCAACAGCTTGTGTTTCCTCACACTTCCACACACACGCTCAGCATCCAGGGACAGGCCCGAGCATGAGGATTAGATGAGTCATCAGCACTTCTCCCACACAGGCACCCAGGCAGCATTACGCACGAAACTAGCCAGAACCGGCTAAGGCACCACCCATTCCCTATCTCACAGTGCATTGCCCTCTGTTTCTGTTCCCCTATCTCTCTTGTTTTCAACCACTCTTTTCATTGAGTGTGATATCTCAAAGTCAGATAGATGACAGCCGGACCCCGTGTGTCCACACCAGCCGAGTTAGCACTGTGAGCCGTAGCCTGCTAAGGTCACAGTGTCAGGCAGGGGCAACTCAATCTCTCCCTCTCCCTAGGTGGTTTTAGTGTCCTATTCCCCGAAGCCCCTCACTTCCTTGAATATCTAACACCACGAGCCGCTTGTCCTGTACTGAGCGTTCTGATCGCTGTTTATAATTGCTCAGGATCATGAAGCAGTTAGGTGGATATTCGCTTCAGGACAGCAACAATGTTAACATAAAGTATAATGTATGTTTATCACCATGTCCTAGAGCAAACTGTTCTAAAATATTGTCTGTTTACTCACAAATGACAATTAGAATCACAGGGATATTCTGGGTTAAGCTACATTTGGAGCATCTGTGACATCACTGTCAATTACCACAGACAATCATCATAGTCAGTGTGACAAAATAGAAGGCTAATGTGTGCATTAGAAAGTCATTAAAAAGGCACAATTTCAATGAGGAGAAATATATAGGCTATTATTATTGTTATTATATTATAATAATTATTGTTATTATTATTTTTTCACTTAAATGCTCTATGAAGAATTACTTTATAAATTAGAATATTGTTGCTGTCGGGCATAAGCTTGTATCTCCATATTTTGTCTTTTTCTTTTTTTTTTCATAAATCATTACTATTGGTCACCCTTTACGTCTGTGGGTTTTGCAAATATTTAACCAATAAAAAGTATTTAAAAGAACTTGCGACTTAACCTCGTAACTCCATTGGATCATCAGACTGTCGGTCAAACCAACGCTATCTCACGACCAATTCGTACAAATTCGTACGAGTGAGTAAAATGTGGCTGATTTGTATGAATTCGTATGATTTGTCTAAACCCCAGTGACGGTTAGGTTTAGGGGCAGGGTCAGGGGTAGGTCATACGTACGAATTCTTACGAATTGGGCAACTCCTAAAATATGTACAATTTAGCAAAAATTGTACGAATTAGTATGAGTGAGGTTGTATGAATTTGTACGAATTAGCCAACTCGTAAAATTAGTATGAAATGCCGGTATCAAATTGGACCTTCTCTGCTTGTTTGCAAGGGTAAATAAAGAATTCTTTGAATAAGCAACACAGCTTTTTCTTTCCTCAAAAAATGCTATAAAGGCTTATGATTCATGAGGAGCGGAGACGAGAGTCTTATAGCATTTGTCGTTGAGTCATAGCCAATACTGTCAACCCCCTGCGGTGAAAATCAAGGGTTTTTTTATATGTTGTGTTTTAAATATGCTTTAAGACAAACCATGCGCAAATTCATCAGTCAACATTATTGCTGAATATTTTCAGTTTACCAAAGACAGTCTCAAAAACGCAGTTTGAAACTGTTCTCTTTTCTCTACGTCACAAACATGTTATAACCAATCACGTCACCATGCTGCCTGTCTTAGCATATCATTAACTGCTGCGAAGCAGGGGAGTCTCAAGAGAAGCGAGGTTTGTCCCGGTATATTTTTCTGTTGATATGAAAAATCAAGTAGATTTAGCAATGAAGCGGGTGAATTATGTATGTGATGTATATTACGATGTTATGATGAACTTTCTCCACTGATGTTCTATGATGTTCCGAGCGTTTCTAAGGATGCTGATTTTTAGAAGACAGCTGTCTGACTCTGAGATGGTGAACGGAAACATGGTTTGTGTAACATTACACTATTAGTAATGTGTGTAACACATTATTAGCTGATTGATAACGTAGTCAAGTCAAGGGGTATTCATTTCAATTACCGTACCCATATGTGTCTAAAGATAAAACTGAGATAAAAATAATGTTTTTTGCCTATGTCACAGTAAGAGGTAGGTCACATGATCCATCAGAAATCATTCTAATATGCTCATTTTGTTCTCAAGGAAACTTTTATTATTATTATTATTATTATTATTATTATTATTATTATTATTATTATTTTTATTATCAATGTTGAAAACAGTTGTGCTGCTTAATATTTTTGTTGAAACATTATAAATGTCTTAAATGTGACTTTTGATCAATTTAAAACATCCGTGCTGAATAAAAAAGTATTAATTTCTTTTAAAAAATAGTGTACTAACTTTTGAACGGTATGTATCATAACATTAAAAAAGCATTTTTAAACCTTTTGTTTTTCAATTATGCACCTTTAAAAAATATATAAATTGGGGAATTATTATTAAATTAATTAATAAAAAATTTAAAAAATCTGTGGTACATCATAACTGCTACTGTTTCTTATCAATGCTTTGGAGACTCATTGTGTTGTAAACACTACCAGCAGTGTTTACACTGTATATGGTTACTGAAGAGCGTCGTCATGGTATCTGGTCTCTGTGAGCCACTGTCCCCATGACATTATAAACGTGGGAGAACGGAAGCATGACCAAATACAACTTAGATAAAGCATGTGTTGACTTTGAAAATAGTTTGGCGCACTCTTAAAAAAAATCCTTATGAATTTGTGCTCTTACATTACTAATGGGAAACTCACACAGATGTTACAGGCTGTCACAGTCAGAAACGCAGTGTTTTGAGAGCAAACTGCGTCATAGTGCGGCCACACTGACAAACATTCTCCAAATGATCCTCATTAGCGATGAGTAAACCGTGACTCCTGTTGCCAATCTAAGCCCATGTAAGATTGGCATGAGCCTATCACTGAGGACTTTGCAGTTGCTCTCCTACTGTTGTCCAAACAGGAAAGCATTTACACTGGCAGAGAATTTCTTTTTAAACATTGTGGTACAGTTTACTGTATGTATTTTTGTTTGCTTTACGAGAACCAACAAGTGGCAGACACACTGAGCTAATGCGGTGCTTCCTGAGATTGTGTGGACACAATTGTGAGATCTTGCTTAATTTAGAAGGAAATCTAAACTGTTGTTCTCTTGGTTTCTCAGTGGATTCCTTAACTATTACTAAAACTGAAACTAGAATATATTAAAGCTTGGAATACAAATAAAATAATTAAAACCATTCAAATACCTAAAATTATACTGAAATATAAAGCATTAAAAAAAATTAAAATTAACATTTTTTTTTTCCTTTTTGGCAACATTTTCATCTGTTTTCGTCACTTTTTTAAACTTTTGTCATTGGAACTTTTGAATGTGAAAAATAAGTAAGAGGAAAAGTATGCAGTCC
This sequence comes from Gila orcuttii, assembly GCA_026230005.1. Taxonomy (NCBI): domain Eukaryota; kingdom Metazoa; phylum Chordata; class Actinopteri; order Cypriniformes; family Leuciscidae; genus Gila; species Gila orcuttii. Next base: position 20,098,101 of record JAPDVR010000004.1, read on the forward strand.
TTTGTGTACAGAGGGTTTAATTCATATGTTGTGTATATGTTTTTTCCTGTGCAACTGGTTAGATGTAAATAACCTCTGCCAGCATTTGACCTGGTACAGGTCTGCAATATTAGTGGGAGTGTCAAACGAAGGTGTTTAGGTGATGAACAACCATGACAGATGCCCTATTGTCTGTTTGTCCAAACTAGTGTTTTGGCATGGGCCAGTTTTTATTATTAAGTAACATAGGAAACGGCTGACAGGGTGTGGGTTGTTGGTCAAAGCCTTTTGGCAGGCAGGGAATTGCAGCCTTCCTCAACCTTGTTCCCTGGCCAGGATGAACAATAACATGTCGGCATGCGGGCTCCAGGCTCTTCTTTCTCTTTCTCTTTTGGCTGTCCACCAAAGAGATCTTGACTGTCATGGACAGGTCATGGGAGAGACACAGACAGAGAGTGAGACAGACTGACAAGCTTTGGGAAATTAGCCTTGAGCCACTGAAGTATGAAGGCTATTTTTTTTTTTTTTTTTTTTTTTTTGTCTTTCTGAAAGGATCATATTTTACCGAAAATAAAATGTGGTTTATTATTTTATATATTTATTAATTTGAAACTCCTACAAACTAAAAATCTTATATTATAAATGCAATAATATTCCTCTACACACTTTCAAATAAATAACTGTAATTTAATTGAAGCTGCAACCTATAAATGCAAAATGAGGAAATGTATTACTGTAATTCCATAGTGGTGCACTGTAAAAAAAAAAAATATATATATATATATTTGGTTGTAAATTACCCACCGATTATTGGAGTATGTGTTTTACAAGAGTATACTATTTCAGTCTTTCCTTCAACATTTCATGTTGAAGTCAATGTGTTGATTGCTATTTTATTTGTGAAATATTTATTTGAAATATTTTTTTTTTTTTGTGCTAAAAGAACTGTAAGAAGGCTCATTTTATTACTGTGGTACAGAGTTGGTGTATATGGTATGTTCATGTTTCATATCCAGAGGTAGAAGATATGCACAGAAATCTGTTTAATCTGAGGTCAAGAACCTCTTCTCCAAATTGTAGAATCTAAGTAAAGGGAAAACAGCACTTGAGTCATACAGGATGCTGAAACTGGAACTTCAATAACGTCTACATCAGCAGAAATCATAAAGAAGAAGTACAGCCCCATGCAAGAACATCAAAAGCAGTTTCACTCAACCAAAAAAAAAGGGGGGGGGGGGGGGGGGATAGAACATTTAACTGTAATTAACCCCTATGCCTCCACTGTACTATTGCAGCTTTCTGCTGAGTGCTCTGCTCAAATTAGCTTGAGAATTGTGGTTTAATTGGGTTTAATATGGATGCCTGGAGCAGGCACTGTGCAGTGAGTGGAAAACAAAAGCCTCGTATGTCAGCAGCTTTGAACCAGTAACTAAGGAATTAGTCTTGCGGAAGATTTAACTCACTAGAAAAGCCTTGGATACTCATCAGAAGCACTGGCAATGGGGGAAGCAGATCATTGAGGTAATATCAGCAGAAATACACACAGCAAATGTTCATCCATTTAAAGTGGTAATGCAGTTAGAGGCTGCAAATTAAACACAGATCCACAACCAAGGCACAACCTAAAAGAGTCACATGTGACAGTCATGCCATTTGTTGTGGCTAGAGTTGATCATTTATCCCTAGCACAATCACTGTTTTATGTATCCAAACGTTCTTGCGTGTGCAGTAGAGATGCGCGGTTGGCGGTTACAGCCGCGGACTCCGCGGATAAACCGCGGATCGGGGGATGACGTGACGAAAAAAAAATATTTTAATTAAATTTGGGCGGGTGGCGGGTGGTTGAACCAATCAAATATACAAAAAAATATATGTATACATTGTTAAATATTGTTATCTGACTATAGCCTACCTACATCCAAAAAAAAAAAAAAAAAAAAAAAGAGCACACTTTGAAATAATCAGATTTTTATCAGGCAGCTAGAGTCTATGCAGATACTGCTTGTTATTATCAGAGATGGCAACGCCGGCGAAGGAGGTCAAAAAACTCAAAGAAGGAGAATCAAAAACAAAGGAAATAGAAGGTCAGAAAAGTGTTGCCTGGAATAAGTTTTACAAAGTGATAAATCAGGATGACACCAGTGCAGGCTATGTAATTTGCAAAACCTGCGAAGCAGTTTATGTTCATGACAGCCACAAAAAGGGTACGTCTAATATGGTGCATCACAAGTGTGCTGCTAAACCTCAAACCTCCACGAATACCTTGACAAGTTTCGTCCGTCGAGATCCCAATAGACCTACCACAGGATGTAAAATCAAAGCTGACGGATGCATGTGTGAACCTGTGCTCTCTTGTGTGCCTGTTCGACATTGTTTCTGGTCAATTATGTGCCAAAATGCGTTTTCTATTAGGCTACAATAAAAATACTGTACAGTAGCCTATCAGATAAGGTCAGGTTTGCCGAAGTGCGTTTAATTTAGGCTGTTTATTTATTTTTGTCCCTGCGCGCCGATCGGAGACGGAGTTCACTGCTGATATTCTGAGAGCTTTCTAGTCTCGCGGCTGTCATCAGCAGCGCCTTGTATCGCCCAATCAGCGGATGGTGGGCGGGTGCGGTTTTGAAAATTGGTCAAAAACGTTGGTGCGGATGGATGGCGGACGGATGATGAGTTTTGTGATGCGGTTGCGGATGAAGTAATAGCCCATCCGCGCATCTCTAGTGTGCACCCAGACAGCAAAATGTATTTGGGCCAGATCTTCATTAGCATTTGGCGCAGATCCGCTAAACGGACCTGGGCCGGGCTCATTCTTTCCAATGGCCCAATACCGGAACAGGTTGGAATTACGGATCAGAGACAGATCTGGGCCAGCACTGGCCCAGTACAGTTATTAATGCCATGACATGTGGTGCAGATCTGGCCCAGATCCGTGACTCATATTTTACATCTGGGGCTCATCTGGCCCTGGTCTGTAAATCATATTTAGGTTACCAGACAATTAAGGCACACAAACACCCAGACAATTTGTAATTTTCAAAAAACTTTATTTTAAAAAGGCAATACAAACCAATAAAAAATAATAATAATAAAAAAAAAAACCTTAATGTGAACACTGCACTCTCATGTCATTTATTGCATTTAATAGTTGGGTGTGACTGGGGCACGACGGCCACCCCTACGGTCGCATGCCAGATTAAACCACCTGATGGTATACTGGTTTATCTTGGTGTTGGTGGCTTTGTCAGACATGCGATTCTTCATCACTGCTCCTGTAAGACACAAAGCACAGAAAGCAAAGAAACAAATAATTTTAGAGTAAATATTATATTCAATATTCAAAGATTCTTTATTACATGACATTATAGTAAAATGCTTACACAAATAAATCCTTAATCGAGAGTACAAGTGTGGTGGAGACCATGTGTCAAGTGCAAAAACATTGAAAATAACAGACAACTTACATTGCAGTTTGCAAAGGGGGCAGGACCCGGACAAAACCTAAAGGGCACAGTACAGAGAAATGAGAGACAAATAATTTATCTACACAAAAGATTCACCACTTAGACCTTGGTAAACACTGACAGCTACTGTCAGAAATCTGTATAGTGTAGTATATAGTGTAGTGCAAGTAAAAAAAAAAAGCTTTCCTTTTTCCTTTTAGTTGTATTTTGAAGTGTATTTTACAAGTAAATACCATTGGTTAAGGATATGCGGATTAGTTTGAAGCTGTCAAGAACATCGGTCATATGTGACCTGGAAGCACTTTCCAATGTGATAGTTAAGTTGCATTTAATAAATGTTGTAAAACAGGTTATTGGAGGGCAGCAGCACTGAACTGTACGATAACTTTTTTGCACAACGCACTGGTGCTACAGAGGCAAAAACATCGTTTCTTTTTTTTTTCACTGGCCATTTTTTAGATATTTGTTTTCAATAGCATGTCTTCTTTCAGACTTGTGGTGAAAAAAAGTCCGAAATACACATTTAGGTCTTTATTTTACTTCAATCTCCACTTCAGTAGCACTATATACACCAAACGTTCCAGTCTTGTAGTTATAGCTATTATGAAGATATTTACAGAGGGATTTGTAAATATATTATTCCTAGCCTGATTTATATAACATTTTATTCAAAAAACATGGCTAAAATAATTTAATGCTATTGACAGTATATTCTGATTTAGCCTACAAGATAACAAAAGTAGATATCCATGAATCCCTCTGTAATTATTTCTCCATCTAAGATGTGAACACAATGAAAAAATAATTTTTCGATTTTGCAGCTAACACACAATGGACACGATATTCAGCAATTTTGGTGAATATAAGCAAATATCACCGATTCAGCCTTAACGCCTATGTTCACATTAGTTGTGGATGTTTAAAATAACCTATACTAGGCTACCAGCTAACCGCCTAGGCTATCCTACCCAGTTTATCTGACATGTCTCAGGTTGTCAGAATGTCAGTGTAAACGTTTGCAAACTTTTATTTTTAATATAATTATGTAACAGACTAACGTGACATCAACACCAGTTTACTTATAATGTACAATTATACTTGTATAATGCACTTACCAATTAGCAAAGACGGTGCAGCCTGCAGTCTTCCACTTTTGTCAGCCGGTTATGCCCGTCAACGGGTTTATGCGGGGTGGCGCCCGCGCGTCCGGTCTGCGCAGCTCGCGCAGATCTGGTCCACATCCGCCAGGCGGACTCAATTCAGTTGTGGCGCGTATGGTCTGCGCAGCTCGCGCGGATCCGGTCCACACCCGCCGGGCGGACTCAATTCAGTTGTGGCGCGTATGGTCTGCCCCGGATCGGCGCCGCTGCGCGAATCTACTGATTCGAAAACGGACCTGGCACAGATGTAAATGCTGTCTGGGCAGTGTGCAAACATTTGAATGCCAACTTGTCCTCACAGAAGGAATACACACTGACATGCACTCCTACTGTACTGTACTATACATATATATATATATATATATATATATATATATATATATATATATATATATATATATATATATATATACATACTGTATATTATGCTATACAGTATAAGCTATGCAATAAAAGAGAGATACATGGTAAGCCATATCATATAAAACAGATCAAGTCAGCTAAACAACAAGTCACTTTTACCAGATACACACATAGACAGTGAATGAGACATTTGGACTGTATTATGAATAAAACAAGCCGCAGACATCATATTAATATGTTTAAAAGCAATTACATCATCCTGACATCTGAGAGATGAGATCTCCATCACTTCATCTCTATAAAACTTCAAAGAGAGAAGACTAAACAAATCACATGAAGTGTCTGCACTTCTCTTTCTTTCTATAGAAGTTTTCTTTCATCATTGACTGGAGGGAGATGCATAAAGACAAAAACAGACTAAGAAATTAAACAAACTTAAGCTATGCATCCAATTTTCTTTTGCAAAAAAGGACAGATTTAAAAGATGAAAGCTTAAAAAGATATATATATACACTATTTATTATTATTATTATTAATATTATTAATATTATTTTATGTCTTTGCAGCCATAAACTGTAATTCAGTTTATCATTAGTTTTAGTGAAAAACAGCAACAGCGAATGTGAAATGAGTGCATACACAGCAACACACACACACACACACACAAACACACACACACACACACACACACACACACACACACACACACACACACACACACACACACACACACACACACACTTTATTAATTGTTACTAACAATGAAGAGTTATTTCACAATGTGAAAAAATAATCTGCGAGACAATGTGCAAATAGTGGTCATGGAAAGCCCTCTTGTGGCCACAACTGTTTCTGTTTTCAAAATTTAGCAACAGAGCACATTATTCATATGTGCCCAGAAAGAAAAAAAGTTATGTACACACTCAGAAAAAGTACAGGCTAGTGACTGAATGGGATGTAGCATCTGTGGTTTAACTTTGTGATGAGAAATCTGATTTTTTTTTATTCAAAAGAATTTTTTTTAAAAATGACTGTTTATGTTTGTTCTGGATCATTTATTAATGTTTTATATTTGCTATTGGTCATAATTCCTCTGTAGAAAGTATTGTCTGTATAAGTTTTACAATTAAATTATATTCAGTTTATTAAACTTACTAATAGTGACAAACAGGGAGAGAACTGAACCAATTACAGTTTTTTCCAACTGCTTACACACAAAATCTTTTCATGTCACACGATTTTTGAAACCTCTCACTCAAAGTGCAAAACTACACACCAAATCTCCAAAACCATAAGCTATTTCTCAGGCTTTGACTCAGTTTTCAATTCCATAAAACACTTTTTTCAAAACACTACACACAATTCTACCTGAAACACAAAAATCTAACAAGAAGTGACTTGCTTTTCTTTTCCAAACACAACCAATCAAAATGCTACACTTATTCACCAGGTCACACACACACACTCCTCACATGTGCAAAAATGAATTGCTTAACTGATCACTAACCAATCACTGCTTTACTGTAGTATAGGCCTATAAATAGGTCAAAGGTCAGATTACCTGTTTTGAACAATGGATCCCAACAATGGACAGAGAGCAAGAGGAGTAGGAGGAAGAGGAAGAGAAAGAAGTGGACGAGGGCAAAGAAGAGAAGGAAAGAGTCATCTCTGATGAGATTAGGGCAACACTTGTTGATCATGTGATCAACCACGGTTTGACCATGAGAGAGGCTGGACTGAGAGTCCAGCCAGGCTTGAGTCGATTTACAGTGGCGTCCATAATTCGAACCTTCAGAAATGAGAACAGGTATGCAACTATTCTAATGACTATTTTAACATTACAGTAATGTACTGTAAAATATGTATGACTGCATAGTATTGCATAAACATTTGTAACTCTAAGCCATCCATTTACTGCACTGCATTAAATGAATGAGGTTGGTTATCATGCTGTGCTACATTTTTTTGTCAATTGTTTACTGTGCCTGTAAAAAATTCTGCTGTGATTTTACAGTAAATTACTGGCTACTAATTGCATTACTTTCACAGTAATTTACAGTATGTAAAATTACAGTTGCATACTGTGATTTCACAGTTAATGATATCACATCATTACTGTAATTTCACAGTGCATAACTGTATAAATAAAGTTATCAGCTGTATCTTGTACAGTAATTTATTGTGTTTCAGCTGTAAAAGTAATGAAATTAGTAGCCAGTAATTAACTGTAAACTTACAATTAAATACAGTAATGCAATATGATGACAGAAAAGTAGTAAAAAAGATAAACAATAAACAATATTTTCCTCAATTGTTTTATTTTTACAATTGATACAATATCATAACAAACATGTTGCTGCATTAAGCTGTTAGGACTACATGACAAACTCTAACTTGACTGACACTATTCTCAGAACACAGATTCTAATTCTAATTAAATTTCTTCAAAATGCACTGACACATGAACTGGTAAAGCTAAATGTGTATGCATGTTGAATGCAAGTTGGCTTGTGAATGTGTGTATGCTTTACCCCAGAAGGATGAGGCAGATTAAGTGTGAGAGCAGGCAGGAGTTGGCAACGAGATATCAGTCCAATAAACACAGCCAGAGGTAAAATCCAAAACAATAGCCAGGTAGAATGAAGGTCTCAACCAGAAGGGCAGTCCAATATATTCAGTGGCAATATGGCAGGTGAAAATGAAGAGAGCCAACAATGACCCGGGCCGAGCAAATGGAAAAAACAGAGCAAGGCAGGACAGGAACAAACAACACAGCAAGTTGCAACTCGAGCCCCAACACACAGGTTTCATGCAAGTAATACACAACACAAAATATGTTGCCATCCATTAAAAATCCACAAGTTTTTGCAGCAGAGAACAAACTTGCTGAGTGATGCCACCCTGCTTCTTTTCGGATAGGGTTGATGCCCAGGAAGCACCTAAGATGACATGAAAAAAAGTTACATTTCAAAGTCTGAGATTCCCAATTTTTGTTATTAATTTGAAAAAGGAGTCTAACATCAGAATATATTTTAGAGTGATTATTTTTCAATAATCCATTAAGTTTTTCACATTTTCTGACCACAACAACACATGCAAAATACCTCAGGTAAGAGGTGTTCATTCCTGTAGCTGGATATCTACATTTTGTTGCATCAGGGTTGGAACTGAACTCTGCAGAAAGGTAGATATCCAGGAACAGGAATGAACACCCTTTACCCTAAGGCGTTATAAAAATAGTCTTAATTTTATGGACAGAAAGACAAGAGTCATGATATAGAGTAAAATAGGATTATTAAACTTCAAAAAGTGACAGTTTAAACTTGTATTCTTTCATTCAAATTCACAGTATAAACTCAGTTAGGCACTTGCAACTTCTCAAATCTGCCATTTCAAATTGCCCCGCCTATCTCATCGCCACTGAGTTTGCAAGTGCACAAGTTAGTTACACATCTAATATATTGCGAAAATAGTTGCAAAAAAGTCAATGCATAAAGATTTGAAATTGCAATGGCAGATTTGAAAAGTTGCAAGTGCCTAATTGAGATTGTACTATGATTGTGAATGAAAGAATACAAGTTTGTGTCTGTCATTGTATTTCTGTGAATGGCTTTAACATTTGTAACTATCTTCAGCTTAAAATTCAGAATACAGGTTTGTGACTATTTTCTGAAAGTGCTGATCTCAACATTCAACAAGTTTTCACATTGGAGCTGTGAGTGTAAATTTTAGCAAACAAATATTAATTGTACAAGTTCTCAAATTCACATCTACATGATCTGGAGTTTTGCTACTCTTTTACCTTCATAAGATCACGCCAGCGTTGGTGCGAGGGGAGTTGAAGCTGGCCGTTGGGTCTGTGTGGAGAACTGGTCTGGTTCTCGTGGATCTGATTCAATGACTGTGCCGAGGACTGTTGTTTCAACGAGGTCTTCACAGACATTTGTTTCTAGGTCTCGTCTAGTTGTGATGTTCTCGTCTGACATTCAGGGCTCACTGTGGTCATAGGGTGCAGGTCCACCATCTAGTCTGGATATGGACTAGATCCGGCTGACAACAGTAACCTCGGGATAAGAATGAGACAGAGAGAATAACATTAGCGTAGATGCCATTGTTCTTACGATGTAACATGTACATCCAGTGTTATGAGAAGTGTTTCCGGTTCTGGTTGAGCTAATTTATGCAGCCTAACGATCCTTTTTGAATTATAAGATTATAGGGATTTGAATGATATAAATGTGTTATGTGCTAGGTTAAAGAGGTGTGTTTTAATATAGATTTAAACTGCCAGAGTGTCTCTGCCTCCTGATCAACACTTGGAAGACTTATCTTGTGTCTGCTCCTCAATCTGCTGCCAGTTGGAGACTGGAGCCACCAGTTCATGGACCCGCGATCTCCATTTCAGCAGCATTAGCTGTGAGGGTTTCTCTGAACTGCATCTGTTAAATAAAGGAATACATATTGTGAAGTCATTATTTGAATCTTAAGCATTAGTTTTTTAAGTGAATAGGTTTGATAAATGTTGTTGTCGGAGTTCATGCAGTGCAGTATATGCAAAATATCAGTAACAGTTTACAATAAGGTCTCATTTGTTAACATTAGTTAATACAAATACAACTGTTCAAAGTTTGTTCTTGTTGGTTCACAGTGTATTAACTAATGTTACCAAAATATAACTTTTGATTTTAAATGTCAAAATGAAAATGAACTAATAAATTCTGAAGTATTATGCATTCTTAGTCTACGTTAACTAATGTTGAAAACTAATATTAACAAATGAAACCTTATTGTAAAGTGTAGGCTAATCAAGACTGTAAAAACTGTTGGTGTCAGATTCCAGACAGTGCGTCCAGATGAAACTCAAGTTAGCATTTTAGCTCATAACTTAATCATATATCCCCCTTAGAGTAAAATGTTAAGTTATACCATTTTAATCACATTATACAGTGATACGCTTTATATTTTTCTTTCACTCCAAAGTGCTCTAAAGCAAAATACGTTAACGTTACATTCAAGAATACAAGACGAGCAAAAGACAACGAATTAACAAGCTGCACTTATCTTTAACGCTTTTCCGTTTCGGAGCTCCCCACAGGAGTGTTAACGTTACAACAAAATAAATCTTATGTTTAAAGGGACACCAGGCAGGAATCCCGTTTTTGTCAAACAGCGACCCCTAGAGTCGCTGTGGAGTACTTGTATTTAACGTTACTGTCGTAAATTTCTTTTGCCAAGTGTGTCAGAGGTTCTGGGTTCTAATCCGTACTAGTAGTATAGTTTATTTTCCTCATCAAAACCGATTGTTTATTAGTGGTTGTATTTCAAGCAGGGACACGTTTTTTGTGCATTAGGTTTTGTGATTTCACCGTAACAAATATAGAGTCTCTCCTCAACGGATTGAGGCGCGCGTTTGTGTGAAGACTGTGCGCGTCACAACAGAACACTCTATCCGCGCCACTGATCGCAGCGGCAAAAAGCACTTTGGTCACTTGATTTCAAAAACAACACATTTCAGATCGCCTCTTATTTAACAAACGAACGAAATGAATGCTCTACTAGAATTACCTGGAGATGTTTTATTTGTTTGTATGGGTAACTTGCATCCGTGCCGCGAGATGTTTCAATGGGGACATATAACACCCGCAAATTACGCTCGTGTCTGACTCCTCGCTCGGTCAGTCTGCCGTTTCCTCTTTCTCTGTTCCTTCGACAATGCTTTCGGCATCTTATATGCCGGCTCAGCCATGACGATAGTGTGACAAACTCGATCCCTCTCTACCTTCCTGGATGGGGGCGTGTATGTGTGCAGTGCCGTAAAGGAATATGTTACATCGCGAGAGCTGATATCACGCGATACTTCCTGAGGCTGAGGCCGGCGGCCCGCCGCACCAAAGTTGCAAGTGAGATTTTTCCGCTCACAGGCACCAGGGGGGTGCGAGAAGGCCACCATTCAACCCGAAAGAAGTCATATAACCATTTCAATAACTCTGAAGCTGTTCAGTTAAGCTAAAAAAACTGCATAGAATCCCTTTAATTTCAGATTGTACACCCGCGGATAGTTGTCTCCGCGGTTTAATGCAGAAACAGCGTGGTGGTCAGTGTAGTTCGATTCACAAATAAATTACTCTTTTGAAATGTTAGTGAATCAAATCAGAAAGAGTCGCCTGTATAACGTTAGAGAACTAACGTTAGGCTATGGCGCAGAAAGCGTAGTCCGAGCTCCTATGATGAACTAGTTGAAAAAGACGAATTGACTGACTACATTTTAGCAAACAAAATGGAATATAACGACTAAGTTATATATAATTTAATTAGCCAACATTACAGTGCACTGGATACAGCTCAGCAGTTTTTCAAAAAATACACGATAATCCTAAAATGAGACCGCGTATAACGTTAACCTCTAATCAACCGTAACGTTACCTCCGCGACCGAATGGGTGGGCCTAATTATCATTTCAAACCATCTAACGTTAGATATTTTATTTCATCTTGCAATTAAAACATCAAACAACAATAGAATAATAAATAAATTCAATTACTTACTCGTTTTTTTTTCAGCTGAATGATTCCTCTCGGAAACGAAATGGTCTGCGACGAGTCTGTTGGATGATCCTCAGGATTTAACCGACAAAACCTTTTTTTTTCTTCAGGCGGCTGAGTTAATTCTAGTGGCCCGCTTGTGACAAAATGAGCTCTGGTCGAAGGTAAATACACACAGCTACACCGAGTGTGGACCTGACACCAGTACAACTGCTTTCAGCCGAGGATCAAGCTGGCCCATACATAAAAAGCCGTTGGCCCAACTGTGCTTAAGCAGTTGCTATCTGGGTGGGGTCTCAGCTGAATAGCCTATTTTTTTATTTATTTTTTTACAGTAATTTGCTGTCATATCACAGCAGATAGTTAATAGTCAGTGAGCGAATCCACATTACTGTGATATTACAGTAAAACAATTAAAACAGTATTTTACTGTAAAAAAACACAGTTAAATATTGTGAAAGTCTGGAAATATTTTACAGTATACTGTGTTTGAATTCTGTACAGAGTGGAAAGGCAAAGACATCATGGAGGATGAGCACGCTTGTTTACAAATGTACAAGAGACTGCAATTATAAATATGGTTTTGGCCGACAATGCAATTAGGATTCGAGAGATAAGAGAGCATATCTTGAATAATGACACCATATTTAACAACATCAATGCTGTAAGCCTGTCGACCATACAACGCATCCTCCAACGGCACCAAGTGACAATGAAACAACTTTACAAGGTACCATTTGAGAGAAACTCTGACAGTCAAGAATCTGCGACATGACTTTGTAGAGGTCTGTATGCAACACTACTTCCAATACATCAGACATACCATATTTACTCATCTGTATATCCTTTTGTCTGTTACAGAGAGTATTGGAGATGGATGCCCATGTAATTCGCCATGAATTTATTTATTTATGGTTGGCTTCAACCTCACCAAAACCAAGCGCCTTTTCTGGATGCAATTTACACAATGCTTGTCCCTGATCCAGATCAGGAGCCTGCTAGATTTATATGGGAAAATGTTAGTTTTCACCGGGCTATTCTGGTCCAAAACTGGTTTGCCACCCATCCATAATTTGTAGTTTTGTACCTACCCCCGTATTCACCTTTTCTAAATACCATAGAGGAATTCTTCTCAGCCTGGCGCTGTAAAGTGTATGATCGCCAACTCTATGCCGCCTCTCCAGGCAATGGAGGGCCATGTGGGGACATAGAGGCTGCCTCTGTCCAAGGTTGGATACGCCTTGCTAGGAGATACTTCCCTCGATGTTTGGCAAGAGAAAACGTATCTTGTGATGTAGACGAAGTATTGTGGCTAGACCCAGCCCAGAGAAGAGATTAGAATAACACTTAGAAAAACAGTGTTTACATGATATATCTAAAAATGTACTATTATGAAAGAAGTATTTGCCATTTGATGCAAATGCTTCATTCTGACGTGTTTATGGCATTTTGAATGCAGTGTTACATTTTGAAGGAGATGTGAGGCATTTTGCATTTTGTGTGTGCAGTTTTGAAAATGTGTGTAAACAGTTGGAAAAAAACTTTGATAGACTGAAAACCAACCTAGAAATAGACATGAGCAGAACAGATCAAAAACAAATTCTAAAGTGAACAAACAAAGACAAACCATAACACCTTTCTGTAGTTTCAACATATTCATCGTGGTGTGGAATAAAGCAGCATTTTCCCACCACATGTGTTGGAAAGAGTTTATCTGTCTAACTTTGGGAAGAGAGACACTTTAGTGAGGGCAGAATAATGTTTATTTCTTGGCATTGAGCAGTTTGGGGACATTGCCACCAAGTGGTTAAAAATTATACTTACACTCACAAGATGTCACTCTAAAAAAGTTCACACAAAGAGACAAAAGCCTGTTGTTAACCGGCCCTTTCAGATCCTGCAGGCATTGGAATGGACACCACATGGTTTTTGGTTAAAACCAATAAGATTTTATGTTTTCATAATACAGAGTACTGCCTGGTCCCTGATTAGTCCCCGATCAACCAATCACAATAAAAGTGTGACCCATAACTTAATCTGATTGAAATTCAGGAATCACATAAGACATGCATGGCTAACCGACAGGAGGTGGAGGAGCTCCTTTTTAACTTTTATATGCAGATTTATGTTCATGGTAGCATCATCAACTTGCGCCTATTATAATCTTAATAATAACAATATTCAAAGTTAATTTGAGGATCTTTCATAGCTAGAACTCATGATTTTTCGCAATGAACATTATGTTTTAAATTCAAATTAATGATTAATATTATTAATATGATTTTATGTCTTTGCGGCCATAAACTAATTCAGTTTATCATTAGTTTTAGTGAAAAACAGCAACAGCGAATGTGAAATGAGTGCATACATAGCAACACACACACACACACACACACACACATACACACACACACACACACACATTCTTGCGCAGCCCCCCTCATGGGGCCCACCAGTTTTTCTATGCGTTGTGGGATCCACCCTTTCCAGTGGTCCTACACTGCTGTAAAAAACAACATTAGATCTAAAAAAAAATCTCAATCATTAATATCACTTCAATTTGACAAATTTCTAAAGTTTTGTCGAAAAAGGTATTTGGCCCCTTGTGGGGACCGTTTCTAGGATTGCCGACTTGTGGGGTCCACCCACATACACACATACATACCAAGTTTTTATATGTTAATGGGGCCCAAGGTCACTATCTGCAGCTGCTGACACCAGCCTTTATTATTACTCCCAGTTTCCTTATTTTGGACTAAAATAGTTATTTTTGTAATGAGTAATTATGTATACATGTGAAACTTTCCATCTGCCTTTACAGATTACAAGACATACGGCTTCAAAGACAGTTTTATGACAAAACTGAAATGACCAATTTTATTGTAATGACACAGTTTATGCCACACAGTTGTCAGTCAATAAACTTATGAAATGATTAAAACAAATTATTAATGTCTAGAGGTCTGTACGATCTGCACTCAATGTTTGAACAACATCAGCCTGAACTTTTATGTAAACCCAACAGTTTCTCTTATATAGGCATTGAAATTATGTTTCATTGGACTGCATCCATAATGTCATGTTAACCCTTGTGCATCAATTAAAAAAAGTTACACATAGGTACACAGAGGACAAAAATGTCCATGTTTAAAAACCGTCATAAAAATGGGAAGCTTGGGAGCACAGACTTAAGTTTGGTATCATTTTAAAGAAGACCCTTGGCAGATTATTGCTGAAGTAAAAAAATTATAATAAGTAAATCCAAAAAAAAGTTATATAGGTATAAGTTTATGAAAATTATTTATGAAAATTATTTTATACAAAATATATATTTTATAAATCAAATTGAACTCTAAAACGGCAAGAAAATAAAAGCCATAAATCTAACTAAATTGTGTCCCAAATTTGAGGATGATATCTCAAAAAATGAGCTTTCGGTAAGAGTTTGTTTGGGCGCAGTAAAAGATTTTCCCCATTGGGTGCCAGCAAAACTCCACTAGTCACACAGTGATTGGATTTGTTATTTGCAGTTGAGTTTTTCTCTCTCAATATTACAAACACACACATGCACACACACACATATTTTTTTATAACACACATACTAACCACACTCTGACATCCATACCAACACACCCACACAAATATCGTTGCATAATTTATCCAATTGGCTCTATAATATGCCGAAGCAGAAAACAGGAATAAAGCGATATTTGTTTTAGAGGCCAAACCTGGAAAAATGGCACCATCTGATAAAAAAATAGTCAAAATTAAAAATTTTAAGCCTTGCCAACATAATGAAAGCCTCTTAACAAAGATTGCATCATTTTATAGTTGAATGGCCCTGAGATTAAAAATTGCAGTTTTAATGGGTTTCAATGGGGACATTTTTGTCCAAAAGGCGCTGAGAGGGAAGTATTTTGTGGACCTAGTGCAAAAAAGATTTTTCAAAGGAAATGGGGGTGAAATAGTAAAATTACAATAAAAATACACACCTGTGCCAAAATTCATGCAGTTAACATTAACAAAAAAAAAAAAGTTACACATAGCTACAAAGTGGACAAAAATGTCCATGTCAAAAAACTGTCATAAAAATTTTAGGTTTGGGTGCAAAGACTTAAGTTTGGTCTTATTTTAAAGAGGACCCTTGGCAGATTATTGCTGAAGTTAAACAAGTGAAAAAAGTCAA
The DNA here is from genome assembly GCA_026230005.1 of Gila orcuttii. Taxonomy (NCBI): domain Eukaryota; kingdom Metazoa; phylum Chordata; class Actinopteri; order Cypriniformes; family Leuciscidae; genus Gila; species Gila orcuttii. The sequence goes on from JAPDVR010000004.1 coordinate 20,113,792, forward strand.
ACCAAAAATTTTGTATAGAGGTTTAAGTTTATGAAAATTATTTATGAACATTATTATCGTTATTTTATATAAAATATATATTTTATGAAACATGTTGAACTCTAAAACTGATATAAATTCAAAGCCATAAATCTAAACAAGTTGTGTTCCAAATTTGAGGATGATATCTCAAAAAATGAGCTTTCGGTAAGAGTTTGTTTGGGCGCAGTAACACATTTTCCCCATTGGGTGCCAGCAAACCTCCACTGGTGCACACAGTAATTGGATTTTAGATTTGCAATTGAGTTTTTCTCTCTCAAATATTACAAGCACACAAACACATATACACACACATTTTTTTTTATTACACACATACTAACCACACTCTGACATCCATACCAACACACCCACACAATTATCGTTCCACAATTTATCCAATTGGCTCTATAATATGCCGAAGCAGAAAACAGGAATAAAGCGATATTTGTTTTATAGGCCAAACCTGGAAAAATGGCACCATCTGATAAAAAATAGTAAAAATTTAAATTTTGAAGCCTTGTCAACAGAATGAAAGCCTCTTAACAAAGATTGCATCATTTTATAGTTAAATGGCCCTGGGATTAAAAATTGCAGTTTTAATGGGTTTCAATGGGGACATTTTTGTCCAAAAGGTGCTGAGTGGGAGTATTTTGTGTAGCTAGTGCAAAAAATATTTTTTTAAGAAAATGGCGGTGAAATAGTAAAATTCCAATAAAAACACACACCTGTGCCAAATTTTATGCAGTTAGCATTAACACTGGCAAAGTGATCAAAAAAACAAAACTGAAAAGGACAAAAATGTCCATAAGGATGCACAAGGGTTAACACAAGTTGTTCTTTCCAGTGAAGCCTCAAATTTTGAAATCATGATACAGAGATATTTAAAGAAATGAAAAATCCTTTGAAATATTTAACATATGCCCCACACACTTTCAGTGTTCAGGCCCTAAAATAAATAAAAAAATGTATTAAAATAAATAAGAATAAATCAATATCCATCCAACATCCACACATCCAACATCCATCCATATATCCAACATCTGGTCAACATCCATCCATCCATCCAACATCTGGTCAACATCCATCCATCCATCCAACATCTGGTCAACATCCATCCATATATCCAACATCTGGTCAACATCCATCCATCCATCCAACATCTGGTCAACATCCATCCATATATCCAACATCTGGTCAACATCCATCCATCCATCCAACATCTGGTCAACATCCATCCATCCAGCCATCATCTACATCCATTAGACATCCATCATCTATCCTAGATCTATCCATCTCTCGAACATCCATCCAACATCCATCCATCCATCTATCAAACATCTATTCAATATCCATCCAACATCCATCCTACATCCATCAAATGAAAAATAAAATTAAATAAGAACTGTGAAATGTGTATATTTGTAGGCCACTGGACAGCCATAAAACCTGAGCAAACCCCTACAACAACAACAACAACAAAAAGGTTACAACAGAACACAACCAAAGACAAAACATTTTAAGATCCTACCTCTAATGTTTTGGTTTTACCTCAGTTCCATTAGGTGCTTTCACACTAGACTTTTCTTCTCAGGGCTGTAATGCGATTTTTAACATATTTAACTGCTTTCCAGTCTCTGTTTCTGAGAGCTTGAGGTTCTGCAGTAATACAGAGCTGACAGTCTTCTTTACCAGGAACTTGATTCATTACAATAAATCTCCTCAAATGTGTGTCCACTGCAGCACACTCGTCTGGGGTCCAGCTTCTTTTGACGGCCGTTTGTTTTCCTATGTAGGCAAAAACACAAAATATTGTAGGTTTTCTTTTATAAAGAAATTTTAATCTTACTTAACCCTGTAAGACCCACTGTTTCAGAATTACAACAATTGTGGTTATTCCCCAAAACCCCTTTTGTCTTTTTTTTATTGTTTGTTTGTTTATACAACCACATCAATATGATCTGTGGGTCCTACATTTTATTCCCACCATGTAATTGGATCCAGGATTTGTATACAAAGCCCACACTTAAGTCAAGAAGTGACACATCCTACAACTTTCTGATCAAGCAACATCCCTTTGATTTACTGGACTGGATTCATCTTCAAGTAAGTAAAATGCTTGGAATATGTTTTTCTGTGTTTATTACTGTGTCTAGAACAAGGACATATACAGTAAATGTTGAAAATATGCCCTACATTTTGTTTAGAGCTTGTTTTATAAATGTTGCAAAATTACAATGTTGGATGAGAGTGGTCATAATTGCCCTGTATTTAAGAGGAACATCTTGAGGGGAACTTAAATGAAAATGTTCACAACAAATTATACATGATTTAAACATTATACCCTTTAGCTTTATATCGGATTACATATTCTATACTGTATTAGAGACTAAAGTTGAAAGATATATTGCCATATCTAAACATTATAATTTGCTATCACATTTTGCAGGACTTTCTAATAAAGAAATTCTGTTTGTGCAAATCTGCCCTTTCTTAGTCTACTGATAAACAAAATGTTCTTATCAATTTATAGTCAAAGTGCTTATTATTATTAGGCCTATAACCTTTATTTAACCAGGTCTGTCCCATTGAGATCCAAGATCTCTTTTGCAAGAGACACCTGGCCACACCTGGCCAATCCTCCAAGTTGTGCGGGATGCTCCTGGTGCTTTGTTCTGGCACAGGTGTAAATGTTCATCACTGTTAAGATTTTGTTGTAAACTGGACGCTGAATGCATTCCTGTAAGGATTACAATCACAGTCTACTATAGGTGAGCCATTAGGTATAGTGTGACAGGTGAGATGTGTGAATAGGCTGCTTCAGTCCAAAGTGCGAACAGGTCATAATGAGGCATGTGTGCTATTTGTATATACAATGTACATTTGTTTTTCCTATATTTCACAGGAGCCCTATTTCACATATTTTCACATATTTTTCATTTCAGAATGCCACCAGCAAGGAGAAATCCTCGGTACAATGTGCACAATGTAATCGCCATCATCCAAAAAGGAGAAAGTGATGTGGACATAGATTTTGACGACACTGATGCAAGTGATGAAGAATCAGATATTGATGTCTCTGTGGACAAAGAAAACCAAGAACCTACCGATTGTCCAGCTAATGTGAATATTGAGCCCGGGCAATCAAAGAAATACATCATGCCACATGACAGACGTCACTGATTTTTCTGGTCAAGCTCTCACAGATGATGTCACCTCCCTCCACACACCACTGCAATACTTCCAAAAGTTTGTGTCAGAAGATTTGGTTAAAGATCTGGCAACAAATACGAATGAGTACAGCATTCAAAATGACGAAAGATCAGTCAACACTAATACAAAAGAAATACAGGCAGCATTGGGCATGTACCTGAGGATGGAACATTACATTTTGTAAAAAATTTAACCGTGCCAGAGACTGAAAAGAGGGACAAACTCTAGAAACTCAGACCATGGCTTGATTCACTCAGAGAAAACTGCCTGCAGGTGGTACCAGAAGAGCACATTTCATGGACAAGATGATGATACCCTTCAACGGGAAGTTCAGCAGCATCAAGAAGTATATGCAAGGTAATCTACGCTCATGGGGCTTTAAAGTATGGGTGAAGCTGGAATCTCTAGCATGATGCTTGACTTTGATGTTTACCAAGGGAGCAACAATGAAGTACGAGTCAAATCTAAACTTGGATTGCCAGGTGATGTTGTAATGAAGCTTTCCTCCACATTTCCAAAGGGTCAACCCAACAAGATCTAGGCAGACAACTACTTCACCTCCGTTCCACTGGTAGTGAAGCTCCTTGAGCACGGAATCCATTATGTGGGAACAGCCAGGCAAGTGCATCTACCCAACTGTAATCTTTACATGTGAAGAGCTTGAAGAAGGGCAGAGGAAGCTTTGACCACAGAGTGGAGGGGAAACAACATCTGCAGACCTGCCAACCTTGAAAATATTTTTTGAGTAGCATCAGCGGGGGGGGGGGGGGGGGGGTCTTTTTGGAGAGAGTGCAAGACACACTCAAACACATGCCTATCTTCATAATTCTAGGTTTGACTTCTAGAGTTTTAAAATTTAGCTAGCAGATTAGCTATTGCAGTGAAAGCCCAAAATTGTAATACTGCTCAAAACCATTTTTTATTTTATGATTAATATTGCATTGCATATAATGTGTGCTGGTCAACTAGTCTAAAATTAAGAAACCCCTAGAAAACAGTAAAAAAAACAACAACAAATAGATGTGTACATTTAAGATAGGCTAATTAATTTATTACTCCAATATCCAAATATGATACTAAATCACACAGAAAAAAGGACTTTTATTTGAGGCGTGCTGTCTTTGCATTTGAACATTGAACATTTTAAACAGGACACGCATTAGCTGAATAAACGTTAGCCAATACAAACATATTTATAGAAAATAGTGGAGTCCTGTCACATGACCAATAATAGCAAAACGAATCACTTATTCTAAAAATAATATCAATTATAAGTTTAGATGAATCCGAAATATGGGGCTGTGTTAACGTCTGTCTTTTAACGAATTTTAAAAAAAATGGATGAATAATACAAAATGCTTTCTGACATTTTGACAGAAAAAAAACCCCACTATCTTCTCTCTCTGTGCGCGGTCTGTTTGTGAGAGAGAGCTCGCACAGCACTGATACAATGGTACTTTTTAATCCATAAGTAACTAATACGCTAGTTTTAATACAAAATAATTATGTAACATAATTAGGTACTTTAGTTATTATAAACACAATAACGTAACACATAGAGACTACGTTTCTCAACACTGGGAATGAATAAATAAACGCCTGTTTCTCCAGACTCACGTTTATCAGTAATCCACAAATTACAGAACTTTCATAATCACTAAGCCATAGCGATTTTAATTTTATTTAGATTTATTGTTCATCAATACTTAAGCATTTTATAATTTGCATTGCTGAATGATCTTTTCCTCTTATCTGAGTGACCATGAATGACGGAGTAGGCAATTTTAATCCATGCGATCATCGAATCCAGATTAAGTTAACTAAAAACAATATTTCAACTTTCCACATCCACCCCACCCCGTTTACCTTCAGGAGTCAGAAGTACCCGTGACTACTGTTCTCGCTTATGAACTCAGTCAGACGTCAGGCCGCGGGAGTGTAGAGGATCGAGAGGGAATCTTTATTGCTTTATTGTCAGGCTTGTGGCACCGGACAGTAAGGAGGGACAGACATATTTCAAGTGTTGAGTCAAGGAAGCAAAGTAAAAGCCCTTAAAAATAAATGAGCAGCTCTGGCCCAAAAGAGAGTGCAAGCCCCAAAGCTTACCTCTCTTTTTTGCAGACACACTCCGGTTTTGGACTTGTGATGTGGAGGGACATTCTTGCAGGGATGACGGGCAGACCTCATCTTCTGACCCCTTTTCTCTTGGCATACTGACATCTGGACAAAGAAATAACTTTATTGTAGTATACACTACATGAAATATGTAATAGCCATCAGTACAGTGGTTGTGTTATTTTATGAAATAATTTAGTATATTCAATTCAATTTTCAATTCAGTTTATTTATATAGCGCCGATTCACAACACATGTTGTCTCAAGGCACTTAACAAGAAGTCAGTATATGGGATTTGTGTCTCTTAAAGAGAGACACAGTTTATTTCATCCTGTCTCCTATCGTCCTAAATTCTTTTCAAGTGACTAGTGACGTGAAAATATTAGTTGTCATGTTAGCCCAGGGATGGACAACTCCAGTCCTCAAGGGCCACTATTCTGCAGGTCTGAGATGTTTCAGGTGAATCAGGTGTGTTGCAGCAGGGAAACATCTAAGACCTAAAGGATAGTGGCCCTCAAGCATTGTTGCCAAGCTCTGCACAACGAATCAGGTGTGTTGCAGCAGGGAAACATCTAAGACCTAAAGGATAGTGGCCCTCAAGCAGTATATTTCCTCATATAGTGTACGGACGACAGACCGTCCCACGCAGTCCACTAGTGCTGAAGTAGCTGTGCGCCGAAAAGATTGTATGTTGGACAATATAAGATGAACTGATTTCATCAGACAGAAAGCGACTGTTGTTACTGACATTACAAGTAGCATTAACGTTTAGGTTAGTGTGCCCCACCTACTGTTTATAGGTTGCTCCAATCTCACGGCGCAGACTTCACGCAGGGATTGCACGGCTACTCAAACATTTTTCCTCCTCACCTGTGTACGAGTACACAGTTACAGAGAGACGAGTACACAGTTACAGCGAGTCGAGTATGAGTACACAGATGAGGAGGAAACATGTCAAGACGACAAGGTTGTACGAGTTTATTTGATGTCATCTAACCCGATGGCATATGCGTTTGAGCCAGTGATGAAGAGGAGGGTTGAGAGACCCGTTTTTGAGGAAGTTGAGTGAGCTGCAGCGGCTCCGGACGGAGATGACAGTGAGGAGAGGGTCGGCAACCCTTTGCAGTGCAAGTGCGGTCACAGCGATCAACCGTGGAGTCTGTTTGCTGCCATGAAGCAGACTTGGATAATGTGCTCAGGGAATTGTCCTGCATCACCTTATCGCGCACATTCCAGATGTTCTGTAGTGACAGGGACGTGTTGGAGTAGCTGTGCTATCCCTGTATGAAGTCCGTGCCGAGAGATTAGAGCAACCTATAAGCAATAGGTGGGTTCACGCTAACCTCAAAGTTAATGCTACTTGTAATTTCAGGCAGTACTGACGCAGTGTTCAGTTTTAAAACTGGGGTTGTGTTTGACTGATTGTGCAGCCTCTGCATCAGACAGGTCTCCTGACAGAGTTGCAGGAGAAAGAGGTGGGTGGGACAAAGAAGGGAGGTGGAGTTGTTGATGTTCAAATTTTTGCCACGTGCTGTGTGAAATGCACGAAAGGTAAGAATTGCGTTCAAGCTCACCGGTTGCAGACACTCCCTGGTTTTGACTTTGTGATGTGGAGGTACATTCTTGCGTGGATGACATGCTGACCTCATCGTCTGACCCATCATCTCTTAGCATACTGACATCTGGAGAGGGAAATAACTAATACAATACACAAAATATCTAAAACGGATCATTTAGAATCAATTTAGGAACATCGTATACACATACCTACAATGTCCTCTGCTAAAGGTCCCTCCATGTCAATGGTCTCTAAAATGATAATTGATAAAAAATTTTGTTTGGAAAGCTGAAACTATGGGCAATCTGCAAGAGTATACAACAGTAGTATTATCTCTCATCCCGTCACCATTACTGCCCTATGTTTTACATGGTAAATTGTTGTTTTCTGAATGCGGAAGACTAAGGCCCTATTTTAACGATCTGAAACGCAAGTGTCAAAGCGCAAGTCACTTTGTGGGCGGATCCCGGCGCTGTTGCTATTTTCCCGGCGGGATAAATGCCTCTTGCGCCTGGCGCAAATCTAAAAGGGGTTGGTCTGAAGTAGCTTCATTATTCATAGATGTGGTTTGGGCGTAACGTGAAATAAACCAATCAGAGCGTTGTCCAACATACCCTTTAAGAGCAGGTGCGCATGTTGCATGGCGGATTGCTATTATAACAACGGATTTACCAGGCGCGCGCCAGGAGCGGTTCACAGCCGAGGATACCGACGTTCTTGTCAGGACCGTGAAAGACAGAGAAGTGACGTTGTATGGGGATGGGAGAAACCCACCCAAATCAGCGTCGCTTAAACAGGCGTGGGAGGAAAAAAACTATTTTTTTTTACATCTTCATGGACACCACAAGGATTTCCCTCATGGGTTAATATTTTTCCTTGTTATAATGTATGATTTGCAAAAATAAAAACTGCTGCATCTGTGTTGTTGAGAGAATCAAAATGTATGCGCGTTGTGCACCCGCTACATTATGGCCAAGCATGCGTGCATAAAATAGCATTATGAACAACGCGCAACGCGCCACTGACTTTAGACTAGTTTTTTTCTGGTCCGTGGCGGAATTGTTTTCTGGAACTGCAAAATAGCACCAGAGAATGTTTGCGCCGAAACACGCCTCCTTTTTGCACCGACCCGCCCAGGGAGCGCAAGTTCATTCCCTAGTTTGCCGGCGTGCGTCTGTGGAGGGAAAAGTCCGCTTTGCGCAGGTGCAAAATACGAATGATACATGCGTCGGTGTACAAAGTCAATTGCGCTGAGTGCAAGATAGGGCCCTAAATGTCATATATTGTGCATTCAAGAATATAATGTTAATTACCATTCACATCGACTTGTATTTCATCAAGGCTCTTTCCTTTGTAATCTCCTAGGCGTCCTTGTTCCATTGCCAGGAGGACTTTACTTACTTTGGCTAATTGGAGGGTGCTTTCTGGGAGCCTGTAGTGTTTCCTGTGAACAGCAATGTTATGACCAAGAAAGTCTGCCAACTGGTCGAGCTCGGTGGTTTTGAGGTTCAGAACGGTAGACAGGGTAGCAATATGTTTCCTCAGTTGAATTGATGTTAGCGCTTGAGGATTTTTTATGTCAGCACATTCACTGACAAATTGCCTCATGCAGTCACAAGCCCTGAGATAATGGGCAGATTGTGGCAATGCAAACAGATATTCATTGTCCTTCAGCACCCCACATTCTTGTCTGCTCTCAGTAAGAGCATCCAGTGATTCTCTCATTACTGGGGTTAGAAGAACAGGAACCTTCCTTCCTCTTTTTCCAACAATTGCTATTCGCACAAAATGCCTGCAGAGCTTCTGCTCAAGCGGTGTGAGGGCCAAATTTACATCTCCCTGTTCCTCTGATGTGTCCTTCGATAAGTATGCAGACAGGCGCATTCGGGACACTTCACCTGCTCTCCGCCGATTAAAAAGCATAACTTGAGTCAGCGTTACTTTTGCAAGTTCCTTCCAATTTGTGGATGAACGATGTTCTTTTAAATCTTTGAGATGTTGCTGCTGTTTTTCTTCTAGATAGCAATGTAGCCTTTGGATATCTTGTGTAAGAGGTAAAAGTTGCGGTGCATTCCATTTGGCCCGGTTAAGCTGGGTTAATGCCTGGCCTGCAATATCAAACCTCCAACTCTCTAAATACAACTGTGCGAACTCCTCAGCATCTTTAATGGTTACTTTATCTTTCTTTTTCAGTCCTTCGGACTTGATAAACATAGCCAACGAATGCAGGCTGTGTCCTACCTTGCGTGCAAGAGAGGGACATTGGTATATGCCAGTTTCCTCACTGAATCCAGATAGGTTCTTTGCAGCTCTGACAACCTGGGAGTACTGTTCAGGTTTGATGAGTTCTTGAATGGTCTTCACACGTATGATTTTTTTAGCTTCCAATAAAAGCCTGCCAAGTTCTCTCAGTTTTTGGCGTATATACTGGTGTTGACTGACTATCTTCTCATTCTTTTTGAACAACCTGAACCCATAATTGAGGATGCAGTTGTCTCCTTTAATTGCAACTGCAATCTTGTCCTGAATCATTACACTCAAGAACTTCCAATACGCGTCTGTATATTCCGATGGAGAAGGTTCAGCGAAAGCACACAATGCCTGAACTCTATTTTTACCTGGTTTAGTACTTTTGGGTTTGAAGCTGCAGACCTTGAAATGCCGCCACATCGCTCTTCTTGAGAACAACCCATAGCAGTGAATGCAATGTGCAAATTTATGTGCCTCTGATTTTTTTACCGGTTGTTTACATGGGATTAGTTTTCCTTTTTTTGTTTCCAAAACATGACTGTTGTGCTCGAAGTTTCCCTTATTTCGTATGTAGTCCAATTGTAGTTTTCTTTCCTTTGAGTTTTTTGGTAAACTGAACGCTTTCGCAACATCCATTTCATCTTGGTGTTTACGCCACAAGTGTCTTGACATTTTCTGGACAAACTTCCTGCAATAAAAGCAGAAATGTTTCTTGTTATAGCTTCTGGATCCATCATCTTTCTTTAAAGTTGAACTGACAATCATATGCTGCTCTTCTTCCAGGGGCACTGAAACATTGTTTTCAGAATATGTTGCGATTTCCTTTTCATTCCCATCAACTCTGCTATTTGGAAATCTTTGTGTGGGATCATGACATCTTTCCAAAAGTCTTCTCTGGCTAAAGTCAAATTGGCTATGACTAGAGGATTCACTTCCACTTTCCCTGGGCTTAGACTTGCTCTGTCTGGAGGACTCACTTCCACTCTCTCTGGAGGATCTACTTCCACTCTCCCTGGGCTTAGACTTGCTCTGTCTGGAGGACTCGCTTCCACTCTCTCTGGAGGATCTACTTCCACTCTCCCTGGGCTTAGACTTGCTCTGTCTGGAGGACTCGCTTCCACTCTCTCTGGAGGATCTACTTCCACTCTCCCTGGGCTTAGACTTGCTCTGTCTGGAGGACTCGCTTCCACTCTCTCGGGAGGATCTACTTCCACTCTCCCTGAGCTTAGACTTGCTCTGTCTGAAGGACTCGCTTCCACTCTCTCGGGAGGATCTACTTCCACTCTCCCTGGGCTTAGACTTGCTCTGTCTGGAGGACTCGCTTCCACTCTCTCGGGAGGATCTACTTCCACTCTCCCTGAGCTTAGACTTGCTCTGTCTGAAGGACTCGCCTCCACTCTCTCTGGAGGATCTACTTCCACTTTCCCTGGGCTTAGACTTGCTCTGTCTGGAGGACTCGCTTCCACTCTCTCGGGAGGATCTACTTACACTCTCCCTGAGCTTAGACTTGCTCTGTCTGGATGATGCACCTTTGTTCTTTTTTTCCTTTTCCAGGGTTAATTCCATACTGCTATCACTTTCTGTGTTTTCATCCATGGGATTTGGAATATACTCCTCTTCGCTACCTAAGTTTGAGTCATCCGATTCCATGAGATTCATCTGAATCTTTAAAAACAATCACACATCTGTTAATAACTATTTTTGCAACATTAAATATAAAAAACCTGAGCATACTGATTGAACAGGCTCAGGATACTAAATGAAGAAAAATCTGTATGGACCATTTTCAGTACAAGTAAATTTACAAATTAGAAGAATCCCCATCAGACTCACTAGCAAGAGCAACAGACATTTTCACAATCGTGAAAACACAAAAGAACCCCCCCCCCCAAAAAAAAGACTTACGGGACGGCAAGACCTTCTTCTCAGCTTCTGTGAATCCCTTTCAGGCTTAAAAAAAGGAGCCTCTGCGCTGTCACTACTTGAATCATAGAGACTGTGGGTAAAATCTTGTACTCTATCCATCTGCAAAAAGGTAGACATGGAGATATTTTGCTGTATGATTTCTGTATTTTTAATTGATAGGGAGACCATTCAGAGGTTGTCAAGTGAGCTAGACACCTATGAAAATTATTGACCAATATTACCCCTCCATCCACCTGCTGAGGCCCATGTCCAAACTGCCTTCCAGGTGGAGTAAACGTTGACAAAATTATTCAAAACGAGTAACGTTTCAGTTTTCATGCATTTGATTGTTAAATTTAATGACTTCACAGCAAATTATTCATCATAATGATATAGTGTCATTCCTGTAGACATGGAACTACTCAAGAGAGAGGGAGAGATTAGTCAATAATTTTCCGAAGTGTCTTCCTCACCTCACAATTGTCTCCATATCACTTAAAAATCAGCAATCAGTCAGAAAAGAAGAGTTGAGCTTCTCTAATAAATGATTACTGATTGATTGTTGGTGATCTCTATTTAATTGATAATTAATGCACCAGGCGAGGAGGAGAACTCGACCGGATTTTGGCAACAGAGACCGGCCGCGGCGTCCGGGAGTGATAGCGTCGGCCTACCGGGGTTTGTCCCGGTATGCTGGCTGACCAGTAGCCTACACCACTGGGCACGTTGTATCTTTTTTTTTTTTTTAAGCACACACCTGAGCGCTGATCACTGGACATCACTCCTGCAGGTGTTTATGCCAATCCAATAGATTCAATTTCAAATGAGTCCATTTAAATTCAGATTTTAAAAGCAATTGTTCAAAACAATCGATTCAGGTTCAAAGTGAATGATTCCCATTCAAATATAAAATAATTCAAATTCGCTTACTAGTGGCACAAAATTTATCACATAAACAAGTTAATTATATTGTTAAAATGTGTTTTGGGGCTTACCAGAATGCTTTTTGTGCGTCTCAGTGGTGGAACCAGTTCATCATCCGATTGATTGTTGGAATGGTTGCTTGGAGAAGCCTCATCACAAGTTTCTTTCACAACAGTTTCATCTGAATCGTACAAATGATCTGAAACATCTGGGCCAATATCATTCTGCCCTATAATAACATCCAGGTGTGGGGTGGGAGGTTCGTTTTCCATACCATCCTCATCAGTTTCATCACTATCTGGATAATTAACCAGTGAAAATCCTTGGACAGTAAATACCTAAAAATAAACAAAAATTCATTAAGTATGGAATTAGAAAGGTTGGCCAAAGAAACATGGCATGGTCTGACTAAAAATCTAAATCCAGAAATGTGAACATCAGCCCTTTTAGACAGTTTACAATTATAAATGTTACAATCAGAGTACAGCTATAGTATAGTATTACAATACTATCATATGGTTGCCTGAGGAAGACCATTTGGATAGAAACGTTTGTTTTTTAGTCAATAAAAAAGGTAACTGTGAGCTTTAACCCAGTATGCAGATTTTCTTCTTTTTTCTCCCCAGATGTTACCATAATGCATTAAAAGGTGCCCCACAAGAATGGGACTGGAAAGATGCCAGTGTGTGTTACATTACCTGGCCTTTACAACCCAATAAGGTCACCTGACTACTTTAAAGCCCCATGAGCATTGGTCTATGGTCCAATTGACCATTACAGGGGTTTGCAGTGCATCAAATCATAATATTTAAAATCAAAATTCAAATCAAAAAGATGCTTTAAAACATCTAACAACTCAGATACAGTATACAATTACGAATGTTGAAATCACAGTTGAGGTCATGTCAGGTGTTGCCATAGTGCATTGAAAACAATTACAGTAAGAACTGGACGGAAGGGCCCCACATGGGTCAGACTACAGACATATGAGTGTGTAAAGGAGAGACTAGAGAAACAAATGTATTTGGAAGATGGAAGGACCCCATAAGAACATGACTGGAAACATGCCGGTGTGTGTGACATTACCTGGCCTTTAACAGCCAATATAAAGCCACATAAGCATTGGTCCACTTTAGTAATAACACCACCACATACATGTCAGCATAGACGAATGTGTTTGAATGTACTTTTACCTGTGTGCAGGTCTGATCTGGGTTTGGTCCATCATTTAGCATCTGAGGAACAGGGCTGGTCTCATTCTCTACTGCTGCAGCAGGAGTCTGAAGGCCTTTCACCTGAAATAGACAGACAAGAAAACACTCAGAACTGTATGAAGAGATATTCACAGGCTAATAAGGTCATCTAATGGTGAAACAGCACTGAACTTCAACTGAGAGCATGGACTAAAATGCAGCTCACGTCTATTCCAGGAGTTTGCAGTGGATCAAATCAAAATATTGCTTTAAAACATCTAACAGCTCAGATACAGTATACAATTACGAATGTTAAAATCACAGTTGAGGTCATGTCAGGTGTTGCCATAGTGCATTGAAAACAATTACAGTAAGAACTGGACGGAAGGGCCCCACATGGGTCAGACTACAGACATATGAGTGTGTAAAGGAGAGACTAGAGAAACAAATGTATTTAGAAGATGGAAGGACCCCATAAGAACATGACTGGAAACATGCCGGTGTGTGTGACATTACCTGGCCTTTAACAGCCAATATAAAGCCACATAAGCATTGGTCCACTTTAGTAATAACACCACCACATACATGTCAGCATAGATGAATGTGTTTGAATGTACTTTTACCTGTGTGCAGGTCTGATCTGGGTTTGGTCCATCATTTAGCATCTGAGGAACAGGGCTGGTCTCATTCTCTACTGCTGCAGCAGGAGTCTGAAGGCCTTTCACCTGAAATAGACAGACAAGAAGACACTCAGAACTGTATGAAGACACATTCACAGGCTAATAAGGTCATCTAATGGTGAAACAGCACTGAACTTCAACTGAGAGCATGGACTAAAATGCAGCTCACGTCTATTCCAGGAGTTTGCAGTGGATCAAATCAAAATATTGCTTTAAAACATCTAACAGCTCAGATACAGTATACAATTACGAATGTTAAAATCACAGTTGAGGTCATGTCAGGTGTTGCCATAATGCATTGAAAACAATTACAGTAAGAACTGGACGGAAGGGCCCCACATGGGTCAGACTACAGACATATGAGTGTGTAAAGGAGAGACTAGAGAAACAAATGTATTTGGAAGATGGAAGGACCCCATAAGAACATGACTGGAAACATGCCGGTGTGTGTGACATTACCTGGCCTTTAACACCCAATATAAAGCCACATAAGCATTGGTCCACTTAAGTAATAACACCACCACATACATGTCAGCATAGATGAATCTGTTTGAATGTACTTTTACCTGTGTGCAGGTCTGATCTGAGTTTGGTCCATCATTTAGCATCTGAGGAACAGGGCTGGTCTCATTCTCTACTGCTGCAGCAGGAGTCTGAAGGCCTTTCACCTGAAATAGACAGACAAGAAAACACTCAGAACTGTATGAAGACACATTCACAGGCTAATAAGGTCATCTAATGGTGAAACAGCACTGAACTTCAACTGAGAGCATGGACTAAAATGCAGCTCACGTCTATTCCAGGAGTTTGCAGTGGATCAAATCAAAATATTGCTTTAAAACATCTAACAGCTCAGATACAGTATACAATTACGAATGTTAAAATCACAGTTGAGGTCATGTCAGGTGTTGCCATAGTGCATTGAAAACAATTACAGTAAGAACTGGACGGAAGGGCCCCACATGGGTCACACTACAGACATATGAGTGTGTAAAGGAGAGACTAGAGAAACAAATGTATTTGGAAGATGGAAGGACCCCGTAAGAACATGACTGGAAACATGCCGGTGTGTGTGACATTACCTGGCCTTTAACACCCAATATAAAGCCACATATGGCGCTTTTCCACTGCTGGTTCGGCTCGGTACGGCTCAGTACGGTTCGGCTCGCTTCGCTTTTCCACTGCGTGGTACGACTCGGCTCAGCACGGCATGGCTTGGCTCGCTTTAGCTCGGTTTGCTTTTCCACTGCAGTTAGTACCGCTTCAAAGTGGGTGGGATTATAGTCTGACCGTTATAGTTTATCCGCTCCTCAGCAACCAACGAGAGGAACGTCTGCACTTCGTCCACTGACCACGATTCAGCCATTTCTTTTTTGGAAGTTTTCTTTCTTTTTTCGTCAAGCAAATAGTTTTAAAATAGGTGCTATAGCGGTGGCTGTTACTGGCCATTTAAATCTAGCGGGTTTGATGTCTCGCAAATACAATAACGCTGGTAGTGACGATTCTGTCTGACCAATCAGTGATCTGCAGTGTGTTCACGTCACATTTTAGTATGGTACGGTACGCTTGGAACCTCGACAGACCAGGTACCATTTAAAGCGAGCCGAAGCGAGCCGTACCGTACCATGCAGTGGAAATGCGCCATAAGTGAGCCGTACCGAACCGAGCCGTACTGTAACATGCAGTGGAAAAGCGCCAAAGCGTGCCGTACCGAACCGAGCCGTACCGTACCATGCAGTGGAAAAGCGCCAATAAGCATTGGTCCACTTTAGTAATAACACCACCACATACATGTCAGCATAGACGAATGTGTTTGAATGTACTTTTACCTGTGTGCAGGTCTGATCTGGGTTTGGTCCATCATTTAGCATCTGAGGAACAGGGCTGGTCTCATTCTCTTCTGCTGCAGCTGGAGCTTGGGTATTTTTCAACTGGATTGCAGATAAAGAAGAACTTATTTTAACACACATCACAGATCAAAGATTAAATGCATTTCCATAGACAGTCAAGAGTAATATTGGAAACATGGTTAATATTGGAGAAACACAAAATTTGCTTTTGCAACGAAATAAAAAAAAAAAAAAAATCTCTATACTTAATCTAACCAACTCACCTTACTGCGCCAAGGCCATTTTGAATCACCATAGTTGTAATCAATTTCATCTCCTATTTCTATTTTCTTCAGAGAAAAAAGGCACAAATGTGGTTTGTTGTCAACTATGATTTTTTTCATAACGCAATTTGGATTTTGGTGGTTGTCATTGACCAATCTTCCGAGAGATCCATCTTCTTCAGATGCATCCAGGCTGAAAAGTATCAGAAAAATGGTAATAGTTTTACATCTTTTTAAAAGTTTAATTGAAAGAGTTATTTTCAAAAGAATTTAAGAGTATTTGTGCTTAATTCATTCATCAAGTATTAAACCCTTGTTTCAGGGTTAACTCGTAATTTCTCTAAATCAATACAAAACATCCATCTTTCAATGTTTACCATAAGTGATGATTCTGCCACTGAAAGTCAAAGAGAAATGTGCTTTCAATCTCTGAGTATTTTCTTGACTTGCATTCCTCCTGTGTGAGGAGTTTACCCCTGTACTCCAACACGAAGTCCCCGGGTTCAATGGGGTGTGTGGCAAACACTCCTCTTCCTACAATAATATATAATAATTAAACATTTCATTCTGGGACTCAAAAAGAGATCTTTTTTATGTGGCCAAAAAATGTTTTAGATGCAGACCCATCCACATCAATGCATCACTGAGGTCCTGTCTATGCTCTGTACGGTTCCCTTAAAGGAGTCATGACCTGTAATTTTCACTTTTCCACGAGAATCAATAGCCGCGTTTCCACTGTCGGGCCAGTGCGAGCCAGGGCTTTAAACGGGCCGAGCTGGGCTAATGGCCTCGGGCCAGGAGCACCAGGCTCAAAATCTGTTGCATTTCCACTGTCGGGCCAGAAGCTCCACAGCGCTTCACTAAAACACGCCCGTAACACGCCTCTCTGGAGCAACATCACACACACACACACACACATTTCACCAACAAATAAAAGTTACTACTTTTATCAGAAAACGAATCAGAAAGAAATCACTATAAACTAGGGGTGGGCGATATAGCCTCAAAATTATATCACGATATTTCAAGAATATTTGCGATAATGATATTTATGAAGATATAGAGAAAAAATAATTGACAGTTTTTTTATTACATTTTTCTCACGTAAATGTTTGCTCACTCATTGTGTATTTACAATTGGGTAATTTTGCTGTTAAGAGTTTACACAACACATGGAAGCTTGATTTCAAGCTTTGAAATCCGTAGGTTGCGGCCAGGTCGGGTTCATTCACAACTTGCGCCATGATGTCATTTTGGAATGATATGCTGAAGTTACCTGCGGTGTCAACCCCCCTCCTTCCTGCCACCAATCAACGCGCCCCTCATTTGCATTATTAAAATGACCGTCCACGACAGCCAAAATATCGCGAGACAATAATGCCTTTAGAAATAAGGGTCAGAGGAGCTCTGTGTTTATTTTTTTTCCACTTTTTTAGAAGGGCCTGAAAGACTATAATAGAGCGTGGGTATCCAAGGTAATACTAGGTTATGACTCCTTTAAACTGAGAGTGCCATGTACCATTTACTGCAGGTAACACCAGTGAAGCGTAAGAACATCATGCAACTCAGACTTTTGACATTAACAGACAGACAGATGTACTATATTGATCCAAAACTGGAAAAATACATTGTAGCCGCAGCAAGGCATGAAACTAAATATTAAGCAATATAAAAAACAGAAAGTATTCCTGATTTACAAAATAAATATAGGACACAGAAAAGCAATATAACAAACGTATATACAACAAATAGAGAGACTTTCGTGTTGTTAACATGTTCTTGTGGCATTTTTCTAAAGCTAGAGGACATATCTTTAGAAAATTAAGCTCAAAATTGCATTTTTGAGCATTCAAATAGCAGTGAACCAATGGCAGTCACTAAAAGGCAGCCTAAAACAGACTGGAGTTGTGATGTAATAACTCTGGGGGGGCCACAAGCTCCTGCCCCACTCCGCTCAGGTTCATTGTATGCATGTAAAACTGTTGTTGGGGACTCCCAGAACAATATTAGGAACATTTTAAATGCCGTAATAGGTGCCCTTTAAAATAGCTCAAAAGATGATCGGAGTGGGACTTTAAGTTGCAGTGAACGAAAGGTGCATTGAAATTCGGATTCTCAAGTGCAATAACTTTATCAATTACAAATTTGTAATAATTGGGGTTTGACACCCAGAGACTGTGAGGAAAAAACTGTATGCTGAAGCAGAAACAGAGAAGAAGAAAGTGCTACTTCATGGTTCCTGCATCATTTTAAAAATCAAAACGAATGCTTTTTAAAAACCTTAGGAGCTCAGTAAATGAAAAATAAGACCCAACAAGGGAAACAACAAGAAAAGAACTGAAATTCATACATGTGAATGATGACATCTACTTTTAATGTTTTATAATGCAGATGTTTTATCCCTATTAACTTCGCCCTTTCCTTTCCATGTCACTTATTTGGGATCAATCAAGATGCAAATTTGCCTTAAACTCTAAACTGCAGCTAGTCTACCACAGCAATAGGCTCTACTTCTCTGGACACTTCAGTAGAATATTCTGACAAAGCACTCAGACAATCTTGCCTGGGCTGTATAGTATCACACTCACTTCGATCACTGCCTGTCTTTGACAAAGGCAAAAAAATAAAAAATAAAATATATAACAATTATATAACCTGAAAACACACAAAAACTGTACCCTGCCATTACATCAACAATAATACTTTTTTGCTTTTAAAATGCACAAGTTGTGTCACGGAATCTTCTCCAACTTACCTTTGTAACGGTCAATGAATCTCGGCATAAACCCATCCTTGTCAGTGCAAGACAGAAGGTATGTCTTTGCATCGTCTATAGGCTTTTTCCTCCTCCTCCTTGTGGACATAATGGCTCTGTGAAAATAATTGTAATTCGTACTTAGTCAAGGCAAATCTCACAAAAAGGTTTTTGAAAAATAGCAAGTCACAAAAAAAAATCTATTATGTAAAATAAATAAATAAACAGACATTCATACAAACACATAGACGCTGCAACAGCTGTGTACTGAGCTTTGCTATTCCAGGATGCACATTGTTTAACATCAAACACGGGCTAATGAAATATGCAAATTCTGAAATGTGCACACTGAAAGCTGACCGAGCCTGTTGAAGCCGAGAAGTTAACTTGTTAGATGATCACCATGTTGTGCTGCACAGACACTCAGTAATCAATTTAAACTAGGGCTGTCAAACTTAACTTCTGTTACAGCAGCATGCATTCAAAAAAATGATATGTTGGCATTAATTAACTTTTTTATGTAAACAGGTTCCACATAACTGGGTTACGTTAAACAAACAATGTGTTCATGTAACTTAAACATAATGGAGTTAAGTAATTTTAAGCGACCCAATTAAACTCTGAGCAGAGTGTTAAATGAACACTGAAGCGGTGTTAAAGTTAAGGAGATAATTAAGTGAATAATTGAGTGATGATTGAGCATTATTGAAGAAACCTGATGATAACAAGCAGAATCACTGAATGAGAAAACCAGAATTTAAAGTCACCGTTATGGGGATCGGTGTTTGGTTTAGTTGGGCTCTTGACCCTCACATCACTAACTTTCGATTTTGCTTGGTTGCTGTACATGAGTTATAACAGCCAGATGAACAAATAATAAAGGTGATCTGATGGTGTTGGTTGTGTTATAACATAATCATTATTTAACAATCATTTTATCTGAACTCATATAGAATCCAAATTCTGAGTTAAGTTTACCTTATTGATTATAGCAGCACTATCATTGTAGAGCATACCATTTTTAGCCTTTTCAATGAAATCCAAATTATCAAATCTATAAAAATAAAAAAAAACGTCCAAAAAAACATTTGTGTGCAAGTACACACAGACATCAATATTTAGCGTATGAATCTCAGGAATGGTGACAAACAGATCACCTCTGAACATAAGCTCATTATTTATTCACGCAGAAATGCATGATGGGAGCCATGAATGAGTTTTGATTGGTGGCACCCAGAATGCACTGCAACATGCTTTATAATTGTCACCATTGTTGAGATGCACAGGCTGATTATTGATGTCTGTGTGTGCCTACATAAATTTTTCTTATTTTTTAGAAGTTTTTTTTTTGTTTCTTTTTTATTGATTTGATCTTTTGGATTCCATTGAAAAGGCTAAAAATGGTATGCTCTACAATGGCAGTGCTGCTATAATCCATAAGGTAAACTTAACTCAGAAATTGGGTTCTATATGAGTTCAGTGATTCAGGTCAAATGATTGTGATATAATGATTATGTTAAAACACAACCAACGTCATCAGATCACTTTTTCTAATTGATCATCTGGCTGTTATAACTCAGATACAGCAGCCAGACAAAATATAAAGTTAAGAAAGTGAGGGTCAAGAGCCCAACTAAAACAAACACTCATCTCCATAATGGTGACCTTCCGGTTTTCTCATTCAGTGATTCTGCTTGTTAACATCAGGTGTCTTCAATAATACTCAATCATCACTCAATTATTCACTTAATTATCTGCTTCACTGCTTCAGTGTTCAGTGTTTGTTTAACGTAACCCAGTTATGTGCATCCTGTTGACATAAAAAAGTTAATTAAAGCCAACATATCAGAACCTGATGACATAAAAGAGTTAATTAAAGCCAACATATCATTTATTTGAGTGTGTTGAAGTTACATGACCAAATTATGTTTGTTTAATGTAACCCAGTTATGTGCATCCTGTTGACATAAAAAAAGTTAATTTATGGAACCTGTTGACATAAAAAAGTTGATTAAAGCCAACATATCATTTTTTTGAGTGTGGCGGCGTTGCCACATGACCATTGACTGACATATGCAGCATCACATCCTTCCTTATACATACGCGCATGGATGGTTATGGGGGGGGGTCCAGGGTAGGCCTGTACCACCCAGACAAAAAGCTTGGTGAAAACTTCCCTTAGAAGTATTGAGTCTAAACAAGCAAAGGTTTCAAATCTTGCTACATTTGTTGATCAGTTGATCAGTCACAGTGATGCTCTGAAATTTAAGAATGTGTTTTTATTTGTTAAAAATATATATAAAATGAAGTTGAGATAAGATGCTAAAATGGCAAGCATCACTTCACATTGTCACGGACATGGACAACTAAGAGCAGGAAAGATTTTTCACTAAATACTTTGCATTTTGTGAATTTTATTGAAAAATTATGTGACCAAAACATCCACAACTGAATTGCTACAACTATATTGCTGTAATTGCAAAGTAAATTTGGAAAAACTTGAAGGTGGTCTTTTCTATTATTTTCTCTCAACTGTCCTACTCTAATAAAAATATTACACTTAAAAAAACACTTTAGAATTACAATTTCTTTACATTTTAAAATAAAACAATATGTTATTTGAACAATTACACCTTTTTGAGCCATCAAGTGGCAATATTTTATTTTTTGTTAATTATATAGAATTCCAAACACCACAGAAGTGCTTGTCCCCACAGTCATGTACAGAGGGAAAATGCTTTATTTTGAGGTCAATAACAGGTTTTTACACCATTTAAAATACAATAATGTATACATAACTATCTAATATATTATGTAAATGACATAAAAAAACGAAATGCAGAATAATTATTGTAAAATTTATAATGAAAGTAGTGGTCCCCTGGAGTTGTGTCACTGGTGTTACCGTTAAACTAAAATCTCTTATTTTGAAATAAAAATCACACTGATGACGTCACTTGACTTCCTTCTTCCAATTTCCTGAATTTCTATGAAGAAAAGCCCATAATAAATCCTCTGTCTCTTTTCAGTTATCAGAAATGTTCTCATTTATCTCATGATTTCATATGAAGCTTTTAGTTTAATTGTAAAAAAAATGAGAATACAAATGGATTAAACTACTTAATTAAGTTAGTATACCTTGATTGACAACATGTGGTTTGATACCTTGCAGCAGCCATTTTGTAAAATGAATTTTTCATGAAAATTGTCACTGGTGTCACCTTTCTTATGGGTAACACCAGTAACAGACTCCCATTTATAGATAAACTTTACTCAAAGCTATTCATTTAGATTATATGCCAAATGTAACAATTTAGTCTCATCTACTTAATTATAGTTGAAGAATAATGATATTTGGTCTTATGCATGTCATTGGTGATTGTGTCACTGGTGTTACCGTCTTTTTTTTCTGTCACATTAAATACAATGCCATATGTGACATGATGATAATTTTACATCCATTTAATTCTGCTAAACTCAAAAGTTAAGATTTAAAGGATTGCATCATTACTTGATTTTAACTGGTTTTCAAATATTTTCATTGTTATAGCAAATACAAGGTTGCGCAAATGAACTAACCTCATTCAAGCACACTATTAACAAACCTGATTAAAATAAATAAAACATAATCTTCTTATTTGTTGCATTATTATTATTTTTTGGTAACTCTAACTACATGTGCTGAAAAAAAAATTGAAATAATATTTCATAAAAACATTTAATATTGCCAAAGAAGTAAGGTAACACCATGGGTAACACCAGTGACAAAAAAATGGTACATGTGATCTTTTAATAAATGCACAAAACATATAAAAAAATCATTAAGCTGTCATTTATGCATATTCATAAAGTCAAAGGGTAATCTAATAATGTGGTGTAAGTTTAAATGTTAGAAAAAAAATACATTTTAAGACATCTTGCCATAACGTTACCAAAAGTGGACGTTTCTGTAGAATGACCCAGCTTCAGTCCTGCGTTAGCTTCTGGCTAACCTCCATCAGCGAGTCCTGCCCTGTCTTGCTCACAATGGGCTATATGCACGGTCACTTCCTGGTTTTAGACAAGCCAGCTCAGTCATTTCCGGTCAACTGTCAAAAATCAGGCGGCCGTGAAGATGTCTTTCTACACTCGCTGCCTTCAGGATTTACCTCAAGTCAACATCAATGATGTACACCGCCTTATTCAGGAGAACTCGAAGGCTTCGTCCAGTAAACGGGAAAAAGGATTTAAGTTGTACATATCCAGTTATATTCATGACTGTGAAGGTAAGTTATCGATTATCAGTACTACTGTTATTATGATGTCGTTTACGTGATAGATCGCTAGCAAACATCCAAACAGTTAAGTTACTATAAGTTAGTGTTTAACGTTATTTGTCAGCATTTAAATTTACAATTACGTGTAGGTACTCTCCTGTGATTACCAGGCTCTACATATACAATAGTATGTTGTTAAATAACGTCAACAAATGCCATGATCGTTACTTAATAGCTGCTGTCCGTAACTTTTTTTTATTTTCAAAATGTACACAATTTATATGATGAGCGAGTACATCATGGATCCATTTTTCAAACCGTGTTTTTTTCTTATTCTGAATCACTACGTTACACCTATAATACGTGTTTATATTGGGACTTACCACTATGGACTGGAGGAAGTTAACTTAACGGCATAATGTTACCTGCGTGACTCGCCATAGACATAAATAGAGAGAAGTAGCTTCGGCTACAATGTTCTTCCGCAAGATGCATGCAGTTCTGTTTATTAACCGCTAGAGTGCCAAAGTGAATGATGGACTCTTATCTGTATGACCATAAATAACAGTAGGCTATATTAAGATGTTTCCATTGCTGAGGAAACATCTATGTGCATGTGTATTGATATTCCATGTATTGTAATTATTTTGTTTCTCAGTTTCTGACAAGAACGAGGCAGGAGAGGTTTCTGTGAGGGCAAGATGCTTCAGGTCTATGAGGAAAAATGAGAGACCACACAACTTGAGTGTAGGGGAATGAGATCAGATTCAATGTAATAAGATTTAAAGTGTCTGCTCTCTGGGAATTAAATTTATGTTTTTTTTTTTGTTTTTTTTTATGCAGATAGTGATTGTAAAAGACCACTGTTTGGACACAGGCTTACAGCCCTTACAGCCTAGCCTACTGTTTCTGTCAGAACAGTAGTTCACTAGACCACTATACTAACTGCACACTGTGGTATTCTAACAAGTATTTACACAGTAATTTATTACAAATATGACCTATTAAGATTCCCAGAGAATAGAGTTAGTTAGCTTGCCAACATTTGACACTGTAGCCCAAGGAAGGTTCAAACCCTAGCTACAGTGTAAATCAACATAATTCAACTAATGATTATTTATTCCAGTAATAACAGTGACTATGATTGCCTGAATCCTAAAACACAGGATATATTCAATTGATATCTGTTTTTTTTACAGGTTGTCCTCAAGCACACTAAACCTGTTGAGCTGGTGGCCTATCAGTGCTCATGTGTGGCAGGGCTTGCTCTATGTAATCATATTGCAGCATTGCTCTTCCAAACAGCACATTACAGCCAACAGGGAGCGGCAGCTGTCCCCCCGACTCACAGTTGCATAGGGTCTGAACAGCAATGGCACAAACCCAGGACCCAGGTGAGGCTGATCAACACTATCACAATTAATTCATTGTTAATTTACACATTATAGTAGAATCCTACGTATTGTACCTTGTAACGTAAGTTTTGTTCTTGTTCTCACATCAACTCCCAATAACACAGATAGTGCAGCATCTTTTCTTATGAGAATATGTAAATCATTGAGCTAAAGTAAACTAAATACAGCACAAAGCAGTCTTCCTATCATTGTCCTGGAAGCAGACACACTCTGGTCACTTCAAATCTAGACTAAAAACACATCTCTTTGACCTAGCATACACATAACACATTATAAACTTCTATAATTCAATGTTAGGCTGCATAGATTAGTTTAGCTGGAATCGGTAACACTTCCCATAAATACTGATGTACTCGTGACATCATAAGAAGAATGGCGTCTTAAAAGCGCTATATAAATGAAGGTGACTTGACTTGACTTGACAAAGTAAATAAGTTATTATACAACATTCATTTACAGGGCTTTAAGCCTGGTCCAACAAATGAAATGGTGGTATTATCAGCTAGGCCCAAGGAGAGAAGATTGGCAGAAGGCATCAGGTAAGGTGTAGGAATGGGAAGTAGTTTTGCATGTAGTTGGAAAGGGAAGTAGTTTCATGCACTACATGCATGTATTGAAAATATGTTTTAAAATGTAAAATATTTTACAATAAAATATATATATTTTTTAGACTGGTTGATCACTGTGCACATTACATTAACCTTTAATTAACACTGTGTATGTGTTTTATGTATGTTTTCAGGAGCAACCTGTATAAAGCTGCCTGTAACCTGACCTGTGGCCTTCCAGACATGTCAGTTCTACGAGTGAATGATATTTACGAAGGCATGTCAAGAGAATCTGCACCTTTAATAGCCACCATGGGGATTTCAGGGGATGTGCCTTTAGTGGACAGTGCTTTTGGAAAAGTCCAAGAAGGGAGTTTGCTCTCCTATCAACTTCCAGCATGGAGCCCACCAAAGACCTGTCCACATAGCACTGCACCACCACGACCATACTTACCCCTGGATGGCTACTGTCTGGGTCCCTCAGAGTGCTGTTTTGTGTTGACTCACCATCAGCAGCTGCACATGACTTCTCTAACAACAACAGAGGTCATGGCACACCAAA
The DNA here is from genome assembly GCA_026230005.1 of Gila orcuttii. NCBI lineage: Eukaryota > Metazoa > Chordata > Actinopteri > Cypriniformes > Leuciscidae > Gila > Gila orcuttii. The sequence continues at coordinate 20,139,295 of JAPDVR010000004.1, forward strand.
TTGAGATGGGCACAAGACAACAAAGCACAATGAGGGAATGGCATTTATTGAGAAAGCCACGTGTGACTTCCTCTAGATTCAGGTAACTATATTATACTGTGACATTCAGCACATTTTGTTTTCTTATTTAAACACTAATTTATTGTCATCTAATATAAATACTAAGGTTGTTTTTATGTGTATCAATTTATATCTAGAGAAGTTTGCCATGTGAGAGGGCAGTCCTCAGCGGTGAGTCTAGCGGTGAGAATTTTGCGATCAGGCTATCAGTCGGCAGAAATGAAGAGGGGCCTTCAGATGGAGCCCAAAGCTATTGAGGAGTACTGCTGCATTCAGGAGGTAAATCACTACCCTTGTGGTTTTATCATCCACCCCGATGCACCGTGGCTTGGCTCATCACCAGATGGGTTGGTGTACGACCCTAAAGCTGATCCTGTGTTTGGACTGGTAGAAGTGAAGTGCCCAAATTTGAGAAGCTATGTGGACTGTGCCTACCTTAGGGTCTCTGATGGAGTGCTACAGCTCAAACAGTCTCACACTTACTACTGGCAGGTTCAGGGCCAACTATTCATTTCCGGGATGAAGTGGTGTGATTTTGTTGTGTTTACTGAAGACGACATGTTCATACAAAGAATATACAGAGATGAGGGAGTCTTTAAAACAATCAAGCAAAAGGTTGATTACTTTTACTTTTATCTTCCAACACTTTTGGCTTGAAACGTTTCAATACGTTCAATCAGTTTCCATCAATTTGTACATATTTTTTGGCCCATGTCTTATTTTGAACTGTTTCCACAAATGTACAGGATCTGTTGTTTAAATTACATTACTAAATTAAATTTTTCATATACATGCTATTTGTTTGTATGTGTTCTGAATTTATACTTCATTAGTACTTTTAGTACATTAGTGTGTGTGTGTGTGTGTGTGTGTGTGTGTGTGTGTGTGTGTGTGTGTGTGTGTGTGTGTGTGTGTGTGTGTGTGTGTGTGTGTGTGTGTGTGTGTAAAATTATTCAACTGTGTATATGGGCCATTCTGCAGAATTGGTGCAAACTGCTGTCCCACAAACAAAAAACATTTAAGTATTCAAATTTTAGGTGTTTACTAAGATCCCTCTATTATCTATTGAATCCCCAAATAATATTCAAAATATCAGTAAGCTTAATATATATAAAATCATAATTTATTTATTTATTTGTACAGGTACATCAGTGAAATGAAATTACAACACACCTGACTGCAAATTAACAAGTAATGAAAAGTTAAATACAATTAACAAACAGTACAAAACATAGAAATAATGTATAAACAATAACAGTAATTATAATAAAGTAAATCAGATTTTAGGTTAATAGATTTTAAGTTTAAATAGGAGATGAATGCTATGTACAGATATTAAATCTGGGGGCGTGTTTAAGATCTATTTACAAGTATTAAGAGAGGATAAAAACAAGAGGCACTTCTACTTAGCCCAAGCTTTTACAAGTGGCTCACTCTGATAATTTAACAGTAGGCATGCAACTGCATAAAGCTGATTTATGTTACCAAACATGGGGGATGACAGTATCAAAGAATTTAAATTCCTTCAGTCTACGAATTAGGCGCTCAATGTGAACTCTGAGATGTGCAATAGATTGGGTCTCCCTGACCTCGTGCTTTGGCATCTGAGGTCTCCCAGCGAGGAATGCAGGCCTGTACACCTTACAGGGTACACAGTCATCCACAAGGAAGCCTCTGTCGACCATAATTGCCATATCTGGCCTAAGCAGAGTAAGAATACCTGACTCTACAAAGATCTGTTTGTCACTTACTGAGCCAGCAAAAAGGGAGGAAACAAAAGTTACAGCGCCATGGGGGGCCATGCCAATCATTCCCTTCAGGGTACAGTGAGACTTATAGTTAGAGTATACCTCACTCTGAAGTAAAGGGGAGGTGGGTGTTTGACACCGGAGCTCTGTGCAGTCCAGAATTGTGGTGGTGTCTGGGTAATCTTCGAACTCTGATGGCAAGTGTTCCTTAATTTTGTCTTGAGTCATCCATATGCATTGTGAACCAAGAACAGAGAACAAAAAATTGCTCCAGGTCAGAATGATTCTGCTGACAGTAGACTGATGCACCCCATACCGCTCAGCGAGGTCCCTCTGCTTCAGACCAAGGGCAAGGTAGTTCAGGAAGAGGAACAGTTCATCTATTGCCTGTAAGGACTGAAAGATCACAACACAATTACATGTATATGTATATGTCAATACTGGTAGGTGGACAGTACAGTTAGAACAACATACATCTGATGGTGTTGAATTTATTTCCATTCATTCTACATTCAGTTCTAAAAGTGCTAGTGTTGATCATAAAGTAAACAAGGAGTCCAACCATGTATTGAACAAGTATATGATTGGATGCATAATTTCTGTAGCGTTTGGTCATAATAGCACAGACCTACCATGGAAGCACTTTGCTTTTCAGATTCAATGTTTGCAGTTCCTGTTCTGGTAACCCGAACCATGAATTTCAGTGATGGTTCAATGACCTGCCAAAACCGCATCAGATGATCATAAGATGAAAACCTGTAAATAGTGAAAATGTCAAAGCATTGAAATTTCTTGCATTTAGCACCATACATGTTATTACATTTACAGGTTCTTATTTTGACAGTCCACGTCAATTTGTCAAAAGTGAATCTGAAGTAGGAAGTAACTTGCACTTGTCTATTTGACATGCTGATTATATTTAATTTTCAATGTTTTTGGTTTGGACACCCCAGTGAAAAAAAAAAAAACCTAAACCAAAATATATTTAAAATATATTTATTTCATACTAGGTATACTACAAATCGATACTGACATAATGCTTGAAGCTTACTGATATAAATATTATAATTAAACTTTATTTGGAGTACTTCTTTATTGCACAATCTTAATATTAAGCCTACAAAGTGTTTTAATATCACTATTAGTAAAGATAGTATGATCACTGTATAATATCAGTCTTTAAATGCAAGATATTTAGTGTTCCTACAGTATGGGTTTTTATTAAATTAAATATGTCTACATACCTGGTGTAGAAACGGATGTCCCTGTCAGAACCTGCAAATCGATGTAGCCCAAAACGCTGTTTGAGTGACATATGTTCCAGCTGCTGCCTCACATGGACGATTTCTTCGGGAAGACTTTCGTTTTCTTCCAGAACCAAGTCAACAAACGCGGGCTGTGGTGCTGTGCTGTAATCGTGCTCGTTGGTAGATATACGTTCAGAATATTCCCCAGTTTCCATACTCTCTGGTCTCGTTCTCCTTTCCCAAACCCCAAGCCTTCTCTCTCCAAGAGAGTAATTATTCCAAGGGAACAGAACAGGTACTGCACAAGGCTTCAGCCTTCGCCTCCCCCCGACTACAGCAGGCTCGTTGAGCTCTTCTGCCACAAAGTGCCGACTGCACACCCGTGTATGGTGAGATATAATTAAATGGTCTCTTCTTATATTAATTATCCATTTCTTTCTCTGTTTTACATCGGAAGGGAAAGTATGAAAACTAATGGATGAATTAAATTTAGCTGAGGACGAACACTGAGGGACACAACAGTGCTCAGCTGACGTCCCCTCACAACGCTGAAATTTAAACGCCTTTTTCATTTCGTTAACCTAATTATTACTTTATTTTCACGTATTCAATTAATAAAACATTAAATAACTTCTAATTCTAACTTTGTCTATTAATAATACTAGAGTCTCAATGAATTATTACCTCACGGATTTAAAGGTGCCGCCCACTAACCTAAAAGTAGACTACCACAACATCAAATGACGTTCCACCGGAAGTTTACGAGCTGGCTTATCTTTATGCGGAAGTTCTAAAGAACGCTCCGTGCATATAGTGAATTCACAACCGATTCCACCTTTAACGACACGACTTAACTGCACCCCGTCTCTGCCCCGCTGTCATGTCCGTGGTGACATGTTATTAGGTTAAGCCAACTGCTAATAGTAATATGTCGCTAACGTTAGCTACATTGCAGCCAAAAAGAGGTAGCAAAAATCACGATATACTTTAACGCCAAAATAAACTCACCATGAAAACCATGCCTAGCTTACCTGTTGCATGCAGAGGTCGATATTTGTAAAAAATATTCAGATTTCCAACCACTCCGTCTTCTTCTGTCTTCAATCTTCTATCCTTGAAGTCTTCTTCTTCTTCTTCTTGTGCAATTTCCACAGTTTTCCTTACATTCGCGGATGATTGTACAGTGCAGTAATTTCATTGGCCAAAGGTTTCAGATTCCCGCGGTGTGTATTCAATTTCGCGGGAAGTGTATATCCTGACTTCCGGTAAAAAAAAGCTTGACGATACACACCTTCGCACACTTACCCACTTTTTGCTACCTTATGGGCCACTTTTTAGAGATAGAAAAAAAAGCAATGGTAGCATCAGGGGAAGCTGCTGAGCTTATTTTAATTGAAATGTCAATTAAATGTCAATTTTTGACCTCCTTAGGTGGGTGTGCTCCCACCGATGGGAACCCACACCGACGTAAATGTTAGTACACACACACACACACACACACACACACACACACACACACACACACTGATGCTATATGCACACAATCATATATTTATCAAAATCAGCAAGTACACACAAAAACCCCAGACATACACATATATTTACCCATGTCTGACAAAAAAAAAAAATCAAACAAGTTTTTTGAGACTTCATCCTATCTTACCTTTTTTCTACATTCTTATTGCATTACTCATGTGTTCTTTTCAAAATCTTCAATGCAAGTTCACATACTGTGTTTAAACTCTAGTTCATAATTCTTATATATATGAAGAATTTTTTTGTTGCTTCAGTCCTGGTGTCCATTGTAGTAGACATGAAAAAAATTAGTTTGTACAAATCTTGTTTTTTAGACTCTTTCATACATTGGAGAAGAGCAAATATCAGGTGGATAACAATGGTAACACTTTAGTTTGGTCCAATACTCACTATTAATGAATGGGTTATTAGCATGCATATTACTAGGATATTGGCTGTTTATTAGTACTTATAAAGCAGATATTCATGCCTTATTCTGCATGACCATATTCTACATCCCTAATCCTACCCAATACCTAAACTTAACAACTACGTTACTAACTAAGAAGTAATTAGGAGTTTATTGAGGCAAAGGTCGTGGTTAATAGTTTGTTAATAGTGAGAATTAAACCCTAATCTAAAGTCTGACCAAAAATCTTTTTTTATTTTATTTTTTTGCTCAGTGGGAAAAATTCAGGTCAGACTAGAAACTGAACAGTCCTACAAACACTGATAAAACAATAACTAATTCTGCTTTGCTAAGTCATTTCTTATTTATGCTATTACTAAACAATAGAATTATTAGACAGAGGAACTGTCACAGTTGTGTTCTGTTTAGTTTAGTTTCATTGGGACTTGTCATCTTCATGTCATCATCATTATCAGTTCATCTGTATCACCTGTGTTTAGTTAATCATCATCATCTGTTTCACCTGTGTTCTGTCAATCAATGTTCATCTGTGTTTGTATTTAGTTCCCTTCTGTTCAGTCAGTCCTTTGTCCGTTCTCTGTTGTATAAGTGTGTGTGAACCTTCTGCCTGTCTATACCTGTTTGTATTATATTGTTAGTAAATGTTTGCATTGGAACTTTGGACTCCTCATCTCCTTCTGCCTGCACCACACCGTGACAGGAACAAAATGTCTACACTGGAACTGCATATGAATTTGTGAATGCATTTTCAGGTCAAATGCCTGCTGTAATGTTGCTCATGGAAAGAATGTTGAAAATGATCTTCATAGGTCTCAAGCAGGTCCTTGCATGCCTTCTGAAACTGATCTTTATTTGTGTGTGGGTTAAAAATGGTCTTTGCTGCATAACTCAAAATCCTTCATGAACACAGTATAACCCTGCACAAGTGTTTAGAAGAACCAAAGTTGTTTGATTCATGTGGATTTTATGATAACAGTTACAGAGTACCCATCAAATATATATTTAATGTTATAAATAACTCTAAAATATCTATCTATTACATAATGCTGAAAAATACAACTGATAATTACTAAAGATATTGCAATGTATATTCTATTGGAATTCACAAAATTTCATAATGAGGCCTTGTAAGCATGTGAGGAGCTGTATAACATGTAAGTGCAGTGTGGTAATAGTTCATGGAATGCTTTAAACCTTCTCATGCTTTTACAACATGTCCTATTCGAATATGTCTAAATTTGTTTCTTAATTCAATGAGGGCAACACTCACACACACACACACAAAAAAAAAATAGAACTGATCTGAATGTCTTTGTTGAAAAGAGTCTGCTGAAACACAACCAGAGATACACATTTGAAAATCTGGGGTCTGTAAGATTTATTTCAAAGAAATTAATGTTTTTAATTAGCAATGATGCACTAAATTGATCAAAAGTGATATTCATTTGAACGTTCTAATCATCAAAAAGCTCAGGAGAATCAGGAAAAACTAACACAAACGAGAACAGACAAAGAAAGTCTCGGTTACGTATGTAACCCTCGTTCCCTGAAGGAGGGAATGGAGATGTAGTCGGACGTACAGTACTGATTGGGAGCACGCTTAGGGAGCCTGTCATCTTCGAGTATTGAAAAAACGAGCCAATGCACATTGGCGTGCGAGATTTGTATCTTGCGCTCTGCCCCGCAGGGCGGGCATAAATACAGAAGCGGATGCACACACCACTTGTTTTTTGCTGAGGAGCCGAGCGAAGCCCGGGGTCAATGGTGGTCCAGCACTAGTAGCGACGGGATTACGTCTCCGTTCCCTCCTTCAGGGAACGAGGGTTACATATGTAACCGAGACGTTCCCTTTCAGTTCGGTCACGTTCGACGTAGTCGGACATACCGTACTGATTGGGATCCCAATTAAAAGGCCACCTAGTGCTACCACCTTCCAGTGTGTAAGCTTGCGCTTATGTATCATTACAATTTCATAATCAGTTCAAAGATAATCAATACAAAATATCAAATGCTCTGGAATAAAGAGAAATGTTAACCCGACATTAGGAAATACATGATGCTGAGAGTCTCTGCGACTCTCAGCATTCACGGGCTGATCTGAGGTACAGAAAGGCCCTGATCTTTTTGCTGCATTCCATTATATAGCCAGAACATCCTTCACATGGTAACATGTGCTAACAATGGTAGTTTGCATTCGGAGGTCACACTTTTTGTGTGCAGAGGGCCATTTGCTTGAAAGTCACCCCCCTTCTGTGTGCAAGATATTTCTAAACTGTTAAGAGCTTTATTACCTTTTGGTTTAATTCTTTGGGAATGAGACATTTGTACCAGTCGCACTGAGACATCAAACATGTATAAAACTGTATGATAATTGTTCACATTAAAACCATATAGATTCTTGTGTGAGTTTGGGTGATCTCACCAAGAGTGGAGGATGAAGGGAAGAAATGTAGATTAGAATGATTCTGGGGTGAGACTTGCGTCTCGAATGGTGAACGAGAGTGAGTTCAAATGGTTATTTTCAGCAGGGTCCTTTGTCCACTCGAGGAGTGATCATTCCTCAACTAATTTTCCAGTCTTACAAGTGCATAGCGGAAGCCTCCTGAACCCCCCGCATTTATTGAGGCGGTGATGGGACAGGGCTTAGGCCAGGGAAGTACACTGCTTTTCTGCATTACCCACTCAGACAGACTTGGATAATACTGGGAAAGCGTGCCCTTTCGGTGGAAAGGGAGACGCCGTGGAAGCCGTGGCGTTTCCGGGCAGTACAACATATGGAATGTCACTGAGGTGGCTCCGGCCTATAGCAGGTGGGAGACAACACTGGTCTGAGATGGCAGAGCGGCCTCTGCCAAGGGAAGACATGGGCTTGCTGCAGGGAGCCGTACCGTGGAAGAATACACATATGGGATCGGCGTAGGGATCACAACATATGGAACCCAGCCGAGCAAAGGTTCCACCAATAAATACGAGTGTTAGGCCTGGCATCGGATGCTCTGCCACGTCCGTTGCCGAGGGGTGAGGAGGAACTCAACAGGGTTCGGCTAATGAGGAATTCTACTTGAGTTGGGCGTTAGCATGTTTGCATGGCTTGCCTCAGATCATTTGCGTTTGAATAGCGCGCGCTCTCCGTGGGCGTGTCACATTAACACTTAATGAGCTGAAAAGAAAAAGACTGACATCTCTCTCTTTTCATACAGATTACATAAACTGAGAATATTAGTTTTTTATATAAATTACTTAATTTAAAAGAAGAGAACTCAAGCTTCATAAAGAAAAATCTCTCGTGCCAGTGTGACAATATTTGCTGAGTTACAGTTCATTTTCGGACGCGTTTCAGAATGGACTTCACTGACAGAGAGAAGGCAGAACTTGCATCATGTTTATTTTTCTTTATTTGACAGCACAACACTTTGTTTTTATTGTGAGTATACACAAAAAAATAGACACTTAACAGGATCGAATGATGTATAACACTTATATGTAAGATCAAAATCAACAGAGTATTTTGAGTCTCTTTTGCACTGATAAGAAAAAAAGCGAGCTGGTCACGCCAGCGTGACCGTCGACCCCGGGGGTTAAATAATCAGTAGAAATAAAAAGATGATTAACAGAACAGATGAACATAAAGACCAATTATACTCTGGGAAACTGGGTCAAATGACAGGCATGGGGAAGACAGAACCTAAACACAATGAAAACATGACCATAACAACATAACTCCGAGTCTGTGACAGTATCACTGTTTCCACAAAAATATCACGCAGCACAACTATTTTAAATATTCATAAAATACAACCTGCATTGCTATAATGTTATTATATTATAGTTACAATGACTTTTTAGTAATTCAGATTTATTTCTGTCAAATAAGTGAATGTATTGTTATTAATAGCCGTGTTGTGTTCTTATAAATACTTGGGTGAAATTATGGGTGATAATACAGTTACTAACCTCTATAAATGCATCATTGATGGCTTGCATTTTCCAAAATCAAATGTTAAGCACATGTTATGTGCTCATTATACATTTTAAGTTGTTTATTTGTAAATGTAACTAATGAAAAATAATTAATGTAAAAAAAAACAAAATGAAAAAAAAAAACGTATATATCAAACTACTATAAGCAATAGCCTACCATGCATATGGCTGAGGAGATTTCAACACATCAAAATGACCATTCATGACCTCTAATGCAAACATTAGCCAATACATTATTGATAACTAATTGGTGCAGAAAACAAGTGTCTCTGGAACTATTTTGTATTTGATCATTTACAAATCAGTGTATAATGAATTATAAGTATACACATTGAAAATGCAAATGCATGAGTTATATGTAATTATAAAAATAATATAAATGTAACTGTAACTGTTCTAATGCAGTATAGGTCTTAATGAGTCTATAAATATTCATAGAAATACTTACTTATAAATATGTATAAACACAGGAACGAGTTACATTTTAAAATATTTTCAATTAGAAAACATTTCTTTTAAATTGTAATAATACTATTTTTTCTGTATTTTTGATCAAATAAATGTATCATAAGTACTGAGCCCCTAAAAGGACATGGTGATGGAAAAAATATGAGATGGGAGACAAAGAAATATTTCAATGTTTTGCGTTCACTCGCAAAAGTTTTGTGTTCCCCTAAGAAACTTTGCATTCCCTCGCAGAACGTTTGCGTTCCCCCGAGAAACTTTGCATCCGCTCGCAAAGAACACAAAAGTTTTGCGAGCGAACACAAAGTTTTTCGGGGGAGAAACGCAAAAGCATTGACAAATAATTGTTCCTTCCATCTCAATTTTTTTCCTTCACCATGTTCCTTTAGGGGCTCTGTACATAAGAGACTTCAAAAACATTGAAAATCTTACTAAAAATTTACACAAAATATAGTGTATCTCTATTTAGGCTACACGTTTGAAACTCTAGTCATGTAACACTTTCATGCAGAAGATATGAATGTTGACATTGTCAATATTGTTTACAAAAGCCTTTTAGGTCCTTTGGGAAATTATAAATACCTTAATAACCTGAAGCAACTAGGTTTGATTAACATATTGATTTTTCAATGATCCAGCTTTATCTACCAGATCTCAGTCTACAAGTAATTCTTTCACACAAGTTTAGATCCATGACAGAACAAACAATTGAGATATAGGTCACAGAAGGACAGAGAGCAGGAGGAGGCAAGGGAAGAGAGAAAAGGGCCAGTTTGCAACACATGCGGCCATAATGGACACTGCATGATTTCTCCACTCCAAACAAGAGAACAATAGCTTTGTTTGATGCATCAGGAGAAAGCACAATAACTGCATTATTGTCATTGACTTGACCTTGTGTATCAGAAGAAGAGTGAGAATGCATTTCAGTGGGAGACAAAATCACAGACTACAGGGCAGGAACTTCCTATTTTTGGCTCACATTACACATTTTCATGCACTGACATCTTTATGAAAACCCAAAGGCTGAAAAAGAGAAGGAATTACGATGTTTTAAAATTCACTAGACGACCAAACAATGTCCATAGACAGTATTAGCAAGTATGAATCCGTCTTGAACAAAATTCAAAATCAAACAAACAAAAAACAGAAGGAGGAGAAACAAAGTGAAGGTAAGGCACAGTGTTTATGCTCTTTCAATGGAGGACTATGGAGGTTTTACTCCTTGAGGCTCTGTTTGTTTCTAGCTTTTTTGTGTTTACAAATGCAGTGGTTTTGCTTATAGTCATCTGAGAAATCATTTTGAGAAATAATCATTACACTGGAAGCAGTATATTTATCTATCCAAATGATTATTTGTCAGTTTAATGTCCTTGAACACATTATGTAAAAAATAGTGTATGTATTAAAATGAAGGTTCAAAGTAATGCAATATATCTTTATTACATTGTCAGATGCATTGCACATTTTATTTACATGAGAGAATGTGCTTAGATACCCTTGCTGTTATTAATATGGCAATTTTCTGTGTATTTTGAGGTAACAGTTTCCTGTTGTAGACTGACCCTCTTGTGGTGTTAGTTTTAGTGTTAAGAGACAATGTCTTCACAACGGTCATACATTAGACAACAAAGTTGAATTCAACTTGTGGCTAATTTGTGCCAAACTATTTGCATTTTACATTTACATATAATTGTAACAATAAGAAAATGTAGAACATAGCAGACTCAATCATCATGTGAAGTGCAATCATAAGCACTTTACATATGCCATTTCCCCTTGGCCGCAGAGTAAAAATGTAAATGTAAAATGTAAAAAAGTTAAAACGTTAGATAGATAGATAGATAGATAGATAGATAGATAGATAGATAGATAGATAGATAGATAGATAGATAGATAGATAGATAGATAGATAGATAGATAGATAGATAGATAGATAGATAGATAGATCACTTTTCATTAGGTCACTTTTCAGAGAAGTCAAATAAGGGCATTGAACACTCACACGTGAGAGCTCTATGTGCGAAACACAGCACTTTGTGAACACTAAGCAAGTATCATTACGTCACAGCCTGCCTGTATTTTTTCCTGCATTCTTTTGACAGGGGTGTGTCTAAGCAGGTCACAAATCTTTTATACCCCTGTGTCATTTCCTGAAAGTGCATGTGTAGAGATTAGACAGCTCTGCATAAGGTGTGGTCTGTGGACTAAACTACACTTCAAGTGAACTATACAATTTCGCTTAAGCAACCTATCCTGTTTCAGTTGTTCTGCTCACTGACAATGGCCAGAAGACACCTGATGTTTTGGATCTTCACTCTGTGTGTTTCACTCAATCCCTCAGGTAAGATACTGGATACTCCAGTGCCTCTGCTCCACAAAGACTGATTTACTTATTTATGCACTTCAGCAGTAATAGTACACTGTAAAAAATGATCGTGATTTTAACGGTAAAAGAAAATGCTACAGTGCTAAAATTTAATAAAATGCTACAGTGCAAAACCGTTAATTGGTTAACAGAAAGTTTCCTTACTATATACGGTAAATAACTGTGATAGATCTAATGGTACATTTAATGTAATTTTACTGTAAAATACCGTTAAATTTACAGTTTTTGAAAGTGAAAAAGAAAACTCATTGTATAATTTACAGTGAAAAACCATAAATTGACATTCCCACAATTCCCTGCGTGACACTTCACATTTGAAGTATTTTTGTTGAAATAACTATGTTTCTTCATAGTTTTCTTAGTTTTTTCTAATCAGTTATGTACATTAGGGTTTTATGTTACATTTAATGTTGTTAAATTAATGTTTATTGCATTTTTAAAATTTCATGTGTGTTACCATGATGGTGTTTAATGTTTGTGCGAATGACACTGTGCAGCTTCTATATAGTAGTATTAACTTTCTTGTGAAAGAGGTGCTTGTGAAGAGCTTTGATTTATCATGTGACTCTCATCACTGCTGTGAAGATTGTTGGTTGTCAGTGCATTACAATGTTACAAAACAGAAATTAATACTTTAATAGGTCCGTAAATTAACATTATATCAGATAATAAAATACGGTTTATTACTGTAAATTTTAAGTTAAGTCTGTAAAACCAATAACGTTGCTACCGTATTTTTGACGGTAAAGTTCTGGCAACCACAGCTGCCGGTTTTTTACCGTAAAAATTACGGTTTTATTTTTTACAGTGTACAGTGTACAGCTGCACTGACACAGTCTAAGAGTTCATGCAAAGAAAGGCAATGTTGTGTTGAGAACCATGTTTGTTACAATTTTTTTTTAAAGTTCAGTGTCAGATTGTAAAATTACAGAACTTACATTGCTGTGAGCATTTTATTTTATTCATACAGACCCTAGAATTCATTGAAACTACTAAGGTTCAGATAAGTAAATGTAAATTATACTTAAAATTGTATTATATGTTATTGTTGAAAGAAATTGTTATATAATTTTCAACAATATTGCATATTTTTAGATAACGTTTCCAAAGAAATGTTAAATAAATGGTAACACATCAGATTGCAGTGTCCATGTATTACATGTAAATATAATTACATACAATTGACCCAATACCGAAATAGTAAATAGTATTAATACTGAAAAGATGTGTTCACAAGCAGATCCACAACAAAATCCATATATTAATACATGTAGTTAATTCATATTATTCACTAACTAAAATGTAAACTGTGACCAATTAATTTTGTTTGATTTAATCTCCCTATCACTTTGGCTCAGTAGCAGTTTGTATATTCGATTATTAGATATAAGGCTGCATCAGTTTTATACCTCAGGCTCAATATCAAAAGCACACCTTTTTGATTAATGCAATCTCTTTCAGATTGAGACAGACTGTGTTCAAGTTTACACTTGTGTTTTCACTAAAATATTTGTATCAGTTGGAACAGTTCTGCCATCTAAATCCTACAGCGTACATATACAGCCTACTGTATATTCCAATTAATCATAATTACTGTCTATTTGTACTTTATGACTAATCTGTGACTGTTCAGTGTCTATAATTCCCTCTGTTTGTCAATCTGCTATAGTTGGTCACATTCCTGAACTTGATGGAAAAAAGGTTTATGAGATTGTTCGACCAATCAAATTACATGAGCTACAAAAAAGAGATTTAAAGGTGAGTTCTCATCTACCCACTACTAAATATCATATATTTTAATATTTTAATCAAATAAAATCATTTCTTTTCCTGCAGTCAAGACCTGATACAGTGAAATACGCTATGACACTAGGTGGGAAAGACATTGAAATGCATCTCCAGAAAAATGAGTAAGTCTGTTTCCTCAGCATACATGTTGAAACTCAAAAAAGTTCCTCATTGTCACAGACAAACTTGCGTGTCATATTACAACTACATTTCACACATTACACATTGTGATTTGTCAGTTAGTGAGCTTTTTATGACTGTTCTGATAAATGTCTGTTGGTCAACAGTGGCATGCTGACTAAAGACTACAGCGAGACCCACTACACTAAAGACGGGATGCTTGTTACAACCACACCTGAGGATCTGGTATGTTATTCCCAGAACAGGCCTATCCAGTAATAGAACATATGACATTTAACACATTGCAAAATTAATCAGCAATAAATTAGTACTCTGAATCCACAGTGTGAGAGATCCCTTTTTCATCCACAGGACTTATGCTATTATCATGGGAAAATAGTAAATGATAGAGAGTCGTCAGTTAGCATGAGCATCTGCAATGGACTACGGTATGGGAAACACAATTTCAAACAATGTTTCTTTTCAATTTATATCATTAGTCACCATGAAATTCAAAATAGGCAGTTCTTGTATTTTATGGAACATTTTAGTATTTATTATAAATGATCTGTGCCTCGTAATCTTTAATCAAAACAATTTCCTCCTCCCTCTTACGACATCTCTTCTTTGATTCCATGTTTTTTGGCATGAGGGCTGTACAACCAAAGTTTGTTTACATTTCTAAAGCCTTTAAAAAAGCTATATCAGTCAGAAATATATATATGTGTGTGTATATATATATATATATTCAATCACTACTGGTTTTACACTTGCTATTGCTACACACAGCAGTTTGTTGCCTCAAACCTGTTTTTTTTTTTTTTACCTTTCTGCAATTAAAGGAAGTTACAGTGTGACTTGCGTTTCCTAGATTAATGAAACACATAAATTGCATGGTTTCTCAAGCACTCTTGATTAAGTCACCTCTTGGGCCGATTGCTCTCTCTAACCAAGACCCTCAAATCACATTGTGCCCATTGTGGGAATTATCTTCACAGAGGCTATTTCCAAACAGCGGAGCAGAGGTTTCTGATCGAGCCGTTGTCCAAGGATGGTGATGGTGACCATGCTGTCTCTAAGTATGAAGATGCACTTGAAGACACTCCGAGGGTGTGTGGAGTCACCAACACTAGTTGGGATGAGAGTGAGGATGGCGCTCCTCCACGCATTCTGAAAACCCGTTCTCGTTCCTCAGTAAGACTGTCTATTCGACATTACAAAAAACAGCAAAGCACAATAAGTTTAAAGTTGCACAAAGATTAATCATATTCTAGCTGGGTTGTCATGTGATAGTCTCGATTGTTGTTCTGCAAAGCTGAGGTGACAATCACAATAAATTGCAGAAGTTGAAAGTGCAAAAATGCACTGAAGTAAGGTAGTTTGCATTGTTCTCAAAGTGATTTCTCTGAATTAATTATTCTGTTTTCTGTTCTATATTTTCCACCTATTTATTTCCTCTTGATCAGGGGCCAACTTTGTTCCAGCAACAAAAATACATCGAGCTCTTCCTTGTGGCGGACAACAGAGCAGTAAGAGCGAGAATCAATGCACCTTGTTTTTCAATATAACAGAGATTTAATAATTAATAAAAAAAAATTTTTTTTGGGGGGGGGATCTCAGTCATAATCAGCTGATATTTGACCTTCTAAACAAACAAAAAACTCACAAGGTTAGAGGAACGTATGTGGGATTTTGTGTTTGTTCAGCATTGTCATGGAATCAAAATGTTTCTAAATTTGTCACAGTACATTTAAAAACACTTATGCTAACAGATTTCAGATAGAGTTTCCTAATACCAGAGTGTCTAATGAGTGACGTAATGCTTTGATTCATAATTCAGTTTATTTCCCCCCTCAGTACAAGAAAATGGACAGTGATCTTGGGAAGCTGAGAAAGAGGATATTCGAGATCATCAATTTCATCAATAATGTTAGTCACTGATGACGTACAGTACATGCTGTTCAAAAAGTACAACATGGCAACATTTATGACACGTAAATAATAAGGGTTCTTGAGTGTGATAATTGATAGGATTACATGACTAGATACAGATCTTTAACATCTACATATTTTCTTAACTTAAAAATAAGTTTTTATTGCACTAGTACAAAACGTATATACAGTGGAATCCAAACATCAGAAAATTTAAACTTAATTTAAAAGTGATTTAAAAAAAAGAAACATTATGGCATAAAATGAGTAATAAATAGTGCAGAATCTTAATATTTCTAGGTTCTAGACTTAAAATTTGCGATATAGTCTGTGGCTTCCTTGCTTCCACTGAAGCACACAAGATGACAACATGCTGGATAACATGGACTTTCAGGACTATCAGAGTCAATTTCATCCAAAAGGGGGACAAACAAAATACAAATGTAACAACTAATAACAAAATACCTGTGAGGAAATGCTTATGTTGCTGTATTGTAAGTCAATTTAAATAAAAGTGTCTAATGCATAGATGTACATACAGTATATGTACTAATTCTGTATTAGAAGAAATTCAAACATTTGTTAATTTTTCAAATAAACTTCTCACTGACTTTTTTTTTTTATAATACAATAATTGAAAAAGGTTTTAAATCAGAAAGAAATTCACTAGTATTCTCCAAATTTTGAATCTCATAATATACAATATATAATTCTCTTTCTGTCACTCTTTTCTGGGTGTGCAGGCCTATAAAGAAATCAACACCTTTGTTGCTCTGACTGGATTTGAAGTGTGGACGGACAGCGATAAGATAACAGTGTCCTCTGCTCCTGGAGCAACTCTAGACAGCTTTTCCAGTTGGAGGAACAGTGATCTCGTCAAAAGAAAGAAGCACGACAATGCCCAATTCCTCAGGTCAGCTCCAATAACTACATGTGTGAAAATACAAATATTCAGCTCAGAACTTCTCCAATACTTTCTCTGCTCCAATCTGCATCATTGTGTTCTCTTTTACATGGTTTAGGCTGAACCAGGAAGAAGACTATTAACTAACTGAATGTAATCCAGCAGGATTGGTTCAAAGTTTGAACATTGTTTTTTGCCCTTCTTCCAGTGCAATTGACTTTGATGGATCAACTGTGGGGCTAGCTTACATTGGAACCCTGTGTGGAGGTCTTTCAACAGGGATTGTGCAGGTATTAATATTCTCTTTAAAAAAGTCACAAAGATATTTGACAAAAATATGTATTTAAAATAATATTAATCAGAATAAATAAACACATTTGTCAGGATCACTATGAAGGAAAGGGAAATGCACTAACTGCACTGAAGAAGGTGTATGAACATTTTAATGAAGAAATTATTATGTGTGTGTGTGTGTGTGTGTGTGTGTGTGTGTGATATACAGTCATGTGAAAAAAAGGACACCCTATTGAATTCTATGGTTTTATGTATCAATCAGGACCTTGACAGGTCTTAAAATTAGGTAAATACAACCTCTCAGATGAACAACAAATAATGATTACACTGTGTCATTATTTATTATTTATTTACAAAAACTAGGCTAAAATGGAAAAGACATGGGTGACAAACTAGCACCCTTGCTGCATCCATAGGAATTAAGTGGGTAAGTAACAGTCAGTCGCTGCTAATCAAATCTCAGATTAATTGATCATCAGAAAGTGTGAGTATATAAAAGCAGAAGTTTTGTCAGTTTGCTGGCATTCAGGCGTGTGTTAACACTATGCCAAGGAGGAAAGACATCAGCAATGATCTTAGAGAAGCAACTGTTGCTGCCATCAATCTGAGAAGGATTATACGACCATTTCCAGACACTTTGAAGTCCATTATTCTACAATGAGGAAGATTATTCACAAGTGGAAAACAGTCAAGACAGTTGCCAATCTTTCCAGGAGTGTATCTCCCAGCAAATTCTCGCCAAGGTCAGACCGTGCAGTGCTCAGAGAAATCTCAAAACATCCAAGAACTACACCTCAGACTCTACTTGGTTTCAGTTAACATGTTAAATGTTAAAGTTCATGACAGTAGTTAGAAAAAGACGGGGACAAGTATGGCATGTTTGGAAGGGTTGCCAGGAGAAAGCATCTTCTCTCTAAAAAGAAAACGGCTTAGGTTTGCAAAGTTGCATATGAAAAAAACCTCAAGACTTCTGGAACAATGTCCTTTGGAATGTCCTCCACCAAAGTGGAGATGTTTGGCCATAATGCACAGCGCCAAGTGCCAAGGCGAGAACTAAACACAGCATATCAGCACAAACACCTCATACCAACTCTCCATAACGCTGGTGGAGGGTTGATGATTTTGGCTAGTTTTGGAGCCACAGGACCTGGGCACCTTGCAGTCATTGAGTCGACCATGAATTCCTCTGTATACCAACATTTTCTAGAGTCAAATGTGAGGCCAATTGTCTGACAGCTAAAGCTTGGCCGATATTGGGTCATGCAACAGTCCAATGATCCCAAGCACACCAGAAAATCTACAACAGAATGGCTGAAAAAGAAAAAAAGTTCAGTCAGAATGTCCAAAAACCTCGATGAACTGAGCCAACGTTGTAAAGAATAATGGGCCAAAATACCTTCAGAACGATGCGAAAAACGGATACTGTCATTCAGAAAACGATTCCTTCAACTTATTGGTGCTAAAAGTGGCTCAACAAGCAATTGTATCCCAGGGTGTACTTAGTTTGTGACCCATGGATTTTCCATTTTTATTTTTGTTAAATAAATAATGACACCTTGTAATATGTAATTTGTTGTTGTTCATCTGAGGTTGTATTCACCTAACTTTGAGGTTGTATTTACCTTACCTAATTTTAAGACCTGCCACAGACGAGATGATTTTAATTATGTTCTCATACGTAAAACCATAATATTCTAAAGGGAGTCCTTTCTTTTTCACATGACTGTAAATAAAAGCCATTGTATAGAGTTTGTTCGGGAATGTAAATTCAGTCATCAAATTCATTAACATTCGAATGAGTTTAAGATACTGTTTAAACACATCAGGGTTTTTTATTTTTATATGAGTCCTGTTTTTGTTTTCTTCTTTCAAAATCCTTCAAGAGAACAGACAATGGTGATTTCACAATGATGAAGGAAGTGTCTGCGGTGTATAGCTTATTGCTGCAATGTCTTATTCTTTACTTCCTCACAAATTATTCCTAATGCTTGATTATAATATAGACTAAATAAAGATTTGAATGAAAAATCCATGTTTTAATCAATGTTAAGCCTCGATCTATAGTTTGAGTGCTAACTGATCTTTCCTCTTCAAAGGATCACAACTCTAATTATATAGCAGTGGGGGCTACTATGGCCCATGAGATGGGGCACAATCTCGGGATGAATCATGACACCAGCACCTGTGTTTGTTCTGATGGCACTTGCATTATGACAGCTGCTCTCAGGTAACTCCTATATATGCCAATCACAAAATTGTTGAACTCTATTCGTTTTTTTTTGTTGTTTTTTTTGGGTTACAAATCTGGGTTACACTTTATTTTAAGGTGTCCATGTTACATTGTAATTATACATTTAAGTAGAGTAATACTAATTAACTACATGTACTTACTATAGGGTTATGTTTATGGTTTGCTTTAGGGTTAATTGCATCTAATTATGCATAATTTGTAGGTATTACTACATGTAATGTGTAACAAGGACGCTAAAATAAAGTGTTGTATGTGCTGCCTCTATTTCCATACACCTAAGCATGCTTAATTCAAATATAGAGCTTACATAATGCATATTCAACTAAAAAAAACAATGATTTCCACAAGTATTCACAGGTCATTTAATATATCACTCTAACAGACATTTATATTTCACACTGCTGTTAATATTAATAAATCTTAAGATTTTTTATGTATAACTTTGATCATCTCTGTGTTAGAGAGCCTAAAACCAAATTTCAGAACAAATATCCATCCATGTCTCCACAGCTATTTCATCCCTCAACACTTTAGCAGCTGCAGTACTGGCACCTATGCAGATTACTTGAACAGCAAAAACCCAGAATGTCTTCTAAATATGCCCGAATCAAAAGATTTGATTCAGTCGGCTGTGTGTGGAAACAGATTTGTGGAGACAGGAGAAGAATGTGACTGTGGAACGGTGCAAGTAAGCAGACTACGGGATTCCTATACCTGAATTCAATGATTTTAAATGTTTTTGCAACAAATTGATATTAAGTTACTCAAAATATCAAAATAAATTAACCAAGTATAAATATATTTGTTGAAAATGCTTTTTTTTTTTAATGTTGTTAGAATTACAACCCCACTGTCATTTTTCCTAGATATTAATGGATTCCTAAAGAATATAAATGAGCAGATATATATCAGAATGCCCTTTAGAATGACAAGGAATGTAAAGACACACATTTATTATTAACATAGAAATTATTCCTCACATAAGCTAATTTGACTAGAAGTACTCAACAAATCAAAGCCAGATACTGTCAGGAAGAAAGATACGATACGATCATGCACAGACGATCCTCAGGAATGCTGTTTATCATACATTTGACAACAAGTTGCTAAAGTATCATTGTGTTTGGTGTGCTTATGGGACAATCTCTCATATGCAATATTTGAATTCTCTGCAGATGGAATACATGCATTACTGCAGATTTGTTTATACATGCACATTAGTCATCTATTACTTTTGGACAGAATTTGAGTAGGATGTACTGCATACTTTCACTGGATCCTTATGTTCATTCATTCATTCATTGTCTACTTTGACAAGTAAATTACTTTCCTAGAGCTTTTCTAAATTCTCAGAACTAGAACTTAAAAAGGCCATTTATTATGTGCTCACAACTTAAACACACCCACTAGCTAAGATATCTCATTGTAAGACATTCTCAGTGTCATTATTTTACAACCAAGATTAACACTAAATGTTTTTGCATAGGAGTGTACAAACCCATGCTGCAATGCAACCACCTGCAAACTGACAGAGGGCTCACAATGTGCAACAGGAGAATGCTGTGAAAAGTGCAAGGTAAGATTCAAAGAGTTTGGGGCATTTTGCTGTATCATTCATCAAATCATGAAGGTATCAAATCAACTGCGGGTCTGCGGCAGTTATAGTTTTCCAAATTTGTCCCAAATTGTGGTTAATGTAAATGACTTCAGCCTAGGCTGGAAGATTGTGTATAGACTATTCAATAATACATGTTTCTTTCTGTGGATGGAATAAAGTCTATGCTTCATATATAGAGATAGAATAATATAGAATACTCTTTATTCCTTAGTTTGGGGTAATCAGTCTTACTTTTTGGTATCAAATTAGACCAATCTACGTTTTTAGGTATAAATTAATTGATTTCTTATTTTCAGAAAATGAATACAACAATATTTTACAGAAAGGGCAATAGGAAGAGTGCAGAGTTATCTCTTCCATGTGATGAGAGTGAGGATGACTTAGCCAAATGATAGGGAATGATAGGGATTAAATTATATTGATCTACTTATGTTTTGGTTTGAATGAGTTCCAAGTATATAATTCTATCAATTTCTAAAAGAAATGTGCTATTAAATAGAAAAGAAAATCATAATTTTAAAGAAAAAGTACTTTTCTGACCATTTTCCATTGTGGTACAGTGTTGTCATATGTCAAAGTTTCCCTAAGTACCCCCCAAAAAAATAATTTTTGATTTGTATGATTGAAGCTATTTCATAACTTATTTGAACAAATATTTAATGGTTAGAACATAATGCATACCATAGTAGGTTAAATTACATTAAATTGACTTAAAAAATTAGTTAAATCTTGTATAACTTATACAAAATGTTGAAAAGTGCTTAACTTATTTTGATGTGTTAAAGCAATGTAAAAAACAAATTTAGTCATAACTTATTGATCATATCATTTTTTACAGTGAACCCTGTGAATTTTTTTTTCTTCTGCTGAACACAAAAGACGATATTTTGAAGAATTCTGATAACCACACAGTTGATGGACCCCATTGACTTCCATAGTATGGAAGAAAAATACTATGGAGGTCAATGGGGCCTATCAACTGTTTAGTTAACGACATTCTTCAAAATATCTTTTTCTGTGTTCAGCAGAAGAAAGAAATTCATATAGGTTTGGAACAACTTGAGGATGAGTAAATTATGACAGAATTAAATTTTTTGGGGAAACTATCCCTTTGCTTGCTCCTTTCCCAATATGGACTGCAAGTGATTCTGAATCTGAGCTTATCGCGGTCAGCAAAAAAGTTTCTCAGTAAGGGGTGTCATATTCCACTATTGTCATCTTTTGAGGGGTGTTCCTTCTCATGAATAATGATGAGACTCAAATGACGCTTCTATTCTCTGCTGTTCTCTCTTCTCTCTGTTTTCGTACCAATTACATTTCACACTTGGGGTTTTTTAACCGAAAAAAAATATTTTAAATATTTCCCTTAATATTATAATAAAGCCACATGCACATGTATACCCTGCATACCCAAACGCTACACTTACTGCTCTAAAAGTATAATCTACGCATGTTTTTTATTCCTCCCCATCAGATTATGTCAGCCTCACGTGTGTGTCGTCTAAAAAATGATGACTGTGATTTGCCTGAGTCCTGCACTGGAAAATCAGCCATGTGTCCTGAAGATGTCTTTACAGTCAATGGACTCCCTTGCAAAAATGGGAAAGGTTATTGCTACAATGGCCAGTGTCCTCAGAGAGAGGAGCAATGTATTAAAATGTGGGGTCCAAGTAAGTACAGCAATATACAGGTCCTTCTAAAAAAATTAGCATATTGTGATAAAGTTCATTATTTTCCATAATGTAATGATAAAAATTAAACTTTCATATATTTTAGATTGATTGCACACCAACTGAAATATTTCAGGTCTTTTATTGTTTTAATACTGATGATTTTGGCATACAGCTCATGAAAACGTCTACGGTTACGTATGTAACCCTCGTTCCCTGAGTAGGGAACGGAGACGTTACGTCGGATGACAACGAATGGGGTTTCGCTTAGAAAGCCTATCAACTTCGAGTATTACAAAACGAGCCAATGGCAAAGAAATGCCATGGGTCTGCGGAATTTGCATGACGTAACTCCGCCCCACCTCGTGGGTATAAAAGGAGGAAGTCCGCAACAACAGTTTATGTTTCTTCGCTGAGGAGCCAAGACTGAGCTCAGGCGATCCCCGCGGTACAGCGGAAAGTGGCAGGCAGACGTAACGTCTCCGTTCCCTACTCAGGGAACGAGGGTTACATACGTAACCGTAGACGTTCCCTTTCGTTGTCACTCTGAGTTACGTCGGATGACGACGAATGGGGTTACCAGTCTAATCACGCCACCTTCTCAGCTGCCTTCCAGTGCCCTGCGTAAATCAAGATCCCTGTCATAGACTGGACGAAGGACTCCATTTAACACAGGAATACCAAGGTACACTGGGAAGCATATCCCAAGCTAGGGGAAGTATGCAATTAATGCCAACCCAGAGGGGGGGGACTTAGAGAATACACATATGACCCGAAGGAAACATATGGGGAACACTGGGGTGTCCAGCCGCCGGTGGAATATTTCAACCCCAGGGGTGGCAAGGTGGCTTGCCAAGGGAAAGACACATGCTCAGAGAGGCTTACAGTGGAAATACACATGTGGGGGTCGCTCAGGGGAGGGACCATGCACACGGGAGGCACCTAGCCGACGCGCAGGCAAGAGACACTGGCGCCGACGTCAGGAGTGCTGGAGGAGCTCAGGGCTTTCGGGGAAGCTCACCTGAGGAGAATATCGCACGTATCCAGTCCGTGGAGTGGAATGGCGAGCAAGCGAAGACACCTGAGCGGGTCCGGTACTAGCTAGTTGAAGCGAGTACATGAGAGGACACTGGCTCCACTCGGAGATTATAGAATCTGGCGAATGTGTTAGGTGTCGCCCAGCCTGCAGCTCTGCATATGTCTGTTAGCGAGGCGCCATGCGCTAGAGCCCAAGAGGATGCCACACTCCGGGTGGAGTGGGCCGTCACACCAAGGGGGCACGGGCGGCCTTGCTGCTGGTCTGCCAAAGCAATGGCGTCCACTATCCAGTGAGACAACCTTTGCTTGGAGAGAGCCTTTCCCTTCAGCTTCCCACCATAACAGACAAAGAGCTGGTCTGAGGTCCTGAAACACTGCGTCCTGTCTACATAGGCGCGAAGAGCGCGTACTGGACAGAGCAGTGCCAAGGCTGGGTCTGCCTCCTCCGGGGGCAGCGCTTGCAGGTTCACCACCTGGTCCCGAAAGGGAGTGGTAGGAACCTTGGGCACATATCCGGGCCGGGGGCCCCAGGATCACGTGAGAGAAAGCCGGTCCGAATTCCAGGCACGCTTCGTCGACGGAGAATGCGTGCAGGTCCCCTACCCTCTTGATGGAGGCCAGTGCAACCAGGAGCGCTGTCTTCATAGACAGGAACTTAAGCTCAACTGATTGCAGAGGCTCAAGGGGAGCACTCTACAGGGCAGTTAGAACCACTGAGAGGTCCCAAGAGGGAACGAGAGGAGGCGAGGAGGATATAGTCTCCTCGCTCCTCTCAGGAACCTGATGACCAGGTCGTGCTTCCCTACTGACTTACCTTCAACGGGGTCATGATGTGCGGCAATGGCGGCAACATAGACCTTAAGGGTGGAGGGAGACAGCCTTCGCTCCAACCCTTGCTGAAGGAAGGAAAGCACAACGCTGATCGAGCATCTCTGGGGGTCTTCTCGGTGAGAAGAGCACCAGTCGACGAAGAGGTTCCACTTCAACGCATAGACGTGTCTCGTGGACGACGCTCTAGCGGAAGTGATGGTAGCCGCCACCGCTGGTGGAAGGGTACTCAAACCTACCTCGAGCCGTCCAGGAGCCACACGTGGAGGCTCCAAAGATCGGGGCGAGGGTGCCACAAGGTGCCCCGTACCTGAGAAAGAAGGTCCTTCCTCAGAGGAATGGGCCAGGGAGGTGCTGTCGCGAGGAGTACAAGTTCAGGGAACCAGGTCCGGTTGGGCCAATACGGCGCGACCAGAATGACCTGCTCCTCGTCCTCCCTGACCTTGCGCAAGGTCAGCGCAAGAAGGCTCGCTGGGGAAACGCATATTTGCGGCCCGGCGGCCAGCTGTGCGCCAGTGCATCCGTGCCGAGCGTGCCCTCGGTCAGGGAAAAATACAGGGCGCAATGGGTCGGGTCGTGAGAGGCAAACAGATCTATCTGTGCGTCCCCGAACTGGTCCCAAATCAGCTGAACTGACTGGGGATGGAGTCGCCATTCTCCAGGGAGGGGCTGAAGCCGTGAGAGCTCGTCGGCTGCACAGTTCAGCGCTCCGGGAATGAAAATGGCTCGAAGCGACCTCAGATGCTTCTGACTCCATAGGAGGAGGTGGTGGGCGAGTTGTGACATACGGCGGGAGCGTAGACCACCTTGATGGTTGATGTACGCTACAGTGGCGGTATTGTCTGAACGGACTAGCACGTGTTGACCCCGGAGCAACGCCCGGAAGCGGTGCAGGGCAAGACGTACTGCCAACAACTCGAGGCAATTGACATGCCACAGCCGCTGGGGTCCTGTCCAGGAGCCCGCAGCAGCATGTCCATTGCACATGGCGCCCCAGCCCGTGGTGGAGGCATCTGTTGAGACAACAACATGCCGGGAAGCTCGTTCCAGGGGGACACCCGCCCTGAGAAAACTGAGGTTCGACCACGGGGTGAGGAACTGACGGCAGGTCGGAGTAACTGGTACTCGGAGCGTGCCTTGTTGCCATGCCCACCTCGGGACTCGGTCGCGAAGCCAAAGCTGAAGCGGTCTCATATGAAGCAATCCGAGCGGCGTGACCGCGGCTGCAGATGCCATATGCCCCAGGAGCCTCTGAAAATGTTTCAGTGGGGCCGCACTCTTGCTCTTGAGTTGTCTCAGGCAAGTCAGCAGTGACTGCGCGCGCTCGCTCGTAAGCTGCGCGGACATGGCGACCGAGTCGATGTTCATACCGAGAAAAGAGATCCTCTGCACGGGGCAAAGTTTGCTCTTCTCCCAGTTGACCCGAAGGCCCAGACGAGCTAGGTGCCGGAGCACTAGGTCCCTGTGTTCGCAAACCTGATCTCGAGAGTGAGCTAGGATCAGCCAGTCGTCGATATAATTCAGGATGCGAACCCCGTGCTCCCGAAGGGGAACAAGGGCAGCCTCGACGACCTTCGTGAAGATGCGAGGAGACAGGGCCAGCCCGAAAGGGAGGACCGCGAACTGGTATGCCTGCCCCTCGAAAGCAAACCGTAGGAACGGTCTGTGGTGAGGAAGAATGGAGACATGGAAGTAGGCGTCCTTCAGGTCGATCGCTGCAAACCAATCCTGGGCCAGGATTGGCCGTAACCCACCGGTTTTCTTGGGGACAATGAAGTAAGGGCTGTAGAAGCCGGACCTCATCTCGGCTGGAGGGACAGTCTCGATTGCACCCTTCGCCAGCAGGGTGGCAATCTCTGCTCTCATGACGGGGGCATTGCCACCGACCAAAGAGGAGCGGACTCCCCTGAAGCGGGGAGGAGACCGTGCGAACTGAATCGCAAGCCGAGCCTGACGGAACGCGCGGTCCAGCGGGACAGACGGGGAAGCTCTAGCCAGGCTCCCAGGAACTGAACCGGCGGGACCACGCGACGACAGGGGTCCCCCCGGAGGGGCAGCGAAGCGGAGTAACTGGCCCAGACGAGGACGGCATAGCGGCCCGGTGTGGGGGCACAGTTAGCAACCGCGCCCTGGCAGAGGGGGCCAGGGGAGGACCAGGCTGGTCGTCCCGCGGGGGCCTGCTCTGCCAGGGGTCTGGCGACAGAGGGGGACAGGGGCGAAGCGGTCCGTGGACGGCACGCCGTGTCAACATCCTCTGGGACAGAGGGGGACGAGGAGAGCACGGCTAGAGGGCGGCGCTCTGTGTCGTCCGAGAACTCTGTGTGCTCAGAGACGGGAGAGTCAGTTCTTTGCGAATAAGGATTCTTCCCCGGCCCTCCACCGGGGAAAGGAGTGGTCCTGCTCCCAACTCCTGGAAAGAACTGAGTCCCATCTCTGGGGAGCCCCTCTCAAGAGCGCCACCTAACCCGGCGTGTAGCGGGGGGCGGCGCTGGAGAGGGCTGTGGCGTCCGGCCGCGGCCTCCAGAGCCGGCCCGGGTGAACGGGCGGGGTGGGAGCCGCGGGGGGGCGCCCTCGGCGGTGGGCAGACCGAGGGACCTGAGCGGACGGCGGGGCCGTCGGGACAGAGTCGACCTCAACCTGCTCCATCCCCGAGGAGTCCGTCTCAGGAGCGCCGCTTAACCCGGCGTGTAGCGGGGGGCGGGGCTAGAGAGGGCTGTGGCGTCCGCCTGCGGCCCCCAGAGCCGGCCCGGGTGAATGGGCAGGGTGGGAGCCGCGGGAGGGCGCCCTTGGCGGTGGGCAGACCGAGGGATCTGAGTGGACGGCGGGGCCGTCGGGACAGAATCAACGTCAGTCTGCTCATGGACGGCTGAGAGCTGTTGGGCCAGCCCTCAACCGCACCGCCGAAGAGGCCGACCTGGGATATGGGAATGTCGGACAGACGGGTCCGCGCGACATCCAGCACATCAAACAGGTACGGCCACCGAATGGTGAGCATCACCTGACCCAGGGAGCGTACGGCCACTTTCGTCGCTCGGAGGGCAAGGTTAGTGGCGGCGCGCAGCTCAGTGAAGAGCCCTGGGTCAGTCCCGCCCTCGTGCAGGTCCATGAGCATCTGGGTCAGGTAGACCAGCAGAATGACCATGGCACGCAGTGAGGCGGCCGCCAGTCCCGTGGCGCTATAGGATCTCGCCACAAGCGTAGACGAAAAACTACAGGCCACGGACGGGTGCTTAGGATTGCGCCGAGAAGAAGCACTCTGAGGACACATAGCATCGCAACAGAGCGTTCAGCCGGGGGAACCCCAGTGTACCCACGGGCAGCGGCCCCATCGAGGGGAGGAAAGGCGGATGAGATCAGCGAATGGTCCCTGATCTCATCATGCACGTCCGGGAAGAACGGTATTGGGGTTTGCCGTGGACGAGGGTCGGCGGCCTCACCCAAAAACCAATCGTCCCGGGAAAGCATGGCCGTCATCTCCGGATCAGACTCGACGAGTCGTCACTTCCAGGAAAATCAAACCCACCTAGTGAAGCTGCTACAAACATAATATCATCCTCTGTAGCTTCAAATGAAACACACGGGCCACCAGAGGATAGACCCGTGGGAATCACCTGTTCACTAGCGGGCACCGTCATTGAAGAGGGGGGCTGGGGTCGCGGACACATAGTCGGCGCCTTGTTCCAGCCGAAACCCTCAGGTCACCCTGGCCACCAGCCGAAGATTGGGGGGTGGATGAGGGGACTCTCACTCATGTGAGTTCACCGAGTCTCGACCTTAATGACGCGATGATCATGTTTCCATGGAGAAAACATGAGTCATCCACGAGCGCTGCTCTAGCATGATCAAGCCCAAACATACTAGACAACGCTCGTGCCCGTCAGAGTCCGATACCAAGCTGCCGCACCATTCATTTTTTTTTTTAAATGCACGGGCGAGCCGTCTTTAAAAAGACGTGCCGCGTGCAAGCTCTTTTAGTGAGAGAAAACTCAAGTGTTGAAGCACCCGGGGAGACACGCACCGACTGGCAGACCACTGCAACAGATCAGCAGGAAGCACGCGCTCGCCGTAGATCGCCGTCACACCAACACTCGAGGTACCCGTTTGTAAAGCTGACAATTCAGAGATGGCTTGTGGAGAGAAGAATACACTTGGCTCCGAAGCGAAAACATAAACTGCTGTTGCGGACTTCCTCCTTTTATACCCACGAGGTGGGGCAGAGTTACGTCATGCAAATTCCGCAGACCCATGGCATTTCTTTGCCATTGGCTCGTTTTGTAATACTCGAAGTTGATAGGCTTTCTAAGCGAAACCCCATTCGTCGTCATCCGACGTAACTCGGAGTGACAACGAAAGGGAACCCAAAATTCCTATCTCAAAAAATTAGCATATTTCATCCGACCAATAAAATAAGTGTTTTTATTACAAAAAAAAGTCAACCTTCAAATAATTATGTTCAGTTATGCACTCAATACTTGGTCGGGAATCCTTTCGCAGAAATGACTGCTTCAATGCGGCATGGCATGGAGGCAATCAGCCTGTGGCACTGCTGAGGTGTTATGGAGGCCCAGGATGCTTCAATAGCGGCCTTAAGCTCATCCAGAGTGTTGGCTCTTGCGTCTCTCAACTTTCTCTTCACAATATTGAGTATTGAAGAGAAAGATATTGAGCCAATTGAGCACAGTAATACCATGGTCAGTAAACCATTTACCAGTGGTTTTGGCACTGTGAGCAGGTGCCAGGTCGTGCTGAAAGATGAAATCAGATGGAAGCATGAAGTGCTCCAAAATCTCCTGATAGCTAGTTGCATTGAGCCTGCCCTTGATAAAACACAGTGGACCAACACCAGCAGCTGACATGGCACCCCAGACCATCACTGACTGTGGGTACTTGACACTGGACTTCAGGCATTTTGGCATTTCCTTCTCCCCAGTCTTCCTCCAGACTCTGGCACCTTGATTTCCGAATGACATGCAAAATTTGCTTTCATCCGAAAAAAGTACTTTGGACCACTGAGCAACAGTCCAGTGCTGCTTCTCTGTAGCCCAGGTCAGGCGCTTCTGCCGCTGTTTCTGGTTTAAAAGTGGCTTGACCTGGGGAATGCGGCACCTGTAGCCCATTTCCTGCACACGCCTGTGCACGGTGGCTCTGGATGTTTCTACTCCAGACTCAGTCCACTGCTTCCGCAGGTCCCCCAAGGTCTGGAATCGGTCCTTCTCCACAATCTTCCTCAGGGTCCGGTCACCTCTTCTCGTTGTGTAGCGTTTTTTGCCACACTTTTTTCCTTCCCACAGACTTCCCACTGAGGTGCCTTGATACAGCACTCTGGGAACACTCTGTGTCTTTCTGTGTCTTACCCTCTTGCTTGAGGGTGTCAATGATGGCCTTCTGGACAGCAGTCAGGTCGGCAGTCTTACCCATGATTGCGGTTTTGAGTAATGAAACAGGCTGGGAGTTTTTAAAAGCCTCAGGAATCTTTTGCAGGTGTTTAGAGTTAATTAGTTGATTCAGATGATTAGGTTAATAGCTCGTTTAGAGACCCTTTTCATGATATGCTAATTTTTTGAGATAGGAATTTGGGGTTTTCATCAGCTGCATGCCAAAATCATCAGTATTA
Organism: Gila orcuttii; assembly: GCA_026230005.1. Classification (NCBI taxonomy): domain Eukaryota; kingdom Metazoa; phylum Chordata; class Actinopteri; order Cypriniformes; family Leuciscidae; genus Gila; species Gila orcuttii. Next base: position 20,169,187 of record JAPDVR010000004.1, read on the forward strand.
AAACAATAAAAGTTTAATTTTTATCATTACATTATGGAAAATAATTAACTTTATCACAATATGCTAATTTTTTGAGAAGGACCTGTATTGATGCAACACAGTAATACTGAAACATAATCAGTACTGAACCCCACATGACTGTTCTAACTTTTCTTTTATTACAAAAATAAATAAAGCTGCTGAGGTGGCTGGAGACAATTGCTACAACCAAAACACAAAAGCAGAGTCCTACGCTTACTGCAAACGTTATGGCAATAAATATGTCGGATGCCAAAAACAGTAAGATTTTACATCCATTTGTACATCTATTAATAATCCTTTCACATATCATACAGTTCAATAACTATTTTGCCCCATCTGATCAACCACCAATTTTATTTATCTATCTACAGAGATGTGATGTGTGGAAAACTGTTCTGTGTAAATGGCAACGGAAGTCCTAATTATGGACGGCTGGTAACATTCCTCAACTGTAAAGCCACATTCTACGGCAATCCGGAAGAGGATTACGGCCAAGTCGACACTGGCACCAAATGTGGGGAAGGGTTGGTAAGGCGGATCTCCATATGCATGCCAGTTATACTACAAACACACACATTTCTTTGTAGTTCAATAACAATACATTTCTTCAAAGACCTCTAATAAAATATATTTTTTAGGTTTGCCACAATTGTGACATTTAAATTATTTTCAGCATCAGGAAGTATATTATTTATTTTGTTTACTCAGGTTTGTAGCCTGAACGAGTGCGTTGACCTAGAGACGGCTTACAAAGCAACAAACTGCTCAGCCAAATGCAAAGGACATGCGGTATGTGAAATATTCTCATTTTCCTCATAAACTGAAACAAATCTGTGCTTTATTTCAAGAGCTCATTGGTTTATGACTATTTCAAGTCTATTAACATAACTTTGCTTCACATCAGAAGTTGTAACTTGGTGTGATTTAGAGGAATTAATATGTGTATATGTTACAGGTTTGTGACCACAGGCTGCAATGCAGATGTGAACCTGGATGGCTGCCGCCAGATTGTGAAACATCAACCAACAGTGACGGTTTGTCTAAAGGTAGTACTGCAGATACTGCATTCAAAATAGCCTCATATTCTTTTAGTTTTGAGGATCATGAATAAAAATTTTTGCACTTCTAGGTGTGACGATAGCCATTGCTGTGGTTGTCTGTGTTCTGATTGGGATACTTTTAATCGGACTGGCCTTCTTCTTTTACAAACGCAGAAACAGTGCACCACATTCATCCAGGTAAGAGTATACTAAACAAATGCATTCACATTTGGGGAAGCCAATAAATCAACTGTATTTAATGCTGCTGTTTTCTCAGAATCCATCCAAGGCAGAAAGTTCATATAGTTGACATCCCTGACTTGAGCTCACAGAGATTGGCGATGCCAAATCAGAAGCCATCTCCGGTAACTCGCAGTCACATCTAACTTCATTTAAACAAACAAATATTCTATAAAATCGATACCCAAGGAATGATGAAAGTGTGATCAGGAACTTGCGATCTTTATATTCTTAGGTAATAAAACCTACAGCACCTCCTCCACCTCCACCCTCTTCAGTCCAGTCCAGAGCTCTACATAATGACTTCAGAACTGCACGTCAGGTAACACAACATCACCAAAATGAAAATTCTGAAACCATTTACTCATTCTCATGTTTTTTTCAAACCTGTTATGACTTCCGTGGAACACAAGTGTTTAGCATTCGTGCTGCTCTTTTTAACACACAATGTAAGTAGATGGGGATCAGGAGATGTCAAGCTCCAAAATGTTAAAAAGGCATCATACGAGTACCAATAGTCCATGTGACTCGTATACAATAATCAACATCTACTAAAGTAGTGCAATAGCTGTGTGTGAGAAACAGACTGAAACAGACTTGCCATTATCTGGCAAGTTCACATTTATTAATTTAGCAAACATGTTCATCTCAAGTGAATAATACATTTGAAAAATGTGGTCTGATGATTATAATGTCTTCAGAAACATAATATATTGTTTTCCTCTAAATGAAATGTCCCCCTTGTAGGCTCTTAGACCACCTCCACCACCTCCAAAGGTGTGATGTCTAGCACCTGTCAAACCTCAAGAAGTTGAACCCGCACGTTGGGATGGTCAATCACTCCAGACCCTGCAGAAGGGATTGCAAGTTTAAAAGAGGCTTAATAGAACTAAAAGGCAATTGAGTAATGAATTTTAAGTCATGTTTGTTTTTAACTAAAAAAAATCTCTTCTTTTTTTACATTTATTTATTTGTACAGTCTGTTTCTGTGTAAATGAGCCTCCCTTGTGTAATGATTTTTATTATTCGCAGTCAGCAATAATAGCTGACTCACATCCACTCAATGTTCAAGAGACAAAATTAGAACGCTGCTTTTCTAAAGTTTATAAAAATGTCACTTCCCCTCTGTAAAGTCACCAACTGTCATAGATGTGATTGTTTTCTAGTTTTTCATAGCAATGTCTGCCAAGCAGTTAGACAAACAATACTGTACTTTGTAACATACATTTTGCTACAATGCACTTTCAACAGATATTATCAGATCTAAATGATTAAATTCTAATGTTTAATTTAGTTTTGTGTTTATTAAATCTGATTGTACTGTAAAATGCAATACTACTGTAATATACATTGAAAAACACATTCAGGTGATTTTTAAAAAATAAATATATGACCAAACTTGAGGTCCACAGTATTTAATTTTTTTATTCATCTTCTCAACTGATACATCTACATAATATCAAGAATTTAAGGTGGCCTTACATTACACGTACTTGACAAAAGGATTGTTAATTTAAATCCCCAAATTGTATTTATAATTATGCTATAATTGTGCATAAACATTTCTAAACATTCCCACAAATGGTGTTTCAGGGACTTAATTCTTTGAGTCTTTGAGCTGGTGAAGGCCTAATACTCAACATTTCAGCTCTTTAACACTCAAGATGAGTGCAAACAAAGTTCAAACTTTCTCTTCTTTTCTCTAGAACTTCAGGTTACCAGTATACTAAGACCAGCACACACCCTGTTAAACCATTATAACAGTAGAACTAATCCCAGATCAGCAGCTTAATCTCAGAACTTTCATTGGTATCAGTTGAAATACATGCAAATAAATGTAGCACATTTTCCCTTTAGAGTCCACAGACATACAGCATTTCCTGAAGTGAGAGTGTGAGCGTGTGTGTGTGTGTGTGTTCTCCAGGATCAAATCAGTGCAGTATGTCAGAAGGTTACACTGGAATCACATTTATTTTTATTAAAAGCTGTGAGTTCATACACCTAAAGATGAGCACAACATATTTGTCATATTATTAGTTTGAAATGAAAAAGGTGACTTAAATCAGACTCATGTGAAGAACCGGTCCTGAATAAAAAAAAAAAAGAAAGAAAAAAAAAAGTGAAAAACTTGGTCTAAATAAAACACAAAACATTACAAAATTAACTGTTGTCTAAAATGTTAAATACATTTCAAATGCTTCCAGAAAATGACCCGCTAAATGGGGTGGGTTGCTCATGTGCATAGCATCAGACATTCAACATCGCAAATCAGGATTAAACCAGCTTAAAAACTAGATAAACGTGCTGCTCTTGTTAAAATAAAGAAGAAAAACACTCGCATTAAAAGGCTTAATGCTGTTCCTCTATAGTCTCTGTATCTCAACAGTAGGCGGAGACAAATCACCACTTTTTTTTCCAAAAACCTGTTAAAACAAGCAGCCACGTTAAAAAAATCCCTCCCACATCCCTCACATAGTGTTACAGCTGAAACCACCAAGTCAGTTTGAGACACATTTATCAAGTTTTGTTAATGTCTCAAGCACAAACCAGATTAAATTGATAGTCAGTACGAGCAGTTTCTCTTCAGAGGATGAATACTTTGCTGTAAATGATGGCCTGGTGGACATTCTTTAAAGAGAGAATAAGACTTCCTGCTTCAGAGTTACATATACATGTTCTCTATTTACAAGGACTTGCATTTAGTGCAATATTACCTCCCCATCATACCCCAAAATGGGGTAGGTTAGAGCTCTGGCAGCTAACTCATCACAGCACAAAAAAAGACTTTGGCTTTTGAGTCGATCAAAGCAACTTCACACATCCAACATTGGCTGTTACATTTGTACATGAGCTTATAGGCATACTAACAGATTCTACCTATATAGTAACAAATAAAACTGGTTGCCAATCTCATCTATCATCATGATAAAAAAAGTGGCAAAAAAGAAACGGGGGAAAGACAGCCTTGTCTTGTCTGTTAAACGATAGCTCTAAAAAGACAAAAATAACTTCCAGTACAGATGCAGAAGTTACGTAATGTGAAGTTACGTTATGTGATTGAGACAGTGCTTTCATAAGACTTGCTTTGTTCTCTTTTTTTTACTCACACCAGTAGAATCAAACAACTTCTATTTAAGATCGATTGTTATGCCTCCTTGCATGTGGGGTGTCATCTGACAGGGTTCAAGTGCTGTTTTAGGAAAAAATTCATTTAAATGGTAGTTTTTCCATGTAGAAACAGACACGTGGAACTCAAAGCAGCTAATATTTTCATTTAGTCTGAATATTACTTGAAACGGAATAACATTTAAGTAGTAATAAAATAGTTTTCAATGAACATAACTTATTTCCCTTAGGTTTGCGTTGCCTTATATCCCTTAAAGACATTTTTATGCCAGCATATTCAGCCAAACCATCCCTTGCCAAATACATTTTGACATACAATATTATAAAACGGTATTAACTAGATCTCTTGATCTGTAAAGCATCTTAAATCCACATCTCTGTCTTCGGGTTACAAAACTGTAGTCTCAGTTTAAAGGTTGACACATTGTGACTGTATACCTGTATTTTGCACACTTTCAAATGTTCACTCATCTTTAAAATGTTGCTATCAAGTACATCTAATACATTTCATTTAATAAATAAAATCTCATGTTTGTACTTAGTTGTAAGTGATTTCTCTCTCTGTTTGTGGAATGATTCCTCTCCACATCCCAGGCAGTTGAGGGGTCTGTCTCGTGGAGAACGTGGCAGAGCAAGAGAAAATGCTATGGAGGAGAGGAAAAGTGCAAAATCTCCTCTTACACATTCCCGTCAGTGCCGTTTTTCTCATTGGCAGTGTTAACTGTAGTACCGTCAGGTTGCTTGCCGTCCTTCCGAGGAGGCATCCGTTCGTTTATTCGGTCCAGGCCACGAGCTTCTTCAAAGTTGCGGATTTTCCGTGTAGGAGAGAAGCCTTGGATGGCTAACGGGGAAAAAAAAGAAATCAAGGAAAATGAGGTGGTTAGGAAAATGTGCATGAGGATTAAGGATCACTTTCAGTGTTTAGTTAAACATTGTTTAATGAGATAATTAACAAACTGTGATAGCATACAAAACACATTTGGTCATTTGCAGTGATCAAAAAGCCTATTCATCTGATTCATTATTTAAAGGATTATAAAATGAAAACGATCCCGTAATTTACTCACCCTCAAGCCATCCTAGGTGTATATTACTTTATTCTTTCAGCCAAACGCAATCAGAGTTACATTAAAAAATATCCTGGCTCTTCCAAGCTTTATTTTGGGGGTGAATGGTACCTTGTTTTTTGAAGCCCCAAAAAAGTGCATCCATCCATCATAAAAGTAATCCGTACCTCTCCACGGGGTTAATAAAGGCCTTCTAAAGCAAATACGTTTTGTAAGAAAAATGTCCATATTTATAACTTCATAAACCATAATGACTGGCTTCCGGTAATGGTCGTACGCGAGTCGATTTCCAGCCAATGAGTGAACACTGACCCATCGCGTGACGTATTGATGAACGCCGAAGCACAGAGAATAGCGCAAAACAAAACACTGGTCATGAATTAGACGTTTAAAACTAGATTTTTTTTTAAAGAGAAATATCCGAGAAGCTTGAGTTTGTTACCCAGCCCTATTTGTTTGAACAGCGAGAGGCGTCTACTCTAACCTTACGCTACACCTACGTCATATGCTGGAACTCGACTCTTGTGAACATGTGGACGGATGTTACCACAAGCTGGTGATTATAGTGTATAAAGTAATAAAACATGGATATTTGATTTACAAAAAAGCATTGCTTCACAAAGGCCTTGATTAACCCCCTGGAGGCGTATGAATTACTTTTATGATGGATGGATGTGCCAGGATATTTTTTTATATAAGTCAGATTGTGTTCGGCTGAAGGAAGAAAGTCATATGTACCTAGGATGGCTTCAGGGTGAGTAAATTATGGGATAATTTTAATTTTTGGGTGAACTAACCCTTTAACAATAATAAAAAAAAATGCAATTGAGGTGATTTTTAAAAATGGATTAAAGACTAATGGACTTCAGCACCTAACTTTTGAAAGGTAGTGTATGTCCAGTAAATTATTATAGATTTCCCCCCCGAAGAAACGTAACAATTAACAAATCATGAAAGTAAAAACAATCGATGATCTGAACAGGAAACAGAGAGTATAAGATGGCAGCAACAATTCTAACTTGTAATTTTACAGTGTAAACAACACACAACTTTATGTGATGCAGTAAAATATATTAAATGCATATAAATATTAGAATAAACCCTAAACCTTTTATATGAATATACATACAAAATATTTATATTGTGCAAAAAAAGGAGAAGTAGTAAAAGAGCATGAGTGTATTATTTACAACATGGAATAAAATTAGATTGAGCCAATGCAATTCAACATTCTGATGGATGTCACTCATTATTTAAACCTCTAAAAGAGCTTGAACTGAACACATATTTAACCAAACAACACGCACCAACAGGAAAGCTGATTCTTGCACAACTGCCAGGCTTATTATGTCCAGTGACATTTTTGAAAACACCAGGCAATTGCCAAGGTGAATCATGACCAGTTCCAGTTGACAGAGCAAACACAAGATGCCCATTCAAATGGAGAAAAAATTAAATTGAGATGCAGCTGAACTTAGAAATCAGGTCAGCGACTCGACAGCAAGAGTATCTTACACTGGCACACATTTCATGCCAGCGTGTGTGTGTGCGTTTGTTTGCACAATAGCTTAGAGCCTCTGTACATTACAGCAGTGGGCGAGAGGCCTCGGGCAAGAGTGTTAAGCGTGAACGGGAACAGACAGACTTAGGTGCGCAGAGTCGTAACAAGATTAGAATCTGAAAATACTCGGCGGAGGGAGGTCTCGACCTCTCAGCCAATCATATGGGAGCATGAGAATTAGCACGCTCTAGCCAGGGCCCGGGACTAACCAGCAAACCCCTCCAGTCAGCAGGCAACATTGAATTATTGAGGTGGAGCAGGGCCGGGGCTGGAAGCCTCATTCCATGACTGCATGGATGGTTTCAAGTGTCCGCATCCATCATATATCATTAAAAATACTGGCCCAGAGTCATTTAAGGCTCTTTTGTAAAATCTGAATCTCATCAGGGAAAGAAATGCCCTATTGCTTTGTTAGGCAGCTTTCAATTAAATTCACAAAAATATGGTGGTGCAAGAATACAGATTTTCCATGATTAGTCTGAGACACACACAGACACTGAGGTGAACGGCAAGGCATGAAAAGACAAATAGGGGAAGACAGTACAACTTATAGGGGTAGGATATGACACACAGTACTGCGATCGTACCTCGACCCTCCTTTGCGTCTATGGTGGCTGTATTAGCAAGCGCAGCAGGAAGTAGCCCAAAATGAATGGAAAAAGAGGTTATATCATTGTGATTACATTCAACCCCCAAGCATATTAACCCATACACCACAGCAATGCAGTAATATTAGTAGTTAAAGAATCAGACAGTAATGTAAACAGAGAGTCAGTGAGAGAAAAAGCAGTTAGTTCTTTACAATCAGATTCTACAGTACTGGGGTAAAACAGGCTTTAAAGATGCAGTATGTAATATTGACAGCTAGTGGTTGAAATAGATACTGCAATCCAAATTTAAAATATTAGAGGAAGTCATTTCCCCCGCCCCCTCTTCCTCAGACGTGATGCACAGTTGCCAGATTGAGGACATGCAACAGGAACGAGCGCAATTGACAAGGGAAAGTGACAAGCCTTATACTGAAAGTTGATCAGCTAATGTATACTTTGCTCTGGTCATAGAGCTTTTTAGATGGATGCCGAGGCTTTTTACATTGGGTAGAATCCGTGATCTCTGACCCATTTCATTTTCTGGCTTCCGTGCCTGCCGTGTTTTCCACCGACTGGTAACCCGGGGTGTCGAAATACTATTTGGTAAATTGGCAGTGGGCGGGATCTGTTAAGAAAATTTTAGGGATTATCTTCAAAGTAGAAGTATTTTAACATGTTTTGTCCCAAGTCTTAAGAATCGGTGAATACTAAATATTATTTAAATATATATTTTTAATTGATCTCTGATTTGGAGATTTCCACAGTCAAAAAATGCAGGCAGACACAACTAATCTATGCAGTATCAGCTGACAGAAGAGGATGATAGTCAGACAACCAAACCATCTCATAATATATAATTTTCAGAGTATATGAATGACTTACTGGATAGTTATAGCTGGAAATGTCCTACTGTCCTAGGGTCTTGTCTTAAGATCAGGGCAACAGCTTCGTAGTTTCTTTAATATTCCTCTCTGTTCTGCAGGTCTAGTTGCCTTGATGTCTGACACACAGACAATGAATCCGGCCTCTTAAAGGTCACTGAGTTTTCTATATGTACTTCAAATAGCGACATCCACCCACGGCCTCCCTCTGATTTCTCTCCCTCACTCATTCATTGCTCACTTGCACAACGTTCCATACGCCATTGGCCTTTAATGACCTTTAGTCCTAGACACCTCGCCAACAAATTTGTCTACTCAGAGTGGACAGGTCAATCCAGAGTCATGATGCAGCTCTCATGACAATCACCCTCTGATTGGCTCTCTGAGGTTCTCAGAATCTCTGTAGTGCAGGTGGCTTAATGTGAGCCTACAAGGGAAGGGCTTTATACAGCACATAGGTAAATAATCAGTGTAAACATTACATTAGTTCATAGGTGGACAGCAGGATGTAACAAGTGTACATAGTGTCCAGAATAAGCTAGGCAGTTTGTGTAATTGTGATTATACAACATTATAATTTAATTTAAGAAAATTATGCCTATTTTAAAGGACATTAAGATTTCTTGAACTGAGACATTATTTTCATGACAATAAACCCCGTTTCATTAATTCTCATGACTTTGATACAAACAAACTCATTGTCCTTAAAGTAATATTAAAATGGAAAAAAATAAATCACATCGAAAGTTTGGGGTCAGTAAGTTTTTTTTTTTTTTTTTTAAATAAGCACTTTCATTTATCAAGGATGCATTAATCAAAAGTGACAGTAAAGACTAAATTGCTACAAGATAAATCTATTTCAAATACAGTAAATGTTCTTTTGAACATTCTATTCATGATTTTTTTTTAAAAATGTATCAATTTCCACAACAATATTAAGCAGCACAGCTGTTTTCAACTGTTTCTTGAGCACCAAATCAGCATATTAGAATAATTTCAGAAGGATCACGTGACACTGAAAACTAGAGTGATGATGCTGAAAATTCAGCATTGCCATCACAGGAATAAATCACATTTTAAAATATATTAAAAACATTTTGTAATAGTAAACTCCAGTTTGTGGTAGTTTTTGTATTTTTCAAATAAATGCAGCTATGAGCATACACTTTCAAGTGCAAGCAACAACTTTTGAACAGTAATATAATATAATATAATATAATAATAAGTGGTGTCAACTCGATTAATAGCATTAATAGTATATTATTATATATATATATATATATATATATATATATATATATAATATTATGCATATATATATATATATATATATATATATATATATATATATATATATAATAATATGCATATATATATATATATATATATATATATATATATATATATATATGCATGGTCTTCCTGTATTCTTTTTAAAGTTTTAAAGCTTTACACTTCCATCAAAGAAAGCAAATAAACAATAATGACAGAATATTCATTTTAGGGTGAACTTTAACTGTTGTGAAAATAATGTCCCGAAATGCAAAAAGGCAAATTCAATGGTCCTAAAAGTAGTTTAATTTTCTTTATACATAACATCTTTTTTTGACCTGGACGGTTTTCACGAGATTTGCACATTTAAAAGATCAGTAATAAGGATCTGAGCAGATGGGGGTGTGGGCAGTGATTTTGCAGCTAGTACCGGAAGGTTTCTAAGAAGAGAATTAAGCAGCCGGGTGCAGCCCAGAAAAGCTCATGGATATGGAGAGCACATCCCTCATCAGTATCTACCACTATGAGTTCTGATGCATTTCAGCATGAGGGAGAGAGATAGATCAGCATCTTTAGTATCTGGCATACCAAAGCTCATTCTAGCTGCCATGTGCTGGTACTTTCTGCTTTAGTATGGGGGCCAGTGCAGAGTCACACGTGGTGGTGATGATGATCCATTATGACTTCCGGGTTGGATGCGATAGGCCCTCAAACGCACTTCTCTAATCTACCATTACAAAACCACAAACATGCTCACTTACCACTCTGTAAGGTCTGCTTGCCTCCAGACAACACTCCGACAGGTAGCGTTCCGGTTGGGGTGAGACCTTTGAGGGTCAGTACACTCTCGCTCTCTTCCCTGAGGCCCAACACACACACACACACACACACACACACACACACACACACACACACACACACACACACACTATTAGAGTTGTGTTCAAACAACAAAACTACACATAATCAATTAGGACGGGGTGGGGGGAGAAAGAGGATATATATGGCAATTTGAAACTTTGCTGTAGTGCCAACCTAATCTGAATATTTCTCTGAAAACCAGAGACAAAAGACTTCAAGATATTCTCTGTTCCTCCATTATCTATGGCATTGTTCATCTGGAAAAATGTCTAATACTGTATAATTAGCCCGTTATTCCGCATGATGACTCATTGACGCCAGCTCATTAATCCTAATAGAGGAAAGATTTTGTGTGGCGTTAAAACAAAACTTCATTGTATGAGGTAGTTTTTCCAGCTCTTTATACAAACAGATTTTTTTTTTTTTTACTGTAATTATCTCCAAAGCAGCACAGTGAAATATATATATATATATATATATATATATATATATATATATATATATATATATATATATATATATATATATATATGTATGTATGTATGTATGTATGTATGTATGTATGTATGTATGTATGTATGTATGTATGTATGTATGTATGTATGTATATATATATATATATACATACAGGTCCTTCTCAAAAAATTAGCATATTGTGATAAAGTTAATTATTTTCCATAATGTAATGATAAAAATTAAACTTTCATATATTTTAGATTCATTGCACACCAACTGAAATATTTCAGGTCTTTTATTGTTTTAATACTGATGATTTTGGCATACAGCTCATGAAAACCCAAAATTCCTGTCTCAAAAAATTAGCATATCATGAAAAGGTTCTCTAAACAAGCTATTAACCTAATCATCTGAATCAACTAATTAACTCTAAACACCTGCAAAAGATTCCTGAGGCTTTTAAAAACTTCCAGCCTGTTTCATTACTCAAAACCGCAATCATGGGTAAGACTGCCAACCTGACTGCTGTCCAGAAGGCCATCATTGACACCCTCAAGCAAGAGGGTAAGACACAGAAAGAAATTGCGGCGTGGCATGGAGGCAATCAGCCTGTGGCACTGCTGAGGTGTTATGGAGGCCCAGGATGCTTCGATAGCGGCCTTAAGCTCATCCAGAGTGTTGGGTCTTGCGTCTCTCAACTTTCTCTTCACAATATCCCACAGATTCTCTATGGGGTTCAGGTCAGGAGAGTTGGCAGGCCAATTGAGCACAGTAATACCATGGTCAGTAAACCATTTACCAGTGGTTTTGGCACTGTGAGCAGGTGCCAGGTCGTACTGAAAAATGAAATCTTCATCTCCATAAAGCTTTTCAGCAGATGGAAGCATGAAGTGCTCTAAAATCTCCTGATAGCTAGCTGCATTGACCCTGCCCTTGATAAAACACAGTGGACCAACACCAGCAGCTGACATGGCACCCCAGACCATCACTGACTGTGGGTACTCCAGTGCTGCTTCTCTGTAGCCCAGGTCAGGCGCTTCTGCCGCCGTTTCTGGTTCAAAAGTGGCTTGACCTGGGGAATGCGGCACCTGTAGCCCATTTCCTGCACACGCCTGTGCACGGTGGCTCTGGATGTTTCTACTCCAGACTCAGTCCACTGCTTCCTCAGGTCCCCCAAGGTCTGGAATCGGTCCTTCTCCACAATCTTCCTCAGGGTCCGGTCACCTCTTCTCGTTGTGCAGCGTTTTTTGCCACACTTTTTCCTTCCCACAGACTTCCCACTGAGTTGCCTTGATACAGCACTCTGGGAACATCCTATTTGTTCAGAAATTTCTTTCTGTGTCTTACCCTCTTGCTTGAGGGTGTCAATGATGGCCTTCTGGACAGCAGTCAGGTTGGCAGTCTTACCCATGATTGCGGTTTTGAGTAATGAAACAGGCTGGGAGTTTTTAAAAGCCTCAGGAATCTTTTGCAGGTGTTTAGAGTTAATTAGTTGATTCAGATGATTAGGTTAATAGCTCGTTTAGAGAACCTTTTCATGATATGCTAATTTTTTGAGATAGGAATTTTGGGTTTTCATGAGCTGTATGCCAAAATCATCAGTATTAAAACAATAAAAGACCTGAAATATTTCAGTTGGTGTGCAATGAATCTAAAATATATGAAAGTTTAATTTTTATCATTACATTATGGAAAGTAATGAACTTTATCACAATATGCTAATTTTTTTAGAAGGACCTGTATATATATATTCACATACATTATATATATATATATATATATATATATATATATATATGTAAATAATTGCATTCAGACTGACCTGAGCACAGAAAAGACTCTGGCCATTTTCCCAATGGCACGGATCTTATTTCTAATCACCTCCTTACGGACAGCTGGAGTTCCACCTATGGAAACACAAAACCAGCATCAAAACTGTCTCCCCATATGACCTTTGACCCACAAACCAGTTAAGAAAGGGAGGAGCTAAAAATGTAGAGATGCTGAGAATCAGACTGATTTCCTGAAATACAATTGCATTTCTGAATATAATAAGCACAGGTTTGGCAGAACGTGGAGGACCAACAGCATTTTAGGTAGATGGTCATAATGTTCTGGCTCATTTGTGTACAAGTAGTATATTTCTTTTGCAATTTCTTCAGTTTGATGTCAAAATAAAGCTTGGTTTTAACCAAAATGCCAAAGAATGCTGTGCAAATATATATATATATATATATATATATATATATATATATATATATATATATATATATATATATATATATATATATATATATATTGTGCCAGACATATTTTACTTGTCTAATAAATGTATCATAATTATTATATTATTATATATAATATTTTTTTAAATGTATTATCATCACTATTTTTAATTATTATTTAGTTACTATTATTTTAGATATTATTTGAAGGAAGGCCTTACTGCTTCAATGTGTAGGCAGGGAAATGCTGTCATCAAAGGGTTCGGAATTGTTTGGAATTCTTTTTTAATTGTTTGTAATTACTCAAATGAAAAAATAAAGTGAGCCTGGAGTGCTTCAAGGTGCACGTTGTAAGCCAACCGCATCATTAGCCTTGTGTGGGCTTGAGAGTATTTGCAGAAGAGCGTCACGCCTTTGCGCTAATAATTTAAGCAGATCAGTTTCTGGTTTAATATTTACACAAGGCAAAACCACAATCCTACATATAGTCTTTATATTATATTTTAAAACACATTTAAATAGAAAAAAGTTACTTTAAATTGTTATATACTGTATTTCCCAATATTACTGTTTTTACATAAGAGTATACATCATGTGAATTCTACTCTTCAGAACAATCTGTCAAAGAAGGAAGTATCATGGGATTACATCAGCAGACACCAAACCTCCAGAGAATAACAGTTGGACACTTCTGAGGACCTGCTGTCTACGCTGATGATGACCAGACAGACATACGCGCGCGCTCACGCACGCACGCGCACACACACACACACACACACACACACACACACACACACACACACACACACACACACACACACACACACACACACACACACACACACACACACACACACACACACACACACACACACACACACACACACACACACACACACACACACAAGCTGTTTTTCATTAAATTATGTCACTGAACATGAAGCAAGAGGAAATCAGCACATAAGGCAGTTGTCACCTTACCAAACTTCAATTAATCTCAGTTGTATACTATGTGTATAAATAAACACTCTTACCTTCACATAAGTCATCTCCCTCTGACATTAGTTCATCATCAGAGCAGATATTTAGGACATTCACCAACATCTCAGTCACTGTAAATAGAAAACCGCCTCATTAGTAAGTTCAACAATATAAGTTGACATTTTACATAATATCTGTGTCCATGCAGTTCTTTATCCAGTGGTACATTGGCCCTAGAGCTTCTCTTTAAATTTTTCATGGTGCTTTCAGCCATGTACACTTTGTTTTAACACCAAAAAATTGTAAGAATTCATGAAAGGTGTTTTTGAACACACTGGCACAATTAATATGATGTTAAATTGCCCTATTATGCTTTTTCAAATATTACCATTCATGTATTGTGTAATATAGCTGTTTGTGAATGTAAAAAGTCCACAAAGTTTCCAAGATCCAATTGCAAAACAAATTGAGTTGTCTACCCAAAAGAAGAATTGATTGGGAATTGTCTGAAACTAGTCGCCAGTAATTCCAGCCTTACATCCTGCTCAAACCTACATTGGTTGGTAACAAATTTCCATAATGACAGCCTATGTTCTTCGAACAGCATCTAGTTTTGACCTACCCCTAAACAACAAACAAGTGCTAAGGATGCCTCGAGAGCTGAAATTCTGATATGGCAATGGCAGTTTGGTTTTCAACACGCGCTGTAAGTGGCAGACCAATCAAAACAGACTGGGCCATCTGACTAATCAGAGCAGAGTACGCTCACAGAAAGGAGATATTTAGATCTTTCATTAACCCATTTCAGACAATGAGAGAAAAGAGGTATGCTACAATGTATATTATGAGAAAAATAACGTGTTTTTTGACCTTGGATGTATGCAAGTCTATCGCAGGAGACCTCCAAAACAAAATGAGCAACCTTTAAAACTGCATAATATGAGCACTTTAATATGATGTATGAGCAATTTGAGTTTTTCAGTATTCTTCCCACAGAGAGGACACAGCCACCAGACGCATCATTTACAAAGGTATTGTCGCCTCTTCTTCACATGGCCTGCCAAATACTACCAACCATCTCACTCACTGAAAAATCACAACTCCCATTTCAGGTCTCAGTTTGGACACTTGCCTTTCTCGCCCACAAAGGGCAGCGACCACGTAAACACATCCATAAAGTTGGGTAACCAGTACGGGTGAGGAGAGCAGTTGAACTGTCTAATGTTCATGACGTTGTTTTCATATTTCAATACGGCCGCTGAGGAATAAAAACACGGAGATGTCATGTATATTCATGAAAGTATTCAACCAATTAATAAACAAAAAAGAAAAACAACCTGATAGGCTGCCATGGCGTTTACGAACGGTCATCTGATACTTAGTTTAAAAAAGCTTGAGAAAACCTGCACTAAACAAGAATGTGTACTATGGCATAAACTAACATACCTTTGTTGTTATAGACGTCTAGGTAATTTGGTGCTGAGAAAATGGTAATTAATGAAGGGAAGCCTGTTGTCTGACTTTTTCTATACATCCTGTACCTGAAACAGAAACACACACAAATGTGTGTCAAAAAGGCATCTGGTGTGGACCAATAAGGGAAGTGCACTTTTTTCATTCTCAAATAACGTGTTTTTGTCAAAGTCAGTGAGTAATTATCCAACGATCCACAGTTTCAGATTATTTTTTTTTTAAATTGGCAAACATAGAGGGACTACATTGAAATCACAAGATTAACCAGGCAAAACATCAAATTAGCAAAGAAAGCACAAGCTATTTTAGTCTTACTATCACAAAACAACAGAATCAATACTTACCCTGCGTCTTGTGCTTCATGAGCTCTTATTACTGACAACAGGTTGTTGTTTGTCAAAAAGTCACAGACTGCTGCATAACTGTAAAACAAGAGAAAGTCTTGAGGGTGTGATAGCGATAAGACAGACCGCGAGCAAGTTTTTTAACCTTTTTTCAACATATCACCTCTGAAGCACTTGCTCATACTGAACGGAGCACAAGCCAATGAACTAGAGATGGGCGATATGGACCAAAAATCATGGCGAAATACAATAAATATAACAGCACATGTATAAAATTATTTTGAAGCCCTTAATACAAAGCATTTTTAATTTGGGTCATGCACTTTCCCCACAGCAGCTCTTTGTCTTCCGCTTTTTTCAGATGCGTTCGCAACATCAAAATGATGTATATAGATATAAATGGTATTGCCACATACTATTTTGTTTACAAAACTGGATATACCGCCCAGACCTGATTCTCTTTAAGTCCACTCAGTCTCAGTACAGTGAACTCTCAAGCTATAATACAACCACCTGCACTTTGTTAGCATTTAGTTGGCGTGGTACAATCAAATGCCAGCTGGACAAGCAAACAGTGAATAAACACACTTGTGTATACACCCAGAACGAAACCAGCTGGGTGACACCAGTCAGGTTCGTTCAGCGTAAATCAGACAGGATTTATGCACCAGTTCACAGATGACTCAGTTGCACATTCATGAGCAAGTATAAAGAATCTGGTCTAAGAAAAAAGTGAAAGAAAAAGAGAAAGAAACAGCTTTTTTTCTCGGCAAGCCAGATGAGTGCTTGAGTTATTTTATAGTCAGGTAAAAATTATTTAATTAATTTAAAAAAAAATTGGTTACTCATCCAAACGTTCAATTTGTCAAAATAAGCTAAGTAGACAACCTATGGTTTTACCTTTATGTAAATTACAACATATGTATTAATGTAATGTAAAATATCAAGATTTAATGACTCTTACAAAGCCATTTCTTCAACTTTGGCACTTTTATGTTCTAGGGGTTGATTTGTATTACAAAATTAAGCTATTTTTTTTTTTTATGAAGATTACAATAAAAATTACATGGAAACTTTTTTATTATGGCTTCATATGCTACTTTTCAATTGCCTTTGACTTAAAACTATACAAATAGATCATAAAACAAGAATTATGTTTAAAACTATTATAATCTAACAAAGAATAAAATAAACATGAACTATTTCAATATTTATTGTGTGAAAATGTAAAAAATACTAATTATAATTGAAATATTTTATATAACTAAATTATCATTTATATACATTTATATTAAATTGAATTGTAATTCATAACAAATCAAAAAAAGAAAGAAAAATCAAGGTAAATATCACTTGTGAGCAGAATATTTTTATTGCGAGTCATGTTCAATAAAGCTGTAAATCATATTTATATGAATCCGGGAGATCTGACCCAATGAACAGCTTTGCTCCAGTACCTGAAAAAATAGGAGCAGCCTCTGACTGAGTTGTGGTTAAAGTGCTCTGCCGTCTTCTCACTGCCGTAGTCCTCTCCCGGGTCGGCCCAGATCAAATCACACATAGGACCAAATGCCGGGGGCTCCTTAAATCTGTCTAACTGCATAACACAGCGCAAAGACAAAGGAGGAGGCATGAACGCATCTTGATTTTCAATGAAAAAGCTTTAAGGAAAAGGACATAAACAGATGCTTACTTTCCTAATGTCATCTAAGCAGTTGATTTCTGGTGAGAGGCCACCGTGAACGCAGAGAAACTGCTGGTTTAGAAGAGCTGCAAGAGGCAAGCAGTCAAAGGCCTCCATGCATGCGTCATAAACCCTCTCGGAATACTTTATTTTACCTGTAAGGGGACAAAGACAGGAAAGCACGAATGTATTAAAGTTTGGTGCACTGAAGTCAAGAAATCACTCATTCAATAACATGTTTATCAAAGGCTGACCTTGGCATTTGAACTATTATACAGAAACCCATAAGTGTCATTTATGATGGGTGGGACGTGTCTGTTTGCCATGGCCGTTTCTGTCCACAACACTTTATTAAATAACTTTCGACAAGGATATATTGAGAACTGTCTAATAAGGAGTGTGAATATTTGAGTTGACAGTGCAAAAATTCACTAGTTTTTGATTCAGCTCAAAAGAAAAATGATTCAATTTGATTTCCAGCAACACTTTACAATAAGGTCTTATTTGATAAGATTAGTATGTGTATTAACTAACATGAACTAAAAATGAGCAATACATTTGTTAAGTATTTTAGTCTTTGTTGATAAAAATCCAGTTAATTGTTCATGTTAGTTCACAGTGCATTAACTAATGTTAACAAATACAACTTTTGATTTTAATAATGTATTAGTAAATGTTGAAATTAACTAAGATTAATAAATGCTGTAGAAATATTGTCCATTCTTAGTTCATGCTAACTAAAGTAGTTAACTAATGTTAACTAATGAAACCTTACTGTAAAGTGTTACTTGATGTTCATACACAGCTTAATTTAAATAAATGTAGCCTACATGAATAAAATTCTTTAAAAACGTCCCTAAATATATCTTAGGCAGAAAAAAAAAAAAAAAAAATACAAGCCATGTTTATTGCACCAAAAATACATTGGCTACTTGAGGTTAATATGATTTTTATTTTTTTTTTAATTTATGTTTGGGAATACTGAAAAACACTACTACATTCGAACCAAATGTTTTTATGTAAATTTCAATTTTAAAATATACTTTATTCCTGTGATGGCTCAAGAATTTTATTTTTAGCAATGTTCAAAACAGCTGTGTTGTTTAACATTTATATGGAAACCACGAACACGTTTTCCAAAAAAATGTCAGGATTGATGAATAGAAAGTTCAAAAGAACAGCATTTATTTGAAATAGAAATGTTTTGTAAGATTGTAAGTGTCTTTACTGTCACTTTTGATCAATTTAATGCATCCTTGCTGAATAAAAGTATTAATCATACTGACCAAAACACCATGAGATGGCAGGGGTAATTTAAAACGTATTCCAGATTTCCAGTATATTACTTACAAAAAAATATATTAATGAATATATCAATTTAAATACTAGTCGATTTGATCCCTTAAATGGGCAAAAAGAATGCCTGCTCTCTCAAATCTAAATGTGTAATGAGAACTTAACTACATCAAAAACTAGCAACTTCCTGCGCTGCTGAAATTGACATTTCTCAATGTTATTATTAACAATTCAGTTTTGACACTGGCCTTACAGATCTGATCTTTAAATCAATACTTACACTAAACAGTAAAAAAGTAAAAGTCATCATCATCAATGTCATGTTAGATTTTTTGTGCAGCATAATATTTTGTGATGACAACCAGCACGTCTTTACGCAGCCATAAAGTAATAACTACACCTAAAGCGACAAAACCTGCCACAAAGCAGACACAAAAGCAACAGGGACTATTCGATTAAATTCAAATGAGCCTAATTAGTGCAATGCGAATACTTAATTCAGCTGCTGATTAAGCTTATTAATACTTCAGTATCTGGAATGAAGTAGTCTCATTAGTCTTGTCTTGGTTTCCACTAAATGCAGCTGGGTTATTCACCAAACCGAATTACACATTCGCTCTGCGAAAGAGATCTCGTTGAGAGCACTTGGGCTTCCACTAAACATTCTACCATGAAACCGCCTCCATCTTTGTTATGCAGAGAACAATAGCCTCAACACTATTGTATAAGCTTAATAGCAAACAGTGTTCATTTCAAGCACAATAGACTACCACTGACCCATAGAAAACCAAAACCAGGGATTTAATCAGATGTTCAAAGGAAACTTCATTTAAATTCCATTTGGATTCAAGAAGCAAAAATGTAATACAGTATAATATACTATAGTTGCTAGCGCTAGTATACTATCAAAGATTATATACATGGGCAGCATTCACTTGTGAAAAAAGTAATGAATGTGCTTCTTGTAGAGTACTTCTATTAAAAGTATATTTTAAAAAAGATCCGTACTTGCTGATAATATAACATTAATGAAATAAAAGGCCATGTGTGTGTACTTTGTAATGTCACATTAAAGGTTATACTTTAAAGTATATTCTAAATGTATATGCTTTAATTCATGCTTTAAAGTATACTTATTTTGATGCGTTTGATTTACCAAAAACAAACTTATATAGAACCTCTATTTGTGTAGTGAAGGTCTTTCAAGCACACTCAATTTGTAGCCATTCCAATGAAACAGTCTGTAATTAACCTACAGTATAAACAAAACAAAAAAGTGAATGCTAGCACTTTAGCTTTTATATTACAAGTGACATTGTGTTTCAAAATTAAATACATTTTTTTTAGCTGCATCTATGACATAAAGGGAAGAAGAGCATGAACACTTCAGCTGTCAACGGCAGATTTTAAGTCCAGGTTGGTCATGTGATCTAACACTGGCTTTAGGAGACCTGTAATAACCTCCTGGCAGACGGGTTCCTGGCTCAGTAGATGCAAACCCAGGACAACCGCATCAGACGGAGAGAGAAGGAATCCCTGTGTAGAAATATCCTTTCGGATAACAAATATGTCTCTGTATTTGTAAGCAATTGGAGCGTGAATAAGCCCAACCCTAAAAAGAAGCTAAACAGCTCCTTGCGTCTCTATTTGAGATCTTGCCTGGTCATGCTGCATTGAATTAAGGTTTTAAATAAATTATTGTAAACAAATGCTAATGAGAGGCTTCACAATGAAAAGACATTACTCTCTCATAAATCAGGAGAGGTAATGCTGCGTATGGTGTACAACGGCTCATCGGGTTTGTCTCTTTGTGAGCCAGATGAGCTCCAGCCACTTCACTATCTAGCATACTAATAACTCACACCTGGACACTTTCTGGCACCAGACGTTGAGCTCTACAAACCTTCCTCTAATAGAGCTGTCTACTAGCTTATTTTCTCAGAGGGACAAAGTGCTGTTTGCAGAAAACCGAGCACGTAAAGCCTGTAAAACAAAGACAGCACTTCTTTATGAAATCGCCTTACACAGCAGTGGGGATATTCATTCAGTCTTAAAAAGGTTGCTATAGATCTTAGACAGAGTAGAGACCTATTTCAGACAGTGAGGGAAACAAGTCTGTTTAATATGTTGTCTTAAGGCTCATTCACAAAAAGTGTTTTTGCTTTGAAAAAAGTGCGACATGGGCAGTGGAATGGGGGGAAAAAAACGCAAGGTCTCTTGAGACACGTTTTTTTTAAAAGTTGAACTGATGTTTTTGCGCGAGACTCTGCAAAAGACACAAGACGCGAGCGCAACGGTCATACACGTCCGTCTAGTGCGTGTTTACATAGAAAACAATGGAAAAGTAGCAAATTGAAATGGAAAAATGCGTTCTGTATGAACGGCCCCTGAAGGTCCTATAAAGTGTATAATTTTCACAAACCTTTGTCATCCACTGGAAATATGTGGACAGGCATATACAGTAGTGGCCAAAATGACATCTGGCCTTGAAAAAATTGGCTTAATACTTAATTTAAATATTATTAACAATTTATTTATTAAAGATTTTGTAATCATAGGAGTCAATTGTCTTGCATCAGGTCTAGACGGTCTAGACCCTAGACAAGGTGTAACTAATTTAATGTATGTGCTGGGTGTTTCTGAGATAAAGTAAATAAAGGTCATTTTTATTTAGTGATAACAATCACAATAAAAAAATTATTATAGTGATATTGATTAATATAAATCATAAAACTTCCACAAAAATCACAGCAAACCTGGAGCTTAAAAAAAATTCATTTTTCAAAAATAATTGAATTTTTTTTCATCAAATGTCAAGACATGCTAAATTTGATCCAAAACAGTCAGCAATGGTGTCAGCAGGTAGTGACCATATTGTGTGACTCTGGCATGCTGGGAGATTGAAACAGTAAATATGTTCCAGCCAAACATGATATAATAATACATTTCACAGTGCGAGCAGCTGCTTTGAACCCGTATTAAGTTAAAAATAGGTTGTTCAATTCATTTGAATTGCTATTTTGCTAAAGTGGTTCTCTGAAGCAACAAGATAAATGAGACCCTACTGGCCCTCCAATTCCAACTCCAACAAAACCACACTGATGTGATGTTAGCCATAGGCAAAGCAGTAAAGGAAGTTATAGTCACCACTAGCCGTCGGCCCCATATAATATATATACAGGTCCTTCTCAAAAAATTAGCATATTGTGATAAAGTTCATTATTTTCCATAATGTAATAATAAAAATTAAACTTTAATATATTTTAGATTCATTGCACACCAACTGAAATATTTCAGGTCTTTTATTGTTTTAATACTGATGATTTTGGCATACAGCTCATGAAAACCCAAAATTCCTGTCTCAAAAAATTAGCATATCATGAAAAGGTTCTCTAAACGAGCTATTAACCTAATCATCTGAATCAACTAACTAACTCTAAACACCTGCAAAAGATTCCTGAGGCTTTTAAAAACTCCCAGCCTGTTTCATTACTCAAAACCGCAATCATGGGTAAGACTGCCGACCTGACTGCTGTCCAGAAGGCCATCATTGATACCCTCAAGCAAGAGGGTAAGACACAGAAAGAAATTTCTGAACAAATAGGCTGTTCCCAGAGTG
The DNA here is from genome assembly GCA_026230005.1 of Gila orcuttii. Lineage (NCBI taxonomy): Eukaryota > Metazoa > Chordata > Actinopteri > Cypriniformes > Leuciscidae > Gila > Gila orcuttii. The sequence continues at coordinate 20,191,924 of JAPDVR010000004.1, forward strand.
CTGTATCAAGGCACCTCAGTGGGAAGTCTGTGGGAAGGAAAAAGTGTGGCAAAAAGCGCTGCACAACGAGAAGAGGTGACCGGACCCTGAGGAAGATTGTGGAGAAGGACCGATTCCAGACCTTGGGGGACCTGCGGAAGCAGTGGACTGAGTCTGGAGTAGAAACATCCAGAGCCACCGTGCACAGGCGTGTGCAGGAAATGGGCTACAGGTGCCGCATTCCCCAGGTCAAGCCACTTTTGAACCAGAAACAGCGGCAGAAGCGCCTGACCTGGGCTACAGAGAAGCAGCACTGTACTGTTGCTCAGTTTTGCATGTCATTCGGAAATCAAGGTGCCAGAGTCTGGAGGAAGACTGGGGAGAAGGAAATGCCAAAATGCCTGAAGAGCAGTGTCAAGTACCCACAGTCAGTGATGGTCTGGGGTGCCATGTCAGCTGCTGGTGTTGGTCCACTGTGTTTTATCAAGGGCAGGGTCAATGCAGCTAGCTATCAGGAGATTTTGGAGCACTTCATGCTTCCACCTGCTGAAAAGCTTTATGGAGATGAAGATTTCATTTTTCAGCACGACCTGGCACCTGCTCACAGTGCCAAAACCACTGGTAAATGGTTTACTGACCATGATATTACTGTGCTCAATTGGCCTGCCAACTCTCCTGACCTGAACCCCATAGAGAATCTGTGGGATATTGTGAAGAGAAAGTTGAGAGACGCAAGACCCAACACTCTGGATGAGCTTAAGGCCGCTATCGAAGCATCCTGGGCCTCCATAACACCTCAGCAGTGCCACAGGCTGATTGCCTCCATGCCACGCCGCATTGAAGCAGTCATTTCTGCAAAAGGATTCCCGACCAAGTATTGACTATTGAGTGCATAACTGAACATAATTATTTGAAGGTTGACTTTTTTTTTTTTGTATTAAAAACACTTCTTTTATTGGTCGGATGAAATATGCTAATTTTTTTTCATGATATGCAAATTTTTTGAGACAGGAATTTTGGGTTTTCATGAGCTGTATGCCAAAATCATCAGTATTAAAACAATAAAAGACCTGAAATATTTCAGTTGGTGTGCAATGAATCTAAAATATATGAAAGTTTAATTTTTATCATTACATTATGGAAAATAATGAACTATCACAATATGCTAATTTTTTTAGAAGGACCTGTATATAAACTAAATTATATCAAGTAAATACTATTTTTTTAAATGCCACAGTATGGGGTCCCCTCTAATAAGTTATATCAAATTTGAAAACTCACAGGGATAGTTTACCCAAAAATTTTAATTCTGTCAACATTTACTCACCCTCAAGTTGTTCCAAACCTGTATGAGTTTCTTTCATCTGTTAAACAAAAAAGAAGATATTTTGTAGAATGTTGGTAACAAACAGTTAATGGTAGCCATTGACTGCCATAGTATTTTTTTTCTCCATACTTCAGGGTGAGTGAATGATGACAGAATTTAAATTTGTGGGTGAACTATCCCTGTAACTGCAGGAGTAATGTTATACTATTTGCGAGGAAAATGAAAGTGCTAACTGGTGACAGCTGGCTGAAAATGCAGCTTTTCAGACATCAAAGTGGGAACATCAGTGAAAGTGAGGAAAAGGCTTGTGGACGGTTCGAGCCAACACATCACTTAGCTCTCAGCACTGCTAGACGGCACATTCCCACAGCACTCACATTCCTGTTTGAAGGTGAAGTATTCTGTGAGGTGCCGACACTCGTGGTTGCCTCTGAGAAGAAAGAGGGTGTTGGTGTGGTTGATCTTCAATGTCCACAGGAACAGCACACACTAAAAGACAGATAGAAAGAGAGATAGAGACATTTATAATCCCAAAGATACTTGACTATTAAATGTCAGCTGGAATAGTTATGCGAGGAAAATGAAGGTGAAGTTCATTTCATGGATGTATTTTACATTAATAAACTGGGGAAAACATCCCTTTATTATTGCCTACAATAAAATCAGAGGCCTCTTCATTCAAATAAGGGTGCAAAGGAAAGTTTTTAATCATTATCACTGCATTTAAGGCAATCTTTTCAATGCCCAATAGCAAGATTATGGCACAATCAGTGTCCTTTCACTGTGCTCAACAGATGGCCAAACGGGTGCACGAGGGACTGCAAAGGTGGGAGTGAGTGGTCACATGGTAATTATTCCTGATAATACTTTATTCTAAACAACAGGTTTGTTTGGTTCATTTTACACATCTAAAATTCACACTAAAGTATAGACTGTTTGGCTGCCGACAACACAAAACCTTGGCAATACAGTGCGTTCGAGTGAGATGCCTGATCTTCTGTACAGTACAGAGTACATGCACACAATCTTTATAGCCTAATTAAAATGATTAAAATGTATTTATCATCTACACCCCCTCCCCATTTCATTTGCATGCAAAATCCCAGACACCACTCAACGTGGGGAGATCAGGTCACCAAGGTAACCAAGGACGACAGGTGTGCATTTAAATGACATGTGAAATAATAGACACGGAGGAGGGTGCGAGTGGGGGGTGCGAGAGCCGGGACCGCAGCCTACGCAAGAGGAATAATGAGCTGAAAATTGCAGGTAAAAGTGGCCATGTGAGGAGGACCTGAACGAAGGCTATTATTGCTGAATGGCAGACGACACAGAGGGGAACCTGTTTTTTCCCTAAAGTTGACATGCCGCTTCAGGCTGTCACCTGGTTTAATAACTGGGATGAATCAGGATGGTCAACTAGTCAACTAGATGGTCGATTGGTTTACTTAATTGTTTAAATTTTTTGTTTTAGCTTTAATGTTTTGTGATGTGGAGTTATAAAGGAGAGGAATCCACAGAATTCAGAGACATATACTTTTAGCACGGTAAACCATACAAGATGGTTTTACAACCATCACGTTTTTTAACAAACTCATCACCATCAAAAAAATATATATTTACCAAAAAAATGTAAGACTTCAAGACTGTCAAATTTTCTGCTGTGAGAGACATGGGGTCAATAATAATAATAGTAGATTTATATAAATATTCAATTCAATATGCACAATAATAATAATAATAATAATAATGTTAATACATTGATATATCAATATGAATATTGATATTAACATTACTATTTTAACATTAACATATTAGAATACTCATATCAATGTGAATATTGACAATTTTATGATTAACTATTTAATAACTAAATCAAATTGAAGCTTACATATATTGGCCATATAATGATATAACTGCTTGGAATGATGGAATGGAAATAAAAGGATGAAAAAAATGGTTGTACAGTATGTTGTTAAGAACAATATAAGGAGGAGTTTCCTAAAGAATGCCATCAATGGCTGAGACAACTAGAGAAAGCATATCTAGAGGTTTAGAAAACATTTTTCACATCCTTTTTAATAAGTGGATTTGTTTCTCTCTCAGACAAGACAAAAGGGCAGAGAGCTTTGTACCAGACAAGTGGAGACTGAACAGTGTGTGATGGTGAGGCACACCAAGACCTTCCACAAGTGTGTGTGTGTGTGTGTGTGTGTGTGTGTGTGTGTGTGGTGGCTGGTCATGGTGGTGGGAGGATGGGGATGCATTAATAATAGACGGATCTCGGATCAAAGGAAATAGCCCACCATAATGGAAGAGAAAGATGATGACAGGCTAAATGAACAGGATTGCTCATACTTTTATGAGCAATTCTAAGCCCATTTTAGCACAGATATATAACCAGAGAGAACATATCCTGAGCATCCAGATAAATGTAAAGGCTTTATATCGTTAGCACAACAAATAAAGACACGTCAGAAATTATGAGAAAATGACAGTCAAAGAATATGTACATACACTAGCGTTCAAAAGTTTGGGATCAGTAAAACATTTTTTTTTGGAATAAAGTAATTCATTTAAAAAGGAAGCATTAAATTGATCTAAAGTGACAGTAAAGACATTTTAAATAAATGGAATAAATTCATCAAAGAATAAAAATTATATCAGGGTTTCAACAAAAAAAACATTAAGCAGCAAAATGAGAAATATTTATTATTTGAAATGTTCTCTTTCTTCGTCAAATCAACATTAGAATGATTTCTGAAGGATCATGTGAATAGCATAATGGCTGCTGAAAAAAGCTTTGCCATCACAGGAATTACACACACACACACACAAAAAAAAAACACAGTTATTTTAAATTGCAACAATTTTTCACAATATGCTTTTACTGTCTCTTGTATTACTGTATACTGCTTTGGTGAGCATAAGAGACTTCAACAAATCTTTTCTGAGCCCAAACGTTAAACAGGCGCACACACACGCACACAATATATATTATTTTATTAATTTGTTGAACAGAGCTCAATTTTATTCAAATGAGTCAGGACTTGAATACTTTCAAGTCCTGACTATTTGAATAAAGCTCAACTCTGCTCTTCACTAGCGGTAGCTATCGCGCATGTCACCGGAAATCACCAAATTTCACTGAAAATTAACAACTGCATGCAAGTCACAGTGTGTGAGTGACCCTTGGGAATGTCAAGTTAATGAACTCTTCACAGGATCAAAGTGTAAGGCGTCATTAACATCAGTCATTCAGCGGAGAATCGCGACAAGCAGAGCGGTCCACGCTTTAATGCTCTATGACTCATCTCTTATGAAAGGGTACAGTGTCTGACAGGTTATCAAATAGCTCCACTCAGACAGTGACACGTCCAAATGAGACAGACTGAGAAAGAGAGGCCATTTAACCACACAGCTTAACAAGGTCTCTGATATTTTGTTCTGTATTCTAAAACATTCACAGCTCCTGCACTCACCAAACCTAATCAAAGTCACGAAAAGTAGAGGCTTGAGTAAAGTGTTAGAGTGTTTTATAAGCATGCTCAGTTGTAAGTCAACATTAAAGCATGGGAAATCATAATACACAGTGTCATATCAGAGCATCTGAGGATGACATTTCATTCAAAGTCAGGAAACGACTAAAAACTATTGTTGTCCAACAAATATTTAATGGAAATACTATGGCATAATCTGCTTTGCTTTTTGCTACACTTTTGTGCTTATGTGTGGTAGTTAATGCACTGTTGGTAATGTGGCAGTGTAGTCACTGATAATGCCTTAACAGAAGGTTCAGAGAAGATGTCAGACTCTCAGCCAAGTAAAAATAGACCCAGGCCATGCACGCAAATACAGTCCCCACTGGTATATGCACAGATACCTAAATACTTTAAGAGTCAGGCCAAAACACTGGCATTAGGGTAGGGTTAAGACACTGTGTGCATATATTTAATAAGAGGGATGAAATCTGCACTTTATTTAGTTTTTCTGAACTGACAAACTCAGTAAGATTTTTTACCCAAAGAAATTAATACTTTTATTCAGCATGGATTCATTAAATTGACCAAAAGCACCAGTAAAGAAATGTATAATGTTACAAAACATTTTTTTTTTTCAAATAAATGCAGTTCTTTTGAAGTTTTTATCCATCAAAGAATCCTGAAAAAAAAATGTTATCTTGGTTTCCACAAAAATATTAACCGACACACTGTTTTCAATATTTATAATAATAATGAATGTTTCTTGAGCACCAAATCAACATATTATTATGAATTATGAAGAATAATGTGACACTGAAGACTTGAGTAATGGCTGCTAAAAATTCAGCTTTGCCATCACAGACATAAATTACATGTTCAAATAGAAAAAAGTAATTTTATGTCACAAAATTACTGTTTTTTTTTTATCAAATGAATGCATCCTTAGTGAGCATAAGAAACTTCATTCAAAATCATTAAATCAATCATTAAATGAAAATCAAAAGCTTTAGGACCCGCATTTCAATAAAGCTTTCCAGGGCTGGAGAGACCCAAGCGGGAAGGCCTGAAAACAGACGCTGAAGTTGTGTCGTTTCTGCTCCATACCGGAGTAACATTGGTTTTACTGTTTCACAGAACCAACCTGTTGTTGTTATGCTAGCTATCGTAACAGGACAGTTTTGAGTGTCATTGTTTGTCTGGAACTGGTGTGCTGCTGGCGACTAACAACAAACTCTTGCTTGTATATACAGGTGCTGGTCATATAATTAGAATATCATCAAAAAGTTGATTTATTTCAGTAGTTCCATTCAAAAAGTGAAATTTGGATATTATATTCATTCATTACACACAGACTGATATATTTCAAATGTTTATTTCATTTAATTGTGATGATTAAAACTGACAACTAATGAAAATCCCAAATTCAGTATCTCCGAAAATTAGAATATTATTTAAGACCAATACAAAAAAAGGATTTTTAGAAATGTTGGCCAACTGAAAAGTATAAACATGAAAAGTATGAGCATGTACAGCACTCAATACTTAGTTGGGGCTCCTTTTGCCTGAATTACTGCAGCAATGCGGCGTGGCATGGAGTCGATCAGTCTGTGGCACTGCTCAGGTGTTTTGAGAGCCCAGGTTGCTCTGATAGTGGCCTTCAGCTCTTCTGCATTGTTGGGTCTGGCGTATCGCATCTTCCTCTTCACAATACCCCATAGATTTTCTATAGGGTTAAGGTCAGGAGAGTTTGCTGGCCAATTAAGAACAGGGATACCATGGTCCTTAAACCAGGTACTGGTAGCTTTGGCACTGTGTGCAGGTGCCAAGTCCTGTTGGAAAATTAAATCTGCATCTCCATAAAGTGGGTCAGCAGCAGGAAGCATGGAGTGCTCTAAAACTTCCTGGTAGACGGCTGCGTTGACCTTGGACCTCAGAAAACACAGTGGACCAACACCAGCAGATGACATGGCACCCCAAACCATCACTCACTGTGGAAACATTACATTGGACTTCAAGCTACGTGCGTTCTGTGCCTCTCCTCTCTTCCTCCAGACTCTGGGACCTTGATTTCCAAAGGAAATGCAAAATTTACTTTCATCAGAGAACATAACTTTGGACCACTCATCAGCAGTCCAGTCATTTTTGTCTTTAGCCCAGGCGAGACGCTTCTGACACTGTGTCTTGTTCAAGAGTGGCTTGACACAAGGAATGCAACAGCTGAAACCCAAGACTTGCATACGTCTGTGCGTGGTGGTTCTTGAAGCACTGACTCCAGCTGCAGTCCACTCTTTGTGAATCTCCCCCACATTTTTGAATGGGTTTTGTTTCACAATCCTCTCCAGGGTGCGGTTATCCCTATTGCTTATACACTTTTTTCTACCACATCTTTTCCTTCCCTTCACCTCTCTATTAATGTGCTTGGACACAGAGCTCTGTGAACAGCCAGCCTCTTTAGCAATGACCTTTTGTGTCTTGCCCTCCTTGTGCAAGATGTCAATGGTCGTCTTTTGGACAGCTGTCAAGTCAGCAGTCTTCCCCATGATTGTGTAGCCTACAGAACTAGACTGAGAGACCATTTAAAGGCCCTTGCAGGTGTTTTGAGTTAATTAGCTGATTAGAGTGTGGCACCAGGTGTCTTCAATATTGAACCTTTTCACAATATTCTAATTTTCTGAGATACTGATTTGGGGGTTTTCATTAGTTGTCAGTTATAATCATCAAAATTAAAAAGAATGAACACTTGAAATATATCAGTCTGTGTGTAATGAATGAATATAATATCCAAATTTCACATTTTGAATGGGATTACTGAAATCAACTTTTTGATGATATTCTAATTATATGACCAGCACCTGTACTTTTGTTTTTGTTCTTCCTTGTCGTTCGTTCATCATCTTTGCTTTATTTTTCATTAGGTGTTATTTTGCTTTGATTCTGCTATGATAAAGAGACATCCACTCTTACATTCCGTGTTCGTGCATTTTAGGGGGCGAGCAATGAAAGGAGAGGTGTGTTTCTTTGGGTTGATATCAAATATCAACAGTGTTTCTCAGAAATGCTTACTGCACCTATAAATGAATAAATAAATACACTTCTATTGGTAGCTAAAAAGCATGACCAAATTAGCCTAAATATTGAAAAAACAAACACACTAAGGGTGGAGGATGTGTAGAACTGTTAATAAAAGGCATTCCAGTGAAAATCTGTCAATCCAATTTCTGCAGGTGCAGATTCTGTGTGAGCTTCTTATTCTAGATGATTTCAGTTCATAAACATGCACTCACCTCAATACTGAAGTATCCTCTGTCAACATAATCTCCCAGGAACAGATAGCGCGTGTTGTCAGGGGAACCACCAACTTCGAAGAGCTTCATGAGGTCGAAGAACTGTCCGTGAACATCACCACATACTACAGGTGAAAAGGAAGCAAAAACAAATGCTTGACGTGGTACATGTTCAGTGAGCGATACATAACACCTGCCTCGTTTTGAGTTCAATGGCAATGGTTAAAACAAAACAGTATAAGGTTTTCTGTATCACATCACATTAAAAAAAATGCCTTAGGGAAGTGTAGGACTAGATATAGAGAAAACACTTCACTAAAAATCCATCCTACCTGCATAATCTAGCCAGCAACGGCCACATGTACAAGACTGCTCTGTCACTTAGCAACAACGACACTATATCTGAAAATACAGAGGCTGCATCCATTTATAAAACAGAATGTATCTAGTGCCAGAGGGGTTTGTGACATCTATTAATTTGTGCTCAAAGACAGCAATATCTAGAGGACAGATGAGCTCTAATTTATCTGCATTACAAAATATCATGGCATGATGCACACATATCCAAGAATGAAACCTTGAAGCACAACATCTTCATCTTCAAGTAATTGAGTAAGTTAAATAGGCTCTGTTTGTCACTGATAAGGCTGAGCTGAATGGAAGATTACCCAGATAGAGATACAGATAGTAATTCTACTGTAAAATCTGTACATTACCATTCCATCCATCTGTCAAATAAAGCAGCAAAACCCATAACTAATTTCCTATTATGCATTTTCTCATTGATCAGAGTCACTAGGGATGGATCAAAGTGGTTGACTGTTGTCTAACAACTGACTAGCCAATTAGTGAGCTTGACTAATTTATAAAGCCTAGATTTTCCCCTTTTTTTACATTTTTAGTGGCTTTGATTAGCACACTCGTAAAATCATTGTGCACAGTAAAAAGTTTAAATTCATCATCTTTAAACCAACATAGTTACAGTCATGCAGTTATAGTTAACTTGTCACTTATGAGCAAAAGCTTCCCTGCAAATGATGCATTTTTATGGCTTTCCGTGTTATCACTGTTATAAGGTAGGGGTCTCTATTAAGCATTTCCTGAACGAGTATATTATCTCCAGATCAAATCACAGGCAAAGAAGAAGCAGAAGCTCCAACATGTGGAGGAAGTGCTATAGAACTGTGCAAGCTTTGGGGGTGTTGATGTACTCGATCTACGCCATCTATGTTTTGATCATCGTACTGAACAGTGTTGGGAAGGTTACTTTGGAAATGTAATAGGTTACAGATTTAGAAGTAGTGTAACAATTTCTATTTATTAATGTAACTCATTACATATGATTAGGCTACTTTTCTAAATTTCCAATGAATGTTTTCAACTGTTAATCTTTTTCAAACATTTAAATCAAGTAGGGTAAACCTTACAGAAGTACTCAACAATGCTTACTGTCAAACTTTCAAAATCCTTCATCACTTGAATTAGGATTATAATAATTTAGTTTTAAAGCACAGCCACCACAAAAACAGACTTTAGTGCTTTAAACTTATTTGTTTAAGATCATTCTGAGGTTAAATACAGATTTCTGGATGGAATGATTTTTTTTAATTTCCCGCACTGGAATGCATTTTTCTCGCCATGGTGGCAACTCTCAGACAGGTTGTAGCCAAAGGCTTTCAGCGGCAATGTGGATTGATGTAATTAGCAGATGTGGTGCACTGCAAATTCAAACAAGAGAATCAATCAAAAGCATCAGAATAGCATCGCTTTACTAACCAGCCTTTAAATGGCAGGAGACGTCGTGCACATCAAAAACAGGCAAAGCAACAGATTTATATTATTCAACATATCCTAGCTTTTTACAGAAAATATTCAGATGTAACTCCATTTGTAATCGTTAACATTTTCATTAATAACTATAACATTTAATAACAGATTTTTTCTTAGTAACTGACCGCAGTTACATTTATTTTGTAATTAAATTACGTAACTGTTACATGTAACTAGTTACTCTCCAAGACTGGTACTGAATCAGATCCAGGCGCAGTCTTTGACAAAAGCACGATTTTATCAGCTTTTTGCTTAAAATGTTGCTTTCGTTATGAAACTTACCCACATTCAAGTGTCGATAAAGAATTTTTTTTGTTTGTTTGTTTAAAAGCATAGGGTCTGTTCTTTTTTTATATATATATATATATTGCATGTTCAGATATTCATACAACTAAATATTCTGGGGGCCATGACATTTTTGTGAAAATGACCAAAAATGCTGGTGCTGGCTCGCGCCATTATATAATTTTTTTTTTTTTTTAAACACGGACGTGGAAAGAGTTAAAAATCTCTAATATCAGCAGAAAACACAAATTATGGTTCCCTACTTTGTTTAATTGTAAAGTGGAATGTACAGTAGATGGCAAAGTAGCATCCTGAATTTCGAATCAAGGGTCAGGAGCCTTCAAAACCAGACTAAATTTACAGATCTTCCTTAAGGGCAGTTTGTCATTCAGGTAACCCTCCATTTAGTTGATTTGTTTTTGCACATCCCTCCTAGTGTTCACTGAAGCAAAACTGACCACAATCCACAGCAGAATCTGTGACTGTGTTTCCTGTGTTGCGCTCCGCTGATCTGCAGACAATATCTGTCAGTGAGAACCAACGGCACTGACACTGATCTACATGAGTCAGTTTGCCACAGCTGATTCACCACAGTGACAGTTTGTAACACTCAATCTCTGCAACGAAGTCAAAAGCAATGCCGATATGATGTGCCCGATGAAAACGGTTTTCACAGATGGATTATAAGCCTACTTGAAAAGTTACTTATCAACCAGACCAATAGTTGTATGATGTATTATTTTATTGTTGGCAAAATGTACACACACTGATGCCAATGAAGTGTAATTATGAATATATTTGAAACATTGCATGAAGTTTCCACGAGGAAATATACCTTTGGGGGGGGGGGGGGGGGGGGCATTTTTCTTAGTAACTGGGTTAGGCCACAGCAGAAAAAAAAAAAAAAAAAAAAAACACAAGCCAGAACAAAGTTCATTCCAATCAAGACAGATGGTCATCTCCCTCAAGCCCAACTAAAGATATGCTCTAGCTTTCTTACCAGTAATTGGTGCATCCACTTCTACCATGCACTTCTCCTGCCGTAGGATGTTGGCACCGTCATTTATGATGCGCAATGCAACTTCCTCCTCCACACGTCCCTCTTTGATCAAATGGTTCTTCAGTACCTCGGGATTGGGCTTGCCATCCACAAATAGGTCCTTTATCGTCAGCCGCTGGTGAGGGGGCAGTGGCACTGCTGTAGGTACAAGAAGAGAAAAATATCAGTTGGCAGTGTGGACGTCTTTTGAGCATTAACTTGGTAGCTGCAAGTATGGAAATCATAGTTTAAAAGAGGAGGTACTATGTGGTTCATGCCCACTGAGTGTTAAAGTGCTAGTTAAAACTAAAATTAAGAAATGGGTCATCAATTTAATAATTCAAACAATGCAAATACATAAATATTTTTTTATGTAACAATGGACAAATTAATAGACATACACTACTGTTATAAAGTCTGGGCTAAGAAAGATTTTTTTTGAAAGTCTGTTATGCTTACCGAGGCTACATTTATTTGATAAAATAAGTTTTTTTTTTGTTTTTTTTTAAATACATTTTAAAAAGCATTTCGTCTGATGCCATTACTCCAGTCTTCCATGTCACATGATCCTTCTAATATACTGATTTGGTGCTCAAGAAACATTTATAATCATTATTAAATCCAGACAACAACTGATGCATTCAACCAAGTTTCCGCCAAACATCTTTTCTTTTTCAGTTACAATCAGATGTACATCACAACACGGAAGAAAATATCTGTTGCTACATTCATTTCATCACAACTTGGGACTATATTTTTGAAAAAACTAATTATAATTAAAATTAAAAATATATTTCTTTACATAGTTTGAATTATTCAATTGATCATTTTTCCCAACATTGTTTCTTACTTTATATCCAATACAAATAAACACATAACAGTTAAATGTAATCTATAGCAAATATCAAGGTAAATATTTGTTACCATTATGATGCTAAATTCACTTCTAGCATTTAAAACGAAGGATTACAGTTTAAATTCTTTTAAGACTAAATACTATTTTATATTATTAGCTATTTATCAGTTTCCAGTCATACCAAGAAAATAATAATCAACTTATCGGTTCATCCTGCATTGCACATATTTGTTGATGAAAAAATGTTAAGTGACTCGCTCCCGAAGATGCATCTTAAAAAAAGAAAAGTCCGTAGACTGTGTATTTTCAGATCTGCTCTTTATTAGTTGTGCTGCTCTCTGGAACATCATGACATTTGCTGCTGCTGGGGTTAATAAGAAAAGTTATGGTATCATGAGGATTCTATTGATTCAGCTCTCAGGTTTAACCTTCACAGACGTGAAAGGATCCCGAGATGTCACGCAATAATCCCTCACCTGCACTGAACTGCCGGGTAATCTAACTCCTCCAAATCCCTCTGCGAAGGTGCAGAAGTTGCCATAGAGAGGGCTGAGGCTCAAGACGTGTTTAATAATGAGATGGGAGTTTTAAATGATTCAAGGTTTCTTAGAAGCTTAAGAGATTCTAGATGATGTAAACTGATGTTTTAGAAGGTAATATGCATCGATTTATCAAAAGCATCATACAACATCGTGCTAATATCGGTCTTTTGTGTCTCTGTACCTTCGGAAGAGTTCATTATTGAATGAAGTGATGAGCATGTCTTGGGTTCTCAAACACTTTGAAGAAAACAGGAAGCTGTGTGAACTGCCAAGGGCCCCTGGCACAGTGTTTTCCCCCAGTCTATCACAAAAGCCAGGGTTGACGCTGCTACTTCCACTGAGACCTCATTTGCATGCATCCGCCAGTGTGTTTTGGCTGCTCAGCCTCCGGCTCAGAATGTCTGCTTGATCAATAGCCAGTAAGAGCCCATATGTTATGGAGGAAGTCAAAGTTGATCGTAATTTTATGGAAAAGCGGCTACAAACTACGGTGTGATTGCTGAGGCTGAGGGACATGTAACTGAAGGTAAAGCATTCAGAGAGAACACGCAGCTGTCGAGCGGTACCGCCAAGCGCGCCGAGTCAGACTTTGACAACGCTCCCGTTAATCTGCCGGTTCTATTAAACATGCCCAGAATGCAAGAGCTAATGATGTCTTGAGCCTTCAACCATTAGGGATTCAAATCAAGCCACTGGATCCCACAACAATTCAGCAGCATATCTGTACAAAGAGACTGAAACTGAGGCAATAGTCTCATTAAAAAGATGTCAAGGTTTCAAACTTTTTCTGTTCACAGACAAAACTTCCCAGCATGGATCTCTTCATATGGCCAAAGTTCAGCCTGTTTGATTTAAATATCTCTATTATGAAGCTTCACCCTGAGGTCTCACTACAAGACATAATTTCTGACAAATACAAGACTTTCTGATTAGGGTTTTTTGCTTTTTGTTAAATTAAATTCTGAGCAGCTACTGTTTTTATTTCAGTGACTGACAATGGGATCAATGCAAGTTGCACATCAGATTATGCCTGATTTATGACACCTGAAAAAAAAAAAAAAAATGTTTTCAAACTTTTTGATACCCAGGAACCTCAAATACAATGGTCTTGTGAGGGACCTATTTACTAAAATATAAAGACAGATTTATATGTTCATTTACAAAGACAGATTGAGTGTGGAAAAGAATGAAGAATGATATTATAAAGACAACATCTTTCTACGCACTGTAAGAGTAATGTTGGATACATAAATATATATATTTATAAATACTGTTCAAAAGTTTGAGGTCAGTAAGGATTTTTAATGTTTGTTAAATAAGTGCTCAACAAGACTGCATTTATTTGATTAAAAAATACAGTAAAAAGAGTGATACTGTGAATTATTATTACAATGTAAAATAAATGTTTTCTATTTGAAGTGCAATTTATTCCTGTGATTGCCAGATATATTTTCAGCCGCAGTCTTCAGTGTCACATGATCCTTCAGAAATCATTCTAATGTCGATTTGCAGCTCAAGAAACATTTATTATAATTATCAATGTTGAAAACGACTGTGCTGCCTAATGTTTGTTGAAACTGCGATACATTTTTGTAAGGATTCTTTAATGAATAGAACAGCAATTACTTTATTTAAATTTAATTACACATTAAATTTCTTTCTTTTACTGTCATTTTGATAAATATTTTGAATGTCATTATGATCATTTAATGTGTCCATGCTGAATAAAAGTATTTTTTTCATTCAAGTATTCATTTTCTTTAAAAATAATAAATTAAATAAAAACCTTTCTGACCCCAAACTTTTGAATAATATTTAAAAACTACAGCTGTCAGTATAATAAAACAAATTGATTAATATAATGATTTCCAAAATCAGATTTAACGTATAATAATAAAATACATTTTCTATGTCTAAAAACAATATTGTGTTTCCTTAATATCTTATATAGCTAAACGTATTTGATCCCCAAAGTTTGAAAACCCTTGTATGAAAATATGAAGTGAAAGTTTTGAGCCATAATATAAGAAAGTTATGGGATCTCATTTAATTTTAAAGTATTGTTGCTTTGCTTTGGATAGAACTGTCTGCCAAAGGCATGAATTGTAAATTGAGAACGCAATACATGTTATTTGAGAAGAAATGATGACTGAAGACTTTGGTAAAAGACAATCTAACACACTCGTTTTGGGAATGAAGACATAACCCAAACATTTCAATCATTATGATATCCTCAGGAGTGAGAATGATGGCTCCGACAGCTTAAAAAAAGAAAGTCATGAGCGCTTGGCTGAACAGGGTTGTTCTTTGCAGAACACAGCAGATCAGTTGGCCCCAATAAATAAAATAAAAAACGCAGTAAGGAGATAATATGTAAAGAGGGGCGAGTGCGAACAATTCCGACTTGAACAATTTGAGCTCATTGTCATAAGGACATAAACAAACATTATCTATACTCTAAATGTTGAGAAGTATAAATAAACTGTAAGCAGCCCTGGGTCCACAACACAGGCTGGGAATAGGGACGGTAAGCTGGGTACCAGCACTAAGAACAGATTAGGTAAAGCCTTTATTAGCCAGGGATTCCAGGTTCAGAGTCTGTTTATTTAGGGACTCCTCCTACTCTTAAAAAAAAGAAAAAAAAAAAGAAAAAAAAAAATATTTATTGGCATCAATGGTTCCATGCATTCAAGTTTCAAGTCCCCATGCATTCAAAATGGAAGTTTTTTGGCTTTTAGTATGAATATGTTAACCTTACTGTTATCCATAAGTTATTGTGCTAGAAGATATTCAAAACTTCCGACAATATGCATCAATGATTTTGATGGCAACACTCTGTGCACTTCAGCATGTCTTCAAATTTTCTGTCCAATAAAATGCTCTCTAGAATCTAAAGCGTCCCGCCCCCTACACTATAAATAGATGCTGAAGCTGCGGCTAAAATGGGTCACTTGTTCACACATTTACTATTTTCTACATGGAGAATGGCACATAGTGCACTTTGTAGGGGATACGGAATGATTCAGACAGTGTAAATATGCATTCCATCGGAACGAATGAAGTCTGGTTTCACGTTAGTGTCACGCAAACCGCCGCAATGCGCACACAGTTTACTCCGGTCTAGAGACACCATAGCACAGAGCGGATCATATTCGCGAGTCGCTGCATACCACAAAATTTATCGTATCCATTTGATTCTACACAGAGTGATATATTTTAAAGCATTATCGAGGAGATTAAGAGGAAAACCGGTTAGAGATTAAGAGGAAACTGTGGCTTTATCGAGCTTTATCGGTTCTGGCCGAACTGTAATATAAACTAAATGCTATTGGCCATTTAAAAAAGGGGGAGGAGCTGTTCAATATGTCCCACCCCGTCTTCCTGTTTCAGTGAAAATTACATCAACACGTTGAATAATGCTGCACGTTTCAAGGCACTTCAGTGGGCCTTTAACTTTCATGAAACCGTTTCACTGCACAAAAAGTTCCTTATAGTGGAAAAAGTTTATTTAGGTTATTAAAATGTTTTTTACACTGAGAAACACTGTTCACTACCTCTTTTCCACCAGAAAAATTCACGCTCTGGAGCCAGAGCCTGTTCTCTGCCAGGTGAATTGGAGCCTGTTGCGAACTGGCCCCATGTTTCCACAGACTTGAGAAATGAATGGTAATGTAACAATGCGACATGTTTTTTAACAGACTAAACAGTCTAAAATCAAACAGTGCACGACACGTCCTGGTGTTTGTGCAGGCATTGCGGCACTACTGTTCTGTTGTTACTATCAGCTGCCATTTTTGGAGATATATTGAACTGAAACCATTAATTCACTCGCACACAACATTAATACATTGCTCAACGAGACTGCCGTAGACAGCAACAGCATTTCACCACCCTCGCTCCCCGGCTCCGTTCAAAACCAGCAAGTATTTAGGGCTGGAGTTGAACCAATCTTTCTGGCCTGGAAACCCCATTTTCTGCAGTGAAAATGCGCGGAAAGGTTTGAGAACGGTCAAAGGCTGGGAACCTCTACTGGAACCATGTCAGTGGAAAAAGGGTATGAAAGGTCCTTTGGGGAACCCAAAATGTTCCTTCTATGACATCACTGAAAAAAAAAAAAAAAAAAAAAAAAACTTTTGGAAGCTTTTTTTTTTTAAGAGTGCACTGCAAAAAAGATCTTGACTCTAAAGCTCAAAAGAGAGAATGAGGGTTAAGGCTGAAGTAGAGTGACGTCAACACATTTATGCTAAAACATTATGTAAGGTGCTTTAAACTTTCATTGAACACAAATACAGTGACTGCACCAATCATTTTAACATTTTTTACAGATTCTAAACAGACAAAGCTACATGGAGAGAAGGGTCTCACACACAGATCCTCAATAGTTTAAACATTTGAATATGGCACAGTTCTGAACCAAACGCTTTGCATTTCAGTGTCACCAAGAACAGGCTCTGCCTTCAGGATGACATTCGTGCCATGCAGATTCAGGGCTTTTCCAGCTCTGCATACATCTAGACATTAGGCAGGCTACAAGTGTGCTCTCAAAACCTGGACATTTGAAAGGCAAATTGGCTCCTGTGCCGACCTAATAATGTGCTATTAGTGGGTCTCGAATTTTTTTGCTCCTCAAACCAACAAAATAATCTTTTGAAAAACCCATATGTACGTGTGAAGCAAAGACACATTCGACAGACCAATAACATGGAGAATAGAAACAACATTTTAGCTTCTGTGACAATCTTTTTATGCGACTCAAATATAAGCAGCAAATGCCCATGGAAAGTGCACAGGTCTGACGTTAGTGAGCACAGAGGTCTTATCAAATGTATTTTGGCCAGGTTAACCTGCTGACCTTTTTGGGTAAACTTAACAAAATTAAGCATGAATACAGTGAGTTTTATTTAGATCACTATTGTTAAAAAGGAAAAATTATTTTGTTTTCCTTCGCAATATTTTCCAGAAACCCACAGATGAACAAACTGAAAACATGTCTAAAATCTGTTTCTTATTAAAAAGTGTTCAATGGGGTTGTTTCAGTATAACTAACATGTCATAACCTACGGTTTGACAGATGAAACAGGATTTAATTTTTCTCAAAAAATGAAAACAAAATTGAGTGATAGGTGTAAAGTCTGCTCAACAGGTTGTAAAGTTTTTAACTTTGATTGTTCAGTTGACGCAAAACTGGAAATATGTCTTCGTAAAAAAATAAATAAATAAATAAAATCCACAAACCTCCGGAAAAGTGTTTTGAAAATTATTATACAGTGTTGCACAGGCTATATATCTATCCCTCGCTGATTCATTTTTATATTAATATATTTAAAAATATATATTTTTTTATTACTATTTAATATCAATATGAAAAAAGAAACCTGGCTAGGTTCTATTGCTTGTAAAACATTAGCTCATAAACAGAGGAGATTTGTGTCTTGATTTTAAAACCCACTATTTAATTCTAATTTGCATGGTGTTCACAAGGAAAGTTCTCAAAGCTGATCCAAGTAGGTAATATGAAGCATGTGTGTTTCAATTTACTCCATATTATTTATACCACAAATAATAATAAGCTCCTGCTAAGACTGGCTGACAGGAGCACATTGCTGAATTTTAAGTTGAGGTTTGCTTTACACAAGTCACCCGAGGGGAGAAAAAAGATAACCATAATGCAATGATTCTGACTTCATACACAAGGTATGAAGACAGAAACTCATATTTTACATGTATGGGTCACTCTCTGAGCTTAGCGGTTACATTCTTGGTCGATCTTCAAAACAATCACAGTTTTATCCAGGCAGTTTTAAGCTACTGTGAATACTAAATGTTTTGATGAACAATTTGATTGATTAAAGTTGTAATGCAATTACCTGTATTTCAATTATCTTATGGATCAAATGGATAGATCATCTTAAATGGATAGTTACCCAAGAATGAAAATGTTGTCATAATTTACTCACCCTCATGTTGTTAAAAATCTTTATGAGTTTCTCTCTTCTGTTGAACAAAATAAAAGAAGATATTTTAAAGAATGCTGGTAACCAGACAGTTGACGACACTCATTGACTTCCATAGCAGGAAAAAAATACTATAGAATTCAATGGCTACCGTCAACTGTTTGATTACCAACATTGCTTAAAATATCTTCTTATGTGTTCAACAGAAGAAAGAAACTCATACCGGTTTGGAACAACATGAGGGTGAAAAAATGATGACAAAAATTATTTATTTTTTGGGTGGAGGGGGGAGGGTTGAACTATCCCTTTAATCCATTTGAAAACACTGACACACATATATACACACACACTCGATCCAAGATTACAAAATATTCTTAATTCAATTTAGTGGTATATTGTCATTAACTGGATGTCAAAACTAAGCTGCTTGCAAAGTTGAAATGGGCAGTCTTTGAGAGTTCTTTCAAATTATCTCCCCAACAAAACCTGAGATAGCTATCAAGAAATGATACGGATGAATCAAATGAATGCTGAATCAAGTGATTCACCAAAATACCACAGCGGTAAATCAATTAGAATTATCTGTAACTAACTAACCTTAGCTGTCTAAGTTAGACTTCATTAAACACAAACTTACTTTTAACGATTCGCTCAGTTGTCGACAGTTTTTCTTTCGGCTCTTTAGTCGACATCTTCTCACAGTTCAGTCAGGATTTATTAGCTAGTAAATGAACAAAGATATTCTCCGTGTTTGCGGGTGCCCGTCCGAGGAAGAAGAGATCGCAAAGTGAACAGCGACTCCGAAGGGTCCCAGAACTGTTCAAATTCTGACAAGCGGGCAGATTTAACGCTCTAACACAGCTAATTTAGTCAACACTGAACAACAGTTGGTTACATGGGTCACGGGGCAGTATAATAACATCGCCAGCACACACCGACTCGACCGCTTCTCCTCCTCGCTGACAGAAATAAAATCACCGATCCCGGTCTTGGTGTTTTCCTGCTGACATTAACGTTAACCTAACCTAACCAGCTATCAGCCTTTCTCTATAAGATTTCTAGGGCTCGTAGCAACGGGAGCCAGCGACACAAAATGATTAGGGTTTGGTGCGCAATCTTGAACGTTAATCCGATTTTCCACTTTTCAGAGTCAGAATGTCAACTCGCCAGTCTAGCCACACACTCATAAAGAGAGTTCGGCATAATAATAACGTGCCGAATTGCGCCGATTTGTCTCAATAAACATATGTCATGTCGTATGACAACAGAGATTGCGCGATCTACCCGCCCACTCGAGCTAAACATATGGCTAGCAGTAATTTCCAATCACACTCTCGTTCCCAGCTCCTCAGATTAAACACTAATCTCTAAACCTCAGATGGATTTCCTGCAATATGGCGGAGCTGTGGCTCTCGACGCGATGGCGTAGGCGTGACGTAGCACGTAAAATTTGACACGTGCGAAGCAGATGGGTCTCTGCAGAACAAAATTAAGTGTTTCTCAATTTGTGGGTGTTTGCAAACTGATGGGTGTTTATAAATCATGCAATGAAAATTATGCCTTTCACCTGACCCCACCCCTAAACCCTACCCTTACGGAGACATGGGCAAATCAGGTAACACGGTCAAAAACGCCCCTCTGTTTGGCTTCGCCCACAGATCTGGTAACTCCTATTACTGTCCTGCAGAGACCTATACTTGGATTAAATGGGTCGAGCTGGAGGTACCTCAGAGCTCTATGTGGTTAGGGTGTTACTGAGGCTCTTGGGAGGAAAGCACAAAACTACAAAGAGAAAGCAATACATTAAAGTTAATGTGATGTGTACGCTTTTAACACATATTGTAGGCCTATGGCAACAAAGTATACATTTTGAGGGGGGTACAATCATTCATTTTTGTCAAGGATGTTCTTTCTGGGTCATCATTATCATAACATCATATAAATTGTTCCTTGCTATTTTGTGACATTCCTTGTGCTGCTAGCTTCAGGCCATGAATAGGCAACAAATCGTCAAACTAACATTTGCATGGTTATGAATTCCGCTGTGTGTCAAAGGTAATTTAAAGTGGTTTCTGTAGTAATGATCACTGCATTATTGCAGGGGTTCTCAAACCACTGTACCACAGAAAAATATTTGTAGAAAAGTGTTCATCTCTGATATGTTGTCAACTTAAAAGTAAATATTTTCTACATAACATTAACAGTTTGTTTCAGTATAATGACAATGTAAATTATTTAATTTTGTTGTCTTATATTACATTTAATATTTTCCTCACATAGTATATTGATTTTTATACTTAAAATATACAGCAGCCTTTATGTTTATCAACAGGGTCCTTCACAAAGGGATAATTATTTTGATTGATAACACCTGCATTAATAGGGTCCATCTTAATTTTATGAAAGCAACTTATGTCAGATCATTATTTCAATCTAATGAACAGTATTTTGTTTGGTTAAGTTTTTGTTCATTGATTAGCATAAAACTTCTCCAGTAGCAGCAGGCAAGTCCAAATTAAAAGTCCTGATTGGGTACCACCAGTAAACCTATATGCAAAGTGGTTACTAAATATAGTTAGAAACACTACATTTACTGTGTAAAATCAATGGGCCTCTTTGGGCTGCAATTTACATTATTATTAATGTAAAAATAATTAATTTTGTCAGACCCCCCCCCCCCCCCTTTTTTTATAAAAAATTGAGAGAACAAGCAGCTTTGTCATAGTTACAGCAAAAATACCAAAGATGTCAAAGGTTAAGAACCACTGCTTTAGAGGAAATATGACAATACATTGTGTACTTGCATCCACAAGGGGGAGTCAAATTCTTTGATAGGGCCCATCAGATTTATCCATAGAGCTATATTGCATCTTCAACTAATAAAAAGAATGTAACCTTCATTCCTGAATAAAATGCATGAAAAGGTTAAACTCACAGAAAAGTGATATGATATCATTTATTATCTTTCAAACAGAGATGTCAGTTCCATTTCCAATGTCTACCTCTTTCAATAGACAATACTCTGCGAATTTTACATTAGGAAAGTAAAAAAACACTATTTTATATTGCCAGCAAAAGCATACAGCCAAGTTACCTTTTGCAAACCAAGCAATCATTATTTCTAAGACAATGCAAGACCATGTCTATACATACAAACAAAAACAATTTTCAAGGGTGGAAACTGTTTTTCCAGATGCCTAGCAAGCCTGTCGTTGTACATAATGGTTTTCACAGATATTTAGTCAATGTCTAGACATAACACAGCCTGATTCACGAGGAACCCAATTAATTCCACCTCTAGATCTGGTGCTCATCAGCATCAAGATAATAAAGCAGGTACCCAACCCGAGTCTGACAAACACGGAGTGATTTAATTCAAACAGAGCCTGCATACTAACATCATCTGGGTTCAGCTCATTAAATTAATGTAGCAGCACCGGTGATTAAAGAGAGGACTTCACACAAAAATGTTTTCCTCTTCCTGTTTCTATCATGTCAACTTCCTGAATTTGAGGCAATGTAATTATGGCTCTATACGTAAAACATAAATTAGATATTTAGGTAAAGGACACTTGTAAGGATGTACCTGTGTAAACAGCATATATTTATATACATGTATATATATTAAAAAAAGGTGTATTCTGGGCATTAAGTAATTTGCTATAGAACGGGAAGGCAAAGAGGAATATGTAGCACAAAACACTCCTCACCACAGTGAACAAGTCCTCATCTTTCCCATCATAGGCACAAAGTGACTATTTGAGACACATGAACATACAGGAAAAACCACAACATGCTACTGAAAACAGATCCAGGGTAAAAACAAAAGGTATGGACTAAGGTAATACAACATATTTTGGAAAGAAAATATATATGTAACAGACCTGATGACATAAATAAGTCCAATTTTACCAGTAAAGTTATGTGGGGGGAAAAAAGCAAAAAACAACAACAACAAAAAAGTTAAAATAAATGTAGCTATATTAGTTAAACATTAAATATCACTTAATATGAGGGGGTTATGGAAAAGGAAGAACATCTCCAATGAACATCTTTTCACCAGATGACAAAAATAAACAAGAAGGATTATGGTGTCCGATATAAACATTAAAATGGTAAATTATGCATAGAGCATCAGTTTAAGTATGCACGGTAATGGCAGCACAAGCAAATATGCTTCAGAAATGTTCACACTTACATGGTTAAAAATAACTCATTTGAGCATTTTTTTTTCCATGACACTACCGTTCACTCTCACTTTTTCCAAATTCTAGCCAACAAGCTCCCTACATCAGCACGAATTTGCTCGTATCAAAGACGCATAAGGCATTTTGGTCCTCTTTCCATTGTAGCAATAGCTCTGATCACTCAATCTTATCCAAAACATTAGTACCAAATTTTCACCCACATTTAACCAAAACCCTCTATTAAATCACACTGTTTTACTGCTACCAGCCCAAAAACTAGATCCACTGAGAAACAAATAACATCTTTGGCTGCAGGTCTGAGAAAACCTGCAGAGCAAAAAAAATGTTTTTGATTCTTTCACCAAATAAAATCAGCACAGTCCGGTCTCAGTCTGTTTGCATAGGCATTACCTTTTTGTTAAAGCAGCTTTTTCAGGTATGAAATGTCTGAAGAGTGGTTGAACTGACATATTAGCATGATCTTGACAACGCATACAGAATCTAACACATCAAACCTTGGCTCTTCATATCTGTCCAGCTGGCCTAACTGAAACCCTGTTCTTGAACTTTGAGGTTTTTATCATGTATGTGAGCACCTGAGGCTCACGTAAAATATCTTTACTTGATCTAACGCTGCTGAAGAGGACGGAACGGGAACAGTACGACTCCATAACCAGCCATGACTAATCAAATACAAAAGTAGTCTAAAGTGCAAATCGAAGATCCTGTTGTAGATGCCCCATTGATTGCAGAAAAGTCTTGTTCATTTTACACATGACAAGACTCCCATCTTGGCGCACAATATTTTATAACATGCAGCTTGAAGGACCAACAAACGGCTTGAATGAATGTCCAGTGTGCACTTAGTTTCTCATCCACAGACTGTAATGTCCCACGCTCACTGCATGATGAAACCTGGCTGGGGAGCCATGCGTGGAGGGGGTCTCTGGGGCACGGGTGGGGGGTATTGCTGCATGTAAATGCTGGGGTATCCCTGGTTAAGAATGAGTGGTGCGTTTCCAACTCTGGGGGGAATAGGGGGGTATGGACTAGTGGGGGAGAACGGAGAGGTAGGAGAGTAGGGGACGGCTGTGGCGGGCTGGACAGCAGGAGTTTGAGTGACTTTAACAGGGGGAAGAGGAGGAGCCCGGCGGGGCAACGGCATAGGGGAACCATTGACCTCTCTATGGAGAACTGCTGACCAGGAGGGAAGGTCCTGAGAGCGAGAAGGCTGAGGTGTAACTGGAGCCATGTGGTGTCCTTTCAGCACCATTTCTTGGAGCTTCTCGATCTTGACTCTCCGCAGGTGTGCCAGCTTCCTCTTACTCTGATACTCATCAATGAATGTGTCCAGGGGGGCTGCACCATCGAGGAACGAATCGGCCATGTTCTGATTTGAAGGGGGGAAGAGAAAATAGCAATGATCATCATCTAATGAGTGCATCAAATGTCGAACAATCCCTAGCAGATATCGTGCAGGTTAAAGAGTAAGTTTAATGAGTAAGATAAGGTGAGTGAGGTACCTCAGTTTCTTCCTCGATTTTGGCCCCTTCTGCTTGTAGGAGTGCAAGCAATGTGTCCAAAGGCATGTTTCCAGATATGTGGTCTGTGAGGGGACAGAAAAGAAAAAGGTGTTATCAAGAAGTTTGAAAAATTATTACAATTAAAAACTGCCTTCCTGTAGCTCAAGCAGTAGAGCAGTGTGCTGGCAATGACATGGGTTCAATTACCCCAAAAAATACAATGTAAATCAATTTGGATAAAAGCTCCGCCAAATGCATCATTGTAAATGTAAGCAAGATATTATATGATATTAAAGTGGTAATGCAAGGGAATTTAGGAAAATTGTTTTAATCTGAAAAGGTATTAAAAGGTATGGGTGGTGATGGCGCAGTGGATAAGACACATGCCTTTGGTGTGAGAGACCCGGGTTCGAATCCACTGTGAGACACCAATGTGTCCCTGAGCAAGACACTTAACCCCTAGTTGCTCCAGAGGCGTGCGACCTCTGAATTATATAGCAATTGTAAGTCGCTTTGGATAAAAGCGTCAGCTAAATGAATAAATGTAAATGTAAATGTAAAAAGGTATTAAACATGTAAGATTAGACATCAGATCTGTTTTGAGGGAAAGCAGCACCTTTTGGCTTTAGTAGTTGTGTAACATCAAAGGCTGCAAGATAAATCTGAAGACTTTCCATGCGTGCCTTAAGTAAATTAGCCGAGGCATCAACAGGGTGTGTTTCACCTTTTAGCTCGGGAGCCGGAGCTTCAGGTTTCACTGTACAACTCGATGAGTCTATCAGCAATTCTCAGAGGCCAACAGACGCTTGCGTCAGAAACTCATTTAAAGTATTATTTAATTAAATTACATAACGTTTTACATAACAGGCATTCATTAATCATTATCAAGAGAGAAAAGTGTAATGTTCTATACTTAACAGTTAGACATAGCTCAAAACAAAGAGGAAAATAAATTTTACACCATTTAAATCACAAAACTTATAATAATACTAATTAAATAAATTTGCAGAAAAAAAATACATCGATATAAGCTTTGATTCGATTATAAATCAAAGCTGTCAGACATCACAAGCAATACTTTGATACCTTGTGATTTATTACCTATGGCCACAGCTCCCTTCACTGATTTACATCTATTTACATTTATTTTCCTGGCAGGTGCATCTTACAAAAGTGTCATTGTGTGTTGCAGTTCATGCTACAATGAAAATACCATTCATAATTCTACATGTTTTCCAACCACTCAACAGGCTGTTCTTGCCATGTTCACCACATTACAACCAAACTACTAACTGGACCCTGTCCAGTAATGCTGTTTCTTTAGAAGTAGTAAAAGTGAAACACTGTAGGCTGTCGTTTACCGTTTATCAATAAAGCTCACAATTGCAGACACCGAAATATTGGTGCTTTTTGTTTTCTTGCCACTAAACACTGATTATTTCATTGAGTAATGTAAAAAAAAAAAGAATAAAAAAAGAATTCTCCCATTATAATCAATAAGGCGAAGGCCTTTTTCAGTCCTCTTTTGAATGACAATCTAATTAACTCACTGCTTGCTCTTAAATGATCAGCTGATACTGATGATTGACCTATACACTGTTAATCAAAACTGACCTCAGATCAGCTCAAAAACAGAAATATCTACTGCTATATATAACAGCATCAAGCTGGCACAGACTTATCAGCCGTATGATTCAGTATACATGCTTCAACAAACAGAAACCGACAGTAAACAACCTAAAACTGTTCCGACCTTGTATGAGCCAGATGAAAATGGAGCAGGAAAGCAAGGGAGGTAGAGCCTTTTAAATAGAGTCTTGTGTTTAATACACTAACACAGACACTAATGTTATATTAATGTGGGATATTATTTTGATCACATTAAGCACTGGATGAAACAGACCCTGATGTTTTGGATGATTTAGAGACATGAAGGTAACAAAGACCCACTTTATTACTTTTGCTTTACTAATCATTTTAAACATAAATTGTAGAGCAAATAAGCCCTCTGCCCAGAAGAAAACCGTTCTTACGTAGGATGTTTAGGCAGGATGTTCTCGTCAGTTTAGCTGTTCTCTTCAACTTCTCAGTCAGACTTTGGTGACATGCACATGCTAGAAGTGCATCTGGCTACGACTAGCATACTACCATTCTACAATAGACATAGCTTGGTCACAATATGCAAATGTTTTGGTATGCTTAAAATACCTAAATTACACATTGCATTTGCCTAAATAAACATTATACAACAAAGCATACTGTGCGAAAGACTGTATCCCACAATGCAATGTTTTATTTCATTCCAAACATCCTGCAGATCATGAGACTGCTATTAGTCTACAGCAAGCCCATTCAACTTACTTTGTGCAAGTGTGTGAGAGAACAAAGAAAGACAGAAAATACTGTCTCTGTGTGTGTGTGTCTGTGTGTGAGTGTGTGTGTGTGTGTGTGTGTGTGTGTGTGTGTGTGTGTGTACGTGTGCATTCTACTTCCTCTCTAACCCGTTTCTCAGGGCACAAAGCCACACTGTTACTCCAGAGCACCACCGCAGCATCAGAATGGGCCGTCACGCTGAAACACCACACATAGCTGCTCTGTTGTCATGGTGCGGCTTTCGGAATGGTGGTGGCAGAGAGTTAATGTACACAGGACCCTCACCACACAATTTAGCCTGATAACTAGGGCTTTTGTTTATCTGGGTCAAGGGAACGGCTGACTGGCCAGCCTGCCGGCAACCCTGTCCAGAAGCACTGGCGCTGCTGCTGCTGAGCCAGTAAGTCCTTATCTGGGGCATAACCAACAGCCCCAGCCTGGGAAAGTGGGTAACCTACATTTCACCAAAGCCACTATCTTTCTCTTCATCTGTATACAGATGACAGTACACCATGTTTATTTCCTCTATGCCAAAATAACAAAAAAGAGCTGGACCTCAAAGGGGACAAACATCTAATGTGAGGGGCTGGAAGTGAAAAGTGAGTGGTTTCACAGAGGAAAACTCCTCTCAATCTGAAATTCAATACTGCTGCACCATAAGGCTCAGCCACATGTTTAAAAAAAAGTATATATATATATATATATAACAAAAATTACAAACAAACAAATATAATTTTTTTATTTAAATAAAACCTTTTTTTGCCTTTTTATTACATTTAATATCTTTTAGTTCTTTTAACACTGCACGTGCTGAACTTCTTATAATTATAGACAAATTATATCGATATACTTTGATGTTGTGAACACATCTGCTTTATATTAAGTGCTTCAAACTAAATCATAAAACTACATGGCTTGCCCAACTGTCAGATGCGTGTGTCGTTCAATGCGCTTGAGGTGCGATTTCCTCAGAGCACAACTTACATCTTACGCTTGCCTGTAAATGTTTCAAATTCACACAAGTATTGCATTTCGCATTGAAGATTATCCTGACGGCAAGCTCGTGCTTCGAATCGTGCTTCAAAACCAAGGTACGTACCTAATGTGTAGCCTATGTATTTACATCAAAATACTGAATGTGGGTGAGTGAACTATTTCAATTTAAATATTTTTTTTTTTGAAAATTAAACAGCCACTGTTGCCAAATAGACTTGAAAAAATTATAATGATAAAACAAAGAAAAATTTAGGTAAAAAACAAAATTTAGGTAAAAAGTTTTAATTTGAATATAATTTAATTATGTATCATATTAATGTTGCAGGGAACCCTCTAATTTTGTACATTGCTATTTATTATATTAGAGGTTAAAATTAACAACAAGGCCCAAAGTATTATATTCAACTGCACTGATTGAACAATTATTATGAGACATTTCAGTAAGTTGAACTGTATCTTTCAGCATACCTTTTGATGTTCTTGTATGCTATAACTTGTATTAAAGTGGAAGAAAAGACAAAAAGCAAAGAGATTATTGGATGGGTGGAGTGCTACAAATAATGTCTGGTGTAGGGAAAACTGTCTGGACTAGGTAACCCTGGCTTGAACTACGGGTGATAGTAGAGCATGCTTTAACTTAGCTATTTTTTAACTGTTACTGCATTATTTAGGGTGGGCAATTTGATCAAAATCTTATTTCACTGTAGGAGTAATGTTATTTCAAGGTAAAGATATATAACATGAACTGGCTAGTTTTGTTGAGTGTCACGTTTCACTGCATGTTAAAAATATGACAAGTCAAAAGAATGGTCTAAAACAGTTGTTTTCAAACCGTGGGTCGCGAGAATTAAAAAATGGGTCGCCAGTGATTTTAATAATAAAAAAAAAATATTCCATTTTCTAATAATATTAATATTATTAATAATAGCTTTGATTAGAAGTACACTAAAAAAAACATTAAAATTCATGCAAAATAATTAAATAATCCACGTCACCTGACCGGCTGACCGACCTAAGTTACGTAGCCCTAGGCAACACCAAAACAAAAAACCTTGTGCACAGTTTTGTTGATATGCAGCCATTTTATTTTTTTCCCATAAGATGATGAAAATATTCAGTACCGTGACATTAGTAGCCCGTAATGAATTTATTTTATGCTGAATAAGCAGGCCCACCCTTCTCATTAATATATAAACACGCACTCCTTCGCTCCATCCGCAACACACACACACGTTCGCTCCATCGGCAGCAACACACATATTTATGATCAATATATTTGTTTTCCTTAAAATTGTAATTAACACTAACTTTATTCACATTTGATTTATAAATATGTTTGCTTTTAAACTGTGTGTGATTTTGGTCGGGTGACAGGTTAAGTTTGATAAGAGTTTACAGTTTGACAAAAGCACAATGTTGTGTTTTATTGCGAGTGTACACAAATATAAATAAACACTTTGCAGTTTGAATGATGTCCTGTATGAACAAAGTGAATGTGGATGATTTTTTCCTGTCGATATTGCAACGTGAGTGAAGTTGCTACAAAGCCTATAATAAAGAATAGTTTACCATCAAATACATCGCGAATGTTGAAACATTTTAATTCTAATGAGAGAGTTACGTGAGCATAATGCCCCTTACTTTTACTTTCGCTTTAAATTATTTAGTTTTGGCTTGTTTAGTTATTTTATTTTTTTAAATGCTTGTTCTGTTCTGAATATTACATTTAAAGAGTTTGTTGTGGAATATGTTTTGTGTATTTTTTAAGCATGCAGCAAACTATAGGCTATTAATTGGTTAAAATTCCTGTATGTAGGCCTATAGCTTGGATCAAATTAGTTCAGAATCGACTTTGCGTTGCAATCGCGTCAAGGATCAGAAAGTGCACGTGCATCATCAAAAGTGGTTAAAAAAGTGCTGAGCTGATTTTTTTCTGCGCACAAGCATATGGGTCGCGTCAAAAAAAGAAAAGAAAAGGTCCCTCTTGAAAAAGTTTGAAAACCACTGGTTTAAAAAGTTAAGAGAAGATATCATCGACCTTCACAAACAAGGAACAGGAAACAAAAAGATAGCGAAGGCACTAAATGTTCCTAGAAACACAGTTGGAAGCATAGTTCGCAAGTTCAAAGTTAAAAGAACAGTGGTTACACTACCTGGACGGGGCAGAAAAAGGAAGCTATAAACGACTGCAACCAGATTTCTGAGAAGGAAGGTTCAGAAAAACACTCGAGTGACTGCAAAAGACCTGCAGCAAGACTTGGTGGCAACATGCACTGAGGCTTCAGCTTGCACAGTAAGGCGCGTACTAAATGCATGCCAGAACTCCAAGACGTACATCACTACTGAGTCTGACCCAAAAGCACAAAAAAAGTCGGCTCCAACTTGCTCAAAATCATATAAATAAGCCATAGAAGTTTTGAGATTCTGTTCTGTGGAGCGATGAAACAAAACTGGAACTTTTCGGCCCTGTGGATCCTATGTATGTCTGGAGGAAGAAGAATGAAGAATATGCTGAAAAAAACACTCAGTCTACAGTTAAGCATGGTGGTGCTCAGTGATGCTCTGGTGCTGCTTTGCATCCTCTGACACTGGAAACCTGCAGCATGTGGAAGGTAAGATAGATTCACTAAAGTATCAGGAAATGTCATCCCATCAGTGAGGAAGCTTAAGCTTCAGGACAATGATCCCAAAAATCAAATCCCACCAAGGCTTGGGTGCAAGAAGTCGTCCTGGGACATTCTACAGTGGCCATCACAGTCACCTGACTTGAACTCCATAGGAAGTCTCTGGTAGGATTTGAAGGTGGCGGTTGCAGCACGCAAACCCAAGAATATTACTGAACTGGAGGCCATTGCTCATGAGGAATGGGCTAAGATTCCTCAGGAACGCTGCCAGAAGCTGGTGTCTGTTTATACATCTCGTTTACAGCAGGTCATAACAGCAAAAGGGTGTTCTACTAAGGGTGTCCATTAAGGGGTTGAATAATTTTGAGATTAAGGTTTTCTTCCTAGTTGCTAGTTTTCTTCCTAGTAATGTTCGTTATATGTTTATTGCATTACTTTAGTGTCAAGTGTGTTACTATGATGGTGTTTTTTGTGTTTGTGTGAATGACACTGTGACACACCATATTAGTATTTATCTTCTCAGCTTGTGGAAAAGCAGCTTGTGTGAACTTTGATTCATCATGTGACTCTCATAACCACCTTTTTTGGTGG
Organism: Gila orcuttii; assembly: GCA_026230005.1. Lineage (NCBI taxonomy): Eukaryota > Metazoa > Chordata > Actinopteri > Cypriniformes > Leuciscidae > Gila > Gila orcuttii. Next base: position 20,222,796 of record JAPDVR010000004.1, read on the forward strand.
TTGTCAGCGTATTACAAAGGTACAAAATAAAGGTTGGTATATTAACATTTTATCAGTTAATGAAATACAGTAATTTACTATAAATTTAAGTTAAATCTGCAAAACCTTAAATGTTGCTAAGGTATTTTTACGGTAAATTTCTGGCAACCACAGCTGCCAGTTTTTTAACTTAAAGGGAATGGGAGGCGGCAAGGCAAGTTCCAACATTCTTCAATACTTCAGTTCCAGTATACAATATATATCAAAACCCAAGCCAGCTGAGTGACATCGAGTGTATAGATGTTAAAATGAAATGAGTGCTGTTTGGAATCAGCTTCCAGGCAACTGCTGCATCACAAAAGGTAATCAGTGACAGCGTTTTATTCATGATACCAGCACACACCGTGCAGAGGGGTGTGGAGGGACACTGAAAACCAGTCCCTATTCTCTTTAAAGTCACAGATCCTTCTCAGCTATGACAGTCATCTGCTACCGTTTAGTTTTGCCTTCCTTTTCCATGAAGAAGAGAAATATAGGGGGAAGTGATGGACAGACTAAGAGTTTGTGAAAATTACATGTAAAACCTGAAAAACAGGCCCTTCAAATAGTATCTTGTAGCTGGAAAAGATGACTAAGTTCACATGCCACAACAACAACAACAATATGAGTTAAAGCCCAGAGGGACGCTTCAAAACATTTACATTGTCTCCATTGCTGCTTTTCAAATTTACATATGGTAAAAATAGTCCCAGGCACATAAAGGACATTTTAACCACAATATAATATTATTATATAAATATAATATATTTAATTGAAAAACCAAGACGGTGTGCAAGTAAAAGTCGAGCTGCGTAATTGTGAGGGACATACAATACACAGAAAGACATGGAGACAAAAGGGAGTTTTGTTTTAATCGCAGTATTTTACCTAGAGTGGAGTTGCGCAGCTGATAGGCCTCAAACAGTTCCTGTAGGCTCCGATAACGTCTGGTAAGCTCGTTCTTTTGATGATCAAGCATGGGTTGGAGTTTAAGGTTCTGCTCAGCCAGAAGACGGTTACTAGCCAGGGTCATCTCCTTGTTCTGTTGTATTCCTTTAATCTGAGAACACACAAGGAACAACAAATTAATTCAATAAAAGGCACGTGCATATAAATTTAAATACTCAACCATTAAAATGTTTGGGGTCACTACATTTTTTTTTTTTTTTATGTAATAGCCTAATTTTATTCATCAGGGACACATTACATTGATCAAAAGTGACAGTAAAGACTTACATTGTTACACAAAAAAATTCAAATAAATGCTATTGATGCTATTCATCAAAGAATCCTGAAAATAAGGGCTGCACGATTTGGCGAAAATGTCACATTGCAATTATTAAAGTCAATATTGCGATTGCGATATAATAAACAAATGGTTTCTTGTATAATTCTGAAATGTCTATTTCTCAACTCCAACTAGCAACAACAACTAAATGATTGATAACACCTATAATGATCAATAAGCCATAGATGTCTGGATAAAAATGACCTCCTCCCCATTTTAAACATTAATTATAGCCATCCAACATTAAAGTGATTCCATCATTACAATTGAAAGCTATCAATTTTTTTAAACATTTATTAGGCTTCAAAAAATATAACAGCTTTTAATTTTAGTGAACTTCAAACAATCCTCACATAAACCCATAATAAATGTCATATTTACCTGTGCCCTTTCTGTCTAACAGGTAGGACATATACAGAAATTGAATAAAGTTATCAAACAGTCTGCACTGCATAAATTATAAATTATATATAGACTAATCCTTATTAAAGCTACAAAAGTTCTTTAGTCAAGAGCAGTGAGTAATTTTCTCTGTTCCCTTTGTTGTTTGATTAACTTGACAGAAAGCTTTATTGGCTGCTGGCCCTTTAAGAGCAGCCGCTGCTGACAGAGACGCGGAGCTCACACATGCCTCATTCTCTCACAACACTTTACGTCCATCATAAGACTGCTCTTATGTAATGAAGATACTTGACAAACGACATTTTTGCATAATTGTGTGTTATTATTCGTTCAAGCGAAAAAGAGAACTGTATTCTCGCACACGGTCTGTGCATGCGCATGATACTGGTGTGCGTCTTTCTGTGAGTCACAGTCAGGACATTCACAGGCAGCGTGCTCTCTTTTGACTTGTCGCGCATGAATGGTTTAAAAGCATTCGCACGAATAAGAGCGGGATCATGAAACAAGCCAAAGGATGACAAATTAACAGATGCTGTGTTAATTGCGTTAACAGCCCTAATTTGTTTATTTCATATAAAATCACAGCATTTTGCGTCATATAGGCTAATCGCACTGGCTTGACATCACGACTGTGATATGATGAATCGTGCAGCACCACTGAAAATGTTATTTTTACACAAAAGTATTAAGCAGCACAACTGTTTTCAACATTGATAATAAGTAATGTTTCTTGAGCACCAAATCAGCAAATCACAGTGATTCTGAAGGATCATGTGACTGACTGAAGACTAGAGTAATGCCTGCTGAAAATTCAGCTTTGCCATTACAGGAATAAATTACACTTTAAAATATATTCAAATAAATACGTTATTTTAAATTGTCATCATTTATTATAATATAACAGTTTTTTTTTATATAAATAGTCTTAGTGAATATAAGAGACTTCTTTCAAAAACATTTTACTGAACCCAAACTTTTGAACAGCAGTATAAATGAATAGACAATCAGAAAGAAATACAGAAAGAGAATCTATGGTGTCATGCCTTTTGAAAGGAAAAAAAATTGCAATGTCACTGTAGTCTGCAACAAGAGTAAATATTTTCCCTTGACTGTTCATAAATCTCACAGCATCATGTTGCAGCTTCAGGTGACAGAGTGAACTGTCAGGATACATTTTAAGATAAGTGTATATAACATGGTATATGGGCAGTGGAAAACTAAGATTAAATCTATGACTTATCAATTACTATTACTTTACTTTTAAAACTCACGCTCAAATTGATATGGTAAATTGGATGCCATTGTTACTGTTTTTACAGGGTGTCATAGAAAGGAGGGGTTTAGAGACTGAATCTTCGGACGAGTCGTTTAGAGTCTTTGAGAAATGAGGTGATGTGAAAAAAAAGAAAGTGTTGTGTTGTGACCTTTGATGCACGTAGACCTGTTGAAGGAGACCTCCAAAGCAAAATTAGGAACCTTTAAAATAGCATAATAGGGGCACTTTAAAGCTTCCACTCTAAGGAAGGTTTCCCAGTAGATGTTGAAACATGGATGCATGGATTTTCTCTTATTAATACACAAGAGCATCAGTGAAGTCTGACACTGAAGGTTGCAAATGGGCGTGTGGTGAGCAAAATGACCAAAATCACGATTTAAGTAATTGTATTTCATGATAACTACTAGTGGTGGGGGAAAAAATCGATTCTGTTCGGTATCGCGATATTTTGCGCACGCAATTATATCGATACAGTAGCGCAAAGTATTGCGATATTTAATTATAAAATTATCTGTTTTACTTTCCGGTTTTCTCAGAGTTTAATCTGATCATTTACATTTGCGTATTACATCCACAAGGTGGCGCTTGTTGCGGTGCTTTGTTGTCTACATTCAACAGCAAATTCAAATGAAAATGGCTTCACTATTGGTTGTACACGACGCTCCGTCTTCTTTCAAATCGAAAGTGTGGTTAAATTTCGGTTTTATGATTATTCTCAGGTTTATGTTACTCTATGTCTGCTTTATGTTACTCTATTGTATTTAAATAATTTTAAGTTATGTGCTGGGAGCTCAGTGAGCTTTGTTTGTTTCATAATTCATATTAAATATTACCTGCTCGGTCCTGTCTGTCAGCGCGTTGTCAGTGTCCTCTATTTTTCACTGCTTGAGTACATGGGTTGAAATCCCCCCCTAAACCCTCATTCACTAAGTTAGGCCTATTCCCTAAGTTAGTCCACTAATACTGTTCACTTGAAGGAGTGAATGAAAACAAGTGAGCGAATTCGGACAGGCGTTGAGCGTAACGTTACATAAGCTGTAGCCTACATTCGTTAATGCAGTGCAATGTGGGCCAGAGACGAGATCTGACACGCGTCCCATTTCCTCACAAATCTCTATGTTCATTTAAGACTTTATTTAAATAATTTAAGATTGCTCTTATCAGGACACTCGACAAAACGGACATTTTGGCATAATTTGTGTGTGTTATGGTTTGTTCAAGCCCGGAAGAGAACTCGATACTGACGGGCGTCTTTTCTGTGGGTCGTGTGTGTGTGTGTAATACAGGCAGGATTTAACGGATACTGCGTAATTGCGTTAAACATGTTTAACACTGTAAACTTTTTTTTGTTTTTGTTGCGGTGCCGCGGTGGGCAAGTGATGAAACCAGTGTTGCGACTGAACACCGTGTAACACCGACTATTGTAGCAAGCCTAGAGCTCACCATTCATGTGAGAGGTCTCCTATTCAGAGAATAATTATGTCCTGTCCTGTAATAAGGTCCCGTGTCCAGAATGTTCAAGAACAAGTTTTCAAGTTTTTGCTCTACCCTCCTAAGTTTTTGCACTAGCACTTTTGCACTGTGTAGAAGATAATGTTTACAGAATTAAATGTGACATTTAAAGTGAGTTGAGCGGTCTTATTTTCCTAATTTTTTGTAATGCCTTTGAATAATATGGGGGACATGAATCGCAATATCGCAGAATTGAATCGCAATACTTGCTGTATCGCAATATATTGAGAATCGCAATAATATTGAATCGTGGCCCAAATATCGCAATACTATCGAATTGTCACATTTTTGACAATTCCCACCCCTAATAACTACATATTTCAAAATATAGTTATTTTTTGCTTTAAATGCCTAAATGTTAGCCTGACTACATCAGACTTCGTACTTCTTTTTGGGAAAAGTTTAATTTATCAATTTATTTTTTATGGTCCTTGGAGTTTTAGAGGGTTTATCTCGGTCTCTTTTATCTGTTATCTTGCAATTAAGTTGCAGCATTTCCAACAGACTCGAGATGAACAAAGAGCTGTGTTTAACAGAACTAATCCTAACTTTGACAGTTGGCTGCAAATATTTTCTTGTTTCTCTCTACTGTCAAATATTAGTTTAGAGGCCCTGAATGTACCGTGTATGCGTAGATTTACTTCACATAATCTGCAAAAGTCGTTCACAGCCATGTTCACTCCGGTATTTATCTCGATGGTTTCGTTTCGCATCATACATGTGTTTACAGTGGAAGTTTGATGCGGCTGAGCTGGCGCATAACACACGTCATAACCAAACGTTATGTGATTGGCTTATGGGTAACCAATGATTTTACACTTCAGACAAGCGCCCCCCTGCCAGAAAAAAAACACTTTTCAATTATGCCATTCCAGACTCTGTCTACGAAGCAAAGCGAAGTAGCAGAGTTTGGTATTACCAGGCTACCTAAATATGGCCTACTGACCCAATACGTAAAAGAACTTATGTGTAAAAGATACGAAAAAGTCCATACATTTACCCGCCCATAGACCCAGCCCTCAAAGAAATCAGGACAGGAGTGGTTGAAAAATGGACAAGAGAGAGGTGGTATTTAAAAAAACCGGTGTAAACTGTGCTCCCCTCGTATAGCTTAAATTAGTATGCATGCTGCATAAATATAAAAGAGATTCACCACTGAGAATCAGTTAAGATGCTTAAAAATATTTATGCAGAAATTGATTAGAATCAGCAGGCCTTTGATATTTAGGTCACTCCGCCTTAAGCCTCTCCTTGTATCACAACGTCCTTACCACTGCAACAGAACATTATGGCCCAAAAGCATGAATAAAAAGAGGGGTCAGTGGCAAAGGGTAGCTGTATACATCATAGAATCACACAATACAAAACAAGTTCACAGAGAAGACATCCCATTTCCAAGAAACTCACAAAAAAACAATACAATTATTGCAAAATGCAACCTCTGGTGACTCAAGAAACTATGACTGGCATTAGGAACATTTAACAGTATTTAACTGTCATGACTCCCTTTTCAACAGGTGCACTTCTGCAGTTTCAGTTTAGGTATCAAGTGTCAGAGCGCATAACAGGAAGAAGTGACAGTTTTCTCATGTTTCTCAAACACCTGCCTTTGTCAGCTGGCAGGTTAGAAAGCATTTGTTCTTCTGAGATTTCACACAGTCTGTGCCAGGATGTCCTACATATTACATGATTGGGATAAAAATAAAATACCTAAACAAGCACTCTAAACATACAGTTAGAGAAACTGTTCTTTATACATCAAAGAAAGCAGAAATCTTCTGTTAACATTAAGTAGATGGTGACAGATAATACTGAAACCAATCCTAGCTTGTGAAATGCAAATTATTGCTCTTCACTGATTACATAATGCTAGTCCTTTCCAAATCCGACTAAGGGGAGGTATTTATCAAATTAAACTAACACAGCCTTCTAAAAGACATGTAGAACCATATATGAATCCGCAGCCATATTCATGTGGCAGAAAATAATGTTCTAGATATGAATTGTTACTATATTTGGCTTCTGGAGCACCATTCTAGTACTAACCCATTTGTCTCAGTTAAGTAAAAGCCAAGTTTTTTTTTGTTTTTTTTTAAGAATGCTTAGGCTAGTTTTAAGAAAGATATTTATTTAAAAAGCAATAGATAAATGATTAAGAGAGTCCTTTATAAATAACTTCTTTGGCCAGGTAAATAAAATAACCTTTTATAACACCAAGTTACAGTGTTGCCAGATCAAACATCCTCTTGTGACACATACTGAGTCAAGGTTGACATCTTTCCATGAATTGGAAGGTCAAATCAACTCAAAGCTGTGAACATTCCCATAATACTATCTAATTGAGAATATGCAAACACAAGTGAGCAAACTTTGAACTTACACAGCAAGTCAGAGTCAGAGATCTGGTACTGATACTGTGTGCATTGGCAGTGCTTAGTATAATGTAAATACATGTATGGTTATGCATCAACAATTATAATTGACATGATACTCTGATTAAAAATCCAATGATTATGGAAAATGGCTAAGACACAGTGTAGCATGTACACGTTACATTGTCACAGACTTTCCCGTTATAAATAAAATCACCAGGCACTTAGTTTGCTTTAAAAAGGGAGAACAAGCACATCATACACCTTGCCTATTATAAGAAACATAAAAAACATGCACTACAGAACTGTACTGTACTAAATAGTATTTAGATTTATTTTTTTTTAAATGGGAAAAATAGAATTTATGACACCAATAATACTAATTTCAGTAAATATTGTGGCAAACCAGGGCTTTGCATTATACAAATTGGTAAGTACAAACACATGCTGACAGGGTTTCTTCCATGACTAAATGAAATGCTACTACAAATAAAAACAGAAATTCACAAGACCAATGCCAGTAATAAATTGCAAAAGAGGATCACGAGAAAATGACTTTCATCACTGATGGGATATAAAAACAAAGCAGAGACTCTATAGAGGAAATGTATGTATAACTCAAGGGTGTTATTGTATACGGTAGGTTGAACCGTTTCTGCTTCTGTGACAAGGTCACTTTGTCTTATTGAAAATGTATTGTTTAACGGATGACATAACACTTTGTCATAGTCCGCGACGTCAAAAACAAACCAAATTGAAATCACGCGCAGAAACGTTCAAATTTAAATAGTTCCTAGTGTAAAGACGTCGTAATTCTAAAACAAAGTATTTAAAAGTATACAAATAAACACGGCCTACGATGCAGAACCTCTGTATAAAATGGTGCTGTTCCAGATTACAAATCAACTGGCAGCGGCAACGTTAACTTCACGACGGTCTTCACGAGAAAAATAAACTTACCTCTTCCGAATCGTCGATAAATTTGTTGAGCTTCTCGTCATCTTCGAGCAATTCGTTTAACTGAGTTAAAGTGTAAGAACTCAACTTGTTTTCAAAGCCAGCCATGTCTGGCACAGCGGTGTCTTTCACACTTCGAACTCTCTGTCTCCTGCGGTGGGACTGGGCAAAGCTGTTTTTTTTTTTTCAGCCGGAAGACGACAGGAGGAGATGCGTGACGTCAACTGGCACATCACTGCAAGGTCTCGAGAATTTGATGCGTAAAACTTTTGAAAATTATAATTACGTTTCTGATATGCCTTTATATCTGTGCAAGAGGTGTTTTATCTGTCTCTTTATGTATCTATCTATGAAGTTGATGAGCTCAAATTTAAAACAACTAAAACTGAAAAAAAAATATATATATATATATATATAAGCTAAATAAAAATTTACAATAATGACAAAAGCACATAATAACATTACTAAAACTTAAAGTAAAATTAAAATGAAAGCTGAAAATATAAAAATAAAAGCTACTATACACTGTGCACTTTTAACTGTGTGGTACCTTTATTTAAAAAAAAAAACAATGATCTGTCCATTCATTTTATTTCCATAATTACATTTAATAACATAATTAAATTATCTCAGATATTTACATTTGAAACAAATCATCAAGTATATCAAGTATGTATTGCTTAAAGCTTTATTCAAGGCAGTTCCCCAGTCTAGTAAACACACTCTTTGACATGCAAAATATGTGATAAATCCCAAGATACGATTACAATTATAATAAAATCATTCTAGGATTAAGGCCTTCATACCAACAATCAGGTGAAGCACGTCAACTTTCTCTTAGTAGCGTGCTTCATAATCAGTGTCACTACAGTCCTCTTCGCTCTCCTTATCTCCTTCCTTCAGCACTCGAGGTGGGGCTGGCAATATTTTGTGACCATCTGCATCTATTTCACTCCCCAGGATCTGCCTCTGCACCAGCTTACAGTAGAGGCCTCCCCTGGCCATGAGTTCAGCATGAGGGCCCTGCTCCACCACAGAGCCTTTGTCGATCACCAGAATGTTGTCTGCTCTCTCCACGGTGCTCAGTCTGTGGGCAATCACTAAAACCGTGTGCGCTCGCATCAAGTTGTTCAGAGCCTGCTGAACCTAAAACAAAGTAGTAACATGAATGAAGTCTAACGCAAGACTAAAAATACGTATGTTCACCTGAGTCACGTCCTTTCAATATAACAGCCTCTCAAGATCAACAGCTCTTACTATGTATTCGCTTTCTGAATCCAGTGCACTTGTGGCTTCATCCAAAATGAGAATGCGAGGGTTTCTGATGAGAGCCCGAGCAATTGCAACTCTCTGTTTTTGCCCGCCAGACAGCTGAGTGCCCTTCTCTCCGACCCCTATAACAGAGGACAGAGCAGCGTGATGAATTATGAGCCAAACTCTGATACAAAACGTGTCAAATAAGTCAAAAACATCCAATCAAAATGAAGTGTTTGAATATCTATTATAGTCACTATAGCACTGCATAAGGCATTCAAGTCAGATATGGAAGATGCTGTGTTAAATCTGAATGTTTTAAGACATACACTTCCAGTCGAAAGTTTTGGATCGGCAAGATTTTTAATGTTTTTAAAAGACGTCTCTTCTGCTCACCAAGGCTGCATGTGTTTGATTAAAAATAAAATAAAAAACAGTAATCTTGTGAAATATTATTACAATTTAATATGACTGTTTTCATTGTGAATATATAGTAGAGTGTAATTTATTCCTGTGATCAAAGCTGTTTTCAGCATTTTTCAGCATCATTACTCCTGTCTTCAGTGTCACATTATGATGATTTTGATCCTCAAGAAATATTTGTCATTATTATCAATGTTGAAAACAGTTATTTACAGTTATTAATAGAAAGTTCAAAAGAACAGCGTTTATCTGAAATAGAAAGCTTTTGTAACATTACACACTACCGTTCAAAAGTTTGGGGTCAGTAAGAATTTTTATTCTATATTTTTGGGGAAAATAAATAAAATAAATTAATACTTACAGTAAATAAGTTACAGTAAAGACATTTAAAATGTTACAAAAGGTTCTGAATGTGACAGTGAAGACTGGAGTAATGATGCTGAAAATTCAGCTTTGATCACAGGAATACATTTCATTTTAAAATATATTAAAATAGAAAACAGTCATTTTAAATTGTCATAATATTTAACAATATTACTTTTTTTATTAAATAAATGCAGCCTTGGTGAGCAGAAGAGATTAGAAAAAAATAAATATAAATATTATAATATAATGGGTGTGTGTTTGTGTGTATTTATATATATATATATATACATACATATACTGTGTGTGTGTGTGTATATATATATATATATATATATATATATATATATATATATATATATATATAAATGGGTGTGTAAAACCTCATATACATCTATATAATAAATATAATAATATGTATGCACACGTTATATAAACAAAGACTTTTATGTTAGATTAATTAATTTGACAGTACTAAATATAATATAATATAATATAATCACAGAACCTTCCAAACTCAGGATAAAAGGTGGGTTTGAAATGAGGGGTTGTGTTGTAGGTGCTGAATGCACTTATGTCTGTACTTGTTCTGTGTTTGTTAATGCACTATAACTGCATGTATTTTTATGTGGCAGTTTGTGTGTCAATGACAAATTTCCCTAGAGAGAAATGAATTAATCTTGAATAATATAATATAACATAATATAATATAATATAATATAATATAATATAATATAATATATAACTAACCAGTGTCATAGCCTCTGGAGAGGCCAGTTATGAAGTCATGTGCATTGGCATTAATGGCAGCTCTGATGACCGCCTCCATAGGAGCTTCAGGTATACCATAGGAGATATTCATCTGAACAGTGCGAGCAAACAGAACAGGCTCCTGACCCACCAGTGCCACCTATAAAAAAACAAAGTACTAATGGCGCTTTTCCATGTACGGCTCGGTACGGCTCAGTACAGTTCGGCTCGGTACGGCTCAGTACGGTACGGATCAGTACGGTTCGGCTCGGCGCGCGGCACGGTTCGGCTCGCTTCGCTTTTCCACTGCGTGGTACGACTCGGCTCGGCGCGGCACGGCTCGGTTCGCTTTAGCTCGGTTGCTTTTCCACTGCAGTTACTACCGCTTCAAAGTGGGTGGGATTATGACTGATCGTTATAGTTTATCCGCTCCTCGTCAACCAACAAGAGGAACGTCTGCGCTTCTCGTCCAATGACCACGAGTCAGCCATTTTTTTTTGGAAGTTTTTTTTCTTCAAGTAAGTCAAGCAAGTAGTTTTAAAACAGGTGCTACAGCGGTGGCTGTTACTGGCTATTTAAATCTAGCGGGTTTGATGTCTCGCAAATACAATGATGCTGGTAGTGACGATTCTGTCTGTCTGACCAATCAGTGATCTACAGTGCTTCCACGTCACACTTTAGTATCGGTAAGGTACGCTTGGAACCTCAACAGAGGTGGTACAATTTAAAGCGAGCCGTACCGTAACGTACCATGCAGTGGAAAAGCGCCACAAGTGAGCCGTACGGAGCCGAGCCGTACCGTACCATGCAGTGGAAAAGCACCAATGCGTGCCGTACCGAACCGAACCGTACCGTACCGTACCGTACCATGCAGTGGAAAAGCGCCAAAACATCTCTAATTTGCTTTTGGTTAGGCCACTTCACCAACATTTGCATTATCGGCAACTGCTGCCCTCTTATGGTCATAGAATGTACTACAAGGTGCATTGAAAACAACACTATTACAGATAATTAAAAAATATATAATACATTTCTAAAATTGTATTTACAAAATAATGTATCCATTCAAAATGTAGTATGAGAGATCAACCTCAGAATATATCCCACCTTAGAGTGATAATATTTGTGCTGGTAGGTGTTCACAGGTCGGCCATCCACTAGCACTTGGCCTTGCTGAGGGGCATAAAAGTTCTCCAGCAAACACACACATGAGCTTTTTCCACCACCAGAGGGCCCTACTAGTGCAGTTACTTGCCCTGGGCGAAGACTGAAGGATACATTCTGAGAAGAAAATGTGGGTTCAGTTTCCTTCTTATGTATGTCTAGGAATTCTGCTCCTGATTCACTAGCATATCAGTTTAAAAGTAAAACAAATAAAAGTAGCATTTAAAGTTACTTGCAATAGACTATTCGCAAGGACAGTCTTTGCTGCTCCCAACTTAAGTCATCCATAGCAACCTGAGTTTAAGCGTTATGCTCATGGGTACAATGGTGATAAAATATATCTCAATAATTCTGCAGTTCATAGGTTTTTTTCTACTTGACATAATTCTGATGTTTAGCCTTTGTGTGTTAAGCCAAAATCATTAACATTTATCAGCCCTTACAGTGTCCTAAATAGGTGCAATACAATAGGATTACAGCAAAAAGCTATTTATCCATTTACACTGAATGTGACAATGTGGCTCAACATGACACTATCATGGCTAATGAATCAGAACATATTTGGCCAGAAACCAACAAAAATTTGGATTTACATAAAAAATAATTTTAGAATTTTAGCGTTACCACATAATGCCTTGTTAAGATATGGTTATATATATATTCCTGTTAGTAGATTAAATGGCAAGATATCTCCAAATAAAATATATACTTTGCACTTAAAGTCTACATTCAACAAAGAATACCTTCAATATTTTCATCTCTGGTCGTGTTGGATATGCAAATGTCACATTTTTGAATTCCACCCGGCCTTCAAGTGTCTCTGGAGCTTCTTGACCGTCAAGGCCATCTTTAGGTTTCCTGTCAATATATTCAAACACTTTCTCTGCAGCGCCAACGCCTTGCATCAGACCTGTGTACACCGATGATATACTCTGTAAAAAGACCAGAGTGTTTCAGATTCATCATTTGAGTTTCATTCACACGTGTGTACATTTTAAAAGTAAAATCAAAGTACCTCCAGGGCCTCTCCAAGCTCTAGCTCATAGATGACAAAGGAAATAAGGGTCCCTCCACTCATCTGATTTGTCACCACTAGGTGGCCTCCATAAAACAGGACTGCGACTTGTAAGGCCAGCTCAGAGATCTAAAAAAAAGATAGAAATGAAGAAAGAAGAAAGATTGAAAACTAGTGTAAATATGGACTTGAACTTCTAAAATACTTTAAGGGCTGGTTTCACAGACAGGGCTTAGACTAAGCCAGGATTAGGCCTTAGTTCAATTAGGGCATTTAAGTAGCTTTTATAAACGTGCCCTAGGAAAAAAAAACATTACTGGTGTGAATCTTGAGACAAAACAAAGGCACTTACATATTTTAAGATATGTTAGTGCAAGTTGCTTTCCGTAAAGACAGCTCAAACATGTATTTTAGTCTGGGAATAGGCTTAAGCCTTGTCTGTGAAACCGGGGGTAAATGTGGCAAAAATTTAGACAAACTGTGAAGCAAAGGGAGAAGCAAAGGGAAATAAATCATGCTGCCTTCACGTGCTATCTGAAATTTCCTACTTCCCACTTCTAAAGTTGTGATTACGATCTCGTCGCATTCAAGTGCTTTGTTAGTTGTTGGTGTCCAGTATCCGGGCATTGACCCTTTGTGTTGTGCCAGATCCCAGTATTATACCTTTATGCTCAGCTGTTTTTGAAGATTATATGCCAATATCTTTCTCTGATTTGTCAAAGACGGTCCAATGTTTAAGACCCTCAGTCTGCTCATTGGACAGCCTTCCAGCTAAGCTTTTTAAGGATGTTTTTGACTCTGTTGGGCCTTGTATTTTAAATTTGATAAACATGTCTCTTTCAAATGGGTCTGTTCCGGCAGCTTTTAAAAAGGCCATTGTACAACCCCTCTTGAAAAAACATAATTTGGACCCCTCTGCTTTGTCCAACTACAGGCCAGTTTCTAAGCAGCCTTTTTTATCTAAAGTTCTAGAAAAAGTGGTATATGCCCAACTTCAATTGCACCTCAACTCTAACAACATCTTCGAAAAATTCCAGTCTGGTTTTAGATCTTGTCACAGTACGGAAACTGCTCTTTTAAAAGTTTTTAATGATCTCCTTTTAATTTCTGATTCTGGTAGCTCTGCTGTGCTAGTGCTTTTAGGTCTGACTGCAGCATTCGAAACGATAGACCACAAGATCTTATTGTCAAGACTTGAGTCTTGTGCAGGCATTAAAGGCACAGCTCTGAAGTAGTTTCAGTCATATCTGACAGACAGGTCTTTTTCTGTAAACCTTGGGCCTTTTTACTCAAATAAAGCCCCGATTAACAGCGGGGTGCCTCAAGGCTCAATTTTAGGCCCAGTCTTGTTCGCGCTGTATATGCTGCCCATGGGATCAATCTTCCAAAAATACAACATTTCCTTTCACTGCTTTGCAGATGACATTCAAATTTATTTACCTTTGAATTCCAAAACAAACTCAGTTGAAGTACTGAGAAAATGTCTACGCGAAGTAAAAGATTGGATGTCACTAAACTTTTTACACTTAAATGACAAAAAAAACTGAAGTTGTAACTTTTGGGAAGCTCGATGTCTCTGGTTCTATCAGTGCTCTTGGCCCAATATCCTCAAACTGCTGCCCATGTGTAAAAAGGTGTTTTTATTGATAATTTTTTTAAACTCGATAAACAGATTAGCTCAGTGGTAAAAACAAGCTTCTTTCAGCTCAGACTTCTTGGGAAGGTTAAGTCCTACCTACCCCATAGTCAACTGGAAAAAGTTGTGCATGCCCTGATCACAAACCATCTGGACTATTGTAATTCATTGTACTATGGCCTTGATCAGTCTTCAGTTCACCAATTACAATTAGTTCAAAATGCAGCTGCACGCCTGCAAACGGAAAAAGCGCAGTGTCCGCATCACTCCTGTACTGTCATCTCTCCACTGGCTGCCTGTCGCTTCCAGAATCCATTTTAAGATCTTATTGATAGTTTTTAAATCTCTTAACGGACTGGCACAATCATATTTATCTGACATGCTGATTTTGCATACTCCAGTCAGAGCACTTAGGTCCACTGACCAGTTGCTTTTAGACTGTCCAAGATCCAGATTAAAAACCAGAGGGGAAAGAGCTTTTTCAGTAGCAGGTCCTAAGCTCTGGAACTCTCTTCCTCTCAATATTAGAGCAGCTACCTCTATCGAGATTTTTAAATCACTCTTAAAAACCTATCTTTTTGCACTGGCTTTTAATGTAAGCTGAGCTGTGTCATTTATTTTGTTTTATTGTTGTCTGTTTTATTATTTTTGGCATATTCTGTTTTAAAAGGGTTTTTTGGTTAATTGTTGTTTTTATCTCATGCAGTTCCCTGTATTTGTACAGCACTTTGGGGCAGTAGTGATTGCTTGTAAATGTACTTTATAAATAAACTTTGACCTTGACCTTGTTGTCAGAAAGAACAGGAATCATGAAGGACGCCAGTTACTGTACATAAGCCACTGAGTTAAAACTTTGTCTTAAGAACTAGTCTGACCAACTAGCAATAATTAAGAGCTAATCATCCTTACTTTTCGGATTCAAATCAGTCCAGTCTATCCTTTTATTTAACTGACTTAAAAAAGTTACGACCAGTCTTGAAAAATATAAATAGATGACTAACTTGTAAGACTAGTATTATCAGTTTCTGCAACCGGCCACAGGTTTATTCTTTATTGGGAAAATCTTATTAAAGTCAAAATGATATTTAGCGTCCCATTCATTGACAACCATATAAACATTCACTAGTCTGCTGACAATTCTGGAATTTCGGTCAAATACAGGCTATTTTGTGTATAAAACATAAAATATGCTTCAAATGATTATTCATATTAGTAAATATGCACTACATTGACGGGAAGACAAGGCTAATAAAGATTACCCATCACAGCAGCAACCATGTGTAAAGATTATGGCACGCCCAAAATTATCCTCAAACTTCCCAGTGGTAAATATGACTTGACAGGGTGACATATTCCAAAACTAGGAAACTCATATTTACGATAATTCCGATAGCATGTGTAGGCAGCATTATAATGTATAACTAAGGATTCTGTGAGGACAAAGACTGAAGGCTTCGTTAAACCTTCAAGATACCTACATAGCTTGACCACATGAAGCAGGCGTAGGCAACGGCTTGCTTCTTATTAAGAATGAACATCTCCTGCAGTCTGCTGTAGTATGAATCTCCCTCCTGGTCCTCATTAGCAAAACTTCGCACTGTTCTCATGGCTGATATTGTTTCCTCTGCCACTTTATTGGCCTGAGCCAGTGCTGTCTGAACTTCTTTGGTTAATTTCTGTTGAACATTACAAATGTGTAACGTTAATCTTTTAGTACGAGTACATCTTTTGTATCAGTGCATGAAATGCTATTATATAATAGTATAATGTGCATTTGTGAATAATGAAACAGCATAAGCTACTATATACTACAATGCACCACTTTCTATTATTTCTATCAAGCAAAGTATTTGCATATGGATAACTTGCCTTGTAATACTCTCCATACAGTTTGGAGACCACAGCTATATATGGGAAACCCATGATGGTGACTACAGACAGCTTCCAGGACATTCCAAACATGAATATGAAGATGCCCACAGATTTCACAAAGCTACGCAGGAACAAGTTCACATTTTGTGAGATGAGGTCGCTCACTTGAGTAGTGTCTGAGGTAAGTCTAGAGGTAATGTCACCTGTAAGGCAAACCATTGAGTGCTGAATCATTTATGTGTTCTGTACTGAATGTCTTTTACTGGTCCAATGGTCTTTTGATAACATAACATTAAAAACAACACTGAATTTTCATTTCTTTAAGGCAGCAAAATAATAGTATTCAGTGTTTCCCCTAGGATTTTTTTTCAGGGGGGGGGGGACTGCTAGTGTTGCGGAGCGGGCGTGTTACGGATACGTGGTGTATTTGTTTTTTATTATTAATTGAAATCATGTACTATGAATCATTAAACTTATACAACATTTTTTTAATATATATATATATGGAAAAAAAATTCACACTAATTCTGTGTTGTGTTTTTTCTGGTAATAAAATGAAGACATAAAACACAAATTTTAGCATTTATCATCAATTTTAATCATATGAAATTAAATAAACTTTTTGTCAAATAACTGGCTGCACAATGAGCTTTAGCCTAACTGTTCAAATTAAAACATGGATTATTCCTTAAAAATTTCAGTTTTGATGATAATTTATTTGGATTAGTGTTAGTGTATTATTACATTGGGATATATCTAAATTCTAATGTACAACAGTAATATATTTCTGTCAAGTTAAACCGAACTTTTATTTTGACGGGTTGCCGTGAAGACCTTTGAGGTTCTGTGTGTTTGTCATGATGATAGTTTTTCTCAAATGAAGCGGTGAAATGATCACGAAGTGACTTTCAGAGTGGATCTAGAGCCTGGAGAGGAAGTTCATGCATTTGTGCCTTCATATAGGCCAAATAACAGCGCAAGCGTCACACGTGCTTCAGTGTGTGTGTGGTAAATTAAACTGCGCGTCGGGGCACCATTCATTCACACAGAACATGCAGGATTCGTATTTAAATAGTCTTTGTGTTTTAATATTCACACACACTAGTCTACATCGCGATTTGATTTCAAGTGTACTGAACTGCTTTCTATTTTTTCCTCAAATTTACAAATTCCGTGAAATTCCGCGTTTTACACTAAATTCCTTTTTTATGACTGTATTTCGTCAGCATTTTAGGGGGGGCGGGGGGTCGTTTTGCGGGGGCGGGCCGCCCCCCCAAAACAATGGTAGGGGAAACACTGGTATTAATGTTATAGGTAAGCTTATGTTTTAGGCTTTGGTTTCTTTGTAAAGAAAATGCAGCATCACATGTTTTCTGTTGGCTGCACACAAGAATCAACACAATAGTTATAAGGAAAGAAGACAAGGCCAATCACAAATGAGTATGCAAATGTAAGAAAAAAGATCAACTGAAATTCAGCATGCACAATTATAGACCTACATGTTTTGGTAGAAATATAAGGAAATATGTTTGATGAAAGATATGATTGGAGCCGAACATTACCTGTATGGTTGGCATCAAAGAACCCAATATCTTGATGCATTAGTGATCTGAAGAGAAGGTTCCGAAGTCGAATGTTCAACCTGGCAAACGTAACAGAAAAGACTCCTCCACGAAACCCAATGGCTATGGAGCTATAAAAACAAAAAAAGTGATACATTTTCAAAGGACATTATATGACATGGATTAAGATGTCAAAAAAAGAAAAGAAAAAAATTTATGTGTTTCATGAAATCTCTATATTGTGGTCTATAAAAATGAGTAATTGAGGGTAAAGTCCAATCTAGAATTGCTCACCTGACCAAAGCCAACACACTGAGAGTAATCATTGGTTTGGCAAAATAATCCATGCTTTTCTGTATAACTATGCCATCTATTGCTTGCCCCGTGTAATAAGGTATAAAAGCTTCACCTATGGAGAGGAAAATAAAACATTAACTGTGCGATGAATAGTACTAGAAATGAGAACAATATGTTAAATAATATAAAGTGCTAGATGTGCAACCATCAAAGTGCGACAAATCAAGGCATTCACAAGCATGTAATGACTAGAGTAAATATAACAGCAATCATAACGTTACACTGCAATGATGTGCAATCTAACAGTACTCAGACCGTTAAATTTAGAAATCCACAACTGCTGGGGTGAATATGATGAAAATGTACAAGTGAAAACATTTTCTGTACAAGTGAAAAAGGTACATAAAAACTGTTATACACACTACCGTTCAAAAGTTTGGGGTCAGTAAGATTTTTCTTGAGTATGCTCTAAATTGATAATTTTGAAAGCATTTTAAATAAATGATGTTCTTTTAAACTTTCTATTCATCAAAGTAACCTGAAAAATGTGTCATGGTTTCTTTTGACATTGATAATAATAAACTATTCTTGAGCACCAAATCACCATATTATAATGATTTCTGAAGGATCATGTGACAGTGAAGACTGAAGTAATGCCTGCTGAAAAAAAAAAAATAATAATTTGTAATATTTCACAATTTTATCATTTTACTGTATTTTTCATCAAATAAATGCACTCTTGATGAGCACAAGACACTTTTCAAAACATGCTTCAAAAAAAGTATATTTTTCTGTATTTAAATATTTTTTATAGCTAAAGTTAGTGTTCATTTTTAAATATACAAGTGTTCACTTTTAGTCCATTAAAATCATTGTTAGTTCATATTAAATATTGTGTTAACTAATGCTAATGTATACAACCTAGCCTAATTGTACAGTTACTGTACATTTCATCAGATTGTTTATAGAGAATGACTGCTGGGCCAATTATAGCAAGACCTACTGTTAACACAATTCTGACTTATGAAATATCCATCATGGAATTATGACACGTTTACTTCATGTATTACATTTCTTAGAATATAGCTGTGAGAAACTGTTGAGAGTGAACTTACACACAGCAGATAGGAGAAGAAAGAAGAAAGCAATGGCCAGCAAACCCGAGTCCTTCTTACAGTATGACAACAGACGGCCGATTGTGGCCCCTGAATGAGGAGACTCTTTCCTTGATTTCCTGCTCTTCTCACTGGACTCATCTTCTGTTTCAATGGCATCCACCAACCCCTCCGTCTCCTCGCTGTCCTCTCGGTCAGACACAGCGTTGGGAGTCTGTGACAGCAGATTCCATGAGATCATGATGCCTATTGCTGATGCACAAGTCCAGGAGAACAGACTGAGGAACCAAGGGTCATACATCAGAGCTCCCTCTTCAGAAAACATCAACAACTTGGCCAGAGCATAAGTCATATTGGTAAGACAAATGAGGGCAACCAGCGTCCCCAGGTTTGACACCCTCCGTGGACCATCGTTTCTGTTAAAGAACACCCCGATAGAGCCCCCGAAAAGAAGACTGACCCGTATGAGAACGGTTCCCCACAAGTCCAGTGTTGAGCGGTGTATGTCAAAGTCTTCTAATTCATCTGAAAATATATCAAGACTTGATCCATGAACATACAATATTGTAGTGACCATAATATCCACAAGAGTGAACACCAGGCTTCCACTGAGAATCACAGCAACCCTCATTTCCCTACACCTGTTGAAGAGGTTGATACTACTGCACCACACAGACTAGCTCTCCTAGGTAAACGTGAGCAGCAAAATTCTATATGGAAGTGATTTCCATAGAGTAGGTAAATGACACAGCGTGAAACCAGATTGGCAGGTCTGGTTTGATAAAAGGAGCGCGCGTGAAACAAACTCTATGTCAAGGTACTGCGCCTGTAACGTTGATTCGCTGGCCTGCGCAGTTTGACACCCGGCACTAGCACACACTCATTCATTAGGGCAGTATAGAATATCTATATGTAAATCCTAAGGTTTTCCGTCTAAAAAGCAGCTCATTGTTTCCTTCGTAAATCAACCTTCCCGGTACGATAATAAAACTCATATTAGTCACACAATATCCAGTTCACATCCATCGTCTCTCCTGAACAGTGCAGTTCAAAGACAGGAAGGGGGAAAAAGAATACTGTACTGAAGCCCCGCCTCCGTGACAACTGACCAATCAGAGAGTGCTCTGGTCACATTGTTACCGGTATTTACCTATGGTATTTAGATAATTTGATGGAAAGCGCGTGAGGGCAAATTTTAAAATGGATATCATTGTATCCGAATTGTATTGTATTGCTTAATGTATTTTATTGTGCATCCAATATGTATTGTATCTCCAAAAGTCGAGCATAAACTGAGCATTTCACTAATCATATATTGAATGTGCACTTGTAGTGTACGTCAAATCTTAAAAGTATATTTAAAAAAAACTGTACTCTCAGGTATTAAATAAATGGCTTAAAGAGATTGCACTAGTATGATTAAAACACTTTATTACGCATTTAAAAAGTGTACTTTGTAATAAATTCATAAAAGTGTTACTTTAATTACATTTTAAATCATTGTTTATGTGAGGAACGAAGTACTCTTATGTTGATGTGTTAATATAGCCTATACTATAAGTGCTTGTGCTAATTTTAACTGTAGTGTTATTTAAATTTAATATTTTAAATACTAAATTACAAATAATTACAAATAGAATACAAGTTTAAAAAAAAATTACATTATATTTTAGTATAGCACAGTATATAGTACATTCGGCAGTACACTTTCACAACTATATTTCAGACAATAAGTAATTATGAAATTATTAAATACTTAAGTCCTACTTAAAAAAACACTATTGAGTTCAACTAATTGCATTTAATATAACTTTGAACTATAATGTATTTTCATTTAATTGTTATTAACATTTAAGTGTCATTACATTTAGTTTGCATTTAAGTATCTTTCAAAATGAAATTTTTCGTAACTCTCTTTTTTCAAGTATCCTAAAGTGTACTTCTCTTTCACAAAGGTTATTTTATTTTAAGAGGATTTTTTATTTTTCAAATAAAAATTATGAATAACTTTTTTTTTTATGGGAAAAGGTGCATTCCCAGAATGTTTTAAAAAAGTAACACTGCACTTTAGTCACCTCATGGATTTCTGTTAGATCACCAATATTGTCATCAGCACAGTAAAAACAGATTTTATTAGCTCAAATATGTTGGTGTTTTAACATCATATAATATTTACAGTTAGGAACTAAAATATCACCAAAATGTCTCCCATAATTCTTATACGTACAGTAAAACATTGTCAGTGATTTTTTTTTAAAGTTCTAGCAACCACAGCTGTCAGTTTTTAGCCTAAATTTAACAAAAAATGTTTTACAATGGATGTGCGAATATACAATTTTAAACGAGAACAGAGCATTACAACATTAAACGGCTTCACTTTAAAGACATGTCGCCATTTTGCAGGCTGTCCCAATGATGACACAAGTAACAAGCTGAGGTCAGCCCTATTATGAAATCAGCTGCAATCCGTGGCTGCATTCTTGCACATTCGTTTCAACTGTTATTTCAAAGGCAACCAGAATGTTGCACGAGATGCATCACATTGGCCGCAGAGCTAACTGAATAACTGATTAACAAATCCATGAAAATAGTCATTTGTTGGGTAACAATTTAAAATGATGAAGCACATGTAAAGAAATTTATTTGCAAATTCAGACCCACCATTTGAGAAAAAAAGTTAGGCAAAACAACAACTCAACTATTTTCTGTGGTAATGAGCACTGAATATTATAACCTTCATAATTAATGTTTAAACAACATTCTTACAGATAATACTGAAATCTCTGTACTTCAGATGACTCATCCAAAGGAAATACAGAAAAAGTGTCTTCTGGTACATAATGAGTCACATAAGCAAAACAAACATGGGTGTGTAGTTAAGTAAAAGACTACCATAATGACCTCACCTTGTAAAAAATACTATTCTGTAAAATAATAAGCACAATCTAACATCATCGCCACAATGAACGCCTTGAGCTGAAACACAATATTTGAATCTTGCTACGTTATGTGCTGAAACATAAAGCAAGCATGAGTTCATCTACTTAACATGCTCTCTGTGGACCATCTTACTGGTCTTTGAGCTGTAGTCTATGCAAATACACTTTGCAGATAGTGATCATTCCCATCAAAAAATATTTTCAGTGTCTGTTAGAGGATATTCTTGGCTTCAGATACATTCTGTATTGTGGTTAGGACAGTCTCCACAGGAAAAGACAAGTAGAGGCTTTCCTTAAGCTTTTTTGCTGAGGGTGATTCCTCTGCGCTGAACAATGGGTTGGTCACAGTGAGAGTTATGGAGGGCATGTTTCTAGCCTTGCGTTTTGCATTTTTCTTTTCTTGTCTGTAGGTGACATTCATATTAGTAACTACCTGTATAGACAAAAATAACATTATCAGGAAACTAATTTCAAATCTTGTCTGCACTAAAATCAGTGTTTTTAGACATCCTTTTTGAATAAACGCTAGTAGTTACACATGCACTATGGAGAATGGGACACATGTCTAACTGATCTATCATTAGTAATGGGACTGAAGAAGATTTTAGCTACACAAACAAATGCTCAGACTTTACCAGCTGTTTGATGTTATTTTGTTGCTCCTGCATGGAGGAAAGAAAAGAGTTTGTGTCCTCTTCATTAAGGGTATCCTCCTCCCGGTCCTGATAGCAACTAAGAGCATCAAACCCTGTCTTTAAAAAAATGAACAGAATTTCAGTCAGTTTAACTTGCTTACCATATTAAAACATTAATCCATGTCAGTGCATTACCATATCTTAAAAGTGAATTCTCTTACCTCACTAGATATGCTGGCTTTTCTGTTGAACATTAAAAAGTGTGGTGTAAATTTTGTCGTAGGGTTGACTGATGTCCTGAAGATGGCCAAAACTGGATCAAGAAAATCATCCCATTCTACCTGTTTCTCCACCACCATCTGTTTTATGGCATCTCTCAGGAGATTACTGTTGCGATCATACAGTGCGTTCCTCTGCGGCTGGTCTACTGGCACCACTCTTAATGCTATGTTCCACCGGTCACACAGGTGCTTTGTAACCTAAAATAATAAATAATAATGCTGTGAAAATAGAGTTAATCCCCTGTTTGGCATTAAAGTTTGGTATTTCAACAAATGTTTTTACCTCCTCACATAAGTCAGCACTTTGAGAGCAAAATATTGTCTTTGCAGGGCCAAATCTGGAGAAAAAAAACAAAAACATTTTAGCATATCAGCATATTTACTCTTTATTAATGGTGCAATGTAACCTCACCTGCAAATAGATGATGAAATGCATCGTGCAATACAGAGACCATCTTTCTTTTGTACAGGAAAGGCCTCTACCCATTTACTGTAGTAATCTGTAATAATAACAATGTGTGTATTCCCTCCATGTACAGTTCCTGGGAATGGACCTGTTTTAAAAAATAGCAAGTGAAGACATTTGGTTACGCTCTAGAAATATGTCCTGCTAACAAATTAGACATCTTAAAAGTCGCTTACAAACTTTTACCGATTATTTCAATGGCCAAAATGTCCCACGGACCATCCACCTTGATGGGTCGTACCGTTCTGGCTAGGTTTTTACTTCGCTCTGTGTGTTGACAAGTTTCACATACTTTAATCTGAAACAGATGATTCAGTGACATGTAGATAAATGCAAACGAACGTAGAAATAATATGATGGTGACAAACACATCCATTCCTAAAAGTGTCAGGATAGTGACATCCACATCATACCCAATCCACAACATCCTTGACAATGCCAAGCCAGTAGTATTTACTCTGAATCCTGTGAACAGTCTTCTTCTGTCCCAGGTGATGCCCAATGTCATTGAAGTGACACTCCAGGAATATCTGTCTCTTTCGCTCTGCCTCAATCACTACTTCTCGCTTTTCTTCTTTCTTTGGCCCCACATAATATAACCGGCCATCTAAAGAATTTATGATAGAGAAAGGTTAGAGAGGTAATAAAACTAAATAAATCACTAATCACTCAGTAAGACCAGCTAAACCATTAAAAAAAGTGTGGAACGTTGCTTATGTTGCTTTTAAAGACTATTTTAAAAACTGTTTTATATACTAGATACCTGGACTGGATAAAATGATCAACTCAAACATTAGGAGGAGGTTTGTATTCAACAAATATTCAATATGATGGTTATGTACTAGTAAATAGTTTCAGTAACCCCCGTTAGTAGCTTATATTCAAACCAAGAGGCATTCAAAAAATGAATACATACATACAGGTCGGTCAAAGTTAAACTTAACAACATTGTTTCCAGGAAATACTGTAAAACACTAAAAGACTAGCAACAGATTACTGACATTCCGAATGTAACATTTGCCAGCTTTGCTCTCACCGTCAATCATAAATTTCTGAGCATATCTTTTGAGATTTTTCTTGCGAATAGGGTTCATGGTTTGAGGATAACAGCCCTCGGCAACAAAAGTGTAAATGTCCCCCAGTCTGTTTGAGCTGGACTCCACCACCTCCTCTTCGGCAACTGGCAACGAGTCCACACTCAACATTCTGCTGCGAATACACGGTCCCAGGCTTTAAATACATAACAGATGGTACAGATCAATTATCGTCAAATTTTAAATTCAAAACAACAGAAGCGATTTGCCTTGTACTTGCGCGTGCACACACATACACAACAATACTCAGACGGAAGCAATTGAGTGACGTACCAGGAAGTAAACTTATCATATCTTTTATCACTCTTGGTATTTATCGCTCTTGTCAGATACCAACTCATACAAAATTTGCCTAAAATATTTATACTCATATACTTGAAAAACAAATTGTAGTGTTATCAGATGTTTTGCGAAATGGTTTGTTTCTTTACGGACATATTTGTGGTCGTTCCAAAACAAGCATTGAGTAGGCGGAGCTCTGAACAGATTGACAGTTCAACGTTAAACTGGTCAAAGAGGTCTGGTTACTCTGGTCGAAAGGTGTTCTCGTTCGCTTAAAATGTTTCAAAAGTTGTAAATATTACTTCAGTATACATATATAACAGTATGTAGTTAGACTCGGAGTAGTCAAATCTCAATACACCATGGAGAGATTTTACACATGCAGTTGCTTTTTCAGAGATAATATTTTTCTTGAGGAATACAAACTTCATGTTCGTTTCGTCTCAGAAAGCCAGTTCAGGAATGATTATCAAAATGTAAGTGAAACACTGGCTAATGCCTTAATGTTAAATACTTTGCCATTTCTCTCTGAACACCATTGACATTTGCTTAAGATCCTCAGATCCCTGGGCTGTGTGTCTGAGTCTCAGTTCAGAGACGTGATTGGAAAGGTGAGTGAACTCTCGAGAGCAGAAATCACTCTTGCGGTAACGATGGAGATCAAGGCTGTCAGAGTGTGCTTATTTACTCTGTCGTGTATTTATAGATTCATGCAGAAATTGAGAGACGCCAGAATTATAAATTAAAATCAGCAGAGAGAGCAGCTACCATCAAGGAGATTTATACACCTCTACATCAACATGTTTATCATCTTCAGGTAAGTTACATTTAGAATCAGCAGTACGGGTATGATTAAAAATCTTCCATTGATATACTGTAATGTAATTTATCCCCTGCAAGGAATCATTCCTGGCCCCAGAGCTTTTACAGATGGTCAAATACTGTGCTTCAAGTGATGCAACCGTGGAAGGACTAATGAAACTCATCCAGACAGAAGCAGGTGAGCTTCTTCTTTACTCATGCTCCAATTTAAATCTTTTGACCATCAAATCATGGGAAATAAATCACATCAACAACAACAACAACAACAACAAAAATCTGTTTACTTTATATTTTGCAGCACCAAGAGTCTTCAGATTCCCAGTGTTCAGAAAGGAATTCTGCAATGACCTTATAGGAGAGCTGGAGCATTTTGAACAGTCTGATGCCCCAAAGGGCAGGCCGAACACCATGAACAATTATGGGGTACAAGTTTTTATCAATATATATCAATATTATATCAATATATCTCATGTGATTGAGATTGCCATCAAAATGCAGACTAATATTGTTCTTTGTTTTCTGCCATTCATAGTAATAATAACAATAATTTAACATCTCTATACAAATTCAGATTCTTCTGAATGAACTGGGCTTTGATGAGAGCTTCATCACCCCACTGAGGGAGGTCTATCTGCGTCCACTCACGGCTCTGCTCTACAGCGACTGTGGAGGAAGCTGTCTGGACAGTCACAAGGCTTTCGTGGTCAAGTATGCTATGCGTGAAGATTTGGAACTCTGCTATCATTATGACAACGCTGAAGTCACTCTAAACGTATCACTGGGGAAAGACTTCACAGAGGGGAACCTGTTCTTTGGAGGCATGAGACAGGTGCTTATAAGACAACTTTTTGAGAATTCCCAGACAGGGTTCTTTGACATTGAAAATCTGTTGAAAATCTGCTTGTAAAAATACCTAGAGCAAAATTATAATTAAATTGTAATTTTATATTTTCCTAATATGTCAATACTCTAAACTATACTCTAATTATGGGTATAAAAAGATGCTGTCAACTTAATACAAACCAAATATTTAATTTCTGAATTTTTTCTAGATTCAATTTTTTTATATTTTTTCATAATACATTCAAATATACATTTTATAATAGGCATTTGAATGATTTGGTATGGCTTAAGTGCAGTGACTATAAATGCCAATTATTTACCACGTTGTCTTCATAATATCATCCCTAATATTTTTTCACACACAAATGACTATAAATCAGTCAAAATATGAATATATATATATATATATATATATACACATATTTTGACTGATTAATATACAGAAATATTTTTTCACACACAAATTAGTATAAATATTTTGACTGATTTATACTCATTTGTGTGTGAAAAAATATTAGGGATGATATTATGAAGACAACGTGGTAAATAATTGGCGCTTATAGTCACTGCACTTAAGCCATATATACATATATATATATATATATATATATATATATATATATTTTTTTTTTTTTTTTTATTTTAGAAAAGGGTTCCCTCAAATTAGGGAGTCCTTTGCATCAAAAAGTTTAGTGTAGTCTTCTGTTTAATGCATACAATCGATGAAATTAAATAGTATTATCACATTCCCCATTCAACTTCCCTAAAAGAGCAAGCAAACAATTTCTTCAAGAAGAGATTTTATTTCATGATTTTAGAACACATTAGTTCACTTTACAAAAACACTGACAGTTTAGGATGAAACAGTGGGCAGCACAAGCATACGGCCTAGTAATGCACGATAAAGATGTATTTACAGTGACTGTGTGCGTTCGTCTTAGGTGCCTCTGAGTGAGACGGAGTGTGTGGAAGTGGAGCATCACGTGACTGAGGGTCTGCTTCACAGGGGCCAGCACATGCACGGCGCTCTGCCTATCTCTTCAGGCACACGTTGGAACCTGATTATATGGATGCGAGCTTCACGTGAGAGGAACAAACTCTGCCCTATGTGTGGTAAGAAACCCACGCTAGTGGAGAGTAACGGATTCAGCGATGGCTTCACCATGGACCCTGACACTAGTAGAAATGTGTCATGTTCTTTAACATGATGTTTTTTAGTGCTGTTTTTGTCTAATTTATGGTCCTTTGCTCAGTAGTTTGGCAATCAGGATAAAATATGCTTTTCGTCCAGTGTGCCTTTTTCAAAATCAGTACCAAAGGTGTAAATGTTGTTTTATGTTCTTGGGTAATTTTGACTGCAAATGACCTGCTTAAATATTCAGTTGATTGTAAATGTGGTGGTTTTGAGCCTGCTACTGTATTTTAGTCAGTGTCTTATTTTAGGATGAATTATTAATATATACAAGGGATTTGAGATGTACAATAAAATGATAACCAAACAAAAAAACACATTCTAATGTAAATGGCTCATATGCACAAAAACATTAATTTCAGTAAATATTTTTAGTCTTAATTTTTAAACCTTAACCAGAATTCAAGTTGTCAGGAGACAGAATTATTGCATCTTAAAACAGTTTTTTTTTTTCCTCCAGAGGTTAAATCTCATCAGCATCAGCAACGTCATCCATCATTTGCAACCTGCCCAGTTTTACATAGTCATGCACAGAAATATAAAAATACAGACAAAACATCCAGCTTAGACCTAACACTGCTCACACAAGCATTCTGAAACGTTCAAGCAAATAAAATGAAAGGCCAAAATCTGTTTTATTTTTTTTTTTTATTTTTTTTGGTTGTTTCTTTCCCCAACTTTGATTTTTGAGTGTTATAAGCAGGAAAATAAAGGGAAAGCAAGGAAAAGCATGACTTCTGAGAAAGGCAACACTACTAGACCCAGAGGTATAAGCAGTTACCAGGGAAAACAAAATCATAATTGTAAATCTCTGTAATCATCATATCAAAGATACTGGAATCTTGAAAATAAAGCTGATCTAGTTTTTACATTATCTATGGAGTTATATTGATTCCAATTTACTGAATTTGCAGCAAGTTTTATTTCCTTTGGCTTTAAAAATAAGAAACAAAAATCCATATTTGATGCATACGTAGCATAAATTATACACTCTGGCTCAATGTTTACCCTTTAAAATAATTCAACCACTGACTTCTTATGCCATGTCACAGTTGTGCTATAAAGTGCTGTCTTATCCATTCTGTATCTTAAGTTAAACATGAACATGTATTAGGAACACAGGAGCTTCAAACAAGCTGAGATGGAGCGTCCAATGTTCCACACTGTTCACAGTTACACTACTGGAGATTCGACATTATAGTGTTGTTTCGCTGCTCATGTCCCTGTGATCCCTGTGTCTGCCTCTAGGGTTAATATCTGCGTCTTCATAGTCGGACTCCATCTCAATCTTCACCTGGGGCACGGGGCAAGACATCCCTCTGGCCAGTGGCATCGCCGGGGACGATGGACAGGAGATCTTCAGGTGCAGAGTGATGCTGTGGAATGGCAACTTCCAGTTACAAGAGTGAGGAGGAGGAGAGGGTTACGGCAGGGAGGAGGTACAGCTGAGTATCAGGATGGAGAGCAGGGTGTCTGTATTAAGATCATAGCTACAGGTGACAGAGACGGTGTGACTGCACAAATGTTCCAGGGGAAAGATTTGGGATCAGGGCACACCCAAATCAGAAAGAAGGCTTAGTATGATGTCCTATAGTGTTTCATATTATGCGTTAAGGAGATAACTAAAGTGTTGAAATCCGATAATTACTTGGGCCATTAACAATAAGATTCTACATTAACACTAATTAATGCATTAAGAATCAAAATAATTTTAGTTATGTTCTTTTTTACATTAGACATTTCAATTTAATTTTTTTTTAACATTCACATATAGAATATATTTAATTTTTTGACAGGAATGTAAAAAAAAATGGTCGGTATTATTTTTAATTTTGAATGAAAGCAGTCTTATTTTTTCACCAAGGCAGCATTTATTCGATCACAAATACAGTAACGAAAGTAATATTGGTAAGGGTTTTCTATTTCAATATATTTTAAAATGTAATTTATTCGTCTTATGGCAAAGCTGAATTTTCAGCAACCTTGATCCTTCAGAAATCTTATTAGTTGATATGTTTAAATATTAAAAAGTTCTGCGGCTGAATATTTTCAGGATTTTGTTTTTATTAATATAAAGAGCAGCATATCATTTTATCTAAC
Source organism: Gila orcuttii (assembly GCA_026230005.1). Classification (NCBI taxonomy): domain Eukaryota; kingdom Metazoa; phylum Chordata; class Actinopteri; order Cypriniformes; family Leuciscidae; genus Gila; species Gila orcuttii. The sequence goes on from JAPDVR010000004.1 coordinate 20,252,726, forward strand.
AATGTAAAAGTCGTTACTGTCAGTTTTGACCAATTTAACATCGTTGCTGAGAAAAGCGTTAACTTATTGAAGAAAAAAAACGTACTGACCTCAAACATTTCAACAGTAGTACAAAGCTGTTGCATATAGAAAATACAAAAGGTGTTATTATAAAGAAAGACCATTATGAACAATGGTATATTTATAAAGTAATATTATCCTAGATTAAAATAAATATCTAAAGCAATAACTAAAGTTAACAAATTACCATTAATACTAACACTTACTATTCTATATATCCATTTTAAAAACCCTTGCTACGTGTACTGTGCTAGACTAACTGGGACTAGTCACAGCACTTGCATATTGTTGCCCAATTGTTAACATGATTGCTTCTTTTGTTCTCCTCATTTGTAAGTTGCTTTGGATAAAAGCGTCTGCTAAATGATTAAATGTAAATTTAAATTCAACCTTTGTTAAAGTGAAGACTTCATCCAAACCATGCCCCCTGAACAGCAATGCAGACATGAAACCCAGCAGATTTTATATTTCTACATCAGAGTGATACAGAGGAATGCATTTGGATAAGTAAATGGGTTTTGGATTTAGTGTAAGAGAAATCAGGCTGGGAAACCTTCATAAAACAAAACAAAACAAAACAAAAAACTGGTACAGGCACTGAGTTATTCTGTTTAAGCACTCTTATTGGGACCACAATCACACAGGAGAAAGAAACAACCAAAATTCCTTCAAAGAAGTAAAATACATTGTTATGTTAATCACTTTATCTCTACTAAAAATGTAAAGTTTTAGCAAAAAAAATTCAACCAAGTAGGGTACATTAATATATTCAAATAACTTTTCTCACTGGCATCTTTCCCAGTATTTCAGGTAAATAAACTGAAACTGTACTCACATCTAATTATGCAAGTTCAATAATTATTATTTATGTGTGCCGTTTCTTTGGGTGTGAAAATGTAAGCAAAGTAAAAACATATGAATAACAATAAATAACAATTTTATAACAGCATGCAAAGTAAAATACTGGTGGATGCATGAAAACAATCCTATCTGCATTGCTTCAAAGCGCATGGCAAGGCAAAAATCTATAGGTAAATACTCAAATAATATATGGCAAAATAATGTATACAGGGGCTTGGATGACATTTTATTGGTCTTAGCAGTTAAACATTTAATATTCTGAGCTGCCTCTCAACTATCATGTACTTCTATGAAAATATTAATGCAATATTTAGTATTATTAAATGTAGAGAGGTAGTGAGTGGAAGTATATTTAAGAGGAAATTTTTATTTTAAAAATCGAATAAAGTATCAGTGGTAGTAACTGCCTGGTTGGCATCGTGCCGCCCACTCTGAGTTCGAGTCTGGCGCCTGTAGGAGGTCACGGTAGGGAACGTGTAGTTTGAGGACACAGTACCTGCGATCCAAGTCTGAATCACTGGGGGAGCAGTTTGTATAAGGTTGGTACTTGTCCTGTGGGCCAAAGAACGGAGAAAGATAAGTACTGTATATGCGTGTGCAGAATGTGTCAACTTTGAACAGTACAAAGGCTTTTCTCCACCAGAAGGTGGCACCAGTGAAACACAATGCAACAGAGGATCTCAACAAGCACTGAAATATAGACCGTTTTTGGGTGAAGACCAAAGATGACTAGTCCAGTCTGCACTCTCAGCTTGGGTGTCTGTCTTTGAGTTTTCAGGCTACTAAAACACTTACTTCTTCACCGACATCCCCTGCTTTGCCTTTCTTTTTGTCCTTCTTGGTGTTCTTTTTGTCCTCATCCTTTTTCTTCTTTTCCTTACCAGGCAGGATATCGTCCACCCATGCCAGATCGTGTTGAGAAAAGACCATGTCCAACATCTTTCGCACCACCATGAGACCAAGAATCTGAGGGATAGAGAGACAGAAACTGTAACTTTAATGTTCTCTGTCCTTAAAAACCTTGAAGTGAATTACATGCTTAATCACAGAATTTCAGTTGATAAACAGAGCGGCCTGTTCACTGTGTGATTGAACTACAAAGTGCAATCATACAAAGTACAATGATCCTTTACTAAATAGATTACATCCAGAAAGTTTTATTGAAACTAATATTGTTTTATGAGTCATGATATACATGAGTGCTCACGGGATTATGTGTGGCAATTTAATATGTTACCATACCATGACAGGGAAGATGATAGCGAGGAATGTGGATTTGAGGACCCAGAGAACAGCTAAGCACACAATCTGCACCAGTGTAAACAGATGGACTCTCCTCAGCGGTACATGACGCAGGTATGAAAAGTCTGGCTGGTGTTTTGCTGGCATCATGATCAGTTTGATCCTATCCCAGAACTATAAAAGACCAAATGTTTGATTAGATATGCAATGGACAAAAAGGGAAAATCTGTCATTATTTACTCAACCTCATGTCATTCCCAACCCAAATGACTCTTTTCAATCTAATGTAAGTGAATAAGGACCAGGCTTGTTCAATTCCAAAAGGACAAGTCAAACCAAACCAAGTCAAAATCTGATTCACTTTACAAAATGATTCGATCTGAATGATTTATTCACAAATTGGATGGATCTGGTTCTCAAATGACTCAATGATCTGGTTGCAGTTCATTTGAGGGGAAGATTATTAGTGAATAACAAATTACACTTTGATCTTTTCCTCACACAAAACTATCAAATGGCTTTAGAAGACTTTACATGTAGCGTTTTAAAGAGTCATATGGATGACTTTTTATGATGTGTTTGTGTCCTTTTTGTAACTTGAAAACAAAGTAATTCGGGTTTGAAACGTAAATAAACTTCCTTTAAACATGTACTGATTTTGTCTTCCCTCCTTTTTAGTCCATTTTTTTTTTTTACCTCACTTATATAAGACGATTAGTAATTCACATGCCAAAGCTTGTCATAGAAAAGAACACATTAATGTTTAAAGACAACATCAGCCTTCAGCCTCAAAGCACCATTAACTAGACTACTAGAACACAGCAAAGAAGCACCTGGCCACTGCCAAGCTACACAAAAGAGGGTGGATTCTCACTGCAGTCTGACAGCCTCATCAAAATGCAGCTCAAAATTGCCTCAGTAAACCCAGCCAGCATGTAAATATCCATTCCCACAACACCACACTCTTCTTACCCTGCACTGTCACAGTGTGGAGAAATCACTCATTTCTAATCACTAAACACAGTTGTAGAGTGCATACAAATGAGTGTTACACTCACACTCAGTACAGGTTGTGATGTTTTCCTTGTAAAGTTTGCTATAATATTAAAACTTTGCAATGTCAAAAACCATAAAAGTGCATTGGCTATTCAAGCTGTTCCAAACAGGGGAGGGGAGGGGAGGGGGGTTGAAAAAGGTTATATCCCTAAAGGCACTTACTTGGATGCCACTGAGAGAAGCAACACCCATGTAGAGGAACACTCCATACAAGACTGGCATAGGAATGAACTATAAACAGAAAAAAAGTACAATTCAGCTGCCAAAGCGTCAACATGAAGACAAAACGGCCCTATTTAATCATATAACAGTTATAATATAATAAACATTACTTTTTAATTAAAAAATGGGTAAGACTTTACAATAAGGTCTCATTTGTTAACATTAAAGGGATAGTTCACCCAAAAATGAAAATTCTGTCAGTAATTACTCACTCTCATGTTGTTCATCTTCGGAAAACACAAATTAAGATATTTGATTAAATCTGTTATTTTGGGGGGTTTTTGCGCACAAAAAGTATTCTCGTCGCTTGATAAACTTAAGATTGAGCCACTGTAGTCACTTGGACTATTTTAACGGTATCTTTAATAACTTTTCGGGGCTGGCAAATTTCAATCCCTTAGAAGCCTATGGAGTGATCCAGCTCTCAGATTTAATCAAAAATATCTTAATTCGTGTTCCGAAGATGAACGAAGGTCTTACGAGGTTGGAACAACATGAGGGTGAGTAAATACTGACAGAATTTTCATTTTTGGGTGAACTATCCCTTTAATGTATTAACTAACAATGAGCAAATCATTCGTAACAGCATTTATTAATCTTTGTTAATGTTAGTTAATAAAAATAGTTCATTGTTTGTTCATGTTAGTTTATAAACTAATGTTAACAAATACAACTTTTGATTTAAATAATGTATTAGTAGATGTTAAAATGAACATTAAGATTAATAAATGCTGTAGAAGTATTGTCAATTCTTAATTCATGTTTACTAAAGTAGGTAACTAATTAAACTTTACTGTAAAGTGTTACCAAAAAAATGTAATCTTTAAACAAAATGCCAAAACTTGTTCTTCCTCTGAAACAGATTTCCTTTCTGTTGATGTCACTTGTCTGGTGATGTGGGCTATTGGATTATTTTAACCAGTAGCCAAATAGCTATTTAATCATTGTTTTAGTGAGCTCACATTCTCAGTCTGGCTCCATTCTGGTAAAGGCCACTTTACACAATCCAATCAATTTATTGATGGATAAAACCTACCCTTTTTCAGATTCACCAGATTATGGAAGTAAAATGAATTTCAGAGAAACAGATGTAGCTTGCTTTTGCTCTTAATTCTAACAGAATGCAGAATAACGCACTTCCTGCAGGGACATGTGCCTTTAAAAAAAGGCAAATGCTTCCTTACCTTTTTTAATGGTTGGTTTTATTAAGGTTTTCTAAGAATGCTTGACCTTTAAAAACATTTCAACTGCATTTAAAGTCACATGAATAATAACAATAAAAAAAATGTTTTTGAATGCCATGGCCATAAGTGTAATTTCATCCGACCAATTGAAGATGACTTTCAGGACGATATTCTATGTTCACTTTAACTGTCTTAGAAATTCAGAGTATTTTAAGTAAATACATAAGATGTAAATGTCCAAAAGTTTTTGGTCAGTAAGATTTATAATCATATAGCAAGAATGCATTAAATTTATCACAAGTGACAGTAAAGACAAAAAGATTATTTCAAATAAATACTGTCTATTTGAAGATTCCTGGGGTGGGGGAAATATCAGTTTCCACAAAAAAAAGATAGTACAGCTAAAGCAGAGTAGATCATACAGACATCTTCATTGAACATTTTTTATGATAATAATCGCTAATCTACCCTAAATGATAGGTCAAGTCAGTATTAATAATCTCTGTCATTTCAACAAGCTCACTTGCAGGATGGGCGCTAAGAAGATAGACACCCCTGTCATCACAAACACCAGGATTCCTGTCAGTCTTTGTTCTCTGTAATTGGAAGAGAAGCAGAACAAAAATAAAAGAGAGTGGAGAACTGTGATACAGCCACAATTTTATTCTATGTATTTGTGTTGTAACTATACCGTGCACAATAACAAAGTAGCTATTTATGTTACTTTGGTAGCCACTTAAGCAAACACGTTTAGTAGGCATTTTATACTTAATGTAAATTCTTAAAACATAACAATTGTCGATTTACACCAGACACGTAAACAGTACATAAAAGTATTTCAGTGTTCCCGACCATCTACATTTTGAGGTTTGGCTTCTGTTCCATGTACATTAATTACTATTTGGATATAAATCCTGTGACCGGTTTTGTGATCCAGGGTCACAAATGTGGTCCATCTGCTCATGTAAATTAGATTTTATGACAATAAAGTTTTGATAGCCCACTCTCAATAACCATTTTATAATTTATGGCTATTATTAAAGGAAATGCGTAATGTTGTTATCTAAAAATCACCTTTTGTTTTTTTCTGTATTGAAACTATCAGTATTGAGACCTGCTATGGTTTCCATGTCTGTCTCACCTCACACCCAGGAACTGTGGCTGTTCCCCTGGAGCACTAGACTCGCTCTCCATCTTCAGCGAGTCAATGTGAGCGATGGAAATGACAGTGGCTGCCACGTACCACGGCAGGCCCATAAAAGAGCAGGCTGCCATCAGAATGCCCACCCACAGTAGATCCAGGTGATACCCACAACCTTTCTGTAACAAACAGATAGGAAATGTAAGGAAGTCAATGGAAATGAAAAGAACAGGAGTGATTAGGGATCTTCTCACTGCATGGATACCTTTAACTTATTTTCCTTGCGGTTTACAATGACAGCACTGATCTGCTGATCCATGAAGATGAGGATAGTTACGAGGAGAGCAGGGACGGAGCTTGCAAGGTAAACCCACCACGGATTCTTTCCGAATGGCATCACAAACCAACCCCGGTCGGGGCGTGTGGGCTACATGATTTGAAAACAAAATAACCAATACACCTTTGAGAAAAACTAAAGAGGAAGCTTTATAGTCACAAAAAAAAAAAATCAAGATCAGTTTCTTTTTTCAGAACATGCGAGTTGAACTTCATTTACTCTCACCTTGAACTCTGTGGGCACAATGAGTTTGGGTGTTTTCAAACCTATAAGCATGTCCAGCCCCACAAACGTCATGATGGACATGAAGATGGAGAAGTCACTAATTAACTTCCTCAGCTTGATAGAAACAAAACATTAAAAGAATGAATAAAACACATAGCTGCAGCTGCAGAAATATAGCACAATCCTGTTGAAGAGATACGTATAACACTGGTCTGCAAGCCTGCCACCTTTCTATGAATTGCACAGTTTTGAATTCAGAAATGAATGTCAACAAGATCACGGAAGAGTTATTTATTTATTTATTTAATGCTTGCACTCAGAGACTGAGAGACTGATGCATGTTCCGTTCCAAACACATACACTGCGTCCAAAATCAAATACTTCTCCACTATATAGTGTGCAAAAAAGTATGCCAAAAGTGTAGTATGTCCGAATACATATATTTAAAAAAAAACTGTAGGCGAAAAAGTACCCAAACAATCTACTACTTTGCCGGGATTCTGAATCTGAAGTACGCATTTGATGGACACTTTACTATAAAAAATAATCCTCATAACTTCTATAGCGCCTTTAAAGGAGCATCTTAAAGTATTTTAAAGGGTAAATAATAGTAATACAATTACAATACTATCCCATAAGGCCACAGGAGAGGATTTATGAATGGCAGTAAAGTGACGCAACTGATGCTGGTAGGTCATTCATACTCTATAGAACATGCTAATCAAGTCAACAAGACTTTTTTAGATTTCATTTGGAAGAACAAGTCTCATAGGCTTAAAAAGAATGTTCTCTCTAACCCTAAAGAAAAGGGAGGTCTAGAGATTTTGGATTTTATAGATGTGGTCAACACATTCAAAATTAATTGGTTAAAAAGGTGCATTCGAAATCCTGATTCTATTTTTTTCTTTATTCCAAACTTTATTTTTAATAAACTGGGTGGGCTCTCATTTCTTCTAAAGTGTAATTTTCTAACTAATAAAATACCTATCAAATTGTCCAACTTCCACCAACAGTCCCTCTTGGCCTGGAAATTATCCTTCAATCACAACTTCTCACTACACAAATCTCTCCTTTGGAACAACAGCAACATTCTTATTAGGAATAAATCAGTATTCTTCCCGAAGTGGTTCGATAGAGGAATTAACCATGTACTCTGCTTATTTGATAACTCTGGCACCATGCTCTCTTATGAACAGTTTATGGTAGCTCATGATTTCCCAATACCTTTTAAAGAGTTTAAATCTATCACTGATGCCATCCCTTCCGGAATCAGACAATTAATTAAAAATCATCTGAGCTTTGGAAACAAAGATATCAGACAGCTTTCCCTTATGTTGGATGGTGTAGAACTGTCTGATAAAAAATGTAATAATAAGCATATTCGCCGACATTTGCAAAAGCGTAACTCCATTGCTCCAAGGGGGATGTTTTATTGGAATTCCTTAATAAGTGAAATAAATTGGAAAAAAACATGGTTGATTCCTCACAAATATTGTATCTCTAATAAAGCTAAAGAGGTCCACTTTAAACTTTTACATAACATTTACCCTACTAATTGTTTTGTTGCCAAGTTTCTAGACATTGACACATGCTGTAGCTTTTGTAAACAGGACACTGAAACAATTCCTCATTTATTTTTTAATTGTCCAGTTACCAAAAGGTTTTGGGAAGATTTGGGTACTCACTTTCTCCAATCTCAAAATATAACTCACTCATTCACCCTGAAAGATGTTATCTGTTACTTTTGTTTCCCACAAAATGGCACCCTGGAGTTTGTATTAAACTTTATAATCTTATATGCTAAGTTCTTCATACACAAGCAGAAATTTAATAAGTCTTCCTTATGTTTTAAACATTATATTTCGGAATTTAATATGCTTCTTAAATCACATGAGCTTGTAAAGAACAAGAAGAATGGAAAACTCTTGTGTCAATATTATGACCTATTCACCGATTCCTCTTAATTTTTCTTATTTTTACTCCTTTATTTAGTATGTATGTTTTTGTTGTTGTTTTTTTTTTTTTTGCTCTTTGTCTCTGGTATGGTATATCTGTATAAATGTTTGTTTGTATATTGATGGTTTAACACGTTTGTACCCAATGTTGCCTTCAATAAAAAAAAAATAAAAAAATAAAAACTCTATAGAACATGCTTTTTTAACTGTCGCGAAGTAAGTTCTAATTCAGATGTGTCACCTATACTCAGACGGTATGCGATTTCAGACATAGCGATAGAAT